>CM070774.1:165027480-166227480 GCA_036346955.1 Dipus sagitta | reverse complement strand
ATTTACTCTTGATCAAAAAATATCCTAGTCCAAGAAATTGACTGATTACCCCATAGTCGGAAGTATATTTAGTGATGTGAGAATGAAATTTCATTTCATTCAAACAAATGGTTCTGGTATCCCAATCAATGAACAACTTCATCATGTGGGAACCATCATTACAAAAGAATATGATGGAAAATGTTGAGAAAAAATGGATTATACTAGCAGCCTTAACAAAGGCTATTTTTCATAGTGGTACTGTCATTATCTGAAAGTTGAGTACTTGCCTTTACATTTTCCTAAGCCAAAAAAGAAAGGCTTTTTTTTTTTTTTTAATTTTCTCCATACTGGCTATCCCTCCTTGAATGTGCTTTATTTTGACTAAACATTCCAGCACTCACTCCTGGAGATAGCTATAGTGACATTGCTGGGGGTTAGAGAGGGTTTATGGGAATTAAGAGAGTCTATTTTTTGACCACGGCATCTGTGAGACATATGAAATTCCTTCGGTAAACACAGCAATGTAATACTAAGACTATCAAGAGAACTTCTCCTCGGGCCAGGAAAAAAAATGACCACATGGGTGACTGAAAATCCTTTTTCTTTCTTCTGAGAGGAAAGAGAAAGAAATAAATACGGAGCGAGGGAGGAGAAGAGAGAGAAAGAGAGAGAGATCGATTTTCAGGCTTGGCTCCTAATTATATTGCTCTTCTGCACTCAACTGGCCACTGGAAGCTGAGGGAAAACTGACCTCATGTCACTCTATGATGTGGTGAAAAATACCCCAGTCTGGCACCGTACCTACTCCTGCATTTTCTGAACCCCATGGGTCTTCAGTAGGTACGTGTAGGTTGACTGAATGTCCGACTCACTATCAGTGTGGATACGCCACATAGTGCTTGCCAGTAAAATCAAACAACTGAATACCTACCTTCCTGAAGGGCAGCATCTGATGCACGGAACCACTCCTCCATGCCCAGTGCTCACTCCCTCCAAACCAATTCAGAGAAAGAACACGAAGATGAGAAAATAAACATAAGAAAAACAACCAGGGCGCTTTACAAAGCCTGTGATGTTATCTAGAATGACAGCACAGACACTTGTCGGTGCTGCCCAGAGCCCTGCATGTTTGCCAGCTCCCCAGAAGTCCTGAGAGAGTAATGCACCCAGCAGGTCAGATACAGACTGACGTGTCCACACCACCACCCCTCACAGCACACACACACCATTATGATGTGACCACACCATCACCACCTCACACCCCTTCATACAACCTCACACCATCACACACCATTATGTTGTGTCCACAGAATCACCCCTCATACCACCTTACACACACACACACACACACACACACACACACACACACACACTATTATAACCGTCTGAACACATGTGGGCAGGTAAACCCAGAAAGTGGGCACTCCATGTTGGCAGGAGGGAAAGAGGCTGCCAACAAACAGGGCCTGTTTATTATTTAACAGTTGGTACTGCTAGAGGCCTGGCACAGCTATAGAGCACTCTCTGTTTCAGTGTAAGTCAGCCTGATTATGAGAGCATGCAAGCCAAATCATGTTTACCATAGTCTGCGAGAACCTCAATGCCCCCAACAGACATGGAAAATCTTACAATAGCTCTCATCCAAACAGAGAAAAATCATCCCTGAGATGGAGGGAAAGGGCCCCCTGTGCTCAAATCTTGTTTGATGTGTTGGCTCAGTGTCTCGACATGTAGTTGCTTTCCCTCTGCTCATGAAAAATCATTCCTTTCTAATGGTATGGCTTCTAACCCTCTGTTTTTGGTTGCTTTGCTTTAGGACCTAAGTCCTCCAAATCATGTGTGAGTCACCCATCCACTCATATTGCTTATGCCACGCTGCACATGTTGGCTTTCCAGCAAAAGAATCTGCTGTCCAGGACAGCTACCTCCTACTTCTTAGCCAGGGCTGCCTGTGCAGTAAGTCTCTTCTCTGCCAACGCAGGCCACAGGTGGATGCCTTCCTACAAATCCAATCAGCAGGATAATGCGCTACTATCACAAGAGTGGACCTTAATGACAAAGAGCCCTGCTTAGATGGTCACCCCATTAACTCTGATTTGATTATTCTGCCCCAGCAGAACACTTGGCTTCACAACCACTGATGGCACCAGCCCAACAGAAAACCTCTAGAAAAGTACTCACAGTGGGTTCATACCTTTTCAAAATATTACACTTGATATATACAATATAAGTATGACAAGTATTGACATAGTCCTGCTTCTCCAGGAAAGCACACACTGTTTATAAAGAAATAAACTGAGGTCAGAACACATGAGACAATTGTGATAACTAGGCAGCATGGAAAATTTAATCATTTCCTTTGAAATTTAACATAAATCAACATTTCTTTTAAGTGTAAGAACCTTGGCTTTTATCTTCCATATACAACCCAGGCAGTCTTTGATATTTTATATAACTCTATTCTATACAACTGTTTATAAATTCAAGATAAAACTGACTTCATAAAAGCTAGCTCAGTATTTTGAAACTGAATTGTACTCTAGCTTCAGTTAATCTGGAACTCACTCTATAGCTCCAGGCTGGCCTGTAACTCAAGAAAATCCTCCTATCTCAGTTTCCCAAGTGTTGGGATTAAGGGTGTGGCTCAGTTTTTGTTCTTTTAATTATCCTCCTGAGATGAATGCTATTATATTTATTATAATTTTCTGTAGTCATAGAGGCTAAACCTAGAGATTTTCTTCTGACCATTGTTTTACCCGTATCAACTTGTTAAAATAAGAACTTTATTCAGCAGGCTGGGAAGATTGCTTAGTGGTTAAAGGCACTTGCTTCTAAAACCTGATGGTCTGGGTTTGATTCCCTACTACCCACATAAAGACAGATGCACAAGTGGCTCATGCTCCTGGAGTTTACATGCAATGGCAGGAGGCCCTGGTATACCCATTCACTGTCTGTCTCCCTCTCTTTCTCTCCTTGCAAGTAAATAAATAATTTTTAAAAAAGCTTAGAGAGAACCTAATTAAAAGTTTATTCTTACTTATGGAAGCTTTCAGTTATTAGAAGACTGCATTTTTGTCTGAGATGTGAATTGCCCATTGCAGGGATAATTTTCCCACATCATTTTTATAGCTGTTTGCTTAGATTTGCTTGGTTTTATTTTGTTTTTCAGTGCTGGGGATTGAATCCAAAACCTTGCACATGACTGGGAATGGGTTCCACCACTAAACTACATCCCCAAAACTTTGAAGACTATTTTTTTACTTTTTATCTTAATGGATTTTTCTCATTTATGATTTTTTTCAAAAATTTTTTTATTAACAACTTCCATGATTATAAAAAATATCTCATGGTAATGGCCTCTCTCCCCCCACTTTCCCCTTTGAAACTGCATTCTCCATCATATCCCCTCCCCCTCTCAATCAGTCTCTCTTTTATTCTGATGCCATGATCTTTTCCTCCTATTATTTATGATTTTGATAATATTATAAAAAGGTATTCTCTTCCTCCCCAAACTCTTTGCTAATGTGGCTTTTAGTTTTATCAATTTTACCTTTCTCCTCTCTTTCTTGTTCTTTCACAGTTTTATTTCTCTATTCATTATCATCTTCTCATTGTGTTATATATCTACTTTTTGATATTTACTTTAAATAAACTACAACTTCTTCTCTTTCTTTCCTACAATGAAACTACAACCCCACAGTGAACACCAGCAATCCAACTCACTGAGAAGGGTCCTCAGTGAAATGGGGGCAAGGTGGAGGGAAATAATGGTACCAACATATGATGTGTCCATACAAAGTGCCTACTTAACAAAAATAGTCAAGCAAAAATACACATTGTTTTCTGATATAGTTCCTCTAGCATATATCTGGACCACCTTTATTTAATGTTACCTATGACTTTTGGTTAGCTATGTAAGAATCCAGTGTAGGTTTCTTTTTGTTTGTTTCCTATATTAAGTGAATTAAATTTGTCAATGGATTGCCTATGAAACACTAGCAAAGTACCCTGAGGCAGGAGAGAAATTTCAGTTTGGTACTGTGACAGAAGAGGCCAAACCTCATGGAGGCTAGCAAGTGGAAAGAAAAGGAGAAAGAAGAGTGGAAGGGGGAGAGAGGTAGAGAAATAGAGTCAGAGATAGAGAGGAAGAGGAGGGAGAGGAAGGGACTGAGGGAAAATAGTTCTCAAAGGAAGGCCCCCTAGGAACTACTCCATTCAAATGGGTCCCATTCCACAGTTTCCATCATCTCCCAATAGTCCATCAACTTAGAAACTCATCAATGGATCAGCCCATTGATGAAGTCAGGACCCTTATGAGGCCATCGCTTCTCAAAAGACATACTTCAGAACACAGCTGCGGTGGGGAATCAAGCTATTAACACATGAGACTTTCTATACATAAGGTCTACACCACAAGACCTGTCTTCCCACTTGGGTTAGTGGGAGTTGTAGACTTATATGAAGTGCTATACATTACACATTTCATGAGTTGTGATCCACATTTCTTTATTTCTCTACTCCAGGATGTGATTAATAGTGGCAAAAGCTAGTAGTTTCTTGCTTCCATCCAGCTACTATCTCACATCCTCTTATCATTCCTCATTCGCAGCCAGCAATGCTGGTACCCTTAGTTATTTTCTATGATATCTGACAAGGTTTCTTCATTCCATTTTTTTCTCTATTTTTCCTAGGTGCAATGGTAATATTTGAAGATCTATATTAGATGTGAAATGGTTGTGAGTGATGAAAAGCTGTATAAATGATATATAATAGTCATATAGTCTTATGGTAGGGAGCTCAGGCAGAGATGGTAAATTCTATAGAGTCTATAATTTCCACATAGGGAATTATTACTCAACAGGAGAATTTTAGAAGTGCATTATGACCATGGGAGATGTAGGCTCCATCATGAAGTTTTAAGTCAGTAGAAACAACTATTAGAACTATAAAATGTTCAGTAAAAGTAAAAATAATTGGAAAGAATTAACTGGATAGACAAGCCATCAAAAATTGTACAGCGATATGTCTCATGTCAAGTGTCACAAAACCTCTCTTATGAATGTAAAGGTAAGTAACATGTGTATTTAATAAGACCTTCAAGGCACCTTTGATTTTGAAATCTATTGATCCAGCCCATTGGATGTTCTAGCTCTCGATATAATGTGAGTTTTTTTCTTCCTCCTAGTCGTACTCATGCAAGCACTTTGCAGTGAAGAATCAAGAACCAGGGTCCAGACTTGATCTGCTTTCTCTTGTCATTATTAGCAAGTGCAGGTGAGGGTGAGAGCACAGGAAGTCAGTACAGGAGGAAACACTGATGGCATTTGAATCCTCATTTGTCATTATGTGAGAGTGTTTTTTAAAAAGCATGGCCACTGCCTTCTTTCTTCTGAGGCCTCTTCCAGAGCCCAGTGGGGGAGGAAGGGACACAGCCCAGTCTTCATCTGGGGAGCAGCAGGAGAGGGCAGCCCATGCTTGGCTGAACGGAACCCTCCCTAACAGCTGTGGGAATGTCTGTGCCACCAGGCCCCTTGGAAAATTATTCCTAAAATGACTAATGTTGTCAGTCCAAAAATACAATTAGACAGAATAAAATCCCCAATTACACAAACGTTTCAGGTACATGCACAGATGCACGCACACACATAGATGCACACACACAAACACACAAATTCATATGCACACAAAAATGGATGTTGATGGGAAAACAATATGAGAGTAACACCCCAACTTTTATGCAAATTTTCTAGCCCTGTGAGGGGAGATTAGAATATAACAAAGGATATACCCAAGTTAGAATTTTAAGAGTCCTGATTTTAGTTTGAGCAATGTCACTGTCAGGCTGTGTGTTCTTACCCAGGTGACTTAACCTCTCTGGACTTTGCTCCTTAATATTTCAAATAAGAAAATTGATTACTAAGTGATAACTAAGAGCCTTTCAAGAGATAAAAGTTCCTTAATCTGGGATAAAAATAATTAACATTGGGTGGGATATTACCATGTATAAACGATTTCTACATGCATTACCTAATTGGTTTCTTATGGCAGTACTGGGTAGTATTATTATGATTTTGCCCATTTTTAGAGGAGAGAGTAAGAAAGCACAAAATGCTAGAGTTGGCATTGGATAGATGTTCCCAAGAGGAAAATACCCCTTCAGTAAAGGAAGGAGCTGATGCTAACAAGGATCACGAACAACAGATAATCCAGGCTGTGAGCTCTTGTCTAGGGTACAACCATTTCTGGATGCTGCTTTGGGGGAATGATAATCTACCATGTGCAATGTTATCTGATGATGTATTTATCAAAAAAAACTAATAAAAAGAAAATTAAAAAAAGATACAATAATTGTTACTGCACTACACCCTAATGAATTATTGTGTTCAGGGTTCCTACAAAAAAAGTAATATTATACTCGGCTTATGTTTTAATTGATTTATTAATATTTTATCACAGGAATGTAATTTAAGCTCCTCATGATTTAGATCTCATAAACCTTTAGCATTTTGCAAATTCAAATTCCAATTTAAAGCCAGGGCGAGCAATTAACTTTTCTATCATCTTGTCAGGGGAGAAGGTTCGTGTTTAATTTGAGACAAAGTGACAGAAATATATATACACTGTATGTATTACTCCAATTTAATTTATGAGTCAGCACCATCCACCTTCAAAATGCAGATTTAATAGAAGGGGAGGAAGAGAAGGCTGTGCTGTCATGATAGGGCTGTGATATCTGCCCTGAATGTCTTACATTAAAAAAAAAAAAAAAGTGTCTGGTTTGTTGAGATGCCAGGGTACTTTGCAGGCTTATTTCCAGTTCTTTTGTTTTAAATTCCCTTTATGAATTCTTTTTTGTTTTCCATACAAGAGATGATCTGGACGATGTCACACACACACATCCTCCACTGCTACCCAGTGCTCAATTCTGTTTTATGTATAGACACCATTACATGCTTATCCTAAACCTAGGTGAGGTACATGGTGGTAAATAGGTCCATGAAATCGTTTCTGTATCACTCCTCATTTTTCCAAAGTGACATTTTAAATACTCTTACCTAAAATAAGCTAACAACAACAAAATCTTCTCCACAACACAATGCAACTTGCAAAACATTTGCTATGTACATATTTTTTAAAAAAAACATAGTGGTACATTCCAGTGATCCTTGAAAAATTGTCTAAGGACAGGGTAGGAACAGAGGAGCAACAGGGACAAAGGTGGCCAGGTAAACGGTGGTTACTGAACACTGAGCAGGGCAGCGAGACAGTTAGGGAATTCCTCCTAGCTCTGTTATCCCGGTAATTCACCAAAGGCACACAATGCTCTATCTGATGATGAGTAACATGACATCTCCTCCCTGGTTCAATCAAAGGGAAGCAATTTACATCTCAAACCGGTTCTCATCAGCGGGACATAAAAACTGCAGAACAGAGACACAGCAAATGTGCTTATTTATACAGCATCAACTCATTGCCACTGTTCTTTATTATTTTCCTTTGCTCCCTCCGCCCCTGGATGGTGGCCATTTTGAATAGCACGCTTTAAATTCTGAAGTGAAGCAAAGAAGGGACTAAGAACAATTCAGGAAGAAAATTAAAGAAAGATTTATCTGGACCTGACAATCACTGGTCCTTGTGGGACGAGGCCAATCCTTTTGTTCCATTTAAAAACAAAACCTGGGACCATTTGCAGGCCACAAGAAAAGAATTAGAATACAGTTAATGGAAAATTCTGGAAGGTGCCCTGACAAATGTTTAGTTGCTTTTCAGACATATAATACTGTGGGTACATAAGTGAATATAGCACATTTGTCAATGAAAGGCTATGCTGAATTAGTGTAAGGTTTCCATTCACAAAACAAGCTTATTTTACTAATAGTCTCCATTAATCTCAGTTTAATTATGTCAGGCATTTTGTACTTGCACAAGACAGTGAAAATGGCCCAAAATGCATTTACTGCACCTGCTTAAAGGCAGTCTATCTCTGACAACTATTTCAGGGAAAGAGGACAAGCTATAACAGACATGGCTTTTAGGCAAAATGTGGGATTATGGAAGAGGGGTTTAAATACAGGAGGTAAAAATGGTAATCATATTCATCAAGTACACAAAGAAGTAAAAACGAGAAGCTCTAGATAATTCTTTTTAGTGGACTCACTAAAATAACAATAACAGCTTGATGAAGAGAACATGATTGTCGAAAGCTTGTCCGTTTTACATTTTCTCTTTACATAGTGCAATAAAAAGGGAGCACCTGCAGTTTCAACTTGTGTGTGTGTGTGTGTGTGTGTGTGTGTGTGTGTGTGTGCGTGTGTGTTAAAATAAATCATGGCACATCATATTTGCTTTAGGAGCTCCTAGTCTAATCTCAAGTACACACTGCCCACTATAAACCACATTTGAGCCCTCCAAAATACCTGTGAGGTCCACAGACTATTGCTTTTGCTCCATACCCTTTCTCTTCATTCAAACACACCAGCATCTCGTCACTCTAAACTCTTAGTTAAAACAGACTTCTTTGTCCTGAGACTTTTAAGACAAATTACATCAAAATACCCTGTACTTTACATGACTTTGGTGGCAACTACTCCTCATCTAGAAAAAAATACTGTTAACTGCACATCACAGATATCTGTGGTCCATGAGAAAACCTTAAGCTTAATCACATTGGTGGACTGGCATGATCACTCTTGAAATTTGAGCTATTGTTATTGAAAATAAAAAATCATACTTACTAAATCCTTCTTATAGTACATCAATTTTAAACTTTTGAGATTATATGAGAGAAATGATATTTAAAAATGTATGATTAATAAGAAGCATTTCATATGCTAAAGAAATAAGATTTCTCCTTTTCCTTTTTGTCTGTCCTTTATCTTCTCTTTGCATCTATGTCTCTCTCCGATTTCCCTTCACTCTCTCCTCCCACCTTCTCCTGACCTTTCTTCCTCTTCCTGTTTCTCTCCTTCCCTTTAAAAATATGGAGAAGATCCACATGATGGCGCACACCTTCAATCCCAGCACTGGGGAGGCAGAGGTAGGAGGATCGCTTTGAGTTCAAGGCCACCATGAGACTACAGAGTGAATTCCAAGTCAGCCTGAGCTACAGTGAAATTCTACCTCAAAAAATAAAATCAAATAAAATAAAAATGGAGGAAAAAAATGGTAAAATTTAGATAAATAAGTATTTTTGTCTCAGAATTCACATGTTTTTATAATTCATCTTGTTAATTTCATGGGAGGGGGGATTCTGGATGACATTTTATGACTTTTTTAAGAGACTACAGATATTCTTCAGAGATTAAGCTATTTGTAAACATTTTTATAATCACCTCTAATGGTCCTCATGAGAGTTTGTGATGTGCTCTAAGCAAAGGTAGTCTTTAAGTGACTGCAATAGTGGCCTTAAAGGCAGAGTGGGAGATAGTGTATTATGTATACAGATAAAGCAAAGGTTCAGACTTCTCTATAGAACTGCAGTGTCACTAAGAGACATGAGTTTCCTGGCTCTACTGCATATCTAGATTCAAATATGAGACTTGAAATAATCTTTTATAAATGAAAGACAGAGGACTAATCTCTTATGTACATTTTGAAACTACTGGGTTTTGTCACTATGAACATCTGATATATAAAATATTAAAATTACAGTGAGATTAAAATCTGATGGTTTTAAAAAAAATAATGTGCCTAAACCCCCATTGAGGAACTAGCAACATGAAGTGAGATTTAAGGGGCTTAACAGTTAAAGGCATTTGCTGGCAAGCCTGCCAGACCAGGTTTGATTCTCTAGCAAAGGGGCAGACACATCTGATGCAAAGTGACACACTTCTGCTCCTAATGTGTCTACAGCAACGAGAAACACAGCAGGAAGAATCCAGAACCTCAAAGGAAATGAGCAACAACTCAGCTCTCCTCTGACCTTCTCATGCATGTCATGCTTGGCTTGGCCTTACACATATACATGTAAAAAGATGAGGTATAAATTTTTCATCTTCATAAAATTCCTTAAGAATTTTGGCCACTCAGAACAAGTAGAGATAGTCATAGCAAGGGCATTTCAGTGTCATAGCAGATATTTTTAAGGCCAGAGCATGAGCTCTCAGTGGAGACCTTTGAAAAGGAAGAGCCAGGAATGGTGGTGCCCTGAGTATCTCCTAGGTGTGCTCAATCTTCTCAGTAGCATTCTCTTGGGTAGTAAATATTATATCTTACCAGAAGAGACAAAGTCCTATTATACCTGACTGAAAATACTCACAATATTCATGGTATGATTAAAACTGCACATGCCATGAAAACTTCTTGCAGTTAAAAACTGGAGGGTCTGGGGAGATGGCTTACTGGCTAAAGGCACTTTCCTGATGGTCTGGGTTCAATTCCTTAGTCCCTCACATAATGCTGAACAGGAGTTCATTTGCAGTGGCAAGAGACTTGAATGTGTGTGAATGTACGCCGCGGCGCGCGCGCGCATACACACACACACACACACACACACACAACTGGAAATCTTTGTAAGGAAATGTTAGTATCTACCCATTGTACAAGTGTTACAAGGCAGGCATGTCTACAATAAAATGGTCCCGTGTCTACCTGGTTCTTCATGATTTTAAAGATTTGCGGGATTAATAAAACGTTTCTCTATACTACTCACACCTCAGGGTCTTAGCCATGTTTGTTTAAAATATTTTTTGTTCATTTTTATTTATTTGAGAGTGACAGAGAGAAAGAAAGAGGCAGATAGAGAAAGAGAGAATGGGCGTGCCAGGGCTTCCAGCCCCTGCAAACGAACTCCAGGCATGTGCGCCCCCTTGTGCATCTGGCTAACGTGGGTCCTGGGGAATCGAGCCTCAAACCAGGGTCCTTAGGCTTCACAGGTAAGCGCTTAACCACTAAGCCATCTCTCCAGCCCCTAGCCATGTTTTTATTTTTATTCTCATACCTAAAATGATCTTCCTTCATTCTAGACAGTGTATAAAGTAGAAGAACTGCCATTCTATTAAGAGTAGGCTCAGACCTAGTTGGAAGTCACAGCTTATGGATAACAGACATTTATTGTCTGCCATTTTAGTTAGGTTAAAGATTGGATGGACTTAACCAAAGTACCACCACCAACACACAGACCTACAAGCAAACAAAAACCCTCTCCTCAACAATATCTCTTTACCCTTGGTATTACAGTATATTGCTAGTTTGCCCTAAGACAAACACGAGCTAATAAGAGAAACAAGAATGAGAAGAAGCTTGGAACCTGTCACTTATGTAAGAAAATATAATTATCTCTGAAGATAGGTGAACCATAAGGTCTTAAATAACATTTACTTCCCCCAAAATAGTGACCCCACGGCAATTTTTAAATCAAATAATTATGAAATGACAAAACACTTTATTTGGGGCTAAAGAGATGGCTCTGCAGTTAAGGCACTTGCCTGCAAAGACTAAGGAATCAGGTTCGATTCCCCGGTACCAACATAAGCCAGATACACAAGATGGTACATTGCATCTGGATTTCGTCCGCAGTAGCTAGAGGCCCTGGCATGCCTATTCTCTCTCTGTCTCTTTCCCTCTACCTGTCTCAAAAACACAAATAATTTTTTTAAAGATTAAAAACAAAAACTTTATTTGATTTCCTTCAGATATACATAGAACACCTTTTTAAAGAAAACATGGCATACAGAAAAGATCTTTTTTGGTAGAGAAAAAAATGTCTATAACAATTTTAGTGGTGATATTAGTTCTGTATTTCCTTTAGTGATTTTTCAAACTCAGAGTTCTAAGAAGTATGCAAACATTAACTTACTAAGTTCTGCTGTCTTCTCTGTGTGAATTAGAATATTATCACATCTTTATTATTTTTAGGCAAGATTTACCCTGGCTTGCCAAAGCTATACAGCTAAGAAAAGAATAAGGAGAAATATGCTTTCTTTGTTGTTGTTGGAAGTAGATGCTTAGGAAAGTTGATTAACCACAAAAATAATACACCCAAAAGGCTCATGGAAGAGGTGGGGCCTAAACAAGATAAGAGCCAGAGGACGGAGAGGAGTGTCGTAGAACACTGTCTTGACATGTCATAGCCTTTGAACTCAGGAAATCACAGCAGTCCTGGTTATCAGCACGAGACTGGGCCAGTCAACATTCTACGGGGGTGACTTGGGGGGGGGGTCACTTGCTTCAGCGAAATAGGCACTGGTATACTTTCCATGCTCGAGTTAATAACCCTAATAAATGCCCATGAGTAATCACACAAGTAACCATAGCTAAATTCAGTGGATTATTAAAGAAAAGACATGAAAGTAGGAGGTAGACTAGTTGGGAAGAAGGGGTTCAGCAGCAGCAGAAGAGGGAACAAGAGCAGATAATGAGGGTGAATGCAACCAATTTACCATGTATGAAATTATGAATATATATTTACATGTATTAACATACATATATTTACATGTATGAACTTATCAATAAAATAAAAGGGAATATACCTAAAAGAGCATCTGTTCTTTCTTTCTTACTACTTCCACTTCATTTCTTTTTTACTTTAGAAGTTCTATGCCCTGAATCAACATCTTTACAAGTAATAGTACCACTCATTGAAAGTATTATTTAGGAAACATTTATGAGCTAGACATAATGCTAAGAGCTCTAGCTCCAAGAGCTACAGTGTACGAGTTCATGTGAACATAATTTTGTATTTTGTTTATTACCGTATCTATCTCCAGAGTCTAGAGCTGGACCTGGGTCATGAAAAGTACTTTTTAAAACAGATGAAATAGGGAAGAATTCTTCATTTCAGATGACTAAGCTGTCTAAATTTTGGAACAGAATATGTTTTTAAGTTAGGGACATTTGATTATACACTTTTCTTAAAACGAAAACAGCAATATTTGATTTGAATATGTGTAATTAAATCTAGGCTACCAGTGGCCTCTTTTAAAAAATTTATTGGGAATAAGTTGTATTTTTTTCAACAATGGCCATATTAACAACAAAGTTTATTTATTTGGCAAAAATTTATTAAACACATACTATGTTCCAGATATTATCTAGGGAGCACCAAGAGTCCCTACACATTGGAAATCCTGAGAGATAACAGATGGGTATGGCTAATGGCTACAACTGGCTGTTCACATGTGTGGTGGTTTGAATAGAATAGATGGCCCAAAATGTATTCAGTTGTTTATTTGTTTGTAGTTTGCATCTTTAGCCATCTGGCTGGAGGCAGTGTCACTGGGTAGATCTACCCTTTTTGTTAAAACTAACACATAAAGCCAGGCGTGGTAATGCACACCTTTAATCCCAGCACTCAGGAGGCAGAGGTAGGAGGATCTCCATGAGTTCAAGGCCACCCTGAGACTACAGAGTTAATGCCAGGGGTCAGCCTGGACCAGAGTGAGACCCTACCTCGAAAAACCAAAAAAAAAAAAAAAAAAAAAAAACAACTCACACATAAAAACCAAAATTTTTTATGTATTAATGGGATACAATGGTATGATGTTTAAGTTAAGTTTAACATATCTCCTTAAACATATGCCATGATAATGGTCAAAATTCTTACATCTTTTTGAAATGTACAGTATACAATTACTACCAGTAGTCACCTACTGCGCCCTGGCACACTAAAATGTCTCGCCCCTGTCATACTGTAGCTTAGTGCCTGTACATCATTGCTTCCTCATCTCCCTTCCTCCGAATTCCCTAGCTTTTCGTAACCATTGTTCTGCCGTCAACTTCCATGAGGCTAACTTTTCCAGAGTCCACGGGTAGACGAGAGGAATCATGTAGTCCCTGTCTTTCTCTGAATTATTTTATTCTACTTAAGATAGGTAATCTTTACTTCCACCCATGTTACCATGAATTCCTTTTTGTAGCTACTGGGGATTTCACGCTGTGTATGCACCACAACATAGCTAGGCACTGGCAGATGCCGTGATTGCTTTATTTCTATTGCTTGGTCATTGTAAACAGTGCTGATGGGAGTGCAGAAGTCTCCTCAATATACTGTGTGGTGGTTTGAATAGGTGGCCCCAATATATTCAGTTCTTTATTGTTCGTAGTTTGCATCTGTAGCCACCTGGCTGGAGGCAACGTCACTGGGTGGATCTTTAGGTGTGGTGGTGGGTTTCAGATTTCAATCTAAAGATATGCAAAGTGTGCCTAGCTGGAGTTCCTGAAGTGTGCTGTGGCTTTTGGCGTTAGGCTTGTACTTCTCTCTCTCTCTCTGCTTGATCCTGTGAAGGCAGGCCAGTTTCTTCTGCCATTATGGAACTTCCCCAGGATCTGTAAGCTTCAATAAATATCCCTTCCTCCATAACTGTGCCTGGTCTGGAAGTTCATCTCAGTGAACCTGAAGCTGTCTGCTACAACATGGGAATCATTAAAGAAATGGAATTGTAGCCACAGCAAGCCTGGACAGAAAAAGCAATGCCAGAACTCTCACAATACCTGATCTCAAATCACTCTACTGAGCCCCAGGAACAGCAAGGTAATTGCACAAATGCAGACACACAACAATGGAATAGAGCAGAAAACACAGAAATAAACACATCTAATGATAGCTACCTGACTTTTTTATTTATCATATTTCAATTTAATTTTTATTTATTTATTTGACAGAGAGAAAGAAGGAGAGAGAGAAAATGGGCATGCCAGGGCCTCCAGCCACTGAAAACGAACTCCAGACACATGCACCACCTTGTGCATCTAGCTAATGTGGGTCCTCAGGAATTGAACCTTTGGCTTTGCAGGTAAATGCTTTAAGCACTAAGCCATACCTCCAGCCCAGCTATCTGATTTTTGATTACATAAATGCAATGTGAACCTGAATGCAACAGTATATTTGGTACTGAGGAGTGGTGTCAATTGCTGATAAGACACCTGACTGTGTGGCTTTGGCCTTTCAAGAGGAATGTACAAGGATTTGAAACCTTGGCCTAAGAGACACCTTGTAGTGCTGTAAGTATAGCATGATGCACTATTCTGGTCAAATTCAGACTTGATATAGTAAGAACTATGGACTGTGAGGTTTTGCTTATGTGGGTGAAAAGGAGCTTTGCCTGGACTGGGCTAGAAGCAGTTTGTGTGACAGACTTGCTGTTATGCCCATGTCCTGGAACCTTGTGCAGGGTTGCTTTGTGTAGAAATGAGCAGACGGATATGGCACAGAAATGAAATCTTTGGGCTGAAACTTCTGCCCATTCAGCTGTAGTTATATGAGATTACAACCTTTGAGCTTGGGTCAGCTGACCTGCAGTGGAGCAACAGGTAGAATATAGTCTCTTTTGAAGGGGCCTGAATGCTAAAGGAGTTTCCTATTTTTGAAAGTCTGCTTTATTACCCTCTGGATCAACAAACTGGCACTCTACCTGGTATTATGGAGTATAAGAAATGCAGGAAAGAGAGAGGCTCATTGAATTTGCAACACAGTCTTATGTTTTGGAAACAGCCATGGGCAGTGTGAAGGAGGTTTGCATGGAGGCCTGATGGAGCTGTGAGGGTGAAATGTGTGTTGCAATGGAGACCCAGTGGAGATGCCAGGGCCACAAGACAGCTGCTAAGGAAAGCTGCTGGCCCCAGATGAAGTTTTCCAGGAGTGTGAGTAGTCTAGCTGGAGGAGCAGAATTGGAAGTCCAGAGACTTGCTGGTTAGAATTATCAGACTTGGAGATTTGTTAATGACTAGAGTTGTTGGGCTTGGAATTATAGTTTGATGTTTGCCCTGTATAAACCTTGTATTTGTTGAATATTTCTTTGCTATCCCCAATGATATATTTTGCAGTATGAGTGTTTATTCTGTGCCATTATGGGTTTGGGGGGAATTTTTTTTTTGTATTATGGCTCAGTTAAAAGATCTTAGGCTATGAGAATCTTAAACATAATTAGGATTGATAAAAACTATGGGGACTTTTAAAGTTGGACTGGAGGCACTGCATTTTACATCATAAATGCTTACTAGTTTATGGGGGCTAGGGGCAGAATGTAGTGGCTTGATTCAGGTATACCCCATAAACTTAGGTGTTCTGAATGCTAGGTTCCCGGCTAATGGAGATTTGGGAATAAACACCTCCTGGAGGCAGTGTGTTGTTGGGGGCGGGCTTATGGGTTATAGCCAGTTTCCCCTTGCCAGTGTTTGGCACACTCCCCTATTGCTACTGTCCACCTTATGTTGGCCAGAGGGTGATGTCCACCCACTGCTCATGCCATTGTTTTCCCTGCCATCATGGAGCTTCCACTTGAGTCTGTAAGCCAAATTTTACCTTTTTTCCCCCAAAAGCTACTCTTGGTCACATGATTCTTGCCAGCAATATGAACCTGACTGCAACAGTTACAGTGGCATTCAATATTCACAATAATCAAGGTACAGAATCAGCTTAGATATCTATCAACAGATAAGTGGATCAGTTAGAATGTGGTAAATATCTCAAAAATGAAGTTTCATTCAGCGGTAAAGAAAAGAAAGAAAGTATGTCAGTTGAAGGAAAATAGTTGAAGCTAAAAATCATCATGTGAAATGAAATAAGGCAGAAGTAGAAAGACAAGTATCACATGGGAAATAAAGACTTAAATGTATGTGTGTATATATGTATATATGTGTTTGTGTCTCTGTATATATGTGTGTTTATATACATACATGATATATACTTACACATAGATGACATAGTAGAAGTAAAAGGCAGACTATGTGTGAAAATATGGGACAAGTGAAAGAGGGAGACCACCAAAGAATAATAGGTAAATACAAGAAATATGCATTATAAGCATGTGAATATGTTAAAATGAATCCCATTATTTTGTGTACTGATTCTTCTTTTAAAAGAATATAGAAAGGGGATAATTAGGAATTAGGATTAAAATGGGACTTAACAAATAGGTAATGGTGTGATAAATCCAATCAAAATACCTGATATTCATATGAAAATGCACGTTACAAAAATGTCAATATGAAACTCACCATACTGTACAAATAAAATATGCCATTGTATCTGTATGTTTGATTTTTAAAATGCACTCTAGTAATAAAGACAGGGCTTTTGTTCTGGAGTCCAGATCATTTTCTATAAATATGAGAGAAGGGTATCTACAGGCAGTGCAGTTATAGGTAAGATCTGCCTATAAGTTTTTTTTTAAACAATTTTACAATACTAATTTACTAATAGCTCAACAAGTCAGTTTCTTTCTGAATACTCATGAGCAAAATGTGAGCATAGTGATTATTATAACATATATCCATAAAGTGAAATGGCTGACAATTACCTAGACTATTGAATCAATGTTTTTAGAAATAATTTAGGCATCATGGTGAGTTCTGAAAAGCATGAATTATCGTTTTCAGTCTTCCACATAGTCATTTCTCAACTTAATCTTACACAAACATACTCTTAAACTCCATTTGTGTGGCCTAAAATTAGAATCTACCTACAACTCTTACTCAAGAAGTTTAGGAAAAATATTTTAAAGAAAAAGAAGACCACAAAGTATTACATGATAAATAAGGTCTTACGAATTCCTGATCATATATGAACAAATTAGTATAGTTATTGATGCACAGGCTGATGGCCGCACTTGTGGTCACTCGGTGGAGCTATAAACATGTATTCCCCTACACTTTCCATCTTCTCTCAAAACATAATTTACCAAACCATAACTGCCACATCTGAATTTATTTTGCTTTCATAATTTATTCAGTTACTTAAAAAATAACCTCAAGCTAGGCATGGTGGTCCATGTCTTTAAACCCAGCGACTATGGGGCAGAGGTAGGAGGATCACCATGAGTTCAAGGCCACCCTGAGACTACATAGTGAATGCCAGGTCAGCCTAGGCTAGAGTGAGACCCTACCTTTAAAAAAAAAAAAAAAGAAAAGAAAAGAAAACAGCAACAACAACAACAAAAAACCTAACTAAATAAATAAGTGACCTCAGTTCTTTTTTCGTCCCTTTTAGTATACAAAACAATGCTTCTATAAATATTTCTGCTCATAAATTGATTCTGTAGATATGCTAGACAAACCACATCATTAGAAAGTGAATTTAAAAGAGCCCAAATTAGCTGGGCGTGGCGTCGTACACCTTTAATCCCAGCACTCAGGAGGCAAAGGCAGGAGGATCACCTTGAGTTTGAGGTGACTCTGAGAATACAGAGTGAATTCCAGGTCAACCTGGACTAGAGTAAGACTCTACCTCGAAAAACCAAAAAAAAAAAAAAAAAAAAAAAAAAGGAGCCTAAGTTATATGTTGATGCTGGCAGGCAGTCCACTAAAGTCTTATTCTCCTAAATATGACATGGAAACATATGTCATTTAGTGGGGAAAGCATTCAAAACACTTCTTGGGGAAGCAAAACATGATATTGATATATCTGATTTTCTACTACAGTGAACCAAGGAACTATGTAAAGGTGATTGATCTTCCACAGGCTGCCTCTGTGAATTTATAAAATTGAAATTTGATACCTAAAACCATTATTATACTCAATTTACTTAGCATTTCTTTTCTAACTGTGAGTTTATGACAATGATTCAACAGGACTAGCCATTCCACACCAATTTTCATGTTCAAGTTCATTAGTATTGTCTCTACCAAATCCCATGCTATAAGATTCAATGTAGTTTATTTCTTATTACATTAAACCTCTTGTCATTTCTTATTTATCTAGTGAAGGCAAAAAAAAAAGGGTTTCTGGGATCATTTATATTTTCCTATGCTTTAACTATATTTTCCTTTAAGTAATGTTCACATTAATTGCCAGAACAAAAAAGTAAATTTTCTATTTCTCTCAAACTGAAAACTGTAAGAAGTATTTTATGGACAAGAGGATCTACCCAACTAAAGTTTACTATGAACTATCATCTGATTCTAACCGTTTTCATATAATAATATCATAATTGTTGCCTATGAGAAGACTACAACTTTCAGGAAGTAAACAAACTATAGGTATTTCCATTGGTATGGATGATGAGTTTTAGGTATTAAACTTTACAAAGAAGTATTATATCAAAGTACTAAATATAACATATATTCACTTAACTCAGTTTTCCCAGAACATTATTCCCTTTATTATCAGACTCCCAAAAATCTAGATTTTGTTTTCCCTTCAAACCTACCCTTAATATTAATTTTAATATTATTTTGCATGTCTAAAAATTGATAGTAAGAATAATAATATATGTACTGTGAATTTCTTTTTCCATAATCATGGTCAAACAGCAACCAATCTCTTACTTATCTCTTGAAAGTATTAGAAAGATTCTTGTCCTGCCTACATAATCATGTTTAATACAAATAGTATGGAAAGCCTACCTTTCTTACACACTCACATACACAACATGTAACAAGGACATCAAGAATTAAGTCAACACTTACAGTCTCCCAGGCCAACCATGCACATCTATGGTGCCTACTTCAATGGTGTTTAGACCTTCAAGCAATCATATTTGTCTAAAAACAAATGCATATGTAGGAAAACAGAACAGCACGGCTGTGGTCTTTTCAGTTGGTTCCATTTGAAAAATGAGAAGTCAGATACAACATTCTGGAACTCTTGAGTCTTCTTATCTTAAACACCAGAGAGCAAAATCTTTGGTTCTGAGTGGTGGCACTTCTGGCACATCTCTGTCACAGGGGCAGTGCACAGTCCCCAAAGGAGGGCTGCAGACGCTTTCCTTCTGTCATGGCTTCTTCCTGCCATTGGCTTAAATTTCATTGTAAGGATACATGCAATCATTCTGAATGAAAGCCACAATTTTCATTCTCTCAAAAAAATGTCTCCAAAGAAATTCATTGCAATATAAACCTACCTGTGATATTATAGATGCTAATATATTTTCAATATTTCTCTATAGTTAATAAATATTCCCGGGCTGGAGGGATGGCTTAGTGGTTAAGGCATCTGCCTGCAAAGCCAAAGGACCCAGGTTCAGTTCCCTAGGATTCACGTTAGCCAGATACACAAGGTGGCGCATGCATCTGGAGTTTGTTTGCAGTGGCTGGAGGTCATGGCACACCCATTCTCTCTCTTTCTTTCTTTCAAATAAATAAGTAAAAATAAAAATATTTTAAAAATAAATAAATATTCCCTCCCTATCCTAGTGTCCACCAGCATAATTAAGAGCAAATGAAGAAATCTCCCATCAAGCCTTATGTCTGAAATTTTAAAATTTCGAACTCATGATGAAGTCATTCTTCCTAGAAATCATTTTGTTCCCCTATTACTCTAGGAACATTGTACTTTTTTTCTATTTTAAAGATGAGGAGGGGTTGGAGAGATCACTAGGTGGTTTAAAGTACTATTGCACAGGCATGAGGGCCTGATGCAGCCTGAGCTTGCTTTCCTAGCACCCGCATAAAAGCTGGGTATAGTCACACATGTCTGTAACACAAGTTATGCATGGAGCACAAGAAAAAAAAGTCACTGGAGCTCACTGACCTGAATAGGGGCGAGGGAAGCATCAAAATGGAAGGTCTGAGTTGAGTGAGACACTGTTTCAAGAAAACTTGGGGATCTGTGTAAAGGACACTCAACTTCCTCCTCTGGCCACACTGCACATGTGTACACAGATGTGCATACACACACACACATCATACACTCACAGAAGAACAAACATTAAATTAATTGCCTAAGCCTTTTGACAAGTGAGAGATTTAAGATTTGAATCAATGGGAGGTTAACAAGATGTTTAGCCATTGGATTACATTACTTCCTTTTAGTGGTCAAAAAAAAAAAAAAAAGAATGACCAAATGTGTGATTATGAAGTAATGCAGCACAAATTCAAATCTCATTTTTACCATGTATTGCCTATATGGCCTTGGGCACAGAACTTATTGCCTATGAACCTTTATCTTTAAGTACATAAAAAATACCCCAGAGTCATTAATGCTTAGTATTTTGCATGAACCATTTCATTTAACACTTAAAATACTCAGTCACTTTATATAAGAAACTCGAGTATCCGTGGATTGTAGAGTTTGTGGGAAATGAATCGTCAGCCTGCAGGCAGTAACACTGGTACTGAGCATGCTACATGTGCAGTATTATCGGAGTAAAGCAAGGTTAAATAACTTGTCTACTGTTGCAGAGCAAATGGTGAAGACATGATTTGGATGAGAGCTTCTCATTCTAGAAGCCAGACATGTAATCCGTGAACTTGGAGAAGTTAACCAATAGCATTTGCTTCCCAGATCTTCGGGATGTATTTTGGTCAGTATTACATTTTTGAGCCCTATCCAAACAATTGAGTGCATAAATAGATTGATTTTCTTGCAAGCAAAAGGAAACTTCTTCACCTGATAGCCCTTGACAGGACATCCTTTTTTTTTTTTTTTTTCTCCTGTCTTCTGACTCACACTGCAATGCTGAACCTTCCCAGGTCTTCATTCTATAGCAACAACCATCAGATTTCCTGCACCTCCAGCCTTTGCAGCAAAGCTAGAGCTACAGCACTGGTTCTCCTGGGTCTCTAACTTGCCAAGTACAGACCTTGGGACTTATTAGACGCCATAGTCATGTAAGTCATTTCCTTTTACAATATCTCTTTCTCTCTTTGTGTATACTATTGATTTTGCCTCTCTAACAAAACAGCATGCAGAATGCCTGCAGAGAGAAATAGTCAAAGACAAGAGAAAAGAAATCACCACATGGCAGAGCCTCCTTCAGCACGAGCAAATCTGGTCCAGAGGGTGATGATGATATTGTAAGGGCACTGGATGGTTAAGCAAGGAACAGAGGGAGCTTATAGGAAATAAATGGGAAAAAAATAGGTTTACCTATAAATTAAGAAAAAAAAAAAAAGCTATTTTCATTCTCCACTACCCTAACCAGAGAGAGAATTTTGACTTTTGTATCATGATGTCAAGCTCACTGGGAATATAGGTGTGACCTACTTTGGCAAGTAAATAGGTTAAAAGAAAGGGGAAGGAATTAGCAAAGTTAGGCTTATTTAATGCCCTTGTGTGCAGTAACATAGCAGATTTGACTTCTATCTATGTACCTTGGTTCCAGCTGCAAACCACAGAAGAATAAAAATATTTCTCTATTTAAAAGGCTATAAACCCTTGGATTTTGAAGAGGATGAGAAATTTAAAGTTTCAATACATATGAGTTACACTGACATTCTTAGAAGGAATACTGATTCAGTGACCCCAGCTTATCACCCAGAGGTACATTCCCCACTAAGTCTTCCCCTGAGTATCTTTGTTAGGTAGTATCATGACCAGGGCCACAACTTCATCCAGTACACATAGCAAGAAACTGAGTGACCTTTCCTCTGGGCCTCAAATATTTGTATTTCTCCTTTGATCTAATTTAAAATCCAGAGAAGCTGTAATTTCTAGGGAAAAAAAAGAAAAACTAATTTATTTTTAAGGGAAACAGAAAATATAAGCAACATACTCAATTCTAGTATGTGGGATCTATGCTGATTTTTCTCAAGGAAAAAGGATGTCATTGCCACAATCCCCAAAGTAACCACAGTTAACATACTTCTGAGCATCAGAGCAGTAGGCAGAGACAGTGATACCTGGTTCTTCCTCGGGCAGATAAATAGGCAAGCACTCCCCAAAGAGAACCAAGGTTGCTCTTCCTGACTCTTAATTCCCCTTTATGTCTCCTAAGTACAGTATTTTGTCTTATGCAATTCAAGGTTCATGGAACAATCCTATTTTACTCAAAGCATTAAAAGTGGTGCAATGAATTTTTATATTTCCTTCTGGCTACATTTACTAAAAATCTAATCTCATTATGCAACCAAATCTATGCTGGTGAGGTGTACATTATAATTTTACAAAGGTCTAAGGAGTACTGTCAATATACAGGGAAAAAAAAAAAAAAGAAGTAGTCTGCTGAAGAAAGCCCACACATGCAAAGGAATGCAAGCATGAGTCCTTTTCCACACACAGGCTCTTGTCTGTGCTCTCTACATACAATCAAGGGACTTGGACACTTAAAACACTTCTAAGTAAACAAATCATAACCTTTCATGAGCTTATACTTATATAATTCTTCAAAGTTTTTTTTTTCATAATAAATCAAAAATGAGGTTGTTCGGTTATTTTTATACTATAAGTGTAGCAACTCGATTCTGAAGAAAGGGGAGCTTAGGAAAGGAGACAAGTTGTAAACAGCCAACTTAATTCCCTTAAAAGTCACTTCTATGCAGGTAAAACATCCCAACTAATAATGTTCTGACTAAATCTGACTAAATGTATCTTTTCAGGGCTTCCTGCCTAGCTGCTTCTGGGGAGTCAATAGCACCTCTCCACCTTTTCCAGAGCTATGATCTCAAGTTAGGAGGTTACTGAGGTTTATTGCAATGTCCAAAGAGAAGAAAGGTTTATAAATCCTCAATTAGTGCTCATTGTAATGTTGCAAAAGGTGCATGAGTAATAGAAAGAAAAAAAAAAAAAGAGATTTCCCAAAGCTCCTTAGACTCTAGCTCAGCATCTTCTTTTAATTAAAACTACTGAACATAAACCAAGGTCTGTTTTATATGACCTCGACATTTTTTTTTTTTTTTTTGAGGTAGAGTCTCATTCTAGTCCAGGCTGACCTGGAATTCACTATGCAGTCTCAGGGTGGCCTTGAACTCATGGTGCTCCTCCTACCTTTGCCTCCCAAGTGCTGGGATTAAAGGCGTGCACCACCACGCCTGGCTTCGACCTCCATATTTTTAAATTTATTCAGAATATCAAAACAGACTTTCACTTAACATCTCTTGTACCATAGCTTTCCGTGACTATTAAAATCTACCAACCTGATGTTTGAGACTATTGTCTTATTTTTTTTGGCTAATTCCTGAAAATAATCTTCAGCTGAATGGGTTTCTTATTCTCTTCTGTTTCTTCCTCTAAAGTCTTCAATAACTCATAGACATCTTGTCAATTTATATTAGATACTATACAATCTGCTTGCAAAGTGACCCTCACACATGCTACTTAATGCTATTTTAAATCCTCTCCCATTTGGTACTCCTACTTTCTATTTTAGCTGTAGGATCATAGTAGGTGCCTTCTCAAAATCTTGTAACATAGTCAAAAAAGAAAGATGGCTAAAACTGTTCCATCAGCTGCATTTAACTAGCAAATATTTCTCGAAACATGAATATAAGATGAAGTCATAAAAAAGTTAAAATCCAACTTTATTTCTACCCAAAAAGTCCATCAGAAGAATAAGAACTTCAGGACACATTTCAGCATCAAAGACACAGGAGCACTTTTACAAAAGTATCAGAGGCTCTTTCTTTCACTGTACTTTTATTAGGCAGAAGAGAAATAAAGCCAATCTTCTGGAGTTAGTTTGCAGTGGCAGCTCATACTCACTCTCTTGTTCTGTCTACCTCATTATCACTCTCTCTCTCTCTCTTAAATAAATAAATAAAAAACAACCAAAATAGTGAATTTTTAAATCAATAGCAGGGTGTACAAAACTGCTGTCTATACCTAACCATATTATTGCTTTCATTTATTATATCATAGGAGAGTTTGTAGCAATATAGTTTTATATTCACAAATATTTTATTGACTTAACAGTATGTTAATGCTATAGAAATTTACTTTTATATTAATACTGAAGTAAATAACATTAAATGCAATGAAAAAAATTCATTGTACTTAAGGTACTTTGATGCTTAAATGAAGCAGGAAGACAAATTTCAAAGGCTACCATTTTAACAGTAAATGCCTCCATTTATTAATTAATTAATTAGCAAGCTTATTTTCTTATCTAAGATCTGTGTAAGTATTTTTACTTTTCTCACAGTAAACTATATGTGTGAAAAATCCATCAGTGTTATTACCAATATTTATTTTTGATGGCCACAGCTTTTCTAATCTTTGTGTAGCCATATGTTTAATGTTGTATCACTTACTTAGAATATTTTTTTAAAACATTCAGAAAAGATGTAAGTTATATGAGATAAGCTTTCCTGTTTAAATGCCTACATTTTTTTAAGCAAGAAAATTTCTGAAATGGACATGTGCATTGTATAAAATCTATTTTATGAAAATATGTAGTACATGCTAGGAAATCATCACACAGTTCCACAAATCAGCACTGGGTTGGCACCAAATTATTAGAAATGTCAAGTCAAGCACACTAAATATCAATGGTAGTTATTCAGTCTTACAGAAAAATCTTCATCATGACTCTACATCTACACAACGTGAACTTTAATTTCAAATAACAATGCTGACTAATAGAATTTTAATGGATAATACTTCAATTGCTAACACTTTTTACAGGAATCTTGATTATAATCCTCTGAAGATTATTCCAGAACATAACAATACCTAAAAGTAGATGTCTCTTCTTTCACGCAAGCACAACATTTATCGTGGCTAAGATGAAATTATTTTGCTTATGTGACTCCTAAAAAGTAAAAATACATGAATAAGTTTCACATGGAGAAGAAATGCACAAGAAATTGGGTCCACCTTCAAGTTATTGCTATCTAGTATGAATGACATTCTGGTTGGACACTCTCCCTCCAGTTCCTTACTTCTATGGTGTCAAACTTAACTTCAGGGGAAAAAAAAATCAATGAAACATAACTCACAAAACTCCGAGGCTCATTTCTTCACTAGATGGTGTGACAGTGGTAGGAGAAATGTGGGAACAAAACTAAGTCCCAGTTAATGCACAATTTAGATGCAAAGTAGAAGCGTAACTAAAACCCAACTCTAGCTCTCATTTAGTTATTCAAGAAAACGTGCCAGAGTGAAGGAAGTGAATCCCTTTCCTGTCTTGGCTGCTAAACCATTCTTTAGACAGTCACCATGCTTCAGCCTTCTCTCTCTGCCTTTCCTTTCCCTGTGAGATCCCTCTCCAGCCCATCTTCCATAGGAATTCTATTCATCATGCTCATCTCCCCTGCATCTGTATTCTTTACCTCTCATCCAAGTAAAATTTGGCTACTTTATGATTACCCTTCTTCCCACAAAGTTACTTTTCCACCTTCTACCTTCTATTTCTTTTTTTTTCAGTCAGCCCCCAGTCATAGGAGGTAAGTTCAACACATAGTGTAGACAAATCACCACAGTCTGTGGTCTCTTGCTTTCTTCAGGCATAGGTTTATATTTATCATGCCAAATGCATAGCTCTCCAAAATCTATCTTTCAACATTCCCGCATTCCTGGTTTTAGCTGCAAGTTTACTTTTACTTCAACTACTAAAGATACTCATTACATTTTTGTGGTCAGAACATTCTTGTTTAACTTTCATCTTTCCATTATTGATTTATCTTTCTTATGAAAAGACTCATCATCCTCAACTTCTGAGCTACAAGATTCCTAAAGTCATAATTATGATGAACAAGAGTGACTGAGACTCAGAAGTTTAAACAAGAGACAGTATGTGATGTGGAGGAGATGTAGCTTAGGAAGATGAGATCAAAGAGAAGCTTCAGAAGAGGAGAGCTAGGATACAGCATCTTCTTTCTCATACGATCTTCCACTGTTCTTTCTCCTACATATTTTTGTTTGCACAATCTTTTATTAAAATTATTTATTTGCAAGGACAGAGAGAAGAGGGAAAAAGAGAATGGATATGCCAGGGCCTCCAGCCACTGTAAATGAACTCTAGATGCATGTTCCACTTTGTGCTTTTGACTTACGTGGGTACTATGGAATTGAACCCGGGTTGTTAGGCTTTGCAGGCAAGCACCTTAACCACTGTGCCATCTCTCCAGCCCATGTCTGCACAATCTGATAGCTTCTGTTTTTCACAGAAAAAGCTAATGCACATATTTTTGCAAAACAATGCTCTCTTTACCACAAACAGTATGTATAGTTTGGAAAGCTAGGATTATACACACTTTAATCAAGTCATAGATCATCATATGCTCTCAGTCTATCCTACTCATGTTCCTTGATGACACATTACCTCCTTACCATAGAGCCACCAAGCAACTCTTCCTTTGCATTAGTATTTCCCTGTTCTTCCCACCATCTAGTGAGAATAGATATTAAAAGGTCAAATCTAAGTATTATTTGCGCTAAGAAGTTTTCCCCACATCTATTCTGTGAAGCTTTGCAAACTTCTCCATTTCTACACTTTACTCATTGGTAGATCATGTATATTGTTGCTTTCTGTGTACATGTGTATGCTCAGGTGAGCGTGGGCACATGTGTGTAGGTGCACATGCATGCACATCTATGTATGGAAACCAGCCAACACTGGATATGTTTCCTCAGGCACTCTTTGCTAATTGATAGGATATAGAATCACCATGGAAACAAATCCCTTAGCATGTCTATTAGGGAGTTTCCAGATTATGTTAATTGAAGTGGGAAGACTCACCTAAAATGTGGGCTGCATCATTCATAGGCTGCATGAGGGTCCCAGGCTGCATGAAAGGAGAAAGTGAGCTGACCACAAGCATACATGATTCTCTCTGCTTCATAACTGCAGACAAAATGTGACCAGCATTGTTGCATGTTTCTGCCACTGTTCCTTCCTTGCCATGATGGACTATAACCACGAACGGGAACCCTTCTGTAGCTTCTGGTCAAGCATTTTGTTGCAACAATGAGAACACGAACTAATACTGTTTCTCACTGGGCTGGAACTCACCAAGTAGGCCAGACTTGCTAGCTAATGGAGTCCAAGTATCCTCTCATCTCTGTCTCCTCAGCGCTATGGTTACAAGATTTATCATCATGTCTGGTGTCTGTAGTACAGGTAATGGGGATCAAAACTGAGATCCTCATTCTTGCCAGGTAAGTACTCTATTGAAGGAGACATATCCTTTAAAACCCATGCCCATGACTAGACTTTGGAATTCCGGCTGGCAGACTCATGCTAGATACTGGAAATACAAGGATTCAAGACACCACCATTTCAAATTGAAAAATTTTTCTAGTATAGCCAGAAAGACAAAAAACATTAGCAACTACACATCAGCTCTGATGAAAACAAGCTATTCCTGCTTAATTGCCTTTCATTATAGCTGAATACATTGCTGGTGCAATGTCAAGTAACCAAAAATTGAGGAATAAATAGGGTGTGGATCTAAGTATGTGACAAGAACAAGAAATAAACTGGAAAGATGTGGTGGGAGAGAGAATGAGGGTTAGTCAAAATACATGCTTAATGCAGGACTGAGAAAAGATATCTGCATTAGCGTAGGGTATCCGGGTAGCAGAGCCAGGGAAGGTATACTTGCCATAAAATTAAAAAGGCCAAACTATGGAGCCGAGTTAGCTTCCAGTTTGTCATTGGGCAAGGAACTCAGTGGTTTGTATGGTTTATCTCAACCACCTCATAGCTACCCCTTGAGGTGGGCAATATGAGAAAATAGAGATCAAGTAAATTATAACTTCCTTAGCCAGTAACTGGTAGAGTTGTGATTCAAACTCAATAATAATTTGAAGTCTACCTTATCTACATTCAATTTTAGACTAACTCCAAGGTAGGAGTAGCCATAGGATTAATGAAATATCACTTATTTAAAAAAAAAAGATCCAGGTACTCTGCATAATTCTAAGGCTTATTGTACAGTAACAAATGATAATTTAATTGTAAGGTCAGCTACTAGACTCTAGCATATCATATGTAAGATGGGGGACAACCTGGAAATCATTTAGTCTAGCCTCTTATTTTTTAATAACTGAATACCAATATCTAGTAGTTCACACATACAGATTACTATGAAGAGATATTTTGAGAGGCAGAATATGAAGGTTTTGTTTCTAAGGCAAAAGATCAGGACAAACAACCATCTCATCCTGTGTAGCTAAGATCCATGTAGCCAGCTCTTTTGTACTGCCTTGAGCCACATGTATCTCCAATATGAAGAAAGTATATTACACTTAATTCATATATAAGTATTATGCCATATAAAAATGTATACCATATACTTACTTCATTATACCATATACACTTTTACCAAATCTGGTGCTCAAATAGCACTGGTTTTAATAAAGAAATGTGAATGGTTTCATATATGAATATGTCTGTGATAAGGGTATAGATGTATAATTGTCAGGACATTGACCATATTAGTTAGATGTAACTAAATTCATTTTCATTTGCCATTTGGAACACACCATTTTCTCCTTGATACTTTTCCAGTTATATTCTAAATGCCTATGTTGCAAGGTCTTTGGCTTCAAATGACCTCATGAGGAATCAAGTGTTTACCATTTCATGAGAACATAGTATTTAGAAGGTGCCCTTTTGGTAGAATGATTAGGAAAAGTTTTTAAACTAATTAAGAAATAATTCAAAAGATTTTAATTAACTGGTAATATGAATGTTTCATCATTATCTTAACTTTCAGAAATGAGGAATATGCAAGCATTTCTAAAACAATGTTCCCATGAAGCTGAGCAGAAGGGCTGCTTCTAACAGAATTTTCCAGCCAAACTCCCAAAGGGCCCCCAACAGGCTTTCACAATTTGTGGGCGCTGTCCTCTAGCAATCTATTTCTTTCCAGACTCTCCTTGGAAACCAAAGATTTATGTCATTCTCTTCATATTTGAAAATGAAATTGGTGCTGGTTAAAGAAAAAAATGAAAACTGAAGGCCTGCCTTTTTCTGAGAATCCAAGCTTGTTGGATAAATAAGTAATTAATATTCTTTATTCTTGAGACATCACCAATGACTTTGTCTCTGTAGCACTGTTGTCATTATTTGGACATTTCCTGAAATTCAGTTCACCCAAGACATTTATAAAGATGAGTTGTGCTACACATGGGCTTTAGAAAGCAAAAGTGGGCTGGAGGGATGGCTTAGCAGTTAAGCCGTTTGCCTGTAAAGCCAAAGGACCCAGGTTCAATTCCCCAGGACCCACGTTAGCCAGATGCACAGAGGGGCACACACATCTGGAGTTCGTTTGCAGTGGCTGGAGGCCTGGTACACCCATTTTCTCTCTCTCTCTCTCTCTCTCTCCTCCCTCTTTCTCTGTCAAATAAATACATGAATAAAAATAAAAAATGTAACATCTCGCAGATTTTTTTTAATCAAAGGTAAGAAAATTGTAATTCAGGTAACAAATAGGGAATGAGACCCTCCTTTTTGAAATAACTCATGAATCTCCTACTTAAAGTCCAGTCAATAAAAAATTACATAACATAAAAACATCGCCTAATAAATGAACATTCACTTGGTATCCTGAAATGCTTTCTGCTCTTTGAATCCATTCAAACAAGTAGGTATCGCAGCATTTCACTGGTAGCTTATCAAACCAGACTGGAACAGGAGGAGTGAGTAAAAAGGGCTTTCCGAGGGGATCTCCACGGTCATTGTTCTATAAAAACATATGAACATATTATTGTAGACTCATCTTCACAGGAAGTCACTCAGCTTAATAAGCACAGACCTGCAAGTTAATATTAAAATTTGCTTTGATTTCAGCAGCAGCAAAGCTGATCCAACTAGGAGCTATTACATAAAACCCTTATTGTCACATTCGTCATCACCGCTCTCAACAGAGACCACTGCCAGCACCAAAAAGCCGGCCCCGGGTTCACCTCAGGAGCTATGCTGCACAGCCAGGCAGCCCAGGAACAATGCAGTAGTGAGGTGGCCTGTTTATCTTATCAGAATGGCACTCCTTTAATTTTTCAATTCTCTTTATTGATGTCCTCTTTCATGTATAGGTCTATTAGATTCTACTTCCTCTACTGTCCTCCCAGGAATTGGTGCTTGCCAACTACAATAAGTTGTTTTGACAACTTGTCTAGCTATACAATACTCTGTTTCTTTCCCTCTGCAGTCTTTTTGGCTTCAAATGAGTGCCTTCAAAATATAGCAGAGACTATCCAACCAAACTGTGCAACAGGGGGAAAAAGCTTTCTATGCATAAGCACTGTCCTGCCAAAACCATAATCTTTCGTGTGCTCATAGTTCTCATTCTTTTCCTCTGTATTTTTATGGATAAATCCCCTTTGCTATCTTGTCTGCTCCTATCTTAATAAGGAATGACTGCCGTGACCACCCCCATCTAGCTACGCCATTCACCGCCAGCACCTCTGCTCTCCTCGTGTGCTTCAAGAAGAACTGATTAGCACTTTGCATAATTAACCTGATTAGCACTGTGCATAATCAAACTGATTAGCACTTTGCATAATTAAAAAGAAATAATAATAATAACAATAATAAGCACTAAGTAATATCAAAAGCTGTTAGTCCCACAGACTTTTGGTTACCTCCAAGATTAGTTCAGTGCTGCATATTCTGCACCCTCACACTGAAATCTTTCTTTACCTCAAAAATCAAGAAAATAAATGAAAGTTCTTTCAATGCATGGCCCCATTATGGTTTTTATACCCATCCTTAGTTAGTTTGGGTCTTAGATATTTTACTCATGCTAAGACGGAAAAAAAAATGAGAATTTAACACTCTGTCAATGGAGAAATACTTGAAATAAAATTAGAACACAAGATATGTGCTCCTCCTGCAGCCACCAAACTATCCCGTGGTTACTTCTGGGTGACATTGGGCAAAGCAAGAAGCAACTTATCAGGGAAACCCAGCTCTACCATCTAATTTTGTGACTTCAGAAAAATGACTCACTTTCTCAAACCTCAGTTTCTTCACATGTAAAATGGAAATGACAATATCACATATGCCACCTCATTAAAATAAAATAATAGTTAAGGAAACTGCTTTGTAAACTGAATAATACTAGAAACACACACACACAAACAGCCCGCCCGACCCACACACAGTATACTAGTCTAGGTCCCTAAACCTCTTGTTCCCCACAACTTCATTTCACACTATGGATAGCATCACATACCAAGTAATAACATTTTATATTTATATTGGCTTGAAATAAAAAAAGTTATAAAGTCTGTTTGTATAATTTCTTTATTCACTAGTCAAGGGCTGAATATGATTAAAATTTTGACGTTGAGTTATAATTTTACTTTAGTAATTATTGTCCCCACCACAGCCCTCATTTATGTTTCCATGGAGGTTAAAATCAAGCTGTTCTTGGAAACTCACAAGAGAGAGAAGAAAATACAGTCTACTTCTACTGATCTGTGATTACAACAGGGGGAATTCTGTGACTCTGCTTCATGCACTCCGTCACAGCCAGCCTCCCGCTCGTCACTCCTTCTCACTTCAACTCTCTCTTCTAAGAAACCATCTCTGAGGCCCTTCTCTCAGAAGCTCTGTCTCATGTTCCACATTGCAACTCCACTACTGTTTGCTACGTAACTATGTGCACACCTGCTACCCTTAGAAGACAGAGTTCTCAGAGACCCTGTTATGCCTATTCTTTCTCCCACAAAGAGCTGCCATCAAAAGAGATGCACAAGTGAACTCCTGACACTGCGGTTACAGGTAACCTGAGGAAACTGAACTGCAACACATTTTTCCATAAGCATTTACTACTTAAGTTCTATGCACAAGCCTCAGGAATTGCATGACTATCCATATAGTGGAGAACACAAAGGTGTTTGATCCAACCATTCCCCCTTAGCTGACCACTTAAATCGGTCATTTACTTTGTCATTCAAAACAAAATGTAAATGTCAAGTAAATGGTAGGCATCACAGTATGCATTGAACATAACACAGTTCAAAAGGGAATACTGGTTGCTTTGGAAGAAATTATGGTGTAGATGCCTTTTAAGGAACTTAATTCAGCCTTTGAGAGGCTGGGGTGAAGTGAGAATGAACCATCATTCCTTTACAGAAAGGTAACCTTTAAGTAACCAGGATGACCAGTTCCAAAGTATCCATCAAGAAGCCACAGGCCTTCATCAACGGAAGGGTATGTAGTCTCTGGGCCAATCATTCATCTTATAATTCATTTAATTCAAGAAGGAAAATGCTGCTGTGGAGATTATTCAAGTCCAAATGTTCCTGGTGAAGGTGCTTCCAGTAATTCTGGGAAAGCAGCCAATCCCTAGTTTTATATGTAAATATTTTAAAACACACACATATATATAAGCATGCAGGAAAGGTCAAGAAGATGTCTTTTAAATCTATTTTAATAATTTTTTTGTAACTGTCCACAGAAGTTTCGGCTTTTTTTTTTGGTAGCCCTACATTTTCTTTTCCACAATACACCTGCTTTTTTTTCTAAACTAAATATTTCTTCCATCTAATGACTCTCTTTATTAGACAGCATCTAATTTGCATACATTTACATACAATTTAACTGCTAGCTTGTGAGAACAAAGAAATGGCTCTGTATTGTACTGAAGGACAATACTCAGTAAAGGAAGGTATAAAAACCAGCCCTTTCTGTGACCGTGTAGGCTCTTTGTTTCACATATACCAACCTCTCTCTCCTTTTAACATGCTACTTAAAAGGGGTAAGAATTAATTCATCAAATAATGAAAGAGACTACTTCATTTAATTGCCCATACCACCCCAGCTTGGTTACCACAATTCAGGGGTCCATGTTCCATGAATCTACTGCAGCTTCCTTTATTAGAAATGGTAGATTCAATCCCTTCCTCTATTTTGTGTAGTGTTCTATCCCTGGGGTTACTGTGATAGAGCTCTGTTTCAATACTAATTTGTGGGGCCAGTCTCCTTGTTCCTGAGCAGACAAGGTAAAATACGGCATATCGTTTTCTAGTGAACAATGCATGACTTTACCCTTAACAGGTTAACAGACTTCACAGATTTCAGGCCTTTAGAATACAAACTGGCTCTTAAGCAGAAATGGTTTTCAGGATCCCTGGGGAAGTCAACAGGGAAGAAGGCTAGACGGCAAGAGGAAGGGCATGGTAAGAGAAGTCAGCAATAACAGAGCATTTGAGCAACTGTACTCCACTCACTACTGCCTTCCCCATTGTAAGTCTTCAAACCTGCGGACTCTTGGGGAATGGAAAAGAGAAACAAATCTGAAGACGAGGGGCCCTTAATTCTCATGTGAAGTGAACCCACACACTCTGTGGAACAGGGTGAGCTGTCGTTCCTCTTCTGTTGGTGGCTTTCATTCTTGATGCGTGGACAGTGAGATTACAGGCAGCAGTCTTGAATAGCTTGTCCAGTGTTTTCAAAACATTAAGTACTGAAAACACACATAATAAGTAATAAAGCTGCGGTCACAACCATGTGAAAATAAACACAAAGGGGATTCAAAGGTCTGAAATGAAACATGTAAAAATGAACTGTGGTATAAACAATGCTTAAAAATTATAATAAGCGATTCAAATGTAAGACCAGACATGAGGGCAACTGAAAATTATAAGACCACATACCAACTGGCATCACAGGCTGAAGGGAAGCTTCTTCCACAGTTGTTTGCTGAAAGCTGCCAGGGAAGATGCCTTTCCTTAGAAATATATTTAATATCATTAATTTGGCCTGTTTTGTGCATCTAATATTGCACAGTTAAAATTTTTATGACCAAAAGAGGTGTGAGCTTGTCAGTGATAAGTGAGGAAATTCTAGCGCTCTGTGGGGCTGCGCAAGGCCCACATGATTCGGAACCTTTGGCAGCTAACAGATTGCACAAGCTCTTCTAGCGATGCAGAGACGTGTCTGATTTTCCACCTGGTGAGAAGAAGCCGGAACTAGAGGTAGTATTGGTGCTGGGGTGCTGTCAAACACCAACTCTGCCAATGCCTTCCCTCAAAAGCAATTATGAATATTAATAAAAACAGCACTACAATAAAGGATTAGCCACTGTATTGAAAAAATTAAAAAATAACACTATTAGTACTGAAAGGATTCTAGAATGAACAGTCAAGAAACCAGTGACCCTCTGAAAACCATGGCTTATACCTCAACACATCCCTAAACTCAGAGAACTGGTTCTGGACCCCCAAGAATCTGCTCTGTGACAAAATGAGACCATCACTCAATGGTGCTGCAGTATCTGTCACTTCAGAAATACTCAGTAAACTGAGATTTCTGATTCTCAGGCTCATCAACCTTTTCGATTGATGCAGATTTGAGGCGGTACTTGCTTTTGAGTTATACAGTACTATCTGTCGGTACCCAGCATCGGACTGATTTTTTTTTTAATTCTAACATATTAAATTCACTATGTTTGTTTCTAAAGCACCTCTTAATACTAACTCAGCCAATATCACCTGTGCTGGAGGTGGTTAAGATCCACCTCCCAAAGCGTGTTACCACGGTGACAAAGTAGTGACCTAATTTACACACACCTGCTGGGTTAATTGGGCCAAAATGAAAGATGATATATATGCTCAAAATCCAAAACTGATTTTTTCCTTCAAAATTAAATATTTGATTTTTTTAAATTAGCAGTTTCTAAAGCTAAGTAACATACTCCAGGTGTGCATTTGCCAGTTAATATACCCTGAATGTTTCATGATACTTGAGTAGCAAAATATATTGAGTGATGAATACAAATCTTTTATGTATTTTCTGTGTGCAATGATTAGTGTGGGTAAGTGGTCTCAATCACTAAATATGTGGGCTGTGTTTGGAGGGAAACGCCACAGTTTTAAAATAGACAATTCAAACATACCAAGTTAGCACAGAGTTCCCAGCTCTCTCTGAACATACAAGCTCACTTTGGACACCTGCAGGTGCTCTTCATAGCTCATGGTAGTGTGCAACATGTCGCAAAACAAAATATTACCTACAATACCTCTGCTTGTTCTCTTCCCATTTTCACTCTCTCTTCCCAAGCCCCTGAGAATTGCTTTTGAGTCATGGGACGTTTAATGCCCAAACTTGATAAGGGTATGGGCAGACCAATACTCTCAGAGAGTGCTGGTCCAGACATAGCAATATGTAAATTACATAGCAAAATTCATCAAAAAATCTATGCATTCATTTATTCTACCCAAAGATATCACCATGTATGTTCATTCAAATGTTTTCTCGAAGATACTGTAATCATTTGTTATGCAGAAAACAAAGGAACATTTACATAGACCAGGATAAGATTAGTTAGGTAAATTATGACACACACACTGTAAGGAACATCAATATAATCTATACAAAATTACGACACAGAAAAATATTAAAGACAAATAAATGCTCATAATACATTGGTAGCTGAAAAAGTATCACAATCTAGAATTATTTGCTATGAGTACACATTTTGGCTTTGATCATACTTTTTGTTAGTAATAAAATCAAAGATTTATTGCCTTATTTCTGTCTGAATTTTCCAAATAGTTTTACCTTTAGGTGTGCTGCTCTTGGAAAACATATTATCAATGTATATAATGAAAATATATCTTATATAGAATTAACATGTAGTATTATTGAATAATGCATAATATTATTAAAAATAAAAGTGATCGGTAGGAAAAACAGTTAAAAGATATTCCTGATCCTTCTCCCACACATAGATTACAAATTTCACCTATCTGTATTTATTTCTCTTTTTGTCAAATGTAGTCACAAGTAGGTGTTTAGCTGGCAAAGGTCTTTTGATTGCTATCATTCAACTTTTCTAAGTGACTGGATTCTTTGGTTACTTATAAACTTTACACAGATGGCAGCCATCAGAACCCTTAGATTAAGCTTCTTTTTAAACTAACAAAATCATATGAAGTAATTGCCTTTCAATACTTAAGTCTACATGAAGCAAACTTTTCCAGAAAATTTGTTCATTACCTGGTTATTGTGTCCTGCTTCCAGCAGAATGTTCACATTTTGATTTCCTTTGTACAACTTATAGGTCTTACTGGTAAGTAAATGCTTCTCTTAAGAAAGTAAAATTAACATTACCATAGGAACTGCTTTCTGTGAAATGTATCTCACTAGGGGTTTCATTTATTCTATGATGCTTTCACTGATGTAGTCACTTCTCAGACAATCAATATATCATGATTTATTATTAGAAGTGAAAGTATTTATTGGGATTTCCTATGTCACAAACAATAGACATTAGTGATTGATTGATAAAGAAAGAAAGCTACTGTCAATTTTGACATTTTAATTCTCCGTCTAATACTTTTTTATTGTCTTAGTGCTGCTATGCAAGCCTAAGAAGTTTATGGGGAAAAAAAGAGATTTGTTTATTTCAAGTCAAAAAACAAAACAAAACAAAAAGCTGCTTTGGGGCCAGGCATCGTGGTGCACACCTTTAATCTCAGCACTTGGGAGGCAGAGGTAGGAAGACTGCCCTGAGTTTGAGGTCAGACAGAGACTACATAGTGAATTCCAGGTCCGTCTGGGCTAGAGAGAGACCTGAACTCAAAAAAAAAAAAAAAAAAAAACAAGCTGGGCATGGTAGCACATGCCTTTAATCCCAGCACACAGGAGACAGGGGAAGGAGGATCACTGTGAGTTTGAGGCCACCCTGAGACTACATAGTAAATTCTAGGTCAGCCTGAGCTAGAGTGAGACCCTATCTTGGAAAACCAAAAAAAGAAAAGGAAGGAAGGAACGAAGGAAGGAGAAAGAAAGACCCAAGCTCTCCCTCCCCTAAAAAAATCAAAACAAAAGCTTGCTTATTTTCATTCTTAAAATCATGGATTAATGCATTTAAAATGTAAATGTAAATTTTACATTAATCAAAGGCATTGATATTAAAAGAGTAAACTATGAATATGCTAGAAGAAAATATGAGTAAATTATGTAGCAGTTGTTCTCAGTGATCAAGTACATGACTGATAAATGCAACTACACAGAGACTATTAAACAATATGAAATTAATAACAAATGTTTTAACATATTATAGAAAGAAATCCACTTTTGATTATATAAACAGAAGCTATGCAAATCAGTAATAGATGAAAACACAATGAAGATGAAGAATATTTAACAGCCAATTCTCAGAAAAAGAAAGATAAATGTCCAATAAATTTTTTTTTGAATTTTTTTTGTTCATTTTTATTTATTTATTTGAGAGTGACAGAGAAAGAGAGAGGCAGATAGAGAGAGAGAGAATGGGCACGCCAGGGCTTCCAGCCACTGCAAACAAACTCCAGATGCGTGTGCCCCTTGTGCATCTGGCTAACGTGGGTCCTGGGGAATCGAGCCTTGAAACGGGGTCCTTAAGCTTCACAGGCAAGCGCTTAACTGCTTAGCCCCCCATAAAGCCCCCAATAAACTTTTAAAATGTTACTTAACTCATAATAAAGAAATACAAATAAAAGCAATCATGAAGTACAATTTCTACTTTTCTGGTAATACAATTGTTTTGGTGAGGCTATAAGAAAGAATTTTCATAGGCTGCTGTTAAGCATTAAAACAATGTTGTTTTAAAATAAAAAGCATGTCATTCTCATACAGGACAGGGAGCACGCTCATCTTATCTGTACTGTTCCAGTCTTAATATATATATTTTAATTATTTTAAATTTTTTATTATTATATATAATACTACAGGTTAAAAAACAAGGAACACTGGCTGGAGAGATGGCTTAGTGGTTAAGGCTCATGCCTGCGAAGCCCAAGGACCCAGGTTAGATTCTCCAGGTCCCACATAAGACAGATGCTCATAGTGGTGCATGCATCCGGAGTTCGTTTGCAGAAGCCCTGGCACGCCCACTTTCTCTCTCTCTCTCTCTCTCTCTCTGAAAGTAATAAATAAATAAATATATGGAACACTTCACGAATCTGTGTGTCATCCTTGCGCAGGGGCCATGCTAATCTACACTGTATTGTTCCAATTTTAGTATATGTGCTGCCAAAGCGAGCACCAGTCTTAGTATGTTTTGAAATGAGCACAGAAATATGTTTTTGAAAGAAAATATTTAACAATCATCTAAGTTTTAATCATATAATACATGTAGGGAATGCTGTATAAATTACGTTTGACTTTGTTTAGAATGCTATTTTTTTATGTATTTGAGAGAGGCAGAGGTAGGAGGATCACCATGAGTTTGAGGCCACCCTGAGACTACATAGTGAATTTCAGGTCAGCCTGGGCTACAGTGAGACCCTACATTGAAAAACCAAAAAAAAAAAAAAAAAAAAGGAAAAAAAAAAAAAAAGCAATGCTGAGCTAAATGCAACGTTGATTAGACACATTAAACTTGGGAATTTTTTAAATAACCAATCTCAATAATTTATCACCACACACTTTCACTTTTTACAGACAAATAGCTTTTTTTTTTTTTTTTTTTTTTGATTTTTCAAGGTAGCATCTTGCTCTAGCCCAGGATGACCTGGAATTCACTACGTAGTCTCAGGATAGCCTTGAACTCAGAGATCCTCCTACCTCTGCCTCACAAGTGCTGGGATTAAAGGTGTGCACCAGCATACCTAGCCACACCCAGCTCTAGACAAATAATTTAATACTAAATGAAATATTTGGTGCTACTTTTGTTTAGGAATAAAAATGTACATGAAAATAATATATTTGCTATGCTCAAATTGGATTGATATTCCAAAAATATTGTGTGATAAATTTTGGGCTAGTATAGATTGATACTAAAAATAAATAAATCTTTAAATATAAGAATATTCTACTTGGCCTTCTACTTTCATTTTCACCTTTAATGAACAGAAAAAGAATAAAAAGAATGATGGTATTCCTTTAATATATGATTTAACCTAGGGAAAATCTCTGTGTCTTTCTCAAACAATTCCTGGTACCAAAGTAAACAACAGAATTGCTCAGGAGGGAAGAGACAGTCATACAACTAGTCTTTTCTTCTGGACTTCTGCTTTCACAAATAAAATGTCAGCAAATATTATGCAATTACGAGTTCCTTTCCACTGATCTCCATAACTGGAACTGGGAACCAAGTCAGAATCCTAGGGAGACCAAGATTATGGACTCCAAGGAGAAGCTTCCACTAATCTTTGTCCAAAAGTGAGGTCACAGCCATTATAATCTCTTTAAATTAACAATATGTATCCCCTTTAACCTAGCCTGATCTCACTCTCTATTGGAGAATCTGTTTTTCTTTTTCAGAAGGCAGCGAGAACCAAGGATAACCATAATCTATCAACAAGACAAGCTGAGTCCCTGGCGGGAGATGAACCAACCCTCACACAGCAGCCAGGGCCCAGGTGAAACACAGAGGAACTGACGAGATGAGCAAGAGTGCTGCCTACACCGCAAGCCTGACAACCTGCGCCACGGTGACGGAGGCAGACACTGAGGACACTGAGAACGCACCAAAGCAGAAATCCAGAAGCTGCTGAGAGCTCAACGCTAAAGTAGACTTAAAGCACACCCACCACGGCTCAGGGAGTTTTGTGGAAGACGGGGTGGAAGGAATGTAAGAGCCACCGGGCGGGGGGGATACCCAGAGGCATTCCCCCTCCCTACAATGACTGCCCACTGCTCTCACAACGCATAACCCCCAACTCCATGGTGAATATCAGCAATCCCACTAAGGAGGGCCCTCAGTGGAGTGAGAACTGGGGAGTGGGAAATGATGGTACCAACATATAATGTGCCCACACAAAGTTTCTACTTGATAAAATAATAAAAAGTAAAAAAAAAATATTAATAAGATAAGATTAAGAATCTTCAGTCCACTCACACATTTACAACCTGTAGGAATTTTGACCTCATGTTTCTTGTACTAAAGACCTTTAATTGAATTTATATTATTCATGTTTACAGTTTGACCATTATTTCCTCTAGAAATGACTCAATCACCATCCCAGTGATTCTGCATCCTATCTTTTCCATTGGATATCATGAACAGCACTTATTACTTTTTAAATTTATCCTATTTATGTATGTGTTAATCTGCTTAGTGGTACACACACAACACACACATGCACACACATGCACAGTGCAACCATGTTAACTCCATGGGTACAGCATCTTAGTCTTATTCTCTATTTCTGTTGCTCTAGTGCCTGGGAACAAATTATATCTCTTCCAGAAAGATATCTGGTGCATGCCTATATTCCAGCTACTCAGGAGGCTGAGGCAGTAAGGTGGCAAATTCAAGGTCTGCCTGGGTTACCCAGTAAACTAAAGGTCAGCTTCAGTAACTTTGTGAAACTGTTTCAAAAATAAAAAGTAAAAGAGTACTGGGGGAGATTGCTCAATGGCTAATGTGCTTTCTTGCAAAGCCTGCCATCTTGGATTCTATTCTCCAGTACTCAAGTAAAGCCAGACAAACAAAGTAGAGTTTTTCCTAGTGTAAGGCCTTAGGTTTAACCCCTTAGTATTTGGAGGGAGGGTGGGAGGGAGGGAGGGAGGGAGGGAAGGAAGGAAGGAAGGAAGGAAGGAAGGAAGGAAGGAAGGAAGGAAGGAAGGAGGGAGGGAAAGATAGAAGGAAAGACGGAAGGAAAGAGGGAAGGAATGAAGGAAGGAAAGCTTTCCCATCTATCCTCTTTGAAATTTCAAACTAATTTTTATAAAAAATAAAATAAAAAACTTTCAGAATCCATTTAAAATTAACTTGGGAGAGGTAGAAAGAACACAGAGAACTGAGCAGAAGGATGCTGAATTTAAATCCTGTATCAGTCATTTATCAGCTATATAAAGTTAGACAGTAACCTCGGTGAGCTATGCCTTATCCTTTCAATTGTTTCATGGACACTTAGGCTTCTACTGATCACTTAAGGGGTGTGTTTGTATATATAGTTTCTAAATTAAGTTCTAGTAGATGATACCTATACAAAGATTTGATTGTGGTTTCAACAGGAAACTGAGTTTCACTCGGATATTAAATTTCAAGTGTGTACTTGGCTTGCAGTATCTGGAGATCATTATAAGAAAATATCATCTAAATTATGACTTAGAGAAAAACTATCTGAAATGACCTTGGAGTATAAAAATAAAAGTTGGATGATTCCAAACTTAGTTCTTATCTTTGTACTGTATATGCAGAGTGACTTTGACACAGTGATTACTTCTTCTCAGGCTTTATCTAAATGTTAGAAAAAAGGTTCAGAAGCTTAAAATGGTATGAATGAATATGACTCATAATTCTGTTATAGTCATAAAAATAGCAAGGTGTTAAGGCTACAAGTTTTCTATAAACAAGGGTCAGAATCAATTTTGTTGACAACAGAGGGGAGAAAAAGACTAGTATTAGTGTGTTTCAATAAGCACTTCACAGACATCTGCTACTAAAATAGTTATTTCCCATAGCAGGTTGAATGATTCTAGGGTCCCCAAAATTCCATTTCTACCCTAGACCTCTGAATATAACAATATTTCCAAACAGGGTATTTGCTGATATGATCATGAGATTAAATAATTCTTATTTTAAAGTAAGTCCTAAATCCAAAGTCTGGTTCTTTTTAAAGAGAAGAAAAAGGTACACAGAGACACAGAAGGGAAGGCCACATGAAGATGGAAGCAGAATTTCAAGTCAAGAAAGGACAGGGGCTGCCAGAACTCTGAACAAGCAAATCAAGATCCTCTCCAGAACCTAGAGAAAATATGTGGCCCTGCTGCACCTCTGCTGTGGATATCCAGCCTCCAGAACTTGAGAGAACACATTTCTACGGTTTTAAGCCACTTGGTTTGGGAAATTTGGCACATCAGCCCTAGGTAACTTGCAATTCAGCCTAGACTACAATCCTGAGAAAGAGGAAGAGGATACAGAAGTTCATCTGTGTAAATGGCAACCTTAAAGTCTCCAATAGACAGGAGCACAGAGAACAAAGAGATATTCCTGAGATGTAGTGATTGCTGCCTGCAGTAGTAACAAGGAATGTACTGCTCTCTACTTGCTCAGAGATGTCCAACAAAGGTGGTGTAACCTCTTCTAATATCATCCTTTCAAGAAAGTCAGAATCCAGGTCTTAGATTAACATTGGTCATATGAAAATGTAAAATTAATGGATTTATAATAAAAAATAACCAGTTGTACTTCATGGTGACTAAGTGATTAATATTCTATGTTTATCAACATACAGTATATAATCAATATCAAAATTATGCTTTAAATTACTTAATCAGAATACTTTAAATTCATTCATCAAAGAAAGTTATTTATGTTGCTGAAGATTGTATTCGCAGAGTAAATATACTGATTTTGGTCAAGAGAAAATCAAACATGATTTCAAATGACAAATTTATAGAGAGAAAAAAATCAATTTTCTTTGGGCCTAGAGTATACAATATTTTGACACTGGCAATGACTCTAATAAGTACATACTGCTTTGCTTGCGGTATCAGGCCAACATGATTAAAGATTATACTTGAATTGTCTCCTGATGCACAAAATTAACTATTTCTTTTTTAATGTATTATTTTTATTTATTTGAGAGAGAGGCAGATAGAGAGAGAATGGGTGCACCAGGGCCTTCAGACACATGTGCCACCTTGTGTATTTGGATGGCTTATGTGGGTCCTGGGGAATCAAACTGAGTCCTTTGGCTTGGCAGGTAAGTGCCAACTACTAAGCCATCTCTCCAGCTCAACTATTTCTTAAGAAATATTGAACTCAGCTATCCTACTTGCTTAATGAATTTAAAGCATCACATAAGCACATTTCTGTCAGGTTTTAGTTTATGTATTTATTTTTGAATTAAAATAATACATTTTTATTACAGACATACTTAGTATGGATACATCATATGTTGGTACCATCCCTTCCTCTCCCCTGCCCCCACCCCCACCCCGCTGCAGACCCTCCTCAGTGGGGTTGCAGTTATTCTCCCATAGGGTTGTGGGTTTGGAGTTATGGGAACAGAAGTCAGTTTTTGGGGAAAGACCTATGTAATTTACATATGACATTGACATTACTATGTAGTTACAACAATTTAAATCTGAAAATCAGGATGATTTAAACTTATTTCATTTTTTTATCTTTAAAAAGTCAGAATCTATAGTATAATCATGTTGTGATGTGCTTAACAAAAAAATGAGAATGCTGAAAGATTGGGGAAAGTTCATATACCTTTAAGAAAACATTCTGTCCAAAGAAAAACTAATTCATTAATTTTACCTTAAATACACAAAGATTCATGTTTTCAGAATATTAGAAATGATATTAAGTCCTTTATAGATCTTAAAAATCATAAGAATTAAACAGGTACAAATTGAAGAAATTAACTTACTGGAAACCACAAACATTAGTTTTAATTTTTTAATGAACAATTATTCAATCACTACGAGCAAAGAAGATTATTTCTATGGTATATAAACTTTAGTCAAACTTCTGATCAAGTCCCAAAAATATTCTAAAGATGGGAATTATTATGCTTATAAATTAGAGGGCAATTTATTTGATTATTTTTCTGAAACACTGATCTACCATTTTACAGGTTCAGTCAGTCACATGGATTTGGAGTACTTGTGCACAGTGCAAAATTCATCTGAGTTAATAGCTAGACTACTTTTTCATTAAATGAGCACATAGAATTATGATGGTGACGAGAACACAGAAGAGGAAGAGCTCATTTGAATCCCCAGTGCTTTGGCATGCTGTCATCTCTAACTGACACACACGGAGACTTAGCCTAAAAGGCCACAGATAATTTCTCAGTGCGTCACAACCGAAAAGTGGCTGCAAAGAAACTAAATCTTCTATTCATAAAACTGTACTGTTTGTTCTATGACATACTGTTTTCTTATTCTCTGAAATTAGGGATTAAATTAGTGAAAATTAAGTAGTAAAATTCTTAACCACTACAGTTAAAATAAAATTACCCCAAGCAGGTGTTGTGAGTGCCACAATATGTATAAAGTTACAAATTGAACTTAAAAATATTTTTTGTTTTTTTGGTATATTTTGTTTGATTATATTTTTCCTTTTAAGCTTTAATATAGAAATATATCAAAAAACTCAAAACATTTTATATAAACCTGTGGAAAGCAAAATCCGCTTCGAATCCTTAATTCTTACAGAACACTGACAGCAAGAAGGCACTCCTAAAACTTGTGGATGGTATACGGGGAGAAAACATTGAAGAATGGACAAGGAATTATGGGAGTTTTAACACGAGGCACCAGTGATACCTATGTGAGGATTTCTCTTACAAGAAATTATATAATGAATCGTATCACAGTCTACAGTCTAGCATAGGAGCTAAAAAGTAATAATTATATAACCAATCATCTATTTACAACTGGGATCTACTCATTACCTTTGACTATGTTACACAAGTCTCATCTTAACTCATTTGATCATATTACCCCTAACTTCACAAAGTTTCATCTTCGCCTCTAGTAAATGAATTCCTATGTGCTGTGTATTATTCAGGACCAAAGCCAAATATTGCTTTGACCTAGCAGCTCACAGATATCTCTGCTCCCACTATCTTTGGCACTTGATGATGATGTTTTTGTTTTGTTTTCACCTGCAAAGGTAAATGGTTTTCATATTACTTGCTACTTCAATGGGCAGCATTGGGCAAAGTGTTATCTTCAGGAGGTTTCTGACAAGTTTGTATTTGGTGGCAGAGAGAACCCAAGTGGACTGGTAACATTTCATGGATGGGGATAGGAAGAAGGAGTGCAACTGGGTTTAGAGGACTAATTTGAAACTGAGAATGACTTATTGTGTCACTGAAGAAGCCTATATCATTTGTCCTCAAGTATATATGACAAGACTGTTGTAATCAAGGACCATAGATCCATTTTCCCTAGTATCCATGTCTTGCAAAGTGTGCCTGCTGATGACAATGAAATAATGTTTCACTACTATTGTTCATAAACTCTTTATTTTATGCTTCTCTGCAAATATTAAACCCATTTTAGAGAAGCTTTGTAACATATTTCCAGCAAATATGTTGTATTTAAAATCTCCATTCAAATTAAATGTTATGATATTAATATCATTACAGATTAAGTATATTCCTGACAAAAATCTAATACACAAAGAAAAATGATATAAAAGGATTTCACATAGGTAATAAATCTTTAAAAACACACACATCGATAGCTTTAAATAAAGCTTCCATTTTTACATTCTAGGATCTTATCCCTACTTTGGTATACTGCACCTTCTTGTCAGTGCTAAGTGTTGAAGCAATCCATGTCAATTAGTTTAGGTTTTACATTAGATGCTGAGCTCCATTTTACTTGCCCCCATGCTAGGGAAGTGTATTTATCATAGTCCACAACAGTTCACAGTTTGTTCTACATTAACTGCTCAGTCTCGGTGCCAATAAGACTGTGCTGGAATAGCAAATGAATTTGGTATGTTCATTTAAATGATTCTGAAAACCACAGGCTACCCAGTTGTCTAATGATAAGAGAGCCCCAAAGCCACCTGATCACCATTATCATTTTTTTTTTTTTTTTGACTCATGGTCAGTACTGTCAGGATCTCAATACTGAGGAGAGTGAGGAGGAAAAGTCTACCTGAGACCCATCATGGGAAAGGGGTTTTATTAATTCAGGCACCAGAGCTGATGAAGCTAGGCTGGAAGAGGAATGGGATATAAGATCTGCAATGCTTTAGCGGCTCCAAGCCCAATGCTGGTTTTGGCACTTCTCCCACTCCAGTGAGTTACAAAACACCAGCAGGTGCTGGCGATCACAGCGGCCACACGCTGCTTCTAACTGACCCAATTACATCTGCCTGAACAGGCCCAGGACACCAAACTGCTTGAAGAGATCCATAGGCTACACGGAGACTCAGTCTATCCTGAGGTACCATTGTCCCTGAGACAGTTGTTTGCAATCTGCAGGGTTGGATAGAAGTGGCCATCCACGCATGGCCAGGCACAGGAGAAAAGGTAGAGGGGTAATTTCATTCTCCTAAATATTAAAAAAACTGAAAATATCATACAAAGCTTTTTTATAGTTTTATGTTTTAAACTGGACAGCCGATGAGGTCCTACGGATACCTTGAAACAGCCTAATTTTGTGAGAACATTTCTCAAATCGCTGGGTACAGCACATTTACAGAACATGCTCTTGGGATCCGGACTTCGCTCCAAACCTTGTTTGTACAAAAAGGGGCCAAGCAGCTGGGAAATTCTGGAGTGGAGTGTGTCCTCATTAGTTCCCATCTGCCACCAGAACTCAGCTCATGGCAAGTTTGGCTAAGTCCTGGTGTACTCAGGTCCAAATGTGGGTCAGTTTTAATTACACTATACAGAATTCAGCGTGCAGTTTTTCAATCTGTATTATACAGCACAGAGGAACGGGCAGCTCTCCAGCTAATCAATTTTTTAAAAGTACATATATAAAAATTTTAAACCCGGCTAGACAGACAGTGGATGGAAAAAAATTCTTATAAATGAGTACAATGGTTACTTAAGAAAATTATTAGTGAAATTGGGTCACGATCTAGTTCTGCTTGGAGATTTGGAAGTGAGAAACAAAATGCTTTCGTTGGTAAGATGGGGAACATACGTAAGGTGCACAATGCCGCGCTGTCTGGTCAGGGGAGTAAGAGTGAGGCCAGGCACTGCACACAGCCTCCAGCGCTGGCTTCCACATGAGCACCCGCCCCTTCCAGTGCTCATCCTCACGGCAGGAATTCCATAAAGGGAAACAATCAGAAACTACCTGGTCGAAGTGGAGAAACAAAGATGACGGAGGCCTGAGAGAGAGGGTTGAGGGCAGAGGCAGCGGAGAGGAAGGAAGAGTGGCTCAGGTGTCCTGAGGCCCAGGCTCTGGGCAGCCTTGGCTCAGCCTGCGAGCCACACAGCGGGGGTACAGAATCGACCATGAAGGCTGTGTTCACAGCCCAGCCCGCAGAAAAGGGTCATCGGGGTTAGGTGAGCTACGACAACTACACGTAGTTCTGAAAGACAACTGTCAGCAAAATGTCAGGAGCAAAGTAATTGGTCATTTATGCAATAGCATACCGTACCATTCTGTCATAGCAAAGTGACAAAACACAGGCTGAGATGTTGGAACAGTTATTGAGAGGGGGGTTTTCTGATTGAATTATGCACTTTATCCATTTAAAAAGTAGTATCAGAAGAGAAAGGGACACAGCTCATAGACTAAAGCACTTGTCCCACAAGCACGAAGGCCTGAGTTCAGATCCCCAAAAGGCACACGCACGCAGACACAGCAGCCTGCATCCGTAACCCCAACAAGCCTGAGGTGAGGGGGGAGGCAGTGACTGGGGGATTCCAGGAGCTCAGGCCCAGTGAGCCTAGAGGTGAATGTGGCACTGCACACCATGAAGAGCCCACTTCAAAGAAGGCGGAAGGGGAGCTCCATGGTTGTCCTCTGATCTCAACACATGCTCTCTGCAGACACGTGCCAGCACTCACACGCGTGGATATGCATGTGTGGCTTACACTCTAAGAAGCAATATCTAGGCTATGTTTAGATGCCAGTCTTTAATGCTTATCCTCTTTGACATTCCATTTTATCACTATAGTACAGAAAATGACATTTATCTGAAAGTATTGTGGTAAATAAGTACTAACAATAACATATGTTTACATACAAATAAGCACATGTACATGTATAAACACACTGAATTCCATACAGTGAAACAAAAACTGACATACATTGGACCTAAGTACACAAAGACACTGAAACATTAACTAATATTGATCCAACAATTACAAGTTGTAGCCACTACATAAAAAAGGACGTTGGCTGTTCTATTCATGATAGCTAGGAACTTGAATCAGCCCGGCTGCCCATCAGCTGACGAACGGATAATGAAGACGTGGCACATACACACAATGAAATTCTACTCAGTTGTAAGGAAAAATGAAACAATAAAATTTACAGGTGAATGGGTGGAGTTGGGAAAAAAATCATTCTAAGTGAGGTCACACAAGCACAGACAGACAGATGCCACGTGTATTCTCTCATCTATGGTTCCCAACTGGAATCAATTAGGGATGAGTGCAAACAATGGTAAGCTTCAGAAGTGTTGGGTATAAAACTAGAGTGAGACCAGTAGAGAGAAGAACTAGGGAAAGCGGAGAAAAGGAGTTACCTGACAAGTTAGGGGATGGATGAATATTGGAGGTATGGGGGTCTTGGAGATACAGGGGATAGGGAGGTTGGGGAGGAAATTATACAAATTAAGATAAAATGAATCAGTCCCATAGAAATCCTAATTCTGACTAACATTCTACAAAATATAACCACCAATAAAAGGGGGGGTGGAACAGTCCAGACAGAATATGGAAAAAGCTTAATTTTCTTAAAACCACAGGCTCTGGCTGGTAATTCCCATGCCCAGAGTTGGGTTGCCCCCTCCCCAAAGTGAGCTACTGGCCAGGGAGACACATGAGGTCCACAAAACAAAGTAGGTCGTTGACAAAACACTTGATTATCTGCCAGAGCTAAAAGGTAAGACCCTATGGCTGAAGGCCACAGTCACAGGACAATGAATTACCATGCTGGAACCAGAAGGGAAATTGGCTCCCTCCTAGCTAGCCCTCATGGTGCTGCAAAGCACTATGGGAGCTGCTGGAAGAAAATGGTCACCAACAGCATGAGCAAGAATCAACCAGCCAGACAAGAAGTACACACTTGTGTAATAGTGGCACGTAGCCTCTGCAGGTAAAACTGTTCTCTGATTGGACATAAGACCTGCTCAGTGGGAGAGAACTTATATCTGGTACTGGAAACCAAGTCAGATTCCCACGGAAAGGAAACTCATGCTCCAGAGAGAAGCTCCCACTGCTCACTGGAGAAGAAGTGTAGGAGTGTACACCAAGAACCTCTCAAATAACATTGCAATCCTCTTTAACCCATGTTGCTCTCAGGTTGGAGAATCGGCTTTATCTTACAGATGGCAGAGAAAACGAAGGAGAATTAAGATCCATCGATAAGACAAGTAGATAACCAAGTGCCCACCACCAGACTTGCCACCTCTTCCCATCTGCCAGGGCCCAGGAGAAAATGCAGCTTTGATTCATGTCTTTATGAAAAGGGAAAGGCAGGACTCTGGATGCTGAGGTCAACACTCACAGAGTGAAAGCACTGGAAAGAGACGAAGGACAAGACACCCATCCCTAGGCCAGAGAGGAAGGCCTGAAACAGATTCCCTTCATCACAGAGCTCAGAAGCACAGACTTCATAAGCTGCTTATAACCTTTAATTAAAGGCTCCTAAATTGTGAGAAAACCAATTTCTGCCCAAGGCAGGAAGTTTGTGGTATTTTGGTATAATAGCCTTAGCAAGCACTAACTCAAATAAATACTAATGCCATTAGTGATCAATTTTACTTGTTATGATGGTCAAAACTCTATTTTTTTATATTAGACATATCAGCTCTATCACCTGCACTAAGTAATTATCTATGGAACTGAAATTTCAGTACAGTTCAATTAGAATTCTAAAGTCCTAAATTTAATCTGAGTTAAGAAATTTAGAACCTACAAAAAAAATCACTGTTTTCCAAGATGTTGACCTACTTACTTAAGGTACTCACAGACTCCTGTAAATCATATGAAATCATGTAAATAGTAGATGCTTTCTTCTTGAACCTAATCCAGCTAATAATTATCACAAAGAAACCAATGCTATTCACACACACATGCTAAAAGAATTCAATTGATTTCAATGGAAAGTGATCTTATAAGACTACATGAGAAACAGAAATACCATATGGTCAACAAATTCCGTTTCTGGATATATAACCAAATTGAAACCAGTTTCTTAAGAAAGTAGCTACATACCTGTATTCATAGCAAAATTATAGAAAACTAAAATGTACAAACAACTCAAGTTGCAATGAGATAGGCAGCATGTGGTATTGTGGTAGTTTGAACAGATGGCCCCCACTATATTCAGTGTTTTATTAGTTTGTAGTTTGGATCTGCAGCCACCTTGCTGGAGGAGGTATCACTGGGCAGATCTTAAGGTGTGGTGGTGGGTTTGAAATTCCAATTGAAAGATAAATGAAGTGTCTAGATCTCCCTGATTGGTTCTTTAAGAGGGCCTAGCTTCTTCTGCCATTATGGAACTTCCCTTGGATCTGTAAGCCTCAATAAATATCCCTTTATCCAAAACTGTGCCTGGTTCGGAAGTTCATCTTAGTGAACCTAAAGGCGTCTACTGCATAAATTGGTACCAAAATGTGTGGTGAGATGAACCTGACCATGTGGATTTCGGTCTTTTGCAACTTTTGTTTTGAAGCAATGGGCATGGACTTGGTGCTTGCAACTGAAGACACCTTCTGGAGGGGTAAGCCAAGTATTATGGACTATTCTGATGAGAGTTTTGGAATGCCAAGTACAGACAGTATTTAACTTCAAGGCTTGGCTTATGAGCTTTCTAAGGGGAAGGAAAACCCACAGAGGACTTTGTTGGAACTGGGCTACTGGCTGTATTCTGCTGCCCAGACCCAGAAAATTTGTTCAAGGTTAAATCTGTATTGGACTGACATGCTTGGATAAAGCTATAGGACTGAGAGATTTAAGATTTTAAGTTGGAAAACCTCAAGCAAGTTAAAATTATAGGCACTGAGACTGGTTTCAAGTTACTGAATCTGCAATTGTCAACACATTAGCAATCTTAAGGAAGATGGTCCAACTGCTTTACATTAAAACAATGGAGAAGATGCCTGAGGAAAGACTATGACAAAAATACAAGCTGCTTTTCAAGGTTATAATTTATTTTGTCCCTAAATTAAGAATATGGCTGCGTCCTACGCACCTGGTATTAGTTTTAAAAGCATGAAAAATACACAGAGTGGTCCAGAAGTGCACACATGGTTGCAGGAATTGCTGCTGAGATGCGGAATGAGACGGAACTTGATGACTCTGATAGGCTGGAAGAGCCTTTGGAAGATGGACCATGGTTTACCTGGAGACCTGAAGGCATTCTGGACATACCAGGGCTGTGCAAGGGCTATCATGGAGGCTGTTAGCTAGGGATGAAAGTTTTCCCTGGCTGCTCAGCCCAGCTGGAGGGGTGGAACTGAAATACCCAGAGACTGCCAGTCACTAGACCTGTACTACAAAACTTTGATGTTTGCTTGATGGGGGTTGAGTTTACATTGTTCTAGTCTCTCCTTGCTATGCCTTATACCAGTTAAAAATATTTACTATACCTTTATATGTTGGAAGTATTTAATCTCTTTGATTTTATAGGACTCACAGTTAAAAAAAAATCTTAAATCTCAGAGAAGACTTAGGACTTTGGAACTATCTTAAGTTGGTCAAGGCTGCGGGGACCTTTGAAACTGGACTGAATACAATTTACAATATGCGATTGTTTTGAGTCTATTTGGGAGCCAGAGACAGAATGTGGTAGTTCGAATACATGGCCCCCACTATATTCAGTGTTTTATTAGATTGTAGTTTGGATCTGCAGTCACTTGGCTGCAGGAGGTGCCACTGGGCAGATCTTAAGGTATGGTGGTGGGTTTGAGATTCCAATCTAAAGATACACAAAGTGCCTAGTACCACCTGGAGTTCCTGAAGTGTGCTGTGTGGTTTTGCTTTTGGCTTTTTCTCTGTCTGCTTGGTAATTTAAGAGGGGGCCATCTTCTTCTACCATTAAGGAACTTCCCCTGGATCTGTAAGCTTCAATAAATATCCCTTTCTTCATAACTGTACTGGTTTGGAAGTTCATCTTTGTGTACCAAAAGTTGTCTACTACAGATACGATATGGAATAAAATTCATCCTTTATAATGGAAAAGTCTTGTGCTAGGAGATGGCTCAGTGGATCAAGTACTTTCTATAAAAGCACAAGACATGCATTTGGACACCAGAACCCACAGAAAAGCAAGGCAGGTTGGTGTATGCCTATAATAAGCCCAGTACCGAGGAAACTAAGATAGGGAATGTCTGGGGCTCACCGGTTAGTTAATCTAAGTGAACCAGTGAGCTCTGGGTTTATCAAGAAATGCTATCTGGATGAATAAGATGGACAGCAACTTTGGAAGAACCCTGATGTCAATCTCTGGTCTCCACACACACATGGACAGGTACACATGAGCACCTGCAGATACAAATGCATCCACACACACAGGAACATGCATGTACATACACATGCACAACCCAGACATATACACACCAAGGCAAGAAAGAGAAAATGCTGATGTATATGCTACAGTGCAGATGAAGATTAAATGAAATAAGCCAAACATGGTAAGACAAATATATTGTGACATAACTTACATGACCGAAAGAAGTCAGATCATTTAGACAAAAAATAGGATGGGGGTTTCTGAGAACTTTAGGAAGAAAAGAATAGGGATTTGTTTTTAATGGACATAGCATTTCCATTTATTAAAATAAAAGTCACAAGATTGCTGAATAAACATTATGAATATATTTAATACCACTGAATTGCTCAACTAAATAGGCCAAACTAGGTAAATTTTGTGTTACACGTATTTTAGAACCATAAAAAATAGAGAAAATGATAAAAATCTAAGGTCTTCTTAATTTATTTCACAGATTTATGTTTTTTTTTTTTAAATCTCTTTAAAATCCCTAGAAACAGAAACAACTTTGTATTGTACCTTTGAGAGAATCTTTGATATAGTGCCTTCACCAGGATCCCTGCTCCCAGCAAACTTGACAGTCTTTCTTGGTATCTAGGAGTAGCTATGATGGTGGCAGAAGTGGTCCTAGAAATGACAGTATCACAGGTAAGACATTTGGGTGTTTTCTATGGGCCAACCACTTCAATAAACGCTCTACCACTATTACCTAACTCTCAACAAAATAAAATATGAATGAGATACTATAATTTTCCGGTTTTACAAATGGGAAAACAAAAGAACAGAGACTTGACTAGGTCCATATTAATAGAAAGTGATGAAACCCAAAAAAACCCTGTTGAAATGTCTAAGCCTTCCTTGGGTCAGTATGATCTTTGACGACGACGACTTTAAGAATTCCGTCCATCATAGCGCTCATAAGCATAAACTTCATAAACTGCTCATAAGCTTTGATTAAAGGCTCCTAAACTGTGAGGAAACTAAATTTTGAGGTAAATAGTTTGACCTAACAAATTAAGGATCTGTAGGAGAAATGATATCCATTATCCACTGGGATAAATTAGTGAAAGAAAAACTGTCTCCAAAGGAAAGGAATTTCCAAGTGTAAGAGTACCTATGAATATCATCAACTCAGTAATTCCAAGATTTGAGAAGCTTAAATAAGACATTTTAATGCAGTAGTTATTACTGGATTATTATGAGACCTGGATCACACTTAAGAGAGTGCCAACACCACACAAAAATGTAATTTTAGAAGGGCCTGCATCAGATTTCAAACTGCTTTATTTTTACTTTGCCTTTGCTTGGCTTTATGTATTTACAGTTGAAACTTAGTGATTAACAAAAACTGTAATTATAAATATGTATGGAGTAAATATACGGTCGACTACTTCTGCTTATTAAAACAGCTACATATTTTTAATATGTTCTGATCTAACCTGACCCAAAGAAAGTCAACACACATTTTATTTTTGTATTTTTAGTGCAATATCATTAGGAAGGGAGAGCACAGTGAGTGCTTGGAAGGCCAATGCATTAATCATATAACCCAGAATATTTGTTTATCCCTATAGTACAAAGAGTTTCCAAGGTGACAAGTAACTTAACCATCAATGCTTCAGCCTTTTTGTGTATAATGGCAATGGCAAACATATTTTTTTCTTAGAAAAAATAAATAAAAAGCAAGTATGGGTAGTTTAATTTTGAACCTATAATAATGAGAGTGGATCAATTTTTACATAACAATTGCCCAATTTTACAAACAAAATTTATCATTATTTTTATTTCTATCTAACCAGCAATATAAGGAGTAAGTCCATCAAAGCTCACCCAAAATGTATAACAAGTCACAAGTTTCTAGGGTATTGTTCCTCTGTTTCTAATGTAACACTAGCAATGTTTTATTCATTATGCATGCATTCACATTTATTGACCAACTAATATGTAAAAGGCATTATGTTAAGGGGCTATAAGCAATCTTCTAACTCCTTTTTATTTATATTTCTTATTTTTCAAGAGGTTATCTCAATTCATATTAGAGTGCTTTATTTAAAACAGAGAGAAAAAGAGAGAGAGATTCCATATGGACTAATAAAAAGAAAAGATAGAGGAGCTCTAAGACAAGATTTATGTTGCTAAATACTAATTGAAACTCCTTAGCATTTTATATATCTTAAGCTGATTAATGCAGGCTATTAAAATAAATTTTCAACATCAGAACTACTGAATAAGTTAATTAAATACCTTTATATTCAATGTAGCATTTTGTATTTCACTTATAGAACTTTAAATATGATAAAGTGCATCATGGTTTGTCTACATTAAAAGTATACATATTTGTCAGAGAATATATATAGTCAATTAACAAAAGGAACATCATCACTACCAGTAACTTTTTGGAAAATATACTAAGGATGTTTGATTCAAAGACAACAATGCAGCCTTAAAATGTGCATGTGCATTTCAGCCTTTCTTCAGGAACTTACTACTCAATTTTCCTTCCTCCCCCCTCACTTCCACCCGGACTGCAAGAAAGGCACATGCACAAATCAAGAAATTAACTTACAGTATACCCTTAAATTTTCCTAGTATGCCCCATGTGTCCACTAATAGCCAAATGCTTTCAAATCTGTTCAGCTAAATGTATCAATAACTACATCCAACCTCACATAGTGGGGCTGCCAACATGGTGAAATTGAGCCAAACACAAAATGTCAAAATGTTTCTACTAGGACAAAATTATCTGCACAGTTACTCCGAGTGATATTCTCTCTCAGGTATACCCTGAAAAATCAGCATATACATTATCCATGGTAGTCATCACTACAAAATATATTCGAGACACAAAATGAAGGACTAGAAAAATATCTGGGAGCTATAACCAGTGAGCTTTTTTTAATAAGCCAATATAATAGTTCAAGGTCTGCATCACATTATCTTTCAAACTGAAGAGTACACAAATACGTAACAGCACAAGCAAACTGCTAACAAGCTTCTCTGTGCCTCCCTCCCCTGACACAGCTGCAAGCACAATTGAGCAGGTGCAACCAAGCTTTTAAGAATCCCAGCCTGTTGCCCAGGACCCACAACACTGCATGGTTGAGATTTCAAACAGGTGCAAACATTTCTTTCCATTCACCTAGTGCTTGAGACAGCATGAGGAGACAGTACATCTGCAACAACTCCTTACATAGAGCAACCTCCACAGGAAACAAACACAAAAACAACAAAAAAGTTTGAAAATAAAAATATCAACTACAGTGGTTTTGCAACAATCTGACCCACCTCATCAGTCGCTTTACCAGTTTACTTCCAGCAAATACTTGCTAAGATTCATGAGATGAATGGTTTATAATTAAGATTATTCTGATTATTGACTCGGACAATAAAAAAGAAATGCAATGTATATATAAAGTACAAATCCTTAAAAGTGTCATTGTTTATAAGTTAAGTAGATAAGATAACATGTGTATATTATGAAGTCTGTATGTAACTATAATATACAAAATGAAATAAAATTGGTTGATACATAAATTTAAATAGCCATAGGTAGTTTACATACATACCTGTCCGGCTACGGGCACAAAAAGACTTGCAAATTATTAGGCACTCTGAAATGCAAAACAAATATCACATATAAGTAAAAAATAATTTACTGAATCAAAACCAGTATTAATTGTAAACCAATTCCTACAGAGCACAGAAAAAAATCCCAGTGCATACAGAAGGTAGATTATTTTATTTGCTTCCCATAGTATATTTCACACACAAAGCCCCTTAATCGTGCTACCGGAAACAAGCACCAGCAAAGGATCCAGACTTACCATGGCCTCTAAAATGCAAATGCTTTCACTAGAGAACCAGGCAAACACTTAAAGATGATTTTTTTTTTTTTTGGTATTCTTCCAGTACTATTGCCTTCCTAATACAAATATGACTGCTTCTCTCTAAAACGAAACTACTCCAATTCATCTGCACTCAGACTGGCTAGGATACTGGTGGTGAATAAAGGTGCATTTGTAGAGCTGTCCACAAAAATGCATAAAAATTAAAGTAAACTTTGAATGCTCAATTACTTTGTTAAAACAACAAATAGAACTGAGACTGATTGCTTCAAGAGGGAATGTTCATACATGAGACTGTTGCAAACTGCCTCAGCCCAACACAGAAAATACTGCTAGTGAGGTAGGTATTGACACAAAACTTTGTAAGCCCGCTTTTACAAAAGAAAAAAAAAAAAAAAACACCTTTGTGGAGTGTATAATCAGATTTGAAAAATATCTGAGTTTGGGTGGAAACTATATTGGTAACATGTAGCCTCCAAACTAAAGTCTCCAAAGTAAAAATGTAAAAAAATTTATTCTGCAAAAAATCTAATTTATATGCTTCACAACATAATTAGCAATAGCAACATATCAAAATCAGGAATCTTTACTTAAAATGTGTGTACGTGTGCTATTCATGTTCATGGTGCTCTAAGGACAGCGTCACGTGTGATTCTGATGTGAATGTGAACTGCTAAGAGTTTCTGGTAGGTGATGCTGCTTATATAACATTATGAAACTCAGTATATTTAGTTTTAAAAATTCAGCTTACCTAATAGAAAAGCAATATAAATTTATGTTAAAAGATAATTTTAGGATAGGAAAAAATCCATAGGAAACTTAAATATTTAACAGCAGGAAACAATTGAGTATAGTGCATCACATCCACATAAAGGAAGATTTTTCAATAAATCACAAGGCATCTTAAAGGGATATTTTAAATTTTAAGAGAAAATACAAACACAAGTTATTCTAATGCTCAGTAATCTAAACATGTACAATGTCAACAACATAGGCCAATGAAGTGATGTGGATGATAAAAGCAGAACAAACAGGAAAAATACTGAGAGTGATAAAATACAATTATAAAGAGGGATGGGATAAGATTATAAAGTATCAAAGTTGTTTCTTCTTTCTTACAGTTATGTAATAGCAATATACATTACTAAGGGTGACATAGTAAAAATATTAGGTAAAGGGAAAAATTATAAAGTGTAATATAGAAATCCTAACTCTAACCTTCCTAAGATAAATAAATTAATTCAATCACACATAAAAACACTAAGGATACCTATGGTGAGAAACACGAGCTCTTCCCCACAAGCGTACCGCCAAGGTCTTTTATATCTCACCATGCGAGAACCTACACTACAATACAGTGACATATTTTTTTATCATTCAGTAAAAACTTTTTAATTATGCAGAGTGAACTAAAGGCAAGGAAATTCGCCACTGAAAATCTGTTCCATCTTGCACAGACTCGCTTACTCACCGCACCAGCAGTATTCAGTGAGGACCTACTATGTTCCCGCTGCTGGGTTTGTCACTGTCAGCTGACATCAGCCCAAATACTCATAGTGCAACCAAATTAAAAATAGTAAAAAATATGTAGAAGGAACTTAAAGAAAGATATAAACCCAGCACAGCTCAAGGCATTTTTTGAGAGATCTGGTAAATTTTAGAGCAATAAAAGTTGGCAAGTTTATTCTTTTATGATGTTGAGCAAAAACTTATAAGTAACACTGAATCAAACACCATGCCCATGAGTGTGTATCACTTTCAAAGGGCACTGGTAGATCACTTTAAGTGTTTCCTTACATGATATGCTTCCTGTTGATGGAAATATAATAGGAGATCAAGAAGGAAGGAATTTTGGTTAAATCTAAGACATTATACATTTAAGATTGTCCCAGATTATGCAGAGCCACATTAAATACATAGGCAATTATTAACAAGCTCAAGTTATTTATTGTCAGCCTAAGTAAATAAGTTAGTTACTTGTTAATCCTATCTGAAGACGCTGGCATGACACCACGTGACAGCCAAGGAGCAAGAGCAGATCTCTTGCTGTGCAGATAACATGATAAGGCATCTAAGGTCAGTAGTGGGTTGATTTCTCTGTGGTCTATAACCGCAGTCTTTGTGCGTTTGAAGTCGGTGCCACACTATGGTTATAAGATTGAGGTCAATGGGGTCAGCACTTGAAGTGGTGACAAGTGCTTAAAACAGCTATTCATGTGACCAACGATCCACAGACTAGGCTCATGGAGTTCTGGGCAGCAACAAAGTGGTGAGGTAAGAAGAAGGTTAAATGCTTAGCCTTTGCCATCAAACAATCCTGGAATAGAAGTGCAGCTGCTCTCCTTCAATCTGTCTACTTGTGCACGTTCCATGTTCCCTGTCTTTAAAATGGCGATCGTGTTACCCACCCTATAGAATTATTATGGTGACCAATGCTCTTGCAAGAAACACGGGAAGAAATTAGCACGATGCTGCCATAAGAAAGCATTTGCTTAAAGGGAACTGACAGTACCATCACAGTTCGACGCCAAAGGACTAAACTAAACTAAGCACAGAGTGAAGAGCTAAAGGTGGCTTCTTGGGCTTAACCCTGCAACTCATCCAAGAGCCAGTCCTGTGCTGCACGGTCACGAATACTTTTCAAGGAGGAAACACTCCATAACATAACATAGTAATAGTCACAGCAATAGCCCTAGCCAGTGTAGTCAAGCGCCAGTACTAGAACTTAAGAGAAAGGTAGTAGGGTCTAAAAAAATACATGCTACAATATGATTCAACTTCTATGGGTGAAACTTTTCTATATTCAACTAAGCAATTAGGAAAAACAAAGAGGACAAAACAAATATAATTATTGAACTGGAATCAGGCCAAGGTGTTGTGGATTCCTTAGCAATCACACATAAGCAGCATCCCCTCTTTATTGAGAATTTTAAAATATGGACATACTATAATACGATCATAATCCCCTCCAGTTAGCCTCTTTGGTACCTCTCTCACACTACTATTTCACTGGCCCCTCTTCTTTCCAACTAGTCTTTTTAATCTAGATGTCCCATTCTCTTTGTTCTTACCCCCTTTTATGCATACTAAAGAGACTCATAACCCAAGTTAAAATGTAATATAAGGGTTGCAAATATAAATGAGAGAGATTAGTTAGTAAGAGCTTGTTCCCACCCCCACCCGTCCTGGCTTAAAAGACAGAAATGAATGCACAGCTGATCTTTTCTAACTTCATTTTTGTTTTGGTTTGAAGGGCAGTACAGATCCAGAGCTAATGGCCTGTCTTCAGGTTGCCACATATACAATGCGATCCCCAAAGCTAACTGGATCATCATGTGGGGTGAAGTTACTATGATCATCATTATATAAGAAAAACTAGAATAGAGTGTTTCTTTTTCTTTCTTTTTTTTTTTAAGTTCATTTTAGCTATACTTTGGCACTGCTGTGTTCTCTACAGGAAGTGAATAGTTAGACCTCTACGTGCAAACGTGAGGAATCTGAATTCTCAACAAGAAACCTTATCTAAATGTTATTAACTCCATTTGTCTAGTAATCCCTACTTAATAGTGTATTATGAAAATAATACTAGCTGTTGTTATTTTCACAGACGATTTTACATAACTTGAAGCTTCTTCAACGAAAAGTCTGATCTAGAAAGCAAATAACTAAAATTAAAGTTTGAACACATATTGATTGAGATGGGGAGGGGATATGATGGAGAATGGAGTTTCAAAGGGGAAGTGGGGGGAGGGAGGGTATTACCATCAAATATTTGTTATAATCATGGAAGTTGTTAATAAAAATTTGGAAAAAAAAGAATTGTATTTTCATACCCGGGCGTGGTGGTGCACACCTTTAATCCCAGCACTTGGGATGCAGAGATAGGAGGATCGCTGAGGGTTTGAGGCCACCCTGAGACTACAGAGTGAATTCCAGGTCAGCCTGGGCTAGAGTGAGACCCTACCTCAAAAGACCAAAAAAAAAAAAAAAGATTTATATTTTCATAACAATCTATGGCTTGTGGGTACACAGGGGTGGGATACCTTACAGTGACTTGTTGGTGAGGGAGGCCCTTATGCCCCCAGAACATTAAAGGTCACTGCCAAGTCTCTTGATTTCCCACCAGAACAAGATGGTAAGACCTTGCTGCTGATGACTCCACACACTTATGCTGCAGATCACTGAGAAATCAAGCTGCAGCTGAGCTGAAAACCTCCTCCCTGTTGACTAGCGGTCAGAATGCTGGAAAGAGCTATGCAGCATGAAGTCTTCTGGGAGAGAGATTCATCACCAGAGTTGAATAGCAGTGGACCCTGCAAGCTTTATAGCCAGCCAGCCAGGCCAAATATGCCAACTAGTACAACAGTGGCACGTCTGTTATGGTGGAAATCAGCTGCTCTCACTGGACTGGAGGCCCACTCCAAGGGAAAGAAAGACATGCCTGGTACTGAAAATCTCATCAAAATCCTATGACTGGGAAGGTCATAAGCCCCTATTGGGAGTAATGTTTACTGTTGTCTGGTTAAATGCGTAAGTTATGCCCACCAAACTGTCCTCTAAACATTTAAATTTATGCTCATATACTAACACTACTCTTGTTTTTGGTTAGAGAGGCTTCTCTTTTCAAACACCAACCATGGTACTGAGAAGTGACAACGGAGTGTTCCCCACTGAGTGTCTACTACACCCTTCAAGGCTCAGGGACCATTGTGGAAGAGGTGGTGGAAAGAATATAGAAGCCCCCAAAAAAGAGGAGGGCTGCTTACATTTTTGTCATTTAGATGCAAAGTGGCCTTAGAGTGGCTGATGCTATCTACATAAGACCTGCATAATAGGAGAAAAAAATAGCGATGGCATCAAATAGGAGAGCAATTGGAAAGAAGAAGGGATGCAGTGGAGGGGTACTTGGGAGGGGAGAAAGGGGGTGACAGGAAGGGATTACGATCATAGCACACTGTCAACATATATGAAAGCTGTCAACAAAGTGTTTAAAAATTGCATTTTGAAAATATTCTCAAATTGTAGTTATGACTACTAAACTGAATTATTCTTAAAAATGTGAATTCTAGGGCAGGAGAGAGGGCTTAGCAGTTAAGGGGATTTCCTGTGAAGCGCAAGGACCCATGTAGTTCCCCAGATCCTATGTAAAAGTCAGACACACAAGGTGATGCATGTGCAAGGTCGCGTATGAGCACAAGGTGGCACACACTTCTGGAGTTCAAGTATAGTGTCTGGAGGCCCTGGCATGCCAATTTTCACCCTCTTCCTCTCATTAGAAAAAAAAAAAAAAAAAGCCAATCTGTTAGACTTGCTTCAAAAAAAAAAAGTGAACTCTAGTAGCTACTCATACACAGCTGTGGCCATTTCCTCTTCCAGAACCCATAACTAGTGTGTCACAATTATCACATATTGAACTGTAAGTATCTATTATTTATCTATTTATTTATTGGTTTTTCTAGTCCAGGCTGACCTGGAATTCTCTATGTAGCCTCAGGGTGGCCTCGAACTCACGGTGATCCTCTCTCTTACCTCTGCCTCCCAAGAGCTGAGATTAAAGGTGTACGCCACCATGCCCTGCTGTAAGTATCTTTTATATAAGATGATAAAATTGCGAATATGTGATTTGTGTAATTATACAATCATATCTTTATTCTTTAATGCAGCATCAAATATGTAGCAAGTATGACATAAAATATGGGTTAAAGGAATTTGAATCAATTCTGTTATAATCCATTCTTAATGACTACAAAAATGCATGATGCGCAGGGCATGGTGGCGCACGCCTTTAATGCCAGCACTTGGGAGGCAGAGGCAGGAGGATTACCAAGAGTTCGAGGCTACCCTGAGACTACATAGTGAATCCAGGTCAGCCTGAGCCAGAGTGAGACCCTACCTCGAAAATAAAATAAAAAAATTCGCAATGTATAAAAACTGCAAAAATATGCATCACATTCCTAGAATTTTTTTTCAATTTTCAAAGGGGAATAAAACCCACAATTCAACAATATTTAGCATAATACAAGGTATGACATAGAATCTTCTGGAGTTACCAACCAATTGTGTCACTTCTCTATTTTGCAGAAATTCTGCTATTAATCACAATACAAATTTCTTCACTAATTTTACTTTTGGTTGAGGGTGGCTATCTCTTTCTCCCCATAGTTTGCATATTACACAGAAGCCACTTTATTCTGCTGAGCACTTTATAACACAGTAAATACTAACATGATTGATGGAAAGAGGTTAAAGTTTGGTAGGGAACAGCTACTTGTACTGTTTTCATTTCAAATCTACCACAGGGAAACCTCAGCAATATGGTACCATTATTAAAAATTTTTTTCCACCAAAGTGTTTTAAAGACATCTGTACATAGACTGAAGGTGGAACTGTAGGAAAGCAATGGAATCATACGGCAATAGCACCCACTTCTACTTACAAGTCTGAGGCATGAATTCCACCTTACTAGGTCTGTCCTAGTAACTGATTTACCCTAATACATAGATTCATACTATTAAAAATAGTGGGATTTTATCTAGCAGACAGGGTTCGTATACTGATTTGTGAGATACTACGTGAAAGTAACTAGTAGCACATCTCAAGGCACTCAATCTAAATTGGCTCCTTTATATTGGTCAGTCACTGTATATAGCAAGAAAATGACATAATTTGGCCTAAAGTCCAGAATCAGACTTTTTAGGGAGAGAAACTAGGGAAATAATGGATATCAGGCAGAAAGAAATTATGTATTAGGGACAATAAATGAGAAAAATTCATGCAAAGTATTGAGAATATCAGCGCAGTTAGAAATTGGGAAAATATTTTAACATGATAGAAAAAATTGCCAAGAAATCTATTAGCTTTTCCTTTAAGTGGCACAGCCTTTCCTTCACATAAATAAAATAATTGCTACCATTAGGAGAAAAATAAACAGAAATGTACATTAAACACATATTAGAAGTTTAACATTCTTCACATGATTTCACATAGTGGAAACTCAGCTAATGTAAATATAGTTATGAACGTGATTATTTGCTGTGATAAGGTAATAGCATAGCATTCTCTGCATTATCTGCAGAGTATAAAAGGCAAATGTGTACATGCTCATCAAGTATTGCAACAAAGCAACGATTTAAAGGCCAATTCTTTGCCTTTAAAAATTATTTATTTGGCCAGGTGTGGTGGTGCATGCCTTTAATCCCAGCACTTGGGAGGCAGAGGTAGTAGGAGGATTGTCATGAGTTCGAGGCCACCCTGAGACTACATAGTGAATTCCAGGTCACCCTGAGCTAGAGTGAAACCCTACCTCAAAAAAAAATATTTATTTATTTTGGAGTGTGTGTGTGTGTGTGTGTGTGTGGTGTGATGTGTATAATACATGCATGTGTAAGTCCAGCTATGCAACTTCAAGGCACTCTCCCAGTCACACATTTCATCAACCTTCTAAAAGGTCCATAGCCTTCCTGAACTGCCAACCAGCTGGGAATTAAGTATTCAAACTCAGGAACCTATGGGAGAAAGTTTACATTAAAACCATAATGTCTAGAGAAACTTAAAGGAGTTTTAGTATAAAATATTAAATAATGCTTGTTATTAAAAGTGATATAAAAGAAATTAAATCCAAAATAGTATATGATACTAATATATATGATGAAGCAAGTTAAGTTAAGTTGAAGTTTTTTAAACCAAGAGAAGGATGAAAATTACTTGAGAAAATTCAAGTAACATGAGAGAGGACAAAAGATTTTTTTTAATTAAAAAAAAACTAAAAGAAGACATAAAATGTGTTTTAAATAATCAATAACATAAGTATTTATAATAAATAGAAACCAAGGGCTGGAGATATGGCTCAACAGTTAAATGCACTTGCTTTAAAAGCCTAATATCCTGAGTTTGGTTCTCTAGTACCCACATAAAACCAGATGTACAAAGTGGCACATGCATCTGGAGTTCATTTGAAGTAGCAAGAGTCCCTGACATGCACATAGCCATTCATTCTCTCTCTGTCTCTCTCCCTCCCTTTCTCCCTCTCTCTCTCTCTCTCTCTCTCTCTCTTTCTCTCTTTCTCTAACTCTCCTTTCTCTTTGCAAATAAACAAAATATTTTAAAAAAGAAACCAATTATATTCTGATTAAAAGTAACAGTGTGACTTCTAAAGAGCTCAGTAACGTCTTTACAATAGTCTTAAGTGCAAGTTTTAGATAGTTTTCATGTAACAGTAGTAAGAATGAGGTAGGTATATTAAACTGTAACAATATGCATGCTAGGTAAAATATTATTAAAAATACATCCAGTTATGAAATAATAAAAATGAAATAATTTCTCAACAAAGAATAGCCAGTTATATATCTAAACACCTAACAGCATAACTATAAAATACATATGAACCAGAAAATCCCCATTTTAATAAAAAAAATCTTACCATATTTCCATCATTAATTGCCAAGTGGCCAATAAAAAAGTAATGTAATTTAATAACTTAATAATCTAATTAACAATAATAAAGGTCTAATGAATTCCTGTGTGTAATAACTGTAAGATATAAATGCCTTCTAGGCACACATGAAAATTTTATAAAAACTGACCCTGTCTCAAGACACAAAGAAAGTCACAACACATACCAAAGAAGTTAAATAATTTTATCATCTCCTTTAATCACAATTAAATTTAATTCTTAACAGGAATATGTCCCCCCAAATTATGATAACAGGATGTATTAAAACTTAAAACTTTATATAAATTATAGATTAAAGACTAATAGGAAATTGAAAATTCAAATACGTATAAACCCAGTTGACAATGTACACAATATGCACCATGACTCATGGGTTACAGATGAAACAATCTTAGGAAAAGATACGTATTTTAGGTTCATGTGTTAAAAGGAAAGTACAAGACTAAGATGATCAAGAAGTTAACTAATAAGACAAGTATCAGTAATTTTTTTTATCATAAAAGAATATTAGTTGGCTAACAAGTAAGCAGCCCTGAAAATGGGATAAACGCTAAACATTTTAATAAATTCTAAATTTTATGAGCAAATATATGTCAATTATCTGAACAAAATATCCAAATTATTTTAATATTAAAATCAAACTGGTAATTTCCTTTTTAAACAAAACCAGTGATTCAATAAAAACTGAAATAAATACTTAAATTGCAAATAAAGGCAAAACATAAATACACATTTACATATGCATGAATTACTATGCCCAAATGTACTTTAATACCAATTTTGATAAGTCTGCAAGAAAAATGTAAGGTACATACTAAAATCACTGGATCACCAAAAATAATAAAATGGCTTAATTCTCATATACTACCTTAAAATTCTGACATTAAAATCAGATAAAGGAACCATAAACAAAGAAAATTTATTATAATAGTGAGTAAGAAGGGGTACAAACCAGCAATCTCATTCAGGAAAAGTAGCCACTAGCAACAGGTATCACTTATGTACTTCCTCCTATGCACTCTGCTATTTACTAGTCATTATACTCTGTTTTAGCCAATAAGGTCATTTAATATTTACTTATTTTTACTTTTCGACTAACATAAAAAATAATACATTTCATTTGACATTTTCACATATGGATATCCTTCATGCCTCAAACATATTCCCTCATCTCTTATTCCTCTTCCTGGTCCCCTTCATCCCACAAATATCCCCCTTTCTGAGTCCATGTCATATACATACAAAAGTATACATATGTATCATGTTCTTTCTTTATTTAAGTGCAACCACATAAAAGAAAACGCATGTGACATTTCTCCTTATTATCCCATTAGCCGATCTTGTTCCCTTTGCACTTTCCCTATATCTTTATTTGTGTCTGTGTCTTCATATATGTATGGGCACATGCATGTGGGGATAGTGCATGTACACATGTGTGTGTATGTATGTGTGGGACAGAAGATAACCTCAGGTGTCATCCTCAGGAATGCCATCCACCTCCTTTGAGAAAGTCTCATGTTGGCCAAAAACTCTCCAACAAGAATAGAACAGCCAGCCAGAGGACCACAGAAATCTTGTCTACACTGGCCCCGCACTGGGATTACAAGTGCATCACTATGCTAGGGATCTTACATGGGTAATGAGGATAAAACCCAAGTCCTCTTGCTTGTGAGGCAACAACTTTACCAACTGAACCATCTCCCCATGCTCATGCATGAGTAATTTCACCTCACTAGCACAGTATGTAACACATGAGTTGTTTTCATAATATTATTTACTTTCTTCACAATCCTATAAAGTAGGAACAAGATGCTCCAACAAAGGAAGTGGACTGAGATCACAGATTGAATATAAGGCAGAGATTGGTGGAAGGAAACTCTATCTAAAGGCCAGATACGTAAAGTTTCTCTACTACTGATTCATCTTTCAATGTTTATACTGTGTATATATTCACAAATTATTACGAGCACAGTTATTTTCAGCACTTTTATCTTTTAATTTAAAAGAAAGATCAGTTGTTTATGAATCAATAGGGTATTTGGAATTTGATAATATATTTGCTTTCACCAGTGAATTTAATGTCATATGTTTTCATCCTGTTACTTAATATTGTTTTACTTCCATTTAAAGAACTGTCTAGGATATCCATAAGGCAAGTATCATGGTAAGGAACTCCTTTGGCTTGTATTTGTCTCATAATGCCTTTATCCTTGCTCCATTTATGAGGACACTTTTTATGAGTATTTTTGTTCAAAGGCTGGTATAGGTTTATTTTGTTTTGTCTCATTTTATTTTTGACTTTCAGAATACTGAACAGGTCATCCCATTATCTCATGGCCTTCTTGAGAAATGCAAAGATAGCCTTATAAAGTATCCCTTAAATGTGACAAGTATCTTTTCTCTTACTACTTTCATGGTAATCTCCTTGTCTTTAACTTATGAAGACAAGATTTTGATACTTATTTGTGATACTCTGCATAAAGTTGATTTTTCCCAGGGTCTGTTGAGCTTTATGAAAATGAATGTGTACACTACTCCCAAGGATTGGGAGATTTATAGCAGTGCTTGGTTAAATTAGCTACTTTTTCCTGTTTTTTTTTTTTTTTTTGGACTTTCTTCTCCTCCGGACTTCCATAACACATATATCTGTATAGTACATGTTGTTCAATATACCTCATCCTTTTTTTTTCTTTTTAAGCTTTGCTTTTTACTCTACTAATTGGATAATTTTAAGTCATCCGACATAAAGTTGATTAGTTCTTTCTTTAATAAGATAGGATTTGCTATGGAAGTTCTCTATTAAAATTTTCACTTCTATCATTGTACTACTCAGATTTTGCTAGGATCTTTTTATGTTTCCTATCTCTGTATTTAACTTTTCATTTTGTGAATTCCTAAAATCTCATTTTCTTGTCTGTTTTCATGCCCCTCATTGAGCCTGAGGATGACTACTCTGACTTCATTTTCTTTGTACTTGCAGTAATATATCACATTACAGCTGAGTGCAGCTAGAACCACGATCTGGGGGCTTTTCAGGTTCTGCTCACAAGGCTAAGGTTGGTATTGATGTACAGGACAAGATGAAGGTCTCTTGGTATACAGTTTTGGTAGCATAACCAAGGATAAAAAGACCCGAAGATGTGTCTCCAAGGGCATGGGAGATTTCCAAATTAGACCTGAGTTTACTGTTAAGTCTGCTACTTAGGCGTGGTTCAGAGAAGTTTCATGGTATTTTTACAAACTCCTACTTGATTCTCAAGGCTTCCATGGGATACATTTATCCATGGGTAGCTGGAAAATTATTATTTTATGGAGGGATACTGAGTAGGAAGCCTAATATACCATCTTAAAATTTTGAAAGAAGAATGTATCTGTAATTAAGGAATAAGAATGAAGAATAATAAATATTTGAAAAACTCAAGAATACGTCAAGTGTGATTTCCCACTTTAAAGGTAAAGGTAGGTGGATAAAGAGTTGAATGCCAATAGTGACTACATAGTGAGTTTGAGGCCAGCCTGGGCTACATAAGCCTATGTCTCAAAACATATACAATAAAATAAAGTTTTAAAAATAAAAGTGGCTCCATGGAGAGAGCTTCCGAGCAATATGGCAGCGTGGTAGCCATGCCAGAGCAGCCTAGGAAAGTAAGAAGAAGAAGAACAGTGAAATACACTCTTCAACCAAAACTTGAAGGTGTATAAGGCATTATCAACCTCAGCAGAGAAGCAGGAGAGACCCAGCACTTCCAGTGATCACAGAAGCAGGCAGAACTGGCTCCCGCAGTGGCTCTGGTGCCCGTTTGGCCACCAGGCTCTGGTGAATGGATTTTCCACTTACATCAGCCTCATGACAAAGTCAAGAAACTGAAGGAGAAGACAATAGTAACCAGCTGAGCGTTTCATGAGTAAGAGGATCTTGGGGACTACCTATACAGCTCTAGTACAAATTCAAGCACTATCGACAGCCTTCCCTGCCCCAATCACCAGTGCCAACAACGACTGGAGACCCGGGAATGGGAGATCAGCCACACAGCGTCCAGCACAGGTGACCAGAGCTGTGGACAGAGCCAACCTGCCTAGTCAAGCCCACAGTGCAGTAAAGAGGGACCCAAGTAGGCACGCATTATAGCTAAGACCAAGCCATCCCACAAGGTAACAGGGCCTACCAGGTCAGTACCCACTACAAAGCCTTGGGGATAGGCCTGCAATGGAAATGCTAATTGCATCTTCCATGTCAGGGCAGGTTATGTGTTAGATTTCACTGCTGGTCGGTTTTGCCATTCTTAAATAAGCTGTACTTTGGGGTTGTTCCTGGTTGCTCCCTGGTTTATGGTGCCTTTGTCTTCTTCTGTCATTCCTGTAGGCAGGGTCTCACTGGGCCTCAGGCTGACCTGGAAACCTTTACAGATCAGAAATCTCAGCCTCCCAGTTGACAGGATTAAGGGTGTGGAGCAACACACACTATTAGGACTTTAATTTTGTTACATTATCTGTTTTAATACCCATTATTACATAAGTATTCCATGCTGGTTTTGAGTAACTGGGTATATTGTACAGTTTAATTTTAGAATTTTCCTGTATTTTCTCCTCCTAGCCAAGTAGAATACTTGCATAGTCGTCAAACCCAACACTTAGGGTCACTTCTACTGTTAATCTGGGAGTCACTTAAGATCTACCCCTGGCGCCTTAAGATCCAACCCTGAAGGCATATAACATCAGATTTACATATCTATGAATAGTGCAGATAATTAGAAAACACAAGCATTAAATTAACCAAAGATGCAAAAATCCTTACATTATAATACAAGAAACACAAAAAACATCAAGACAATATAATTCCACCAAAAATTATAAGTCTACCAGAAATGTCCTTCAGTAAGACTGATTTAGATAAATTGCCTGAGAAAGATTTCAATGTGATAAATGTAATATACTATATGAGTGAACTGAAGGACAAAAATCACATGATTGAGCTGGGCATGGTGACACATGCCTTTAATCCCAGCCTTTGGGAGGCAGAGGTAGGAGGATCACTGTGAGTTCTAGGCCACCCTGAGACGACATAGTGAATTCCAGGTCAGCCTGGGTTAGAATGAGACCCTACCTCGAAATACAAAAACTAACAAAAATCACATGATCGTCTCAATAAATGAAAAAAAGACATTTGACAAATGTACTTCTTAGTAAAATTATGAAAAAAAAACTGGGAATAGAAGGAACATATCACAGCATAATAAAGGATAATTTATCACAAACCTACAGCCAACATAATACTAAATGGGGAAAATTGAAGCTTTTCCACTAAAATCTGGAATGAGACAAGGGTGTCCACTGTCCCCACTTTAATATAGTATTAAATGTCTTAAGCATAGCAATAAGGCAAGAGAAACACATAAAAGTGATACAAATTGGAAAGAAAAATAAATATCATTATTTGCAGATGATATGATTCTATATATAAAAGGTCCTAAAGACTCTACCAGCAAACTATTAGAGCTGATAAACACTTTTAGCAACACAGGATACAAAATAAACACATAGAAATAAGTAGCTTTCCTATACACTAACAACAAACATGCAGAGGATGACATCAGGGAATCTCTCCCATTCACAATTGCCTCAAAAAAAATAAATAAATAAATAAAGTACCTTGGGATAAACCTAATCAAGGAAGTGAAGGATCTCTTCAATGAAAACTCTAAAACACTCAAGAGAAAAATTGCAGAAATTAGGAAATGGAACACATCCCATTTCGTGGATTGGAAGAAACAATATTGTGAAAATGTCAATCTTACCTAAATCAATATATACATTTAATGCAATCCCCATCAAAATTTCAGTGGCATTCTTCACTGAAATAGAAAAAACAATCCTAAAATTCATTTGGAAGCACAAAAAACCTCGAATAGCCAAAACAATTTTAAGCAAAACAATGAGACTGGCGTTACTAGCACACCCGATTTTAAGCTGTGTTACAGAGTCACGGGAACAACAACAGTACGGTATTCACACAAACACAGACTCATACATCAATGGAACAGAACACAGGACCCAGCTGTAAATCAAAGCAGGTACAGCATATGCTTTTTGACAACATATTCATTGGGAAAAAGCCTCTTTAACAAATGGTGCTCAGAAAACTAGATATCTACATATAGAAGAATAAAGATAGATTCTTCTCTCTCCATGCACAAGAATCAAGTCCAGGGCTGGAGAGATGGCTTAGCAGTTAAGAACTTGCCTGTGAAGCCTAAGGATCCTGGTTTGAGGCTCAATTCCCCAAGACCCACGTAAGCCAGATGCACAAGGGAGTGCATGTGTCTGGAGTTTGTTAGCAGTGATTGGAGGCCCTGGCACACCCATTCTCATTCTCTCTCTCTCTCTCTCTCTCTCTCTGCCTCTTTCTCTTTCTCTTTCTGTCTGTAGCTCTCAAATAAATAAATAAAAATAAACAAAAAAAATTTAAGAAAAGAATCAAGTCCAAATGGATCAAAGACCTTAATATCAGACCTAAAATTCTGAAACTGCTAGAGAAAAAAGTTGGGGAAACCCTTCAATATACTGGCATAGGCAATGACTTTCTGAATATAACCCCAGTTGCTTAGGAAATAAAACCACTAATCAACCACTGGGACCTCATGAAATTAAAAAGCTTTTGTACAGCAAATGACACTATGAATAGAGCAAAGAGGCAACCCACATAATGGGAGAAAATTGTTGCCAGCTATACATCTGACAGAGGATTAATATTTAGCATATATAAAGAACTCAGAAAACTAAATAAGAAGAAGTCAAACAACCCAATTAAAAATGGGCTATGGAGTAGAGTTCTCAAAAGAAGAAATACAAAATGGCATATGAACATCTAAAATTGTTCTACATCCTGAGCCATCAGGGAAATGCAAATTAAAACTACTTTGAGATTCCATCTCACTCCTGTCAGAATGGCTGTCATCAAAAAACAAATGACAATAAATGCTGGCGTGGATGCAAAAAAAGAGGAACACTTCTACACTGTTGGTGGGAATATAACCTAGTACAGCCATTGTGGAAATCAGTGTGGAGGTTCCTGAGACAGCTAAAAATAGGTTTACTATATGACCCAGCCATAGCACTCCTAGGCATATAGCCTAAGGATTTGCCTCACTACCTTAGAGATACTTGCACATCCATGTTTACTGCCACTTTAGTCACAGTAGCTAGGAAATGTAACCAGCCTAGATGGCCCTTAACTAATGAATGGATAATGAAGATGTCATACATTTATACAATGGAGTTATATTTAGCAGTAAAGAAAAAATGAGATTACAAAATTTGCAGGAAAATGGATGGATCTGGAAAGGACAAGTGACGTTACCCAGGCCCAGAAAGCCAAACGTTGCATGTTTTCTCTCATATGTGGATCCTAACTACAAAGGTTTAGACTTGTATGTGAATTGGAGTAAAAATCAGTAGCAGAGGCCAGTAGGCAAGGAAAGGGCTATAATGAAGGGAGGAGAGGGAAGGGACTTCAGTGGATAGTATTGTAGATATGTAAGTAGATGAACAGATTACTGGGGGCACAATGGCCTACGTGAGGTGATGGGAAAAGATTGAGTAAAAGAAGGGTGGGGAGAGCTAATCAAAATTCAAGATTTTTCAACAAGCCATATGGAAACCTACTTTTTTGGATAATGGCTCACCCAGAATCCATAGACTAATACTAGAAAATTTTCAGTGCTAGGGACGGGATAACTTCCAGTGACTTGTTGACCAGGGAGGTCCCTGACACCTGCAAAAACATTATAGACCATTATTATGTACCAAGGCTCTTGGTTTCCCACTAGAAATAGACGGTAAAACGCTATTGCTAAAGACTCCACATGCGCCCATTCTCTCTCTCCCCCTCTCCTTTCTCTACTAGCAATAAATACAAATATTAAAAAAAAATAAAATTATCATGATCCAGAAAACTCACTCTGGATTTATATTAATAGAAAATTAAAACACTTTTTTATTTTTCTTTGTCTTTCCAAAGTTTTGTTTTTCTTGCTGTATCCCAAGCTGACCTGGAATTCACTTTGTAATCTCAGGGTGGCCTTGAACTCACAGCAATCCTCCTACTTCAGCCTCCTAAGTGCTGGGATTAATGGCCACCACATCTAGTTAAGTCACTGCTTTTAAGATGTATCTTTCTCCATCCATCCATAGTATAGCAGTGTTCATGGAAGCCAACATATGTAAATTAATTTCACATTGCCAAAGAAATATTAAAAGAAATAGATATACACATGCATATAGATAATGGCATGTTGTTCAGCCATATAAAAATATTGCAATTTTCAACAATATGGATGAACCTGAAACACTCTACGTGAAATGAAACAGACATAGGAAGATATATATTGTATGGACTCACATGCAATTTAAGACTCCAACTCATAAAAAGAAAGTAGAATGTTGATTACCAAGCATTGGGGGAGGGAAAAAAAATGGTGACATTTTGATGTAGGATACGAAAATAAACAAGTTTTGGGGATCTAATATACAGAAATGGTTACAATTGATATGTAAATTAATTTTGATAACTCTAAGTAAATGTTGTATATATTATCACAATGCACATTCTGAACCTTTCTCAAGTAAATACTAAATAAATGTTCATTCAGGTTTCTGAGATTCTGTGTATCTTCTCCTTTTTAGACATTGATTTTTTTTTATTGATCTATATCTAAGTTTCCTGACTTTTTCACCTGCCTCCATCATGCTTTCAGCCCTATTAAGTGTTTTATTTACTTAATGTCAGCATGTCCATTTGGTACCTTTTAGGATGTTTTATTTCCCTGAAGAAATTTCTGATATTTTTATGTTTCAACTGTTTTTCCTTTTACCCCAGGATGCACAGTTACAATGTTTTCTTTAATTTCCTTAATAATTTTAACATATGAATGATCTCAAAATTGTTATTTGTTAATTTTATTTTGCCCTGGGTAAGGGTAGTGTTTGAAAGGATGTTTGCATTTGAAATGTTTTTTTTTTCCTTGCAATATTTTTTTCCTGGCAATATTAATGGGAATGTTCTAGATTGTGTTATATAAAGCCAAAGAAGACTGCTATTTTGCTGTAGCAGGTTAATCTCATACTGCAAAATCTACTAGGCAGATCACAGATTAGATACTTTCAGTCTGACTGTGCATTTATGGTTCAGAGGTCATCCAAAGACAGATAGAGTTTATACTCAAATTTGAGGCTCTTTAACTCTGCCTCCCTATTTATATTTACTCTGTCAGTCTATGACTATAGAAAACCTCCTCTCAAAGTTTTTTCTTGGAATTTACAACCCCATGCTGCCACTGTAACTGCAGACATCATAAGGAAAAGCTAAAAATATTTGAAATTAAATCCATCCTCTCTCAAATACTTAAGAAATGTTTGAAGCCGGGCGTGGTGGCGCACGCCTTTAATCCCAGCACTCGGGAGGCAGAGGTAGGAGGATCGCCGTGAGTTCGAGGCCACCCTGAGACTCCATAGTGAATTCCAGGTCAGCCTGGGCTAGAGTGAGACCCTACCTTGAAAAACAAACAAAAAAAAAAAAACAACAAAAAAAAAGAAATGTTTGAAGTCACCTCTAATATTTTCCTTCTCTGATTATACTCAGAAATACTCGGGCATTGGTCTATTTTTTGTTTATTTGATTGCTTGTGTCCAGAATTTATGACTATTATTTATAGGTTGGTGTTTTATTAGAAACTTATTTAGCAAATCCATAGCACAAGTCTAGGATTACTATGAATTGTGGGACTATATCACTGTAAAAACACACACACAAAAAAAACCCCAGAAGTCTCAAAAACCATACCAAGAGCTGCAAATTAAAATTTGAGTGAAAGTGCTAGAAACATGTCTTCTGCTTGTGGTACAGGATAGAAGACAAAAGGAACAATTAATTGGATAGCAATTACATTCACAGGAATCGTGGCCATCAAAACACACACAAATACAAGTGAAATCCAAATACACTAAATTCTCTAAAGCTCTGAAAGTGGAAAAATATGTTAGTCAAATGTTTCAAGCCTAACATTCTTCATCAGATCCCAGAACTAAAACAGGAAAAATAAATAAAATAATTTCCGTCCAAAGTTTTATTTTCTGCCCATCTCAAAGTTTAAAAAATTACCTCAAGAACTGAAAATGTTTACATTGCCAACAAATTAGTTTTCTAAATTAAAAACAAGCACACATTTGAATGTGACATTAAAACAATACAAAACAAACAAATTCCCACTCGCCAACGCTAAAGCCCAGTCACTAGGGAGGAAAGCAGAGCCCAGACAACTCCATGGCTATGGATTCACTGTAGGACGTGGTAACTTTAACTGGTAAGAAAATATTACTGTAAACACATTAATAATGTAATCTCTGGAAGAGGCACATCACTGAATTGCATTAAAGTTAGATGTGGTGTGGTAGCTCAGGCCTATGATCTCAGGATGCTGAGGGAGGAAGTCAACCGCAAGTTCATCGTTTTACAGGCCAGGTTGGGCTGCAGTGAGAGACTGTCTCAAAACAAACAAACAAGCAAAAATAAATAATGTCACCTAACCTCTTCTTTTTTGGTGTGTGACTCTGGCTTTTCTTTCACTAGGTCATGGTGAAAACATCCCCACTATCGGGAGATGGGCTTCCGTTGAACAACAGTGAGGCCTTGGATGAGTCCTTATTCCTATCCATGTTCAGTTTTCTATGTGAAATAGGAGGCTAGAAAGAGATTTCTACTGCCTAATATTAATAGTCTATGACTACTTAAAATACTTTATTTCTGAATTCTTCCATGTGTGAGGCATTATTATATGATTTATACAAAAAAATGTATGGCAAGTTCATCAGATCTATACCCCTCAAAAAAGAATAAAGAAAAAATAGAGATTAGCCAAATACAAAAAAAGGAACCCATATATATCACTAGTAAATCAATAAGTAATAAAATGAGCCACATGTTGGGTCATGATATGCAGAGACATTTAGCTTACCCATAACTGTGGGCTAACTCCACAATGCATGACCCGTATACCTCAACAAGGAGGGGCCAAGGGGAGCGGGTAGGTCACGGATGAGCCTAATAATGGTACCAAACTGACTGTAAAAAAATAAAATAAAATAAAATGAAAAAAAAGATGATTTTTTTTTTACATCAGTACTTCAGATTAATGGGACTATGAATTTCACTAAAAAGATATGATTTGGTTTACAACTCTGAAAACTTGAGATTTTCTTCTTATAAAATTTCTTGCTTAGAAACAAAAATAGAATAAGTAACACAATGTCATTCCCACCTACCTAGAATGACATTCACACAAACAGCTTTAATAAATATCTATTAAGCACATGATTTGTGCAAGGTTCTGGATTTCCCAGTGTGAGATTCATACATACAAGTATGAGTTCTGATCTGAGAGTTTACAATCTCTCAGAAGCAATACATATGAAAATGAATATATACATAAATAATGATGGTAAAGGATAGACAGACAAGTAGATGATTGGGGCTGGAGAGATGGCTTTGCAGTTAAGGCGCTTGCCTGCAAAGCCTAATGACACAGGTTCGAGGCTTGATTCCCCAGGACCCACATTAAACAGATGCACAAGGGGGTGCACAAGTCTGGAGTTTGTTTTCAGTAGTTGGAGGCCCTGGAGCACCCATTCTCTCTCTCTCTTTCTCTATCTACCTCTTTCTCTCTCTGTCACTCTCAACTAAATAAATAAAAATGAACAAAAAAATTAAAAAACTAACTATTAATTTAATTTCTATCACCTAAGAGGCTGTAATAATTATTTATGCAGTTTATTTCATTTACAAATCACAAAATGTAAATTATATAGTTTTCCCTCATTCTTACTTCCATATAACTATAGTCATTCAACATAATTGTTAAAAAAAAATGAACACCAAGTTCAAAATGTACAAAAAGTACAAAATGAATGCACATAAGCATTTCTTATTAAACATATATGAGAAAATGTACAAAATAATAATGCCTTGTATTTTATGTCACCAAGTTTAGGAATATTTTGTTATGTGATGTAAATGGAACAGGAAAAAATTTCACTAAAATAATAAAAGACTATTTATCAAATAGGTTATAGATATTATAAACTAGAGTTCCTTCACTAGAGTGAATTTCTCCAGGAAACAGTGTAGTAACAACCCTTACAGTACTGCAGGTAAAGCCCAAGAATACTACAGTGCTCATTACTAACCTGGTACCGGCTATTACCTTATGTCTTCAAGCGACAGTAACAGTTCAGCAGTTGAAGTCTTCAGGAAGAGAGAGAGAGAGAGACTCAAGTAGAAGAACGGTAGATTTCAAAGTAAGAGAAAGGTGAAGGAGAAGGGAGGAACATCAGCACACATCAAACACCATTGCTGGCAAGCCAGCGACCCAGACTACAGAAGCCAACGTGGGTCAGACCAGCTCAGAGACTGTAACCACTGCAAAGCCACAGCCTCCAAACTTACCTGGACCTGAAATGTTACTGAATACCTCCTGAGAGTTCCTATTTATCTTGTTTGTGTTTGCCATACACTTCAAATATTACCTGTTTTCATTTAATGTTCTATTCTACCACACCCCTTTTCATGTCAGCGAAGAAATCTGTCTCCCCCAGTTGGAGAAACAAGACCATTAAATCAAAGTTTTTCTAGATCATTTTTTTTCATCCTTCTATACAAATATCAAGGTGAATCTACCATTGATCAAGCACTTCTCCATTACATGCCCTCTTGGAATTTTTGAATCCTTCATGTAATTGCCCATCTGGCTGGCTCTAAATTACCTAACATATTACTCCCCTAAACCCAAAGAGCGACCACTCCTCAAATTGATGGTTACTTACTTTCGTGGCTTCCATTGTCTGATATCCTTTCCTCCCACTAAAGGTAAGTGCCCCAAAACTGGGCTGTATTTTATAAAATTTTGTACCATGACCTCTATGCCTGGAACACAGTTGGTGCTTAACAAGTACTTATTGAATCTCCACCTTAAATATTCCAGTGTGGCTCTATTGGAGACTGCATGCATGATTATTGTGCCTCATGGCCCTTTCTCGTTTCATCTTTTTCTCCTTCTAGTCTTCAGTGAAATATCAGACAGTTCATGAGAGAGACCCTTTTCAATATGCATACAGTTTAGTGTAAAATAACATAGTAAAATTGCTTGATAATTCAGGAATATCTACCTTGGAACAGTAAAACAATAAAACAATTCAAACACTGGCTTTTAAAATAAATTTTTCATCAACAAAAATTAAGAATTTTATAAGTTTAAAATGAAATTCATGTGATATAAAAGCAGAAGGGAGACTATTTTAGGGAAGGAAGGGGACCAGCAAGAGGGTACAGGACAGAAAAGGTAGACAGTGGAACAGGAGGAAAAGTAAGAACAAAGTATAATAACATATGTGCATACTACGTTATAATGAAACCAATTTCTTTGATGCTAACTTAAAAATTAATATTAAAACTCACATAGACAAAATAGCATATTAATATATCAGTGAGATTATTTAAGAAGATGTTTCTAGAAATGCAAAACAATTCCTCTTTGTAGTCCTAATGATGAGCCTATCAAAACCAGTATTTATGGAAATAGCTTTTACTTTCATCAAAAAAAGGGCCATCAACTTCAAATAAAATAAATAATGGTCAGGTTGGAGTTATGGTCACTTTCATGTCCTACACCTAGTCCTGTATGTTTCAGTGAAAAATAACTTAAAACAAAGAGTATCTACTGCTTTACTTCCTTCCTCTGTTCTCATTAACTAGGGAGTGTGGGACATTTTAAGTATTTAAAATAAAATCAATCCCATTATTTCAGAATACATAAACTTTGCTCAGTGATTCACAGTGTCCCTACTGCCTATCATGCTACATTTTAGAAAAGATACCACAGAGTTGAGGAGGCTTTTAAAGGTTGGTCTTAAGGGAAATAAGGACATTGTCATCCTGAATCCAGAATACACATTACACTATGAAGTCTTTGTTTTCTGCAATAAAATACTCTTCAAAACAACATGTAAAAGTAATAGGTTAAAGCAAAAAAAAAGTCAGAAAAGAAGAGTAAAATTAGATTACCTAACCATTTGAGAAGCACTGCATTTTATTTATAAAATGTGGTAGAAATATATGAAGAAGCAAGTTTTGCCGCCTGTGGGTACCTGGGACATAATTCAGTCTGCCATCCCCTGTTCCCAGATCAGCTCACTCTTTGTTCAGTCCCATCTTCAGTCTGGCATATAATTACTTCTTCAACTCCTGTGCTATTTGGTTTTAAGCACCTCTTACCCCCAAGGCCTCATGGCTCTAAGGGCTTGTTGAATTTAAACAAGCACATTTAAATCTTTGTCTTTAAATGAGTAAAATAAAAAGTCTTAACACCTAACACAGAGTACTCTTCTCTCCACCTACACTCTAAATGTGCATGCTATAATTGTCTTCCAGATCATAATGAGCATCTATCCATCCTCAAAATCAGAGAAAGGAGGATTCACTCTAGAAGTAAATTTGCAATGAATGGTTTTATTCTTGATTAGCTATGTGTGTTTGGGGACACAGAGATTGGCACATGCATAATTTAACTGCCTAATAAGAATTGGATGAACAGGGACACCTTGGAAATGAAGGTGGGAAAAAGAAAGTGGAGAAAAAACAGAAGTAAGAAAGAAAGATCATTAACAGACAATATAACACAAGAAAAGAAATGCTAAGGCTTAGCTCTCACCAACAAACTGCAAATTCACGTACATAATAACATGGATGCACAACCACATACACACATATGGTACATATACACTCATACAGAACACATACACATGCATTGTAATTTTGGCTAGGCTAAAACTCTCAGAATTCCCAGGAAGACAGAGTGGGAATATGGATTCTACTACTGCTGCTGATGCTGGAAAATCATAAATATTACCTATGATCTAATATTTGTTCTACAGAATACTTGTTGGTGAATTTTGAAGAGAAGTGGAATATGCATTAGCTGAATAAGAAGATAGGTATGCATTACATCACTTAAACAGACCTCGAAAACACATCTGCCTAATTAGGGAGCGTGAGAGCAACGTATGAAACTGAAGAGGGTTTGGCAGGCTACAGAGGATTCTTTCCATGGTCCAAAGAAAGTCAGAAACGAATGGATGATGCCCCCCTTCTTTGTTTGTATGAATGAATCATATTATAATCAGACCCGGTCTGATGTGCCTGTTGAAGAGGGTTTAAAAAGAAAATGAAATATCCTTTGTTCAAGAAACAGGTATTTGGTGGACATGGGGCATGTGAGCTGCAAATACACATTTTCTATAAATGATTTTAAACTAGAAGGCCAAAATATACTTTATCACCTGACACTATGACTTTTGATTTGCTTTTACAGGGTCCAAAACTACTGTGTTCTATGTGGAAAATGAATGCAGCACTGAATATAGAATCACTCCAGGGATGCTACACCCACTCTGAGAACTCACAAAGAGCACGTGACACACCAAGTTCCACCTCAATGACTAAAATAGAAACACTTTCTTTTGTTTTGCCTGTCACTGTTCTATGCAGCTGTTTTGCAGGTGCATGTATAGAAGATAGAGAGTTTTTTTCAGAGTAGTGGAGAACACACTTTCAAGAGTAGGGATAGATAATGGTTAATGGACCCACTTTCAGAATCCTTTAATTTTTTTATTAAAAATTTTCATACATGTACATGATACATTCTCATCACCATCCCCTCTTAACAGTTTCTTTTGGACAACCATCCCCTTATATCGAGCCCCCTCTTTCCAGGAAAATCTTCTTCATATTTTTGTCCTATATTTTTTTGTTTTCTCGGGCATGCTTTCCCAATGAAATCATCTTAAACAGTTTTCATTCCTTTCATTTTAGGTACTTCATTTCCCCAAATGGTGAAAACTGTCATATTCAAAAACCCTGAAACTAAGATTTTCTTTTTAAAAATTTTTTAGTTTATTTTTAAAATTTATTTATTTGAGAGTGACAAAGAGAGAGAGAGAAAGAGGCAGATATAGAGAGAGAATGGGCATGCCAGGGCCTCCAGCTGCTGCAAACGAACTCCAGACGTGTGTGTCCCCTTGTGCATCTGGCTAACATGGGTCCTGGGACATCGAGTCTCAAATCGGAGTCCTTAGGCTTCACAGGCAAGTACTTAACCGCTAAGCCCATATCTCCAGCCCAGATTTTCTTTTTTTTTTAATTAAAAAAAACATTCTTTTTAAAATTTTATTTACTTATATTTGAGACACAGAGAAAGGTAATGAGAGAGAGAGAGAGAAAATGGGCATGCCAGGAAATCTAGCCACTGCAAACGAACTCCAGACACATGTGACACCTTGTGGATCTGACTTATGTGGGATCTGGAGAATCGAACCTGGGTCCTTAGTCTTCAAAGGCAAGCATCTTAACCAGTAACCCATCTCTCCAGCCCTGAAAATAAGATTTTCTTATTGCTATATTGGCTTACTTTCTTCCAGTCTTTAAAAAGAATGAGCTTTTGTAGCTTTTAGTCTTAATTGCAATTATAACATATCTTATAATAATTTTAATTTTGTTTAAAAAGTAACAAGAATGTTTTCATTTCAATAGCCGCAGCATGTTCTACTGAAGAGACCAGAGCTGCTTGACAAGTCCTTACAGCTGCACAGCTGTTTGCAATTCTCAGCTATTCTTAAAGGAACTGCGATAAGCTTTATTGTGTAAAAACTTTTATTTTTGAGTATTTGGATTATTTCGTTAGATTTCTTCAATCACAATGCAAGCAATTACCTCAATTAAAACTGGGCCTGAGTTACCTCACTTAGTATAATCCTCTCCAGATCCATCCATTTTCCTGCAAATTTCGTAACTTCATTTTTCTTTACCACTGAGTAGAACTTCCATTATATAAATGTGCTATATCTTCGTCATCCACTCATAAGTTGAGGGACATCTAGGCTGGTACCATTTCCCAGCTATTGTGCATTGAGCAGCAATAAGCATGGTTGAGCATGCATGTCAAAGGTAATGAGATAAGTCCTTAGGATATATGCCTAGGAGGGCTATAGCTGGGTCATATGGTAGATCTATTTTTAGCTGTCTTAGGAACCTCCACACTGATTTCCACAATGGCTGGACCAGATTGCATTCCCACCAACAGTATAGAAGGGCTGAATGTATATACTATGCTCACCAAACTACCCAGTAAGCACTTCTCTTAATGTTCATACCCATATATTAATGCTACTCTCATTTTGGTAGAGAATTTCCTCTTTTCAGATGGCAGTGACCTTGGGATGACTCAGAAGGCATCATGGTGCTGGGAAGAAGTGACAGAGGAGTGCTCAGTACTGCAATATCTCTATCATACCTTCCAAGGCTCAGGGACTATTGCAGAAGATGTGGTGGAAAGAATGTAAGAGCCAAAGGAAGGGTAGGAATCCTTACAACGTGCTCCTCCAGACAAAAAATGGCCTGGATATCCATGACCTCACAGTGCCTGACACTAACTACACAAAACCATCATAATAGGAGGAAAAGATCAAGACATCAAAATGAAAGAGAGATTGATTGAGAGGGGGAAGGGATATGACGGAGAATGGAGTTACAAATGGGAAAGTGGGGGAGGGAGGGCATTATCATGGGGTATTGTTCATAATCATGGAAGTTGTTAATAAAACAAAAAAATGATAAGAAAAAAAAACTCTGCACCACGCAAAGGATAACCAACTTTAATTTTAAAAATGCATTTTTTGATTTTTTTTAATTTTAGGAAAGTATAGTTTTTGCTAAGGAGATGAATATAACCATTCAAATGCAAGTGATGAACTTATTAAAGAGAAATAAACTTCAGTAACAAATATTACCAAATAAAAGTAGAGAATTTATATTGATGAGAGTATAAATTGCATATGAATAAGGAGAAGATCTTCAGATATTACTTTGAGAACACACAATCCTTAACTACCACCCTTTCTCAAATAGCATGTCCACTGAATTAGCATCATAGGAAGACTGAGTTTGGGGCTGGAGAGATGGCCTAGTGGCTAAAGCTGATTGCTTGCAGCCTGCATCCTGAGTTCAATTCCCCAACACTCATGTTAAGTTCACATGGCAATTGTGTCTGGAGTTCCTTTGCAATGGCAAGAAGCCCTGGCATGTCTTATTTTTCCTCTCTCTCACTCTTCCCCCTCTCTGTCAAATATAATAAAAGTATCTTTAAAAAGACTTTGAGTTTTATTATGATATAGTAGCTTATAAAAAAAATACCCCTTTTGTTTAAAAAAAAAAACATAAAAGATGAATAGCATGGAGGCATTTGACAAAACTTGAAGATACCAGGGAAAAGCATAGCAGTTTCAACGTAAAACTCAATGTCTTCTAAAGAAAGGAAAAATACTGAAGTAGACTGTATACTGTTTACCATTTTCCACTTAATACATTGCTTATTTCCTAAGTAGCACTGGAATGAAAGACTGAGCACAACTCTAGAGCAGAGGGCTAAGTCTGTGTGCAATAACAGTATCAGGATAATCAAGACGTGAGGTGAGAAGATAGGTCTGTACTATAATGTTCATTGGAGCATTATTCATTACAGCAAACATATGGGGCCAGATGAACACTTAAATACGCCCAAATACTACTAATTGACATGCAAGAAGGAAATCCAATCCTTTACCAAAACATGGGTGAAACAATAACACATTAAACTAAGTAAAAATCTTGTGTAACATTGAAAAAAGTCAAATTCAATGAAAACAAAACAAAAACAGTGTTGGCCAGACAGTAGGCAGAATATGTGTGTGTGTGGGGGGGGGCATCGTCTGCATGCTCACAAATGAGAATGGGGAATGAGGTGCTGTTCAAAAAGCACAGTTTTAGTTCACAGTGAAGAAATATGTTTGAGAGATCTGTGGTACTGACAAGTGATTACAGTTAACAACTATGGTTATATGCTATAGTATGTCTCCTCTGACTGGCTAAAAGAAAAGGTTCTGCTCATCAAAAACCCTTCCCAATGTCTACGCTTATCCCCTTGGTCCATGCTGCCCTCATTATGGGTTAGAAAATTTGCTATACAGAGGAGACGCAAGAACCATGGAAATAACAAGAGAGTCAACTGGCTAGATATCTACCAGGGCCCAAGAAATACTACAGAGCAAGTGGAGGATTAAATCTGAGTGGGGCTCTCACTGCTAGCCTGAGAACCTTCTCCAGGGAAATGGTGTAGACACGGAGGAGGGTAAAAACTGATCAATGCAGAAAAGAATCTGCCTAAAGCTAAACATTATTAATATTTAACATGTCCTTCAAGAATCAAGGAACACTGCGGAAGAAAAGGCAGAAAGAAGGAAAGAATGTATCAGCCACAGGGTGAAAAGGTGTACCCTGAGACACTGCTACCCCCTTACTCTCCTCAACCCTACATAGGGACCGACCAGTGCATTCCTGGCCCCATAGTGAGTACCTATAACCCCGTGTAGGAGGTCTCGCAGGGGAGGGGATATAAGAGCATAACTTGACATGAGTATGATCAATTTGCAGTATGCTCATATGTTAAAATTCCAGGTTCGATTTTCCAGGTTCCATGTAAGCCATATCCGCATGGTGGTGCATGTGTCTGGAGTTCGTTTGCAGTGGCTGGAGGTCCTGGTGCAACCATTCTCTCTCTCTCTCTCTCTCTCTCTCTCTCTCTCTCTCTCCCTCTCTGTTTCAAATAAATAAATAAATCTTTTTAAAAATGCCCAATAAAAGTATTTTTAAAAACTCAATGACTATTATTTAATAATAAAGATGGCGCAGCAGGTAAAGGTGCTTGTTCTCAACCCTGCCATCCTTAGTTTAATTTCCCAGCACCTACATAAAACTAGATGCAAAGTGGATTGTGTGTCTGTAATCCCAGAAATGAAGGACTGAGCTAGAAGGATATGGAAACACACAGGCAAGCTACACTGGCTTACAATCAGTGGCAAAAATTCAACAAAGGAGAACCTGTCTCTAGCAAGGAGAAATGAGAAAAGAAACACTTCAAAGCTGTACTTAGGCCTCCCCATGGGGTGTATAAACACACCATACTTATCTACACATAATCATGAAAAATAAACCATTCATACAAAAAATTAACTACAAATTGAGAATTACATATATGAGAAAAATAATTGTGAAAGAGAAAATTATTTCAGAATAAGAAAAATATTCACCAACAAACTGAACACTACTAGTAGCAACACTACTAAAGCTTACCATTAATATGTAAAGAAATTTATCTGACAGTAATATGTACATGTACAAAAAGTACAGCAGAAAAGGTATATATGAGTAAATACTAGAAAAATAAAGTGACAAAGCAAAACAATAATAGTAACTCTCTTAGAAACTGGAACACTTGCAGTATTATAATACCAAAAGCCAAATGCCAATAAACCAAAAGGTGAATGTGGTGGTTTGATTCAGGTGTCCCCCACAAACTTAGGTGTTCTGAATGCTAGGTTCACAGCTGATGAAGATTTGGGAATTAACGCCTCCTAGAGGGAGTGTATTGCTGGGGGCAGACTTATGGGTGTTATAGCCAGTTTCCCCTTGCCAGTGTTTGGCACACTATCCTGTTGCTGTTGTCCACCTTATGTGGGCCAGAGGGTGATGTGCACCCTCTGCTCATGCCATTGTTTTCCCTGCCATCATGACGCTTCCCCTTGAGTCTGTAAACCAAAATAAACCTCCTGTTCCCACAAGCTGCTCTTAGTTGGGTGATTTCTACCAGCAATGTGAACCTGACTGCAAGAGTGAGTGATGAAAGACTATAATTTCTTTGATGGAAAGACATACAAAGTATAATTTAGAGTAGACTTTATTATGGTGAACATTAAGAAACTTAATATAAATGTATATAATTAATAAGAGAAAATATAAAGCATAAAGAAATTAGGAAGGTATAACAAGATAATACAATTAAATTTACAAGTATGACTAACTTCATTTAATATAAATATACTAATGTCACATCGAATTATAAATAATGCCAGATTATGAATCAGGAAGCAACAACATGATGCTTGTAAGAATCATTTTAAATATAAGCTAAAAAGAAGTTCAAAGTAGAAATATGGAAAAGATATTACCAAAAAGACACTAAACCAAAGAAGGCTGTGATAACAGTTTAAGACGTTTAAGTTAAGTAGAACATTAGAAGAGACACAACATGGGAAGAGCTGCACACAGCAGAAAGTCCTAGCAAGTCTATTAGAAAGATATCCAAATTTAAATGTTTGCATGGTCAATAATGGCTCTACTAAATGGACACAGGCCAAACTCAAAAGCATGTGTGTGTGTACACATATAAATACATAGTATGTTATCTTAACATATTTTTTTTCAGTCATTGATGAAGGACAAACAGAGAATTAGCAGGTAAGATTTGAGCACCAACATTTTAAAAATTGGATCTAATTGACACATATAACTGTGTTTCCAATAACTATAAGACAAACATTCTTTTACCTGACAAAAGTGGAGTATTTGAAAACTGTACATGAACTGGGTCATAAAGCAAGCCTCCATAATCTTCAAAATATTTAAATCAGCCGGGCGTGGTGGCGCACGCCTTTAATCCCAGCACTCGGGAGGCAGAGGTAGGAGGATCACCGTGAGTTCGAGGCCACCCTGAGACTCCATAGTGAATTCCAGGTCAGCCTGGGCTAGAGTGAAACCCTACCTCGAAAAACCAAAAAAAAAAAAAATATTTAAATCATGTAGAATATGCTATTTGAACATTGTTGAATCAAACATTAAAAAAACAACAAATGTTAATCATCAAAACTCAAATGTTTTGAAATTAGGCAATAAACCCAAATAAGCAAAAATTATTTTCTGGGTACAATAAATTAGTTTTCTAAAATTACAGAATTAATGCCTGAGTTCAAACAAATAATCTTAACATGTGGAAAATGAGGCATTTCTAACAATGATACGGATATAGAACAAAGACAAACAGAGGCACGATGAACAATTTCATATCAATAAATGTGGAACGTCAGATGACACAGGCAGGTCTCTTGAAGAATTAATTTTGCCAAAATAGACAAAGAAGCAATGAAAACCCTGCACAGTTCTACATATTTTAAAGAAACTAAATATCTCATTTAAAGCCATTCCACAAGGAAAATTTCTAAGCCAAACATCTCAACATTAAATTATTTCATAAACACTGAAACAATAGAACAAAAATGAAATAAAAATACCACATAAAAATCTCTCCCAATAGTCGAAATACAGCAGTATTTTCCAATTCATTTAAAAGTTATTGTAGTTAAGAACCAAAACCCAAGGAGAATATGAAAAAATAAGGTATATTACAGGTCATTCTTTTCAGAGTAGTCAAAAATATCTTAAAGTTATTAGCAAATTCAATGAAATTCCCTGTAAAAATAGACAATACATCAATGTTAAGAACAGTTTATTTTAAGAATTGCAAATGTAGAATTAAGTTTAAAAATGACTGATTGAGTTTAACATTTAACAATGCCATGGAAAAATTCTTGAGATATCAGTATGTCCAGAAATATATGAGATAGGATGCCTTTTCATGATTAGGAAAACAAAAGGAAACAAATCAAAACAAAATACACATAAGCACATATACAATGACCCAACCAATTCAGCAAACAAGAATTGAGGACAATTTCTTTGATCTCAGGAAGGGCACTTGCAACTTAAAAAACACGAAAAGTTAGGGCTGGTGAAATGACTTCGCTGTTGAGGTGTTTGCCTGTGAAGCTTAAAGACCCTGGTTCGATTCCTCAGGACCCACATAAGCCAGGTACACAAGGGGGGCATGTGTCTGGAGTTCATCTGTAGTGGCTAAAGGCCCTGGCACACCCATTCTCTCTTTCTCTATCTGCCTCTCTCTCTCAAATAAATAAGTTATGATAATAATAAAAATACAAATTTAGCCTAAAGAAACATTATGCTTCTACTTAATAATGAAGAAGTCCTTGCGAGTGCAGTAAGAAAGAAAATAGAAAATGGTTTGTACAATAGATAAAACTATAATTAGAAATGGAAAACAATAATTTACAAGACCTCCAAAAGAATTCACATATATAAAAATTAATAACTGAGTGCAAAGTTTTCTGACCATGTAGATGTATATAGGTTTTATTATTAAAAACAAAGATTTAATGTTTTGTAGTATTATTCTTAGAGTTTCAAGTATTAGGTTGGTATATCTTTGGGTTGTATTGTGTTAAAAGTTGCTGCTTGAGTTAACTTGAATTACATTACAAAAAAATCATAAAATAAAGCTTATGTAGGAGTTAGGACAGAATTTAAACAATTCCTCAAATGGCCCTACACATAATTCTGGTATTCTGTAGTACATATCTATGTGAAGTGGCTTTCTCAGCATTGGTGAATATAAAATCAAAACATGGATCAACCCAGAGAGAAACTGGAGATGCTAAAGTCCTACATTATCAAGATTTCCTTATGTAAAAACAACTAGGGACTGGAGAGATAACAAAGATAGCTTGGATAGCTCCATGAGGACCTGGTTTGGATCCCAGCATTCATATGGAAATTGGAAACAAGGGTGCATGCCTATAAAGTCAGTACTCAGGAAGCCTGAGGGATCCTCAGGGCTGGCTAGATAGCTTGTGTACCCAACTGGTGAGTTCTGGGTTCAGTGAGAAACCTTTCCTCAAAATATTATGGACAGCAACAGATAAACATAAGACCTCCACTATCGGAGTCCATGTGCAGGGACACATATATGTGCACAGGTAATGTGTACATACACATATGTGAGCACACATCCACACCACACCACACACATACATGTGCAAAGATAAAGCATGTCATCTTAGTATGCAAAGTTGCTTTCTTCCTTAATAAATCATAAAATTGTATGTATTCCAAAGAATTATTTTAATATAAATCTATGCTTTGTTACAGATAAATACTTCATTTGTATTGCTATTTTATATACTATACAGTAGGTTCATATAACTATTTCTTGGGCAAAAAGGGGGTTAAAAATAACTTGAGAAACCTTGATGTGTTAGTACAATAGCTAAAAAGACCATACATAAACAAGGATGTTTTAAACTAACAAAATTTGGGAATTTTCTAGCTGTTAATTATTCAGATGCTTTCAAGCATTGAACAGTTTTCCATTCTGATAATCTAATAATATATGAGATTTATTGTTATTGCTCCATGGGTCTCTTTCAACATTACTTCAGGGGTTGTTTTCCTCTTGGTTATTCATAATGAACAATTTCAACTGATCAAAAAATAAATGGACTCATTTTCTTCTTATCTTCATTTTATTATTGAGATGGCCTAGAGATATGTGTTACTTTTATTTATCAGGTTTAAGACTGTTCCTTTCTTGTGTTGTTAGGTCATTTTTATAATGGAAAATTTAACATCTTATTCAAACAATTGCAACATCTAAGTCATTTCAGTTTTGTATCTGCAGACTGTCTTTGATTATAGAAGTTGAAAATTTCTTGGTTCTCCAGATACCTAGTAATTTTAAAAATTTTGAATATTATCAAGAGATTCTGATTCTTATACAATTTATTTGGTGAACAGTCATATTTTTATATTAATGTACAGTTGACTTGGTTGTAAGATACGCGATTTTTCTGTGATTCCATTACCAGTTTTGTTAACAGTGCTGACAGATCAGTCCTGTGAGGACGCCAATTCCCAATCTTTGGCTTAGGCAATGGTCTGTTACTTTCAACCTCAATTCTTTTGTATGTAGATGAAGATCGGACACATGCATTTGCAATTCAAGATGAGCACAGAATTTCATAACTACTTTATGAGCACAATTTACTGAGTTCTTTTCTCGCAGTGATCTCACTGGTATTTCTTAGTTCCATGAAAACTCTTTTATGGTCCTCCAGCCACAGGCTGAGGCTTTATTAGCTTGACTCATGCACATCTCTATGAAGATGCCATGTCCAAGGCCAACTGGCCAGAGAATCAGGAAAGAAAAACAGAGTCAATGGGAGCACATCACATTCTTAGTTAATTTTGTATTAAGTGTTTTAGTTCATAAAAGTATACATGAAAGTTCAGTTACCATTAAATTTATAGGTACATAGATTTTCATTAACACTGAAAAATATAACTTTGCCAAACAGGTTCATTCGTCATCCTTATAGTGCCTACTCCCTCCAGATAACCATTATTATGACTTCTAACAGGCTGTTAGTTTTTCCACTTAAGGGATGGCTGAATGTGAATAAGGAAGTAAGAAAAGGATTCATGGACTCATGTGAGAGGATAACAGAAAGAAGCACAGTGGATCTGAGGGAAGGAGGAGGAGTAGAAGCGGGCAAGGGAGTCTGGTGAGGACATTCAGGAAGAAGGGTAACAACAAGGTATAACGACATCTGTGTATGAAAATGTTATAATGCAACCGACCACTCGGTATATACGCTAATTTAAAAATTACTAAAAGTTGCCAGGCATGGTGGCACACGCCTTTAATTCCAGCACTCAGGAGGCAGAGGTAGGAGGATCACCATTAGTCTGAGGCCACCCTGAGACTACAGAGTAAATTCCAGGTCAGCCTGGGCTAGAGTAAAACCCTACCTCAAAAAAAAATTACTAAAAGTTGTAAAGAAAACAGAAAACAAATTATAAACTGAAATAGTTCCAAACATAACAGTAAGAAAAATTAATGTCAATGGTCTAAGCATAACAATTAAAGACAGTGATAATCAAATGGTTTAAAGTTCTCCAACTATATACAATTCACCTGAAAATTTCTTGAAATATAGTGATATCTAGGTTAAAATACAAAAGAATGGAAAAGTAGTTGCTTTTATCTGCAGGGAATTAGCTCCAGGTTTTCCCATGGGAGTCAAAATTCATACATCCCTCACATTGAGTCCCACATCTTCAATGGCACAGTATTTTCATATAACCAACATACATTCTCCCATAAACTAGATTTATGTATAGTACCTAATACTGTAATGTGTAAATGCTTATAAGCAGTTATCTGTGGTGTTTAGGGAACAGTAACAAAGGAAAGGCTGAGTATGTTCAGCAAAGTTGTGGTGTTCTACTATTGTTTTGAAGTTGAATGTGCAGGTGAAGAGCCTATGAATATGGAGGGATAGATCCATCATGCAAACTCTAGTCATGATAAAGCTACAGTGGCTATGTTAAGTTTTGGAAAAGTTGATTTCAAAATGAATGGCATCAGGAGAGTGAGGGCCACTGTGTAATTATCAAGAATTACTTAACAAATAGGATACAACAATTCTAAATAGAGCTTCAAAACATATGAAGCACAAAGTGACAGAACTGAACAGACAAACACACAAATCAAAATTAAAGTTGGTGGAATCACTTCTTTCACAGTCATAATTAGAACTAGTAGGTACAAAATTGGTTAAGAATGTGGAAGAACTTAAAAATTAGAATTAGGAGGCTGGGGAGATGGCTCAGTGGGTTGCATGAAGACCTGAGGTTGGACCTCCACAACCCACATAAAAAATGTCAGGTAATGGTGCACACCTATAATCCCAACACTTACGAAGGCAGGAACCTGTCACACCTTGGGATCACTCACTAGCTCGGTTAACTGAACTGGTGAGCTCTAGGTTCAATGAATGAGATACACGAAGAAAGTGATCAAATAAGCACACCAACGTCAATGCCTGGCCTCCACATGAAAATGCACACATATGTGCATCCCTGCAAACACATTTACTCAGACACATACGAACATACATACACACATGCATGCACACTACATACATATGCAAAAATTATGAGAAAAAGGCACCTGATTACTCAGAAAAGCCCACAGCATTTACATTAATAGATCATATTCACAAAAATTTAAATAAACATAAGTGTGATTAGTGATCTTTTAATTTAAGTATATACAGTTTTGGTGGGAGTAAAGGTTAATTGCTTAGAGACAGAATCTATACCAGTAGAGCCAGAAAATGAAAAGGAGGAGCTTATATATTTTTAAGAAATGAACTGAAAATGAAGCTTAGCAGAAGTGAAGTTTTTCTGATCATACTGTGAGAGTTCAAATAGTTAATCACAATTTTAGGAAACAGGTTAGCTGCTTTGTTTAAGCATTTGTATAGCACAAATAGTTTTCACTGCAGTGGAGCTGAGTATTTGATTTAAATACTTGTTTTTAAAAAACAATTGATCAAAACTTTATAACCCTACATAAAAATGCAGGTGCTTTTTGCCTAGAAAAATAATCTAAAATCAGAATGTTGCTGTCTTAATAATGTGAAAAGAGTCTATAAGCAGGAAATCAGTATTATCTCATAAAACCAGAAAAGTGATAGGTTGATAGCCACAAAAACATTTGTACTATGCACTCATCTGTAAGAGAAAGCAACAGGAGGGTTTAAAATAAGTTTAATGTTTGCTTATTGGTTTTATTTTGATTACATACACATCAACACACAGAGGAAGGTTATATTAAGGAGGATAGTTGGACATGGGTTAAAAAGAAAGGCCTAAAATTAAATTGTGTGATCTGAGAAACCTGCTTTGGGGAGGTAGTATCTAAGAAGGACTTAGTGACCTTAAGGTATGTTTCAGAAGTAGTAGTGCCCATGGAGTGTCACTGAGCCATAGTGAAGAGCAAAATCCTGCCATTTGCAGCTAAAATGGATACGTTGAGTGAAATGAGCCAGACACTATGGCAAGTACCACATGTCCTCTCCCGCAGGTAAATGCTTTAAAAGCTCAGTTTGAAAGCAGAATGATGAGTACTTGAAATCAAGAAGGGTATGGGGGAGTAAAAGGAAGGATATGGATGGATTTGATCAGTGTACACTACAGGCATGTGCAGAGATATGATGCTGAATCGCAGTCATATGTAAAATACATGTTAGTGAAAAGTAAATACTAAAAAGGAACTTCCAATGTGAGCGTGTTTCAGGGAACACACTGAATGGAGGTAAACTGACACAGCTCTTTCCAAAGTAAGCGAAGACTTGGGTATGCAGGTACATTCAACAGCAAACACTTTGAGAAGTCAGTCACCTCCTAGGGGAAGCATGAGAAGAACAAAAATATTCACTTTTTACAGTATCTTGTAATGCTGCTGCTCCCATGCCCTGGCTGATACTGTAAAGAAAGGTGCACCTTTTGTTTGCAGCTCCCATTGTTGGCACCAACGTACTCTAACCTACAAAAGGGCACTAGCCCTTCCAAAGGAAGTCACTCAGCTGCAAGCAGTAGAAGATACACTTCGCTTCTAACAGAGTAAATGGTTCCTGCCTCCATGGCACTGGAGATCAAGTTTCCCCGACCCAGCAGCTCAGCCTCACCAGTACCACGAAGCAATCCCAGCAAGTCCAGGTTCAGAAACTCCCCAGTAAGTTCTTAACCAGCAGTACGTGGGCATTGGACAGCTGTGGCTCCTACAGTCTACTTAACAGCTCTATCTAACTCTCTATCCATTCCAAATGGTTAAGGACCAATACAAGCAAGATAAAGAGAGTAGGGTTCTATGCAGAGAGCTAACTCGCAAATGTCTCTCTCCATAGTCTACTGCTTACTTCCTAAATCTTGGATTGGATTCATTTCTTAGCTGTGCTGTTGTGCAATCGTTAAGATCTTGGCTTCACTGACTTAAAGACAACTATAAAGGACTTTGACTGAAAAACAAAAAACAAAAAAAAGTTCTGTTTTTTTTTTTTTTTTTTTTTTTGTGCTGCCCAACTTAAAGGGGACAAGTCCTCATAATACTAGCTTTCGTATTGTGCCATGAAAACATGTGGGGTCTTCCAAACAGTGCATTTCCCACTATGAGGGAAGGTTAGCACAAGAGTGAATTTCCTTCTTCAAATAGAAATGATGACACCAAGAGGACAGGGAAAGGCAACCATCAACCTACAGCATGACGTCAGCCATCTAGGAAATCCGCTCCTATGTGTCACATTAGATAAAACACTGAAGTGGGTGTTATATTGGATTGTATTTAGTTTGTAACAGAAACATGTTGATTTTTTGGCATGTGTATGTGTGTGTAGTGTGTCTGTGTAGGTGCATATTCATATGTGTATGGCAACAGATGTGTGTCAGCTGACTGTGTACCTATATGAGAGTACATGTAGTGGCCAGGCTATGTTTTGTGTCTTCTGCAATCACTCTCCAACTTTTTTTTTTCTAAGACAGGGTATCTCTTTTTGAAACTAGAGCTCACAAATTGGGCTAGCCACACTAACCAGCAATCTCAGGAGATATGCCTGTGTCTACCTCCCCAGAGCTGAGAACACAGGTACATACTACCATGCCTAGTATCTTATATGGGTGTTGGGTCCCATATAAAAAGGAAATGTTGGGCTTAGTGGTTAAGGCATCTGCTTGCGAAGCCTAAGGACCTAGGATCATTTCCCCAGGACCACATAAGCCAGATGCACAAAGTGGTGCATGTGTCTGGAGTTCTTTTGCAGTGGCTAGAGGCCCTGGCATGACCATTCTCTCCCTTCCCTCCTGCCTCTCTCTCTACCTCTTTCTCTGTCTCTCTCAAATAACTAAAAATATAAAGAAAGGCAAATGTCTTTGTTACCCACTGAGCTATCTTTCCAGCCCAGAAATGACCTATTTTTATAGATGGAGTAATATAGGTGGAAAACACTGGGAAAGATTTCTAGTGAAAGAAAGCAAGGAAACAGAAAGTTTTGGTGCACAATAAGACTAATGATTTGGTTAACTCCATTTTAAAGATAGAGGTATACGTATGAATGTAAAATGAATATAAATGTTTTCTAGTATTAGAAAGAAGACCATGGAGTCCGGATAACCACATAAGTACATGCTGTACTGCAAAAATGTACATAAACACTAATCAAAGTGGGAGATGGCAGCCGTGATCTCATCTCTCAAAATCCAACTCATACTCAGGGCATTCTATAACGGTTTTCCATCAGCATTGCAAAAGCAAGGGATGTCTGCCTGTGATGGTTTGAATGCGAATGTATGTTCCCCAGAGCCTCGGGTCTTCTGAAGGTTAAGCTTTCTCCAACAACCTGCTGGAAGCAGCATGTCACTGGGGGTGGGTTGGAATTCTAGCCAAAAAGGTATGGAGAAGAGTTTGAGTTCTGGTGGGGGTCGTGCTTGCTGCTTTTTTTTTTAATTTTTTTATTTTTTTTATTTTTATTTTTGGTGTTTACTGCCTGGATGAATTTCTTTTTCCTCCCTGGATGTGTGGAAGTACACAGTTATTCCACCACTGATGGGACTTGTGCCGGGTCTGTAAGCCTGAAATAAACCAGTTCCTCCCCTAACCTGTGTCTGGCTGGATGTTCTACCCAGCAACACGACGCTGCCTTCAACACTGCTCTTTTCAGTCAAGCAACTGGACAAATACTCAAGACAATCACACAAGAACTATTATGGTGACAGCAGGAAACTTCCAATGCTCAGTTCATCCCACTGGGACTGAGCGCTGCAGGCCTTCTGGTGACAGATTTTTTAAAAAACAGGGTAAGTATTCACAGAATGAGCCACAATAGGAAAACAAACTGAAATCACTGGGTAAGCTTTTGTTCAAATTTAACTTTTATTCTCTCAGAGAAGAACCATGGGCTAGAATTAACTGATGTGATCATTTCAAGTTGAAGTAGGTAAATGGCATGACAAAAATTACAGTATAATGGTAGGAGTACTATTAGCAATGGTGCCCTTAAAACCAGTCTCATACTCCAGTATTCTGGAATTACTGATGAGATAAAACCCTTGGTAGTGTTTACACCATGCAATAAACTGGGCATTGCACCAAAATATGCAGGCCCTGTGACCTGGGATTTGTCTCAATCAGCCTCATGCAGGGGAGGCCCCCAATGCCACGCTAACACCCTGAGCTCAGGAATAAGCCATTTCCCCATGAAGATCAGCATCTTTCACTATCATCCAGTGATCCTGGTTCACTCTGACACAGTTCCTAATTTTCACCACAAAGGCAGATTTGCATCTTTGGTTCAAAAGGCTGAGAGTGAACTGAGTATGGACTTTGTTTCTCTTCTTTTGTTGTCATAACAAACTGAAATAAAGGCTTTATATATGTCCTACTGACATATGGGACCCCAATTCTTAAAAAAAAATGGAGTCCACAGCAACACAGAGAAATTTTGGACTATGCTTCGGCTAATAGGGAACTGAGTCACACCAGAATTAATTCTTCACTTATTTTTGCTTTTATCCTGTAGCAACCATGATATTTACAAAAATCTAAAACTGTATTAAAACTTTACGTTACACCAGAAACTGCTGGAAGTCAAGATAAAGTGTAGCGTTAAAGGAAAGGCAGGAGTTTCAGTCCCTAGTAGCCTGTATCCCCCATAAACAAAAAATAAAAAAAAACAAAAGACATGATAGAAATGTGATAGAAAAGATAGAAAGAGGGGAAATTGGAAAAATTTAAAAAAAAAGAAAATAGGATAGAAAATATTTGTGTGCCTCACAGTGGGTGGAAATATTTTTCGTGAACTTTGTGTTTTAGCTCATGAATCCCTTTGCTGGAACAGCGTGTCTCTTTACTGATGCAGGTGTGAGTGTGCGTGCACACGCCACAGAGTGCACGTGGACGTGAGAGGACAGTGGCAGCGGCAGTCCTGGTCTTCCTCTTGTTTGGAAGCAGGGTCTCTCACCCAAACACTACCTTTCCCTCCCAGGCTGGAGGGCCCACCGGTGGGATCCTCCTACTTGCTATAGGTGGAACTACAGACAGGTTCTCCTACGTCCAGCTTTATGTGGGCTGTGGGGATCCTCACTCAAGTACTCATGCTTAGACAGCAAGTGCTGTGTCTAACCACTGAGAAATCTCCCAAGCCCAGGAATAGCACTTCCAACTTTCTGTACAAAAATATGAAACCACAGACAAAGGTTACTAGTCATCTTACACCTGAAGAGAAGCAAGTGTCTCCAAGTAGTTTATATGCAGAGCTTCCCTCCAAGCTGAAATGGAGGTCAGCTTTATAAGCCCTTACATGAAATGTGTACAGTATTTTAACTACTTATTCTGAAAATTAAATCTTCTTTTCCTAGCATCCATCAATCTGATACTAAATTCATTAGCAAAATGAAACGAAAAGAACACAACATACATTGCTATTAATGGAGTGTTCTATGCATGTCACTACCCACCAAATGTACTAAAAATGGACTCATTTCTATTTGAGTGCTTCCACACAAATATCTGCTTTTCAGTACACAGCATTTTTGGAGTGAAATTTTCTTAAAGCTGCAAAGACATTTACTTTGTAAAACTCCCTTTCCAAGGAAAACCTTTCGGAATGTTCACCATCAGTGCATGCTGACTATTTACTCTGGTAGATCCTCAATGCTACATGTAAGATCCAGTAAAGAAAAACTAATTTTTCGATCTAAAGAATTCATTTTATAATATTTATTTTAAGATCTGGAGATTTCTTCCTTCTTCAGGTTTATTTTATATGATAATGTTAATAATCATTTCATAGTCCTTCCTCTACCTTTTAGGTTAACAGAACCCAAGGGAAAAAAGAACCTACGAAAAATGCAATCTATGAAAATTTCTTAATGGTGACAAAATCTGCAAGTGGTTTGCAAATATTACAATACAACACTAACGTGTGCCTGAGTAGGGAATTTTTTTCCAGAGAAAAATATAGACTTTCTATTTAAATAAAAGAAACTTCATTATTTTTCTCAGGTTTGACATAAAGTAGAACCTTTGGAGCAAAGGAAGTAACATGAATTCATAAATAACCCATAGGTGGTAACAGTCTTGATTTTTCAAGAAAACTTGCCCATTCCCCAACAGATTGCAACTAAACTTGTGTGTGACCAACCAAGATTTGAGGCCAAAATTTAATATTGATAATACTCTATAAAGTCTTCAGCTATTTTTATTTCATTTTTATAAGAAATGTTCACATATGAACATGTTGCAAACTGATCATATTTCAGTTGGATCATACTGCCCCTGTTCCACTGAAGGCCCACCTAAGTGAGAGTGTCCATGGTCACAGTGGGGTCGTGAGTGAACCAGTCAGTCTGGGGGGGGCGGGCGGGGGAGGCTTCCTCCCATTTCTCTTGTATCCTTTCTGCCTCCTTTTGTTCACCTATTTATTTTTTCAGAACTCCAAGAGAAGCTGAAATGTTTTCTCACTTGCCTTAGTGAACAAAAAAATAAAAGACCTTTAAAGTTCGAAAAGTCAATCTACCAGCTGTTTGTAAAACAGAAGCTCACACAGATTGCTTCCAACTCATCTTCAAGTATTTTGTTGAACACTGTGTCAAGAAACAACAACAATAGAAAAAAAATGCACAGGAAGGAAGAAATGTAAACAAAGGATACCACACTGTTGTTCAAGTGATAAAATGAGCACAAGTATGAGAGAAAAGACTTCATAAGTAAATGGAAAGACTGCTCAAATGAGAAAAAGAGACACAAAACACTGGAAGTCTAGTGGAAAATCCAAGTGGATTCCACACTGTAAGCATTAAGTGAAAACTATGTGAAATGAGAAGGAAAAGCCATTAGCTAGGGGTAAAGAAACTAAGGGAGGAAAATAAATGAAGTCTAATTTGCAAGGAATACCAACGCCAACAATAAAAAAAAGGTTTTGATGTTATCAATTCTTCATTTTAAAACAAAGGGGCCAAGTCAACTAGCAACAAGTAAGAAAATTCAGAGATTTTTCTTTTTTAATTTTTTTAAATTTATTTTTATTTATTTGAGAGAGAGAAAGAGGCAGAGAAAGGGAGAGAGAGAATGGGCACACAAGGGTCTCCAGCCACTGCAAACAAACTCCAGACACATGCGCCCCCTTGTGCATCTGGCTTACGTGGGTCCTGGGGAATCAAACTGAGGTCCTTCGGCTTTGCAGGTAAACACCTTCAGTGCTAAGCCATCTCTCCAGCTCTAGTTTGTTCCTTTTTAGTTAAAATTGAAAAAAGTATACATGTACTCACACAAACACAGGTACTATCTCACTACAAGCCCACAGTAATGGAGCAAACTGACCACTGGTGAAACATGAAACCATGAAAAAAAAAAAAAAACCACACAGCACATATAGACAGAAAACATTAAAGATATACTAAGGCCTCAAATACACTTTGAGGCAAACAAATTACTAGGTTTGGATTTAAAATACTGAAAAAGATAAGTCATTCTTGATAAGGTAGATGCATATGACCTACTAGTACAAAATGTACACTGTTCACAAGTAACACGTATACCTAAATCTATCTTTAAAATCGAACTTTTCCAGGTATAAATGCTTCTTATTAATTTATTTTTATTTATTCACTTATTTGAGAGAGAGAGAAAGAGAGACAGAGAGAATGGGTGCACCAGGGCCTCCAGCCACTGAAAATGAACTCCAAACACATGCTCCACCTTGTGTGTCTGGCTTACGTGGGTCCTGAGAAATCGAACCTAGGTCCTTTGGCTTTGCAGGCAAGCACTTAACTGCTAAGAAATCTTTCCAGCTCTGTTTTGAACTTTTTGAGGCAAAGTCTTGCTATGTATTAATAAATAGACAAGTGAAAACTTGACAATGTATCCATGTGATAAGGAAAAACTTTAAAGTCAGCCATCATAACCAATGGTAGTCACTGTTGATAGATATAAAATGCACATTATAGTTTTCAGGGAAACTCCTGGAAAAACATATCCCCTTAGAAAATGGAGCCTAAGTATCTATAAATGCATACTCTTTTCAGAGTCTTCAAAAGTCTTTATAAAGTTGCATTAAAAAAAACTATACAAACAGGACTGGAGAGATAGCTCAGTAGTTAAGGTGATTGCTAGCAAAGCCTAACAACCCAGGTTTGAATCCCCAGTACCAACATAAAGCCAGATTTGCAAGGTGGTACATGTGTTTGGAGTTCATTTGCAGTATCTAGAGGCCCTCACACACCCATTTTCTCTCTTTCTCTTTATCTGCCTCTGTCTCTCCCTTTCTCTCAAATAAATAAAAATAATAAATAAAATATTTAAAATGTTTTTTAAAACTAGACAAAAAGTGGGTAGATATATATGATAATTAATTTTGATTTTCAATTTAATTGTGTGAGGGCTTTTCCAAAAATGATTAGATCACCAAAGCTCTAATGTAACTGATTGTCCAATCCAATGATGGGTTCAAAATTTGAATAGACAATTGCCAGGCGGTGTAACTGTGGAAGGTCTAGCCTAATTGGAGAAAAATGATTGACTGGGGCTATGTGTTTGAAGGGTGTATCTTGGCCACAGCCTCTTCCTGTTATTTCCCTCTGCTTCCCATATCCTTGAAATAAGCAAATTTGCTCCACTAATGCGTTCTTGTTGCCATGACACAACAACATACTGCTGTACTACAAGCCCACAGCAATGGAACAAGCTTGGCCATTGATGAAAGCTAAGAAACGATGAGCCAAAGCAAATTTCTCTTCCCTTTAAGTTGTTTGCTCAGGTATTTATAAAAGTGTCAAAAAAATACCCTATCAAATTAGGAATAGGTATTTCCACAAACATGAAACTGCATTATAGCTATATGAAACGTGAATTCTAAAAATAGAAAAGATAAATAAACTTTTATAAATGTTGACTGCTGATAAAGCTATCACCTGCATGTTCTTTCTATTCCTTCATCCTCTTCAGAGAATAACACATTAAATTACTTTTCACTGTGTTGACTCTCCTTACTGACCTCAGCTCATCCACATTTAACACGAATCACCTGAAAACCAAGGATATCCAAAGCTCTGAAGAGGAAACAAAATTTTAAATGTCATATTCTGATTCCACAGTTCATAATCTAGTAGGAAGTGTGGGACCTGAGTAAATGTAATTGATATCTGAACAAAAATAGAATATGGAAAGCCGAGCGTGGTGGAGCACGCCTTTAATCCCAGCACTCGGGAGGCAGAGGTAGGAGGATCCCGTGAGTTCGAGGCCACCCTGAGACTCCATAGTGAATTCCAGGTCAGCCTGGGCTAGAGTGAAACCCTACCTCGAAACCCCCCCCCCCACAAAAAAAATAGAATATGGAGTGACTTCTGCCTAAATGATTGGCTGGGCTAATGCCTCAAGGTGAGAAGACACTGGATTCAAAGCCAAGGAATCTCCCAATCCCAAAACATGATGATCCAATTTTAAACAGATTTTTAAGTGTCCAACTACTTAGAAGTGTCACAAGTAAAATCACTTTGCCTGGTGTGGTGGTTTGATTCAGGTGTCCCCCATAAACTTAGGTGTTCCGAATGCTAGGTCCCTAACTGATGGAGATTTGGGAACAGGCGCCTCCTGGAGGCAGTGTATTGTTGGGGGCTGGCTTACGGGTATTATAGCCAGCACCCCCATGCCAGTGTTTGGCACAGTCTCTTGTTGCTGTTGTCCACCTTATGTTGGCCAGGGGTGATGTCCACCCTCTGCTCATACCATCCATTTCCCCTGCCATCATGGAGCTTCTTCTCGAGTCTGTAATCCAAAATAAACTCTTTTTTTTCCAGTAGCTGCTCTTGGTTGGGTGATTTCTGCCAACATTGCGAACCTGACTGCCAACACCTCTCTGACAATCAATTAAAAAGGATACAATAATAAAAAAAGATAATTTTAAAATAAGACAATAAAAAATTTAAAGATAAGTCAATTTAAATATTTTAAGAAAAAAATAGTTCTGTACTTTCTCATTGGTGGTCAATTAGGAAAATGAACAGTTTTCTGTTGTGTATGTCTCAATGACTAATGTAGCTTGATTTTTAAGTTGAAAGCCCAGTTGTGACAGTCTGTTTTAGAATGGAGAGGGGGCTGGAGAGATGGCTTAGCAGTTAAGCACTTGCCTGTGAAACCTAAGGACCCCAGTCCAAGGCTCAATTCCCCAGGACCCACAAAGCCAGATGCACAAGGGGGCACACACGTCTGGAGTTCGTTTGCAGTGGCTGGAGGCCCTGGAGTGCCCATTCTCTCTCTCTCTCTGCCTCTTTCTCTCTGTCGCTCTCAAATAAATAAATAAATAAAACGATGTTTTAGAATGTGGGGTGATTGTTTTTCTTCTGTTTGTGTGCACAGGCGCATGTGTATACACGAGTGAGCCTGCATGCGGAGGCTACAGGACAACCTGAGGTGGTCAGTATTATCCACCATTTCAAGACAAGATATAACACTGACCTTGAGATTACCAATTAGGCCAGACTGGCCTGTGAACCCAAGGATCCTCCTGTCTGTTTCCCCAGCGCTGGGATTACAGGCTTGTACGCCATGACTGTCATTTTTGTTTATTTTTATTTATTTATTTGAGAGTGACAGACAGAGAGAGAAAGAGGCAGAGAGAGAGAGAGACACAGAGAGAGTGGGTGCGCCAGGGCCTCCAGCCACTGCAAACGAACTCCAGACGTGGGTGCCCCCTTGTACATCTGGCTAATGTGGGTCCTGGGGAGTTGAGCCTCGAACCGGGGTCCTTAGGCTTCACAGGCAAGTGCTTAGCCGCTAAGCCATCTCTCCAGCCCATGACTGTCATTTTTATAAAGGTACTAAGGATTGAACTGAGGTCCTTCTGCTTAAAAGGCAAGCACTTTACCCACTGGGGTAACTCCCCAGCTTATTTTTATTTGTCCATAAAATTCAGTGTCAGGTAAAATAAAACTTAGAATAATATAATGGGAACACACACACACAAATCCTGCAATTATAAAATTTTTTATTGACAATTTAAATGGTTAAAAATCAGCTAAATTATCAATTGATCAAACTGTTTTCTGGTATCTTGTGCTCTTAAACAACAATCCGCCCCAATGATTGTCATCTTGGGGAGGATAATTTGAAACCAGCCAAAGATGGTAATTTTGATCTCTACTGTCCCCATTCGCAGAATCACTGTTCTCCCTTCAGATAACAGATGTATTTCAGCTGTGATGATTGGTCTATTTTATTTTCAACAATGTTACTTCACTTGACTCAAAATTTTATCTCAAGCTGCAGAAAAAACAAACATGATAACTTGTCAGACTGAAAATATAGGAAGTTTAATAGGTAATTCAACATTATCTCTAATGGCATATTTTTTCACCATATTTGCCAAGCACACCTGTCACAAGCCTACAAAGAAAGCCTCAAAAGAACTTATTTTAAAAAAATATTTATTTGCAAGCTAAGAGAGATAGAAAAGAGACAGAGAGAGAATGGGCACTTCAGGGCCTCCAGCTGCTGTAAACGGACTGCAGATGCATGCACCACTTTGCGCATCTGGCTCCACGTGGCACTGGTGAATCAAACTTGGGTCGTTATGCTTTGCAGCCAAGCACCTTAACTGCTGAGACATTTCTCCAACCTCCCCCCCAATAAAACAACCTTATTCTGAGCTTTTCTCTTTTACAACATAAAAATAAAAGGCATCTGGTTGGTCCAGTAGGATTAAAGACCTTGAAAGATATCTGCATTCTTGTTTAATCAGAGATTATCCATGTCTAAAATTGCTTTTTGTCTTTGAAAAAGAAGTAACTGACCCATTCTGCTAGTTAGTGCTGTAAACTAAGGGGAAAAGAGGAGATGCCTCATGAGGTCACCGATTCACTGGATAAAGCAAGGAGATTAGGGTGGCAAGATTCTGTAAGAAGTCTTGGATCTTTCTAATTGATGAATTTTCTTCAAGGAAAAAGTGGGCTCCATTTCTGTTTTTAAAAATCCAGAATGTCTTTAATAGTGTAACTAATGACAACCTTCCCGTTGTTCTCTCTTAAGAGGAAACCCTATAATAAGAGCTTCCCAGAATGTCAAATAGTACTTGTCTCATAACAGGGCTTCTTTGTTCATTCACCATGTCTCTTTTGATATGCACAGATAATAAAAGTTCATGTAAAACTAAAGGTAATATAGAGCAGAAGCCAACACTAATTCTGTATAAATATGTCTGATTAATAAGAATGCCATTGTTATGGTTATTTCGTAATGTCATGATTGTTACAAGAACAGAGGATAGAAGTACTCTTTCTCTCACTGTTTTTGTTCATCCTCTGTCATCCAACCAGTTGGTGAATTTTTGTTCAGTGGGGGAAATGAAGGATAGAATTTTTTGTCCAATAATTACTTCTGTTGCATTAGTTCATCTCATAAGCTATGAAACTAGGTTTAAATTCAGCAAAATAAATTAAAAGGTTTTATTCTAAAATTAAACCCCACATCCACAAAAAAAACCCAGAAAAATGAAAAAATATTCTGCAGGCTCTAGGATCTTTTTCCTCACATGTTTAGCCACTGCTTCACTGCTGCTTTTCTATGAACATCTGAAAGGTAGAATTGAGCACAAAAGCACTGAGACCTAGTCAAGAGCCTAACAAGTTAAACATTAACTATGGTTCAATACTCTAACCAGATGCAAGAGTGAGTGTGAGAGTCACTTCCAAAGTCAGCACCCACTCCAGTGAAGAAATAAAGTCCAGGCTGAGCATCTGGGTCCTTACTGGCAAGGACAAGTCATAGATAAGAGCCTGCAGAGTCTGCAATTACAAAAGAAAATCCTCAGCCTAGGAAACGTCTGTATTGTCACTACTTTGTTTTCTCTTTAAATTCTTCTCTCCTAAATCCTGGCCTCCCCACTTGGGGCAGCAGTATAATATAAAAATTTAACAGCTGATCTTAAATTTAGCTGACATTTTTATATCCTTCTCAACATACTCTTAAGATTGCACCCAAGAAGGAGATTATTAAATAGTAGCAGGAGACAAGTTATCAGACCATTTTGACTGAACACAAAACAGCACTGTACCTTTCTTGATGATAAACCAAACATTTCCACAACCCTAACAATCAATTTCATAAACAATATGCGATTAATAACTGGGAAAGGAGGAAAGAAATTGTATTCCTCGCATCTTTTCATCTTCTGTGAAATCCTCAGTAGTTTCATAAGGTGGCAGAAACGGCAGCAAAAAGCATACGCCTAGCTGAGCTGAGGTGTCCCAGGAAGCGGCTTCTGCCACTCAGAGGCAAAGGTTCGCCTCTGTGACGACTTCAGCATATCTGCTGTAGCGATTAGCCAGGGTACTGCTGTGCTGCGGCTGGCACCACTCACAAATCTTTTTTTTTTTATTTAGATATTACTTTTCTTAAAATGAACTTATTTTTTTCAGTCTCTCAATCCCTCCTTTGTTTTATTTATGAATATGGCTCTTCTTGATGGTAACTTTGATGTGAAATAGGCACTAATTAATGTCCCAGTCTGCCAGCTTAATCCCTTTCCACACTCTCTACAGAGAACCTTAAGGTAAGTAACAGTTTACAGTCAATACTGGGTTTAATTATGCTTAATGAGAGTTATTGTCTCTGTTTACTAACTGCATTTAGGTGTGTGGATCCTAGATGAGCTTTCCCTGGGCCTCATTCTGACGCCTTAATGATGCCTCTGTGCACTGTATACTCAGCGCTTAAATCCAGAAAGTGACTTCTAGAGGACAAAGCAAGTCGCACCTTCAGCTCAGACACCATTAATGAGTGAGCGCAACCACAACCCAACCACACATTTCTGTAGTAAGAAAACGACCATTTTATGCTTTCCAAGCATATTCACTTAAGAACCTAATTACTGCCTAAATTCCAGAACCTGGCTAAGTCTATACACATAAAAACTTTCTAAGTAATTACAATTATAAGTGGTCTGCACGCTAAGATTATGGAGCACCACACATTTCTAAGATGTCCTGTAGTAATCCTTCAATATTATTTCAATTACTCAGATCTAAAACCATTTGGACAAAAGTGAACAATTTAATCTCAATCTCTCTCTCTCTCTAAAATGTCTTTTTTATTCAAAACTGTATTCAACATCATTGAAGATAAGGTTGTTTTGCCTAATTCAGATATAAAATACAGCATTAAAACCAATATCTAGACCAAAAGGAAATCAAGCCATGAGTCAAAAGAAATTACTGAGCTTATCTCTCTTTAAAAATGCCTTTCGCTGATTTTGGTTGTGGCTAAGCTTTATATTCAGCTGACGGTATAGTTTCTCTATATCTTTGGATAGACTAAACAATTCTGTAAACATTTACTGAGTACCTAATCTGAGTTAGGTGCGAAGATTGTCAAGACACACTCCCTTTCCATCCCTTAAGGAGCTTACTAACTGAAAGCAAAGAGGCATGAGTGAAAATGACTGTGCTCATGTGAGTGAAAGCGAAGGAGGTACAGATAGAGGACTGCTGATTCTGGATAAAAGGATAAACAAGGCCTCCAACTGTGAAGTACAAGTTTTGTTATAATCTAGCCAATTGAAAGCCATAGTAGGACAAATGAGTGGAAACAATGAAAACACCAATTAAATCAGCATATAGTGCTTGAAAGACTGCAAATTTTGAAGTTTAGGTAGAAAGAACTGTACCCAGAAAAGAAAAAAAAAGGAGGGAGAAGGATAGGAAAATGGGAAAGGAATTTGGAAGTCAGGAGCTCAAAAAGTAGACTAGGACCAAATTACAAATTTTTAACATCATCTTATTTAGACATCAAGTTTTATAAGGAGTAAGAAAAATAAGAGGCATCTTTATAAACTAGTGATGAGCTCAGGCTTAGGATGACAGAGTTCGATTCCTCAGCACCCACACAAGCAGCTGCCATACATGCACATCTGTAATCCCAGTCCTATGGGCAGCAGAGAGCAGAGAATTTTCAGAGAATTTCTGGGGCTCATGAAAAACAGCAAGCTCTAGGATCAGTAAGAGACTTTGTCTTAAAATAAATAAACAAAATAAAAAGGCTGATGTGAAACGGAGGGAAGACATCCAAAGTTCTCCTCTGGCGTCTACCAGTTCGGTGTACGCGGTTGTGCGGCAGTTCATGCACATGCATACACCACACCCATGGGCCTCAACACACATACTATGCACGTGCAAAACATCTAAAAGAGGAAAAAAATGCCTCATTGCTTAGTTTCTGTTTCATACTATGTTAGAAATAACTAAACATATGGCCTACGACATGTTCCTTGTTTTTGAACAGTGGTTATTTCTTTCTTACAGTATAGTGATTTCTTTTGGGGGAGTAGCCTCTTTCATTTTAAATACACTATGTGATGGCAACTATAGGTATAAAAGTAAATATGGGGTATATTACATAGATGAAAATGAGGATCAAAGAAAAAGAAAGGAGAATTAAAGTACATGGAGAAGGTACAAAAGATAAGAGTTGTCAAAGAGAGATCCTAGAGATTTAAAATTCTTAACATAATTCCAATTTAAATTATCATTAGTTATTAGTATATAGTAGCCATTGACTACATTGTTTTCATTAATAATATCTCCAATCTTACTTATAACTCTTTGAGATAGATATTTTACATTTTTCTTTATAGCACAGTAACTTAAGAGAAGTAATTTATTTTTCTCACAGACAATAGTTGAATAGATTGACAATCAGTTATCACTCCAAAGTAATGCTATTTCCAAGTAAGAAACACAAAACATGTACACTAAATAAACATACACCACATTATGTCAAAATGGCACTTCCAAATCATGTCAGTCCATTAACGACAGAAACTGCATGAAATTGAAACTTTAGACCTAAGACAGACACATAATTCTCAAAGAATAATGAACATACTTCTATAACATTTAAAAGTTAAAATTCTAGGGCTGGAGAGATGGCTTAGAGGTTAAGGCACTTGCCTACAAAGCCAAAGGACCCAGGTTCGATTCCCCAGGACCCACATTAGCCAGATGCACAGGGGTCGCAAGTGTCTGGTGTTCGTTTGCAGTGGCTAGAAGCCCTGGCACGCCCATTCTTATTCTCATTCTATCTCTCTCTCTCCCCCCACCTCTTTCTCTGTCAAATAAATAAAAATAAAAATAAAATAAAATAAAATAAAATAAAAAGTTAAATTCTGGCCACTTGAGATGGAGTTGCATACCAGGGCTAGACATCATTCCAGCATGCCTGCCTGAGAGGAAACAAACTACTGGAAGATGGCAGAGAAAACAGACAAGAATCAAGAGCCATGGAAAAGACAAGAAGATAGCTGACTGCCCACCATGAGACTTGCCACCTCTACCACAACTGCCAGATTCTAGGAGATATTGCATACGAAGTGGCAACATGAATACTGTTCTTACTGCTAGCATGACAACCAGCTCCAAGACAGTGATGACAGACATGGTTATCAATCAAAACCTATCCAAGCAGAAATCAATAGGCTACAGAGAACTCAACACTAAATCAGAATGCCAATAGGCCTACCATGGCTCAGGTAACAACACTGTGGAAGAAGGGGGTAGAAAGATTTTAAGAACCACAGAGTGCGTAGGAATATCCTGAGGCCCAGTTACTCCCATTATGCCACAGGGACTGGCTGAGGCCTTTGTGGTCCCACAAATACCAAAACCGCACTGAGAAGGGTCCCCAAGGCAATGGGAGCAGGCTCAAGAGAATAAAACGACATTTTACATAAGAGATATTTTGTTTTTAGTGCTGTTGTCTGACTAACTTTTTGTTAGAAAACACTACTTGTTAGACAATAACAAATTAGAGAATAATTTGAACAAAACCAAGTAAGCCATTTCAGAAATAATTAAAATGTAAAAGAAAGATTTTTGTACCTTTTTGAAAAGTATCCAGGTATTTTTCAAAAATCCATTTCTCTGATGCAAATAAAAAAGACTGAGATATCATCTCACTCCAGCCAGGATGGCATACATCAAAAAGTCAAATGAGGGGCTGGAGCAATGGCTCAGTGGTTAAGATGCTTACATGCAAAACCTAATGACCTGAGTTCAATTCCCCAGTATACACTTAAAGAGGCACATGCCTTTGGAATTTGTTTGCAGTGGCTGGACACCCTAGTGTGCCCATTCATATTCGCTCTCACACACTCTCTCTTTGCTAGCAAATAAATTTTTAAGTAAGTCAAATGACAACAACTGCTAGCGAGGCTGTGGGGAAAGAGGAACCCGTATCTGCTGCTGGTCAGAGTGCAAACTGGTACAACTACTATGGAAATCAATATGGTGACTCCTGAAAAGGAAGAAAGTAGAACCAGCATTTGACCCAGCTATACCACTCCTGGGCGTACACCCTAAGAACTCCACTCTTTACAACAGAGATACTTGCTAAACCATGTTTGTTGCATCTCTACTTATAATAGCTAGTTATGGAATCAACCCAGATGCCCATCAATGACAAATGGATAATGAAGATGTGGTATATATGTAAACAATGCAATTCTACACAGAGATAGCAGAGAAAATGGAGGAGAGCCTAGATCCATCGATAAGACAATAAGATAGCTGACTGTCCAACGTGAGACTTTCCAGCTCCACCACATCTGCTAGGGCACAGGAGAAACTGCAAAGGAAGTGATATCATGAATAATGCTTTTACTGCTAGCCTGACAGCCAGCCCCACGGTTGATGGTGACAGAATGTAGAATAATCAAAGCCTATGAAAGCAGAAATCCAGAGACGGCAAATAACTTACAACTAAATCAGACTGCCAATAGGCCTGCCAGGGCTCAGGGCATATTGAAGAGGAAGTGGGAAGACTGTAAGAGCCACCGAGCCAGGAGGAACACCCTGCGATTTGATCCCCTGCTGTCCCATAGGGACTGACTGAGGCCTTCATGACCCCACTAAAGAGGGATCCCGGGTAATGGGAGTTGGGGTGAAGGAATAATGATATAAGACTTTTAACCTATATATATATATGTGTGTGTGTGTGTGTGTATGTGTGTGTGTGTATGCATGTATATATGTATATAATAAAATTTTTTAAATAACATCTGAATAAAAGTAGAAGCACGAAAAAAATTCATTTTCCCAAAGTATTTCAGAATTAATTTCACGAATTAAGCAACTAAGGATATACTTGAACATAAAATGAAAAAAATATCTTTAGAACAAAGAAATAATCTAAATTTTTATTTTATTGATATTTTATTTTTATTTGTTTATTTGGTAGAGAAAGAGGGAGAGAGAGAATGAATGGGTGCCCCACGGCCTCCAGCCACTGCAAACAAACTCCAGACACGTGCACCCCCTTGTGCATCTGGCTAACGTGGGTCCTGGGGAATCGAACCTGGGTCCTTTGGCTTTGCAGACAAATGCCTTAACCGTTAAGCCATCCCTCCAGCCCTAAATTTTTATTTTTAACAGCAAAAATGGTCTTATTTTTAGTAACATGAATATCTTTTTATCTAATTAATAATGTACTAATTCTCCATTTCAAATACTGATGCTATCAGCAGAGAATCCACATATCTGGACACGTTTCTGAGTTTACCTAAACTGACCCTTCTGTAGTGTACTTTTCCTCTCAGTACCTCAGCTATACATATTTGCAGAAATGACTCAAACACTCAAATTTGCCCGCAACATACTACCTCAGATGGTTTTCAGGACATTCAAATTATTACCAGATACTGGCCATTCTTAGGCACCCACTTTTGTCCTTTTGCTCAAGGAAAAGAAAAGGGTGTAGATTCCTATGGTAAGTCTTCCTCATCATGATAATCATATTTATTCACACCAGAATTATATAAAAGAAGTATGACCTTAGTGTTAACTCACAGTTTATAATATAAAAATATCCACAGGTAAATATAACATTGTAGTTCTATAAGCATTCATAAGGAGATTTCAAATATATATATGTATATATATATATATATATATATATATATGTTTATATATATATATATTTGCATGTACATATTATATATAGACATAGATATGTAGGTACACAAGCATTTGCATTTGAGCCATTATTACTGAAAGTAGAAAGAAAAATACTTACACTGTTTTCATAACACAAATTTTATCTGAAATAAAATGTCCTTTAAAAACTATAATTAATGATTGTTATGTCAAAATGTGAACCCAAGGGTCAAGCTTTCTAATTCACAGTTTGAGAGGTCATAGCTCAAATTATAACCTTAAAAAACTGATTATCTATGAGTAATTTGACAAATCCATCTAATAAACACTGAATGCATACAAAATATTTTTAGGAGTATAAAAAATGTATGTCCAAGTGGACAGCTGATGGAAGAAACGGACATTTTACTGAACAAGGCTAAAGTCCAGCATAATGACTTGGAATGCTTTTGAACGAGCATGCGGGCTGAAAGGCCAAATGGTTCATACATCCAAAGGATGCATAATGAACAATCTGATCAGAAGAAAAAATATTCCACACATGTCCAGTGAGAGGAAAAACTAAACACGCCTATCATCTACTCTGTTTTCAACCACCCTATATCCCAATTCAAAGGTAAATGATGGACCATTAATAAACATTCATTAAAAGAAATAATTTTCTACAATTAAAAAAAATACTAGATTGTTTTTGAGAAATCTTAGATGCTAAAATAGATATGGGGGTCATCTGTATCATATATAGTAAGCTAGGTTTAAAAACCTACTTTCTTTAAACACTAGCCCAGGCTGACCTGAAATCCACTCTGTAAAGCATGATGGCCTAAAACAAGAAATGCTCCTACCAGAGTGTTGGGATTGAAGTGAATCAGTATGCTCTGAAAGAACTGCTCCTTTTAAATTTCATCTTGTAACATATTTTTTAAGGTGTGTGCGTTTTATTATGTTTTTAAATATTTTATTTATTGATTGATTAGAGAGAGTGAGAGAGAAAGGCAGAGAGAGAGAGAGAGAGAATGGGTGTGCCAGGGCCTCCAGCCACGGCAAATGAACCCCAGACACATGTGCCACCTTGTGCATCTGTCTTACATGGGTCCTGGGGAATCGAACCTGGGTTCTTAAGCTTTGCAGGCAAATGCCTTAACCGCTAAGCCATCTCTCCAGCCCCACATATTTCTCTATATATGTTCGTCCCCAGACAACTTCTCTCTTAAAACAAGCTGAAACAATTTGGCATTCCTTTAATGTTTAATCTAGGTAAAATTCTACTCTCAATGAAGCAAGTCACTTGAAGATGTCTCCAATTAAGACAAAATTCCTGAAACTGTTCTTGAAGGTAAATATTATTAAAATGATTTTATTATATACTATATTTTAAGTTTTATTGATTTGTTTAAAATATTTCCTTACTATCCATGTAATCCAGGCATGGTGGCACACTCCTTTAATCCGGGCACTCGGGAGGCAGAGGTAGGAGGATCACTGTGAGTCCGAGGCCACCCTGAGACTACACAGTGAATTCCAGGTCAGCCTGAGCTAGAGCGAGACCCTACCTCAAAAAACGAAACAACAACAATAACAACAACAAAATGCTTTCATGTTAATTGCATTATTCTTCATGCCATTATGCCTTGTCGCAAAAGACTTTGATATATGTCAACATGTTTGACTTCGATGTACAGGGAACTTAGTGGTTCTCAAATATTAGCATTACCAGGGAGCTTTGCAGATAGAAATCAAAATACCGTAAGAAAATACATTTGAGAAAAGATTCTTCTTTTTTTGTGTTTTTTTTTAATTTATTGTTCTTCTTTTTTTTTTTTTTCTTTATGAGTCAGTTTTGTATTCAGCAAGTACAGTCAGTTTGGTACCATTATTAGGCTCATCCGTGACCTACCCCCTCCCCTTGGCCCCTCCTTGTTGAGGTATACGGGTCATGCATTGTGGAGTTAGCCCACAGTTATGGGTAAGCTAAATGTCTCTGCATATCATGACCCAACATGTGGCTCTGACATTCTTTCTGCCCCCTCTTCTGCAAAATTTCCCTGAGCCATGTTGGGTTCAATTTTGGTCTGCTTCAGTGATGAGGGGAGTAAGGGGAGGGCATCAAAGGGGTGGGAAACACAAATCTAGACCCAAATGGCAATGGTACCATAATCTTCTACTTACTAAAAGACAGACCAAATGGCTGATCCTTCACCAGGCCCTTACAGGGAACACCTGAACCACAAGACACTGGAGAGGGTAAGATCAATACTAACCTTAATCTTCTACATCTTCTCTCCCTCACTTCCCCTCTCCCTCTCTCTCTCTCTCTTATCTCTAACTCTTGTATATTAGTTATCTTTTTCCTCATTTTCTTAGTGGGCACTGACCTGTAACTCCCAGATCCAGCATGGGGCTATCATCCACAATGAGCTTTTGATCAGAGAGACCTACAAGGTTTCCTAAAAGACAGACAGATTTCTGTCAGAGTACTTGATGACCCACCAAAGGCTAGTGGTAAGACCCTACTGCTGAAGACACCTTATGTGATTGACATGCAAATTAGAATGGCATGGCTGGAAGTTGGAAGAGAGTCAGTCCCCAGACAGTCAGCGCGTCTAGTGCCAGAAGGTGTTACATGGGTGACTGGGGGAAAATGACCAATATCTGTCGAAGCAACGCATGGTCTAACCTACTTAGCAGCAAATAACTTGCTGTGATGCCCACACAAGTGCAGCAGTGGCACACAGCCATGGTGGGAAACCAACTGGTCTTCATTTGGCTAACTGATCCCCTCACTGGTATGGGACCCATAGCTGGAGTTGGGAAACAAGTCAGAACCATATCCAAACATAAGCCCACTCTCCAATATCAAGCTACCATCAATTGTGGGCTACAAGAGGGCCTACACCTAGTAAATTCTCTATTTAAAAAAAAAAAAGTAAGGGTTATCTCATTTGTCCTGGTGCTAACTTACTCTCCGTTGGATAATCTGCTTCTCTTTTCCAGATAGATGTAGATCCTAAGGAGAGAGCCACCCCATCATACCTCAAAAGGACCCCGGCTGAAACTAAGAAAAATTGGAGAAACAAGCAAGGGGGCTGTTTTCCTGATGAACCGGATACCAGCACAAGGGGGAAGGAGATCAGCACAGAGAAAAATCAACTCCTACCAAATCAGAGAGCCAGAGCCTCAGAGGCCCCCAACACCTCATCACTGAAGCAGACCAAAAATGAAAAGATTCTTCTTGATAGAAGTAAAAGCTTAACTCTGGTGCCACTCTGCCTGGTAAATGTTTCTGTCACTCTGCTGGGCCAGCCCACACGTACTGGGCTCTTGATGGGTTTGGGGCTCAACCATCTGGTCCTTTATTTACTTAACTCTTTTCTAATACTGACAAGTGTATTACTAACACTTCTTTGATCACTAGTAAATACAGAGCTACCACATAACTAACATCTTCTCTCATTCTGAAAGTCACTAATTAGTTGTGGGTAGGAGTTTGAGAACATTACAAAGACACACTGAGCATTACTACAGAAGTCATCTAAATACCTCTCCCCACCCCCAAGCAGGATAAATTACTTCATTAGCAGAATAAAAAACACTTTGCACCACTAAAGGATAGAAAAAAGAGACATGACTATTTAAATGAATGGTAGATAAGGAGGAACAGTGAATATAGAGAGTTGGCAAGAAACAAAAATTACTTAATTATCATACTTCTTGACATCTTTGGTTTTCTTGACTTAACACTGTGTTTCAAAGCTGGGCATACCTGTCATCCCAGCACCCAGGTAGCAGAGGCAAGAGGATCATCCCAAAGGCAAGACTAGCCCAGATTAAAATAACAAGATGCTCTCTCAAAAAAGCCAAAAAAGAAAAATCTTGTGTTTCATAGATATATTACATTCAATTTAATAAATACAGCTTCTCAGCCGGGCGTGGTGGCGCATGCCTTTAATCCCAGCACTCGGGAGGCAGAGGTAGGAGGATTGCCGTGAGTTCGAGGCCACCCTGAGACTCCATAGTGAATTCCAGGTCAGCCTGGGCTAGAGTGAGACCCTACCTCAAAAAACCAAAAAAAATAAATAAATAAATACAGCTTCTCAACGGAAACAAGGTAAATGATTCCTAATTTTTTAAAAATGATCATTCTAATAGAACTCTTGATATATATTAGGCAACTTTGGAAGCCACATTAGTCATTTTATGTAAAAAGATCTGAATTATTTGTTATTACAGAATAAAATTTAGGACTGAAATATAAAATGAAGTTCCAAAAGGTGCTAAAAAGTCTCTTAGAAATAAGATGCAGTCTATATGTAAGTAGTAAAACTGAGATTTTATATAATTTAAATACATTATAAAATACATTTATTTTCAGGGCACTTTTGTGTTGGATGAAAGTCTAAGATCATTAAATTTTCTGTGATTTAGATTGTTCTAAGTGTATTAGTTGCTTTTTGTGTTTAAAACATCATAACTCAGATCCTTAAAACTCAGGTTTCTGTGTAAAGTTGACCAAGTGGTCCTCATTACAGAATTCAATGTAACGCCAAGCAAAAGCCGTTCAGAGATAATTTGGGTTTTCAGTTTTTCTCTATTTTTCATAGGCATTGTCTTATAGTGAAAGTAAATAAAATTATGGATTTTGGGGAAACTAGTACTTCCTTATTAAATTTTATAACAAATGATAAAAAAATTCATTGGTCATACATAGAAATAAATTGATAAAAAATGAATATGGGGGCAAAAGCATATAGTTTAATATGGAACTTAAGAACCGTCAATGAAGAGAGACATTTGTCATATGAAAAAAGAATGAGTCTGCATACAGATAAACGCAGGTACATAAAGGAAACATAATGGAAGCCTGTGTCACCAGGGAAGTTCAAGTCTGCTGGGCGCTATGTTAGAGTGGAGGCAGTTACAAAGCAAGGATTAACCAGCTGACAGGACTATTATTCATGGCAGGTATATAAGCAGTCAGAGCAGCAATGTTGGTGGCCCCTACCTATTAAAGAGCTTTACAGTACAGACTGGCTACCTAGGACAAAGCAGGACACAAAATAGTAAAATCTAGAGCCAACTGAAGGAAGATTCAACACCATCCATTTTCAACTTAAATGTCACAAGAAACCCACACTGAAGAATGCTTTCCCTCTGGGTTGCAAATTTTTTTTTAAAGATTTTACTTTTATTTGTTTATTTATTAGAGACTGGGGGGGGCAGAGAGAGAGAGAGAGAGAGAGAGAGAGAGAGAGAATGGACACGCCAGAGCCTCTAGCCACTGCAAACGAACTCCAGATGTATGTGCCACCATGAGCATCTGACTTACATGGGACCTAGAGAATCGAACCTGGGTACATACTTAGGCGTTGCAGGCATGCACTTAAACCACTAAGCCCTGGTTGAAAATTTTGATCACTTGCCTCTACTTATCTTACTATGATGAGCAATGAGTCTGAAATAACTAAACATTTCCAACACAGGACACATAGAAGTGATTCTAACGTGAGTTGGCAAAATTTTTTGTTGTTGTTGATGTTTCTGTTGTTTGAAGTAGGGTTTCACTCTAGCTCAGGCTGACCTGGAATTCACTATGTAGTCTCAGGATGGCCTTGAACTCATGGCAATGCTCCTACCTCTGCCTCCCAAGAGCTGGGATTAAAGGTGTGTGCCACCACACCCAGCTAGTTGGCAAGATTTTTTGTTGCTACGTATTACCATCATGTTATTACATGAACAGATGGCCGAAGCAAATCCATTTCACTGACAATGTATTACAGGATCTAGGTATCCCGACAATCAAACCAAACAAAAGAACAACACAGAATAGGTCGTTATGCCTGCCCTCATTTAGTCAGCAGCTTTATCTGTGAAATGTGAAAATAAAAATCAACCCCAGCTATAATCCTGCATTGCACAATTTACATATACTATTTGAGTCAATATTTACACATTTGTATTTAAAATCGTTATATTTATGAAAGTAGAATGACACATAAATGAATGAAGTTATACTTTTTGAAGAAAACTTAAATTAAACCAGTCTAACACAGACAAATATTGCAGGTTTCTCTCTTAATGGACTCTAGATTTTATGTAGGTACATAAAATTGTATATGTATACACGACAAAAGTACAAGTGAGGGCTGGAGAGATGGCTTAGTGGCTAAAGTGCTTGTCTGTGAAGCCTAAGGACTCATGTTTGACTCTCCATATCCCTTGTAAACCAGACACACAGGTAAAGCAAGCATGCAAGACCACACATGCACACAAGAGGGTACACACACCTAGAGTGTGATTTCAGTGGCTAGAGGCCCTAAAGCACTAATTCTCTCTCCCACACCCTCTCCCGATCTCTCTCTCTCTCTCTCTCTTTATCTCTCACATAACAAAAGGCCAGTCTGTTAGGCTTGCCTCAAAAAAAAAAAAAAGTACAAGTGAAACTTTCTAGGGGGACAAGGATACTAATGAGGTGAGAAAATGGAGAGCAGGGATAGGAGGGAGTATGCTCCACATGCAATAGTTACTTGTATGAGAAATGTTTAAATGAAAAATAATGAGACCTTTTAAGAAAAAAATGACTTAATTATATCTTTCAACAACATGATTTCCAATAATTAGTCATATTTATCATTTGTCAGATGTTAAGTAATTTATAAGTTTACAAGAAAATATCAACTTATAACTTTATTTATATTCAATTCTTTTAATGAAACCTCAGGAAGAAAATGTATTTTAAGCAGCAAATTTCCAAATGAAAAGTTTAAATATACTAGCCAAAATATTGATGAACAAATTAGTAATATAAAAGGTATTCAATCCCAAGTTACTAAATTTTGCTCCATGAGGCTTCTTGAAAACACAAACACACACACATACACACATACACACTATACTAAATGTGTTCTTCATATGACAACTTCATGTCTATAAGCAACCTACAAAATACTTCACTTTGATTTTGTAAAATAAAGGCTACGTAGGGCAAAAGAGACAAATATTTGGAGTCTATTTCTATTTATAGTAACTAATAGTAAAACAACTCAGGGTTATATTATAGAATGCATTTACACAAGTGGCTGTAGAAACAGGAACAAAGAGAATTCTGGATCTCTACCTTCAGAAAGAGATGCTGAAATAGGAGGGTTAAGAGTACATCTTTAGCACCTCTGTACCTTAAAATATTGCCGAGTATTAATTTTTCATCAAGTTGTCATTTTCTTTGACATTTGGTTTTATTAATCAAGGCATTTACCATTAATTTGTAGAAAATATCATAATTAAGCCAAATAAAATAAAATCCTTAAAAGGTTAAAATTAGAAGGCAGGTGAATTAGAACTCTGACATTACTGTGTTGACACACAGAGCTTCTTGGAAGTATGGGAATCAAGTGTTTTCAGTGTGGTGCCTCAATCTTGGGGCTGGCTGGTTTTAAAAAAAGTTATAAAGATTTGATTTAAAGCTGTCTGACAGTTTTGACATTCAGGTGAAAGTACTGCTGCTGCATTTGGAACAATTTGCATATCCCACTGCTGAAGGGAATGTTTGAGGTGTGCACTGGTGTAAAAAAATTAAACACAAGCTATCACACATGCTTTAGTGTATGTATTCACAAAACTGATGGTTCGATTGCACCACCCCACCCCCCTCCAGTATAATCTGTGATTTACTCTTCTACAGTAAATTACCCCACCATATAATTCTAGCTGGAAGATCTAACCACGCATATGAGAAGCAAAGTAATTACAGTTGCTCTTGTCTAAGAAACCTTCTCCAAGTGCTAAGAGCTTTGTATACACAATGTAGCAACACAAGACTATTGTAAACTTCTTGCCTGAAACTCTGGTCTTCTATCAGAAACTCTTCAATGTCATCTGACCTGTTTTGTTGTCCCTAATGAAGACATTTTTACCTTGTATAGGAAGTGGCAAAGCTATTTATTCTTGGAGAAAACATAAACTTTCTCTTTTTTTCTTCTGAACTAATATGTCTACTTAAGAAAAAGGCACATTTTAAAACTAGGATTTCAGCCAGGTGTGGTGGGGCACACTTTTAATCCCAGCACTCAGGAGGCAGAGGTAGGAGGATCGCCATGAATTGGAGAACACCCTGATACTACAGAGTGAAATCCAGGTAACCCTGGGCTACAGTGAGACCTTACCTCAAAAAACAAAACAAACAAAACTAGGATTTCAAATTAACAAAAAAGGTGACACACATTCCCAGACAGAAAGAAGAAAAGGGGGAACAACAATCATTAGGCTGAAATAAGGTTTCTTTTGTTTATTTACAGTATTTTTTTGGTAGAGATTAAATATATTAAAGGGCACTAAAAGGTTGAACCAGTAAATGTGAGACTTTGGAAATCAAAGCCAAACAAGTATGAGTGCCTTAGAAGGCCCAATACACCCTACGTTTAATTCCCTAGCACCCATGGAAACAGGTGGGCATGGCTACACCTACCTATAACCCCAGCCCAGCAGGAAGCAAAGTCTAGAATATTACCGAGGCTCACCAGCCTGACCAAAAGAATTAACAGTCCCAGGTTCAAAGAGATTCCATCTCAAGGAAAAGCACGTATGAGTGAAAATAAGAAGACACCTGATATTCTCTACTAACCTATGCACACACAGACACTGGCTATACATCTGTACACATACATTCATACACCACGCATACAACACACACACACACATATGCATGTGAACAAACAGTTCAAGACAATAAACAAGCGAGAAAGTATTACTTGATATTACCTTCAGTGTTTGGAGTCTCAAAAGGCAATTCAAATACTCCTTTCATTTATCTATATGTAAAGAAAATACTAAAATTAGAAAAAAGTCAAAGGAAATAACTTGCATTTCCATAATTTCTTTATGATTAGCTATGAGAAATAGGCCAAAAGTTTGTGCAGGCTAACTAACATTCATTTTGAAGGAACGATAAAAATTAATATATCCAGTATAAGAACTAAAAACATGTAGTAGACGCACTCAGTAAAATATGTCTTGAATATTCAATATAAGCCACTGTATGGACATTTTAAAAAAACATTATTTATTTATTTATTTGTAAGTAGAGAGGGATAGAGAGACAGACAGAAATTACAGGCATATCAGGGCCACCAGCCACTACAAATGAACTCCAGATGCATGCACCACTTTTGTGCATCAGGCTTTATGTGGATACTGGGGAATCTAACCTAGGTTGTTAGGCTTTGTAGGCAAGCACCTGTAACTGATGAGACACCTCTCCAGCCCCAGCATGTACAATTTTGAGAGGGAAGGAGAGCAGAGGAGTAGAAGCTTTTGGAAATGGCATTAATAGTGCTTGTTCTACTTTAATATTCATGTTTTTTGAAAGAGCTAATCCAAACCCATTCATTTGCTTAGTCATTATTTAACACAGACTTTGAAAAGATACATATTGTTAACAAATTGTTAATCCCTGGAGAATTAGGAAGTAAACAGAGATAAGACACCAGTCCTATTATAAATATAGCAGGTAAGGTTCTAAGATACATGCATAAGCACAGAAAATTCATACAAAACAAAAATAAAATGGGTGGAATGCAATAAGGAAGCAGAGGGTAACATGTTCAATAGGGCTTGAACAGGTCTTTGACACCCAGGGTTCTGGCAAAGAAATGCTTTATACCTCCTGTCTCAGCAGTAAGGCTAATCGTAAGCTCCTATCAAGATCAGGGGTAGGAATGGATGACAAAGGATGAGTCACTTTTAAATTCCTTTCCATCCAAATTCACTTTCATAGTATAGAATCAAAGCTGAGACTGGAAGGTAGAGCAGTCAGGATGCTGAGGGGCCTTCAAAGACAATCTGGTAAGCTTCATTATAAAATGGTTTAACTAGAAAGAACTTTCCCATTAAAAATTGAGTTGGATGCTGTATGTCCTTGTAATGTGAGCTTTCTAAATTTGCTAAGAAATCTCAATGATGACCTTGATGCCATATTTATTTACTAATAATATCTACAGAGATTTAGCCATTCAAAATCTCAAAATCAGTTTTACTGAAGAAAACGTAATGCATAAGCACAAGTCTAATCATAAACCAATATATCTACAGGGAAAAGATGCCTTTTAACAAAAGTCATGGGATTTTAATTGACTTGATCTTTAATGTGCATATGCAATGTCTGTGCAAAGGGAAACAAGGAGGCATATAATAGCCACACCAGAACACCAAAAGAGACCTGAGTTTAAGCTGTACAACAATCTAATTAATGGGGCCCAGAAAAGGAAAATAACAGTGCAGTTACATTAAACACACATGAAGAAATGCTAAACTTGCTGTATAAATGCAGATTTTAAGAGGCACTAAAAATTACTGACAACAAGGATAAGATCAAAATGATCATTAATAGATGAACAGACAATTAGAAACAGAAGAAAACATGTTCACATTATAAAGAGAAGATGCAGAAAGAAACTTTTTAGAAAATTAATTTGGCCATTACATGATGCATTATGAGTAATAGTTACTTATTATTTTTATCCCTCACTGGAATAGAAGTATTATAAGTCAGACATTTATTTTTTTCCACATTATCAATAATTCCATGAACTGTGCCTGACGAATACAAGAAGATCTGTGCATATTTACTGAATGAAAGAAAGAGCTGGCCAACATATACACCAGTCTCTACATCTACATCTCTAACACAGATAAGGACATGTGGGCTTAAAGAAGTTTTGTGTTGTATGTTAATTTATACTTTTTCCTTCTACAACTCCAACCTCCTATATCCATGATTTATCATTATTTTTTAAAAGAAAGGAAACAAGCAACAAGCAAGTAAATCATGAGGCTTATAATGTCATAAAAGTAGTATAAAATAAGACCACAAAACTGCAAATTACATGAGCTTGTACTTTCATAGATGTGGACAAGAAAGGGTCTTGGGAGAGGTGACAACACAAAGGCACCCGGATGCATTAATGGAGTGGCTATGGGCTGCTGCAGGATGGAGAAATGACACACAAGACCTTAGTACAATGGCTGGCACACAGGAAACCGTATACTCGCTATTATATTTTTTATATTGCAATTTTTTTATAATTTGTGGATTTCTTCAGTTAAAGGGTAAGTCTGTCAAAACCAATCATTTTTATCTTCCCTAAAATTCCTTAAATAGTGCCTAGCAAGAACTCAATAAACATTTACAAAACTGAAAAGAAGACTATTATCACTTCAATTAGAAAACATAAACAGACCACACGAGAACATGAAAAAGTCACCATATTTCATATGCCTGAAATCAATCTAACCAGTTCACATAATAATCTTTCCCAGATTTTAAAATATAAAAAATATGGGTAGGGCCAGTAAGTCACAAAAACTAAATAGTAAGAATTAATCAAAAAAGATTGAAAAATAACAGCAACCACTGGTAGTCGTATGCACTGGACTCTGAGCAGTCAGCTATTACCTGTGCATATCTTCCCTTGATTTTTCAAAGTAACACATAGCCTGGACCTTAAAATTAACATGTTTAAAGTTTTAATATTTGACTAATTACATCTATACAGCACACCTAATATTAAAAGCGAGGGCAGATAAAATGTTTGTTGGTTTTAATGACAGGATAAAGGGACTAGCAGAATATGGCGTGTAAATACAGGCAACTCTAAATTAGTTTTGGAATTACAATTGGTATATGTTTAAACAAATACATGCAAAAATAAGCCAATTTTAGTCAATGACAAAATCATGCAGTACCTTCCCACCCTCAAGAATTATTTTTCCATCAACGGTGCTTTATATTCACATATTCCTTGAACTATGAGAACTCTCCTGGCTGCCCATTCACTAACTTCTTTATATTGGGCCCTCTCAGGATAGGACACAGTAAATGGAACTGCTAAATGCCATTTTACATCTATAATTGTGAAAACTAATCATCTCCATTAAATACAAAGTAAATCCAAGGTTTATTCATATCATATAAAAATTATGATCCTCAAAAGTATCCCAAAGAATTCATATATTTACATAGCCAGGAGAACAACTTGCATTCACTTGAAGGTTCAACAAGGCTGCTGAGTTCTAGTTAGGTGGAGGTATCCATTTTGCAAAACACCAGAAAACTCTGATAAGTTCTAAGGTAGACTTCAGAAATCCTTCCCAACAGTAGTCTAGCTGAATCTGTGAGAAGGCCATCTAAAATCAGAGCAAATCCACCGAGCAGGAGCTCTAGGGCAGCAACAAAGGACCACTCACTTGACTGAATTACACTTGCTGTTAGACACTACAGTTTCCTTCCAAATAGAGAAAGTTGAAAAAGATTATGTACTTAATATTGCTTTTAGCCTGAAATCTAATCAATTTACACTTTTCTTTCTTGTCCCTTTAAAAGTAACCCCAGACCTCTTATTTATTATGCAGCTTCACTATTTGCTTTTATTTCCCAATAACTGAATGCCTTCAATAAACTCTTAAAAAACAACACACCAACAAATAAATAAATTAAAACTCAATGACTATAAAAAGTACACAGTCCAACCTGGTTAATTATTAACAGATAAACAGAATGCATCTTAAAATTATTTACTTAATCTCCTTCAACTAAAAACCTTAAAAGTTTTTGAGTTTAGAATGTGTACCCTTTCTGATGATCCATAAAATAATTCTTTTAAAACATTCTACTAAACATTAATAAAACCATTTTAAAAGCACAAAATACAAGCTTAAACATTTATACAAGTACATACAAAATAGATTTCCAAGGTCACTAATACTCCTTTTCTTTCAACTCTCTATTCTCTTTCACACAATTTATTTCATACTGCAATTGAGAAGAAGGACTGGAGGTATATATTCAATTCATTGGTATAATAATGGTTGTAGGGCAATCAATAATAAAATATTGATAAAACTGTCATGATAAATATACAATTATGAAGCTATAAAATGATGATAATTATGAAAAGAGAAGGAATAAAAGAGAGATACAACCAGCACTTTCTCTAACAGGCACAGAACGATGCCGCCAGGTACCACGAGAGTCATGATGGACTAAATGTTGGGTCACTGTGTTTTCTGTTTAAATCAGAAGAGAAAATGTTTTGTTTTGATCCTTAAAAATCTAAGATGTACTAGTAGATTTTTCCATCTTTCTAAGTCAGGTACTCTAAGTTTTTCATTTGCTAAAAACATTCATGTTGCCTTAGAAGGCATCTTAACTAATTACATGGAAGGAATCATAAAGGAAGATTAAAAAAAAAAAAAACCAAAGAAGTGTTTTCTCTAGAGAAGTGTGCATGCTCACAATGTTTTGGATAAAATTTCCAGGGTCCGATGTAAGAACCCTCTTGCCTTCTAATACACGGATTTCCAAATCCTTACATACAGAGATTATAATGACCCCATGACATGAAAAGGTATTAGAAGTTGGTTATTTTCTGATTTGTCTCCTGTCTTCTAAAAGAGTATGAAAAAAAGTTTCAGTTCATTTGGATAAAATTTAAATATGTCTCCTTCTAGAACACTGTACTACCAGGTCTTTGAGGTTTAAAGCACTGCTTTCAAATACAACAGACTTTAGAAGTAGCAATAACATTTTGTCTTATAATTTCATAACTCTCAGAGGTGGCAAGATTAGAAAGAAAACTACCAAATTTACATTTTTACCACCACAATCGAAAATAATTGCAAATACATAAGCATGGTGTAAATTTATGTTTGTTGATTTAATATACTTTTACTCATTTCAACTTCACAGAAACTCCAGGAGGTAGGTAGTGTCACTACACTCATTTTATTGAAGCAAAACGGAGGCACAGAAAGATCAAGCAATCGGCCAGAGGACACTTAACTACGAAAGGAAGAATCTGAACTCACATTCAGAATGGATGCACAGCCCAATCTCACAGGCCATAGATTCCATGTATACTTTCTACCTTTCCTGAACTGATGGGTGTAATTTTACATTAAACGAATTCCTTTTTTTGCTGCAATACAGGAAATTTTCATAGTATTTTCCCATGCAAATTCATCAGCAGAATTATTAGTAAGCTGTTAAAAAAAACTGACCAAACTTGGTCACTGATAGTTATATACCATTATAAATTCCCCACAGTACCTGACATACAAAAATAAGATGCCAATATCTCAGTAATTGTTGAATCACAAAATGATCCTGGCACCATTTCATATTTTGGAAACAGGTCTGATGGGATAGAAAATCAAATGGTTATACACTCTGAAGGCCAACCAAGATAGTAACATAAATGGACAATGTTACCATCCTGTAACTTTTCCAAGACAAAACTATTGCTATTCCTAACTTGTCTTAAGAGAGGTACAGGTATAGGAATTTTCCTTTCTAGTCTTAAACCATGTTTATGAAGTAACTTTAAAGTGAAATGCATATTTAATGAAGACAAGCAAGTTGTTTCAGTGGTCAAAGCTGTAGCAATGTGAGTGTTGTTCTGGCCTATCCGTCTCCCTCACAGATTGCTACCAACTTGTAGCACTAAGGATTTGTCTTTAGCACACCAACTTTTTTGTTATGAAGTAGTTCACTGCAAAGCAAGGGCTGATGCCAAGAATAAATACATGAATCCCATCCACATGGTTTGTATAAAAGAGGATTTAATTATAAATCCATCCCATTCAATTTTCATTGAATAATTTCCTCCATATAAATTCAAACAATCAGATACCACTCAAAAGGCACAAAATAGACAAAAATAAAGCAGAATATAGCACATAGCAAACAGATACGTAGATGCAACACAACATCATGAAGAACCCTGATAACAGAGGTGGATCTTATACATTGGGCTTCAATGGAATAACATTCTTTTCAGCCAAGACAGGCTTGGAATGAGAAAGTGGAAAGTTTGGAATATAATATGACCCTCAGCATCTATACACTTCTAAATTACCCTACTTAACATGTGGAAATTATCTAGTATTTTCTTTTTCTGTATATCAAGCCTTGGTCACTTACAGTGGCGTCTAAACTTTTTAAAAATTATTTTTATAATTTATTTTGGAGTGTTTTTCACCATTTCAAAATTATATACAATGTACTATAATATTAATCACCTCCATTACCCACTTGTCACACTCCCACTCCCGCTGACCTACTTCTTCACCCCAACAAGTCACCTCCACTAACTACCATGTCTTCTTTCTAAAGAGATGTGCAGATCACCACAGCTACTGTGTGATCACCATTGAAACAGCCATGAAATCAGGAAAACAACATTTCACAGCATTCCTTCCAGATCTCCATTCACCAGATCTCCAGCTCACAGTCTTTCTGTTCCCTCTTCTGAAGTGTTCCCTGGACCTTGGCAGGGGTGATGCACTTCAAGGGCTAAAGTCTCTGTAATGTCACCCACTGCAAAAAGAAGCTTCTCTAATCAAAGCTGAGAGTAGCACTGGTCTATGGATATAAATCAGTAGATTTCCCCCCTAGGGCCCATGAGCTCCCCAGCCATAGGCTTCTTAGCAGGTTTATAGTGTCAGGCAAGTATACCTTCCTATGGAATGGCCTTGAATCAGAAAGCAGTTGGCTACTCCCAAAAGTCATGTCACTACTGCCCCAGTGGACATATCTTACCTTAAAGGTCAGTATTACATAACACAGAGTCCACAGCTAGGTAAAACCTCCGATGACAGTTCACCTCCAGCAGCTTTCAGAGTTCCTTCTGGCACTATGAATGTTGGCCAACAGGGAAGAAGCTTCCAGTTGAGTTCCAGCTTGATTTTATTGTGTACTTTCACAAAAAGGTCATACCATCCAGTTCAGGTGGGCAAAGAAGAGTAATGGCGATAGCTAAGACTGTTTTGGGGACCTCAGGGACCTCCCTGACCAAAAGCTCATAGCAAAGTATCACACACATGGAAGTAGGATACTCATTTTATAGCTTTTAGGTTCTGGGTACAGGATTATTTATTTATGCAGACTACTCCATTTATTTATGCAGAGTACCTCCATTCAAATTTTTTAGTTTTTTGACAAATTATCAGTTTTGGTTAGTTAATAATGTCTTTGGTTATCATTTTTTAAATTTATTTTAGGGTCTGGAGAGATGGCTTAGCAGTTAAGCTGCTTGCCTGTGAAGCCTAAGAAACCAGGTTTGATTCCCCAGTACCCATAGAAGCCAGATGCACAGGGCGGTGCATGCATCTGGAGTTCCTTTGCAGTGGCTGCAGGCCCTGGCATGCCCATTCTCTCTCTCTCTCTCTCTCTCTCTCTCCCCTTGCCTCCTTCTTATTCTCTCTCATAAGTAAATAAATAAATAAAATGACTTTTTTAAAACTTATTTGAGAGAGAGAAAGAGGCAGACAGAAAAAAAGTGAGTATGGGTGCACCAGGGCTTCCTGCCACTGCAAATGAACTTCAGACACATGTGCCACTTTGTGTATCTGGCTCTACATAGACACTGGGGAGTCAACCCAGTCTGCCAGGCCTTCAAGTCTGGAAAGCACCTTCAACCCCTGAGCCATGCCCCAAGCCCTTATGCTTGTCTCATATACCCTTAGTTTTGATTAACCTTTCCTCCTATCACCACCTTTCTCCCCATTTTCCTCCCCCATTCCCACTTGAACCTTTTCCACGCCCTCTCCTTCCTCAGCCTCTACTGACATCATCTACAACTGTACTGGGCAGCACACACACCAGTATTTATGCAGCTGAAATACTTTGACGTATTCACTAAGCCCTCAACATTTCCTCCATGGGGTCCCTTACATATAGTCCAGGATGAAGTACTCTTGTCTGCTTTGTCAGTCCTAATTAAATATGAAGAGCATAAAACCTAAAAGAAATGCCAGTTAAATGAGTTGGAATATGATACAATACATTACAGCACTTAGGGACAAGCGTTATGAGATGGTCAGCATTACTTCTCAGGCAACTCTGGTTGCCATATTTCAGGGACTTGGGCAGGGCACCATACCAAAGAACTTGGTCAAAGCAAGTTGGCAAAGGAAAGATGTTTTTATCAGGACAATGTGAGCTCCATCTTTAGAATGAAGGCATAGACTTTTGTATATCCCACATATAAAATAGTTATAGAATAAGAACTTTTTACTTTTAAGCCAAAACATAGCTGAAGTTAAACTTCAGGTAATTTGTTGAATTATATTAATCAGATTTCAGTTACATGATTTTCATTTACATTATAGGCCGCCAATTATTTTCTGGTTTAAAATATATTTCATTGCATATGCTGATGGTCTTCAGATTTTCCACTTCTGCTTAAATTACCACTTTTTGTAATTCCTTATTTTGTGGTGCTTATTTGCTTTGTTATATGACTATACCATTGATTCTTACTGAAAACTAGTTTTACTTTTTGAACTTGCCTTCTTTTCCCTTCCTTCAAAAGATGTACTAATGGAACATTCTTTTTTACTTCAGGATGTGTTAGTTTCCACGTGGTATCCTTCTATACACTGTCCTGCCCATTTTCCTACAATTCTCTACGTTTCTGTTCAGCTGAATGCAGGCTTAGAATTTTTCTTTTTATCTACTTATGTGCAACCAATTCCCAGTTCAAACCTTCTTGTTTACCATTAATAATATTTTTTTAAAATCTTTATTGTATCCACAAATCTACTTTGGCTAACTTACCACTTTCTGGGTAAAGATTCAACCCAATCAGGGTGTACAATAGCTGTCTAGGCCCGGGAGTGACATTCTACCTACACTTGATCGGAGAGTCAAAAATGCAAGGACTAATGCAAGTTTACTTCAATACTTTCTCCCTTTTCACTCTTCCCTTATTCACATTCAAATACCCATGCTGGGCCTTCTCTTTCACACCTGATTGATTTAGATATGACTAACTCAGTCACTTTCATTCTAGGTCAGATAGACCTGCATTTTTATTTATAAAATCTTGATCAATTAATTGAATATCTAGGAAAACATAGGAAAAGATCTCGTGCCATTACCACTAGTGCACTCCCACAGACACAAATATGGAAGAGCATGTAATTTAACACATATAGAGTATGAGTAAACACACACACACACACACACACACACCTATATTGTTTTACAGCCATCCAGCATTATGATCTTTATCAGGTCACACATGCCTGTGGGTTTGAACTTGCTCTTCAAGGAAACTCTCCTTGGTTATTTCAAAATGGTTTCTCCTTTCAGATCCTTCAGTTTGCAACTCAAATACCTTGAAACTCTTCATTGCACTACTGGTTCTTCTAATCAATTTCGTAAGTCCACACTACTTTGTGACTATCACTATCTACAATTATCATTTACTTATAAACTCACTCATTGTCTGTATCCTTCATTAGAAATGCTATCTTTCTTTTGGCTGCCAAAGTGCTTACTCCTAGATGTCATTCCTGGCACATTTTGAGCACTCAAATATCTGAGATGAATCTAAATGAATAATGAATAAATTAGGACATTAATATTCAATTAACAAATATTTATCAAGCACTTACAATGCAAAATACTTTTTAGCATTAGTTCTTGGGCTGGTGTGTGTTGTGTCCCTAACATGTGAGAGAAAGGTCCAAGATTAATCTGGTGGCACTTATTTTGAAAGAGGCTTTTAGAAAGTAACTTGCTGAAGAATCAGACTGAAAATGTCTTGGCCTTTAATAGCAATCAGCATTCCTTTTGTATTCCTATACTACACTACTGATATGTCATTTCCTTTTATGATGTCAAGAACTGTCTAATGGAATTGAAAGAAAGCAGCAAAATGACATCACTTCAGACCTTTACTACAAAACGATAGGCCAATTCCAACGAAATATCAACTACTACAGACTAAAGGTGGTAACATACACGAATTGAATTATTCCTATATCTAGCTCACAGATAACTCTACTTATGCCCAGACTTGATGGTGCACCTGAAAAGGTGATTTATGATAGGTGTACCTGTTTTTTGAATGAGTTAGCTCATTAGGGATGTACAAACAAAGTGAAGAGGAAAAAATGGCAAGCAGCAGTTAAAGAATAGAACATCAAGCCAGGCACTGAACAATGAGCAGCAGGGAAGCAGCTCCACTGAAAACTGGGAGAAACAAATGGCAGCAGACATACAGCTGAACATCAGGTCACACATTTACCAGCTTCCATCAGAAAGGACTGAGGAAGCCCCTTAAGCACAGGAAGAGTCATCATCAATTACTGGTCCTAGGAAGAGGCCTTTCCTTAGGTGAGCTTTCTCATTACAAGTTCTCACCACCAGTATTTTTATACCATGAGTAAAATAATAGTATACCCTGCTTAACTTTTCTGTAAAAGGACAGAGAATAAATATTTTACACTTTGCTGTCATACAATTTCCCTCTTTGCTATTCACTATACTATAGAGTAAACAACTACAGGCAATAAACACAAACCAGTAAGCATGACTATACTCTAATTTAATAGTGATACAGTAATTTGCTTATAAAGACAGGAAGGAAAAAATTTGTGGACCCCAATCTAATCTTATCAGCGAAGACTCCAGAAACTGACACAGGAGAGATTTAATGTCAAAATTTAATTACATGGAGGTGTAAAGATGACTTGAACTGTTAAGTGCCTTTTATGTTCTGTACATAGTACTTTCTACTCTTTTTTGATGCCTGTTTATTATTATTATTATTATTATTATTATTATTATTATTATTTTAAGAGAGAGAGAGAGAAAGAGGCAGAGAGAGAGAGAGAAAACGGATGCGCCAGGACCTTCAGCCTGAGAATGAACTCCAGACACGTGCGTCCCCTTGTGCACATGTGCAACATTGTGTGCCTGTGTCACTGTGTTTGTCTGGCTATGTGGGACCTGGAGAACTAAACATGAGTTCTCAGGCTTTGCAGGCCAGTGCCTTAACCACTAAGCAATACTTTCACATGGTGGGACATGGAGGAGGTTATGAGGAATCAATCTGCAAGTCATTTTTGTCACTGCCACCTAATTTGAAGTGGTATTGGCATAAAATAGATTTATCATCTTTTATGAAAATTCCATCCATCAGATTATGTGGTTTAAAAATTATTTTTGAAAAACTACAATAAATATCATATTAAAGTACACAAACAAATTCCCTTTATCCATGTTAATTCTGAAATTCAATTTTTTAAACAACTAAAAATGTCAAATGTGATTTGCTTGTAATAGTCTCATGCTTTTCACTGCTCCTAATCCCTTTGTCTTTATAGTTATTTATTTCTCTTCCTTTTATTTGAAGAATTATGTCAGATATCCTGAAGATCATTTCAAATTACATTTACATTAGATCTACTATAAAAATGCTTTTCTTCCAGGTTCCAGCCATGCCATTCTATTTTACATGTCAACCACATAAGGTGTCTTCAGCAGTAGGGTCTTACCACTAACCTTTGGTGGGTCCTGGAAGAGAGTCAGTCCTCAGACAGTCAGCGCGTCTAGTGCCAGAAGATGCTACATGGGCGACTGGGGGAAAATGACTAATATCTGTCCAAGCAACTCATGGTCTGACCTACTCAGCAGCAAATAACCTGTCGTGATGCTCACACAAGTGTAATATTGGCACACAGCCATGGTGGGAAACCAACTGGTCTTCATTTGGCTAACTGATCCCCTCAGTGGTATGGGACCCATAGCTGGAGCTGGGAAACAAGTCAGAACCATATCCAAACATAAGCCCACTCTCCATTAACAAGCTACCACCAATCGTGGGCTACAAGAGGGCCTACACCTATTAAATTCTCCATAAAAAAGTAAGGAATATCTCATTGGTCTGGTGATAACTTACTCTCCATTGGAGAATCTGCTTCTCTTTTTCAGATAGATGTAGATCCTAAGTAGAGAGCCACCCCATCATACCTCCAAAGGGCCCCACTGAAACTAAGAACAATTGGCGAAACAAGCAAGGGTTCTGTTTTCTTGGTGAACCGGGTACCAGCACAAGGGTGAAGGAGATCAACACAGAGAAAAATCAACTCCTACCAAATCAGAGAGCCAGAGACCCAGAGGCCCCCAACACCTCATCACTGAAGCACACCAAAAACGAACCCAACATGGCTTAGGGAAATTATGTGGAAGAGGGGGTGGAAAGAGTGTCAGAGCCACATGTTGGGTCATGATATGGAGACATTTATCCTACCCATAACTGTGGGCTAACTCCACAATGTATGACCCATATACCTCAACAAGGAGGGGCCAGGGGTAGGGGGTAGGTCATAGATGGGCCTAACAATGGTACGAAATTCACTGTATTCACTGAGTACAAAACTAATTAATAAAAAAAAGCTTTTCTTCAGAACCTTTTGTTGTTCTAAATTTATCTATTAGAATCTATACACATACATATTATACTAAATACTCCTAAGTTCTAATTTTTATACCTAATAGATATTTTCATAAGAGTTTAAGAATTCATTACATGGTATTGTATCACCTTTGCATTAGTGTAACAAAACACCAGACCAGAAGCAGCTAATGGGAGGAAGGGGTTTACTTTGGCTCGCAGTCTAGATGGAAGCTCCATGATGGTAGGGGACAGCATGGCATAAGCACAGGCTGGACGTCACTTCTACCTCAGCAGGTAGAAAACATCAACATGAGAGTTAACTGATCTCTGGCAAGGGGAAGCTGCCTATAATATCCCTAAGGCCACCCCCCCCCCATAACAAACCTGCTCCAGCAAGACTCCACATCCCAAAGTGCTGCCAGCTGGAGTTCAAACACAACAGAGGAGGTTGTGGAGGACATCTAAGCCAAACCATCACACATGGCTTCCACGTTTTCTTTCTGACACCAAGATAGCTACGCAGCTGGACTCAAACTTGATAAAGATTCTAAATGATTGAACATGGATCCACACTGTCACGAGACACATTATTTATTAATTAGTAACATTATCATTTTCTATTTTCCATCTTACAGTTCAGGTAATAAATTCTGCTGCCAATCACCCTCCATTAGCTTATTAGCTCAACCATTCAGGATAACCAATAAATTGTGCTCTACATTTCTGACATCCAATTCTGCTTTATCGTTCTGGCTACATAAATCTCTAGAATATCATGTCAAAGTATGTTTTTTAGCTTCGCTAAGGGTCATGCAAAAATGCCAAATCTGGAAAAGCTAAATGTAAAGTTTACCATTAGGTTGCATCAGCATGTCATGTAGCAATTATTTTTAAAATAAAATTATAAAAATTACAAACATAAAACAAGATTCTAGATAATATAAAGTCTGCTTCAGCTAGATTCAGTATTCAGCAAAAGAAAACACTTGAGAATCCAAGTAAAAATAAACCTTGAGATAGCTGAAATCTCCATTCTAAATAATGGGGACATTTAGGTAATTGTCTGTACAAACAAGGATCAAGCTTTTGAGATCAAAAATGCTTGGCCTTCCCAGGTATGCTGAATACAAAAAGCTTACCACTATATATTACACAATAGGGATAAGACTGTTGAATCTATCTGAAAACATCCTCAAAATCTCCACACAGTAACTGATTTATTAAAGAAATAATTAGGCCTTCTTTTCCCTGATAGGAAGGAGAATCAAAAATGCTGCAGTATTTGCAAAAGGATGATGGTGTGTTCACGTCTCACTTCTGTCACGTGAATAACTTCATTACTTAGGCTTTTGCTATGTACACTTAGCGTGTTGAAGAAAAGCATTTCCAAAAGAACACAGTTTTGTCGATCCTGGGTTCCCAATAATGTCCCATGATAGAAGAGAAGCTCTTACATACAATCAAAGCGACAATCACTAACTCTACTCAGAAGGCTCATAAGCACAGCACAAATCATATGGTGCCAAACTAAGGCTAAACGCAAACCTCTCAACATCATCCCAGTATTAGCAAAAAGCACCCATTTAGTTATATGTAAGAACCAAACTTATTTCCAGTAAGTTGAAAGCAAGTACACTGGAACTAGAATGACTTATTTGCCTCAGCTACAGTTCATCTGACTCCCTGAAAAGAATTAAACTAACCTACCCAAAGATTTGTCTCCTCTGAGGGCAAGCTACCTCATCAATAAAATCATACCCACTCTCCCTGTTCTTCCTAGTGCTCATCTCCAAAACACTCTCTTGCTCTCTCCCTCCACCATCCCTCTTAAACTTTTCACTATTTCTCCTTTTCCTCCTTCTTACACACACAAACACACAAATACATGTTGCATGATACTAACTATTAACTTGGTTATTTTCTTTAACAATTCTATATGATCATTCATGTGAGAGTACAGCAATAAAAATCTCAGGCACTGAAAATCAGGCACTGGAAATACTAAACACAGAAATTACACACATCACCAATGAAGGAACAAGGACGTTATGAACAATCTAAAAAATTAGTACATTGTCATAATGAATCTACTGCAAGCAAAGGCAGACTGATTCCATGAGATGTTGTTGTAGCTCTCTTTACCAACACAGATGAGTGAGATCATTAACTAATTAAAAAGTGAATGAAACTGAAAAGATAAAAAGAGAAGTCTCTGGGTGTCAAAAATGAGAACTAACATGTAGAGCACAGGGTGAGGTCAGGCTTGACAGATCCCTCAGGCATCATGCCCTTATAGGCCCTGAAAAGTAAAATGTACCGAACAATGGAAGAAGTCTGAAACCATTAATAGAAACAAAGGAAAAACGAAACATTATGATTATTAACAAATTCATCCCATTATAAGATTTAGATTAGAAAAGTCTGAGCTAGAATGAAGATGCAGGAGAAAGCTATAAATCGACTCTAGAGTCTGAGTGGAAAAGAAGTCACATGAAATATAAAAGTTAGTTATATGTAATGGGTATGTAAGTGATTGGTACTCACATAACCTATTTAAAACAGGAAAATGAATATAAAACAATCAGGTTTTCTTCAGTAAATTAGTTTAGATCTTGGGATAAAAGGTGAACAGACAAGTTCATTTGCCTCAGAAGACCCTACAGAACAAACACAGAAAACAATTTTTTTTCACCTGAAATAAGCCCCATATAGTAACCCAAAGGAATGATATTCTTTTGTTCATCAATTCAACAAGTACTCAATACCTATTTTAGATATGTACTATCTTATGGCTCAACAGGTACAGATATTTTTAACTATAAAAAATAAGTATCAAAATTAGTGAGTCATAGCCAGGTGTGGTGGCACATGCCTTTAATTCCAGCACTTGGGAGGCAGAGGTAGGAGGATCTCCGTGAGTTCGAGGCCACCCTGAGACTACATAGTTAATTCCAGGTCAGCCTGGACCAGAGTGAGACATTACCTCGAAAAACAAAACAAACAAAAAAAAAAGAAATAAAATTAGTGAGTCAAAAATGATGGAAGAATAAACTTAAAAAGGAAGAGAAGAAATTATGATTCAAGCAGAAATTAATGACAAATATACCATAGAGACAATCAACAAAAGTTTGTTAAGATGAATAATATATTGGGTTAAACCACATGAAAGTGGCAGTATTAAAAATAAGAGTCAAGGACTAGAGAGATGGCTTAGTGATTAAGGTACTTGCCTGTAAAGCCAAAGAATCCAGGTTCGATTCCCCAGGATCCAAGTAAGCTAGATACACAAGGTGGTGCATGTATCTGAAATTCACTGGCGGTGGCTGAAGGCCCTGGCACTCCAGTTCTCTCTTTCTCTATCTGCCTCTTCCTCTCTCTCTCTCTTTCAAATAAATAAAAAAAAATGTTTAAAAAACAGAGTCAAAAACTAAACAATAAAGATTATACAGGAAGAAGAGACTATTTAGAAACTGTAGGAATAAGGAGCATGTAGCCTTAAAGATAGGAGTGGGGAAAGACTTTCGGGAACAATACCTCAGTAGTCCAAGAAATTAAACAATAAATCAACCAGTGGGATCTCATGATGCTAAAAAGCTTTTGTACAGACAAACATACCATAAACAGAGCCAAAAGACTACCCACAGAATAAAGAAAATCTTTACTAGTTACCTTACTGACAGAGCCTAATACCTACAATTTACAAAGAAATATTAAAAGAAAAACCTGGGCTGGAGAGATGGCTTAGTGGTTAAGGCCTTTGCCTGCAAAGCCAAAGGATCCTGGTTCAATTCTCCAGGACCCACGTAAGCCAGATGCACAAAGGGCACATGCATCTGGAGTTCGTTTGCAGTGGCTGGATGTCCTGGCATGCCCATTCTCTCTCTCTCTTTCTGCCTCTTTATCTCTCTCATATAAATAAATAAAATATATTTTTAAAAAAACATAAGCAGTAAACAAACAATCCACCCTCCAAAAAAGTGAATTCTGAAGGGAAGAAAAAACAAATAGATAATACTCACCTAAGAAAATGTTTAGTACCCTCACCACCAAGGAAATGCAAAGTAAAACAACTGTAAGATTCCACCTTACACCAGTCAGGATGGCAGTCATTAAAAAAATCAAGTGACATTAAATGTTGGCAAGGATATGGGCAAAGAGGAACCCTCATTCACTGTTGGGTATGCAAACTTGAACAACCACTACGGAAATCAATATGGACATTCCTGAGAAAAATACGAAAATAGAGCTACCACATGACCCAGCTATACCTCTACTGGGCATCCACCCTAAAGGTTTCACTCTTCACTGCAGAGATATTTGCTCAACCATGTTTACAGCTTCTCAATTCACAATAACTAAGAACTGGAATGCACTCAAATACTCATCATTAGATGAATGGATAATGAAGATGTGGTACATTTACACAATGGAATTCTACTCAGCAGTACAGAAAAATGATATAACGAAATCTGTAGGAAAATGGATGGATTTGGAACAGATCATATTAAATGAACACTCACAAACATAGAAAAACAAAAGCCACATGTTCTCTCTCACCTGTGGTTCCTAACCAGGAAATCTTGACTTGCAGGCATACCTACCAGGCAGCTTGAGAGACAAATAATAGGGATGGAAAGGTTTTGGTGGGAAGTGGATGGAAGGACAGAGGGAGATACTGACAAAATTAAATTCAAAAGGAACTGGTACCACAGAAACCTTCTTCCTGGGTAGCAGACTCAAAGATATAACCCTTAACAGAAGCAAGGAGGGACTGTTTGCTAAGAAGGGCCCTGGAAAGGATGAGATGAAGCCTAATACCTAAAACATTTGGCTCTGGCTTGTAACTCCCAGTATCAGAAATCAGTTACAACCCACATTGAGCTGTTGATCAGAGAAAACTACAAGGTCCTCAAAACAAGACTTGCTTCTGTCAAGGCACTTGGTTACCTGCCTGAGGAATAAGGTAAAACCCTATTGCTAAAGTCATCACATGCAGTGACACAGAACATTGAGTACTGACTGGCGTCTCAAAGGAAGCCAGCTCCCAGAAGATCTGCCCATATGGTGCCGCAAAGCACTACATGAGCTGCTGGGGAAAATGGCCAACAACATTGTGAGCAAGCAGGAGACACTGCTGTAAGAAAGCAAACATCCTGACAGCATGTGCACACCTGTGCAATGGTGGCACCCAGCCTAGGAGGGCAAACAATAACTTTCTGATTGGCTAAGAGATCTCCTCAGTGGAAAGGAACCCATAGCCGGAACTGGGATCTGAGTCAGAATCCTATGGAAAGCAAGATTATGGTCTCCAATGAGAGGCCCCCACTAGATTTTGGCCAAAAGAGAGGCTACACCCATCAAAATCTCTCTAAGTTACAAATTCTTATACCCTTTAACCTATGCTAATCTTCATTCACCATTGCAGAATCTGTTTTTTTTTTTTTTTTTGTTTTTAGAAAGCAGTGAGAACCAAGTCCACCCAAAATCTATCAAGTCAAGAAAAGATAGCTGACTCCCTGGCAGGGGATGAACCACCCCTTGCACATCAGCCAGGGCCCAGGTGAAACCAGAGAAATGGTGACATGAGCAAGATTGGTGCTTCCACGCTTAGCCTGACAATCTTTGCCAGGGTGATGGAGATAGATACTGAGGATACTCAAAACGCACCAAACCAGAAATCCAGAAACTACTGAGAGCTCAAAACTAAAGTGGACTTATAGCACACCTACCAAGGGGCAGGGAATTTTGCAGAAGAGGGGTCAGAAAGAATGTAAGAGCCACCGGGGGGGGGGGATGGATCCAGAGACATTGCCCCTCCCACAATGACTGACTGCTGCTTTCACAACTCATAACCCCCAACTCCATGGTGAATACTAGCAATCCAACTAAGGAGGACCCTCAGTACAGAGAGGACAGGGAGGAGGGAAATGATGGTACCAACATATGATGTGTCCATACAGTTTCTACTTTATAAAGTAAAAAACAAAAAAAAGATGTAAGAACTGAAAGGCTCTACAAATCTTAGAGCATTTTAGTTCTTTTAGCTAGAGAGGCTTTATCCTAGAAATGAATGAGTATTCATCATCAGCCAATGGTTGAGGAGACGTCTCTGTACATAACTAATTGACTACAAAAGCCCAACAACCCAAGGCCAGATTCCCAGAGCCCACAAACATATAGCAAGTACATCTATTACCCTAGTGCACCTACAGCAAGATGGGAAAGGAGACAGGAGAATCCAAAATCTTGTGAGCCAGTTAGCTTGGTGAATCCATTAACCAATGAAAGAAACCCTGCCGCAAAACAGAGTGGATGGTGAAGACCATTCAAGGCTGTCCTCTAATCCCTACACCCCTGACACTGCATTTACACACCCACAATCACACACACACACACACACACACACACACACAAATTCACACACACATATCATACACATGTACCATAAAAAGGTTATTTTTAAATGTTTCCAAGAAATACACAGGCAGGTATGCTGGCACATGTTTGTAATGTCAGCATTTGGGAGGCTGAGACAGAAGGTTAACAGTGATTTCTACATGAACAAAGAATATATAGTGTGTTCTGGGCTATATATGCATGATCTATGAGTGAGATCATTTTTATATGTCTTTGTATACATGACTTATTTGCTACTTAACTAACATTTTCTAGACCTATCCATATTGTCAGAAATGACAGCATTTCTTGATTTTTTTATACCTGAATAGTATACCACTGTTTACATATTTTCCTTATTAATTTGTCCATTGGTTGTTTCATAAAAGGAATAAATTCTTGTGTTCTATAGCAGAGTAGAGTGGATGATAAAACAATGTATAGATAGATAGATAGATAGATAGATAGATAGATAGATAGATAGATAGATGATAGATAGATGTAAGGAATTTGAGTGTGCTCATATAATTATAAATTATAAGTGATATATATGTTAATTATTCTTAGTTTATTACTGAGTTGTCATTAAAATATGGCATTATAATTCATAAAATTGTGCAACCATCCATTCATAAAAGTTTTAAATTATAAAACAGAGCCGGGTCAAAAATGAAATCTCATTGAGAGGGCTGATATGTGAGATTTATCTCACAAATATTATTTGGCTGGGAATGTAATTATTGAATAGTTGATCTAAAACTTGGTTTCTCTTCCAAGAAATACTGTATTTCTGATGATCCTAACATAATAATTTCTTTTTGTTTTTTTCAGGTAGGGTTTCACTCTAGCCCAGGCTCACCAGGAATTCATTATGTGGTCTCAGGATGGCCTTCAACTCACAGGGATCCTCCTACTTCTGCCTCCTATGTGCTCGGATTAAAGGCGTGTGGCACCAACAAATTTCAATTAGATGATTTTAAATGTCATTCGTAGCATGCTATTTTTATATTTTAAATATCTACAAATTCATTTTAACTTAAATTATACATTAGCAGATTATTACTTTTGAGAAATTAGAAATTCTGGAATGTCTTATCCCCAAAAGGCCTTTAACAAATATGTTAAAGGGAAGATTAGAATATAATTTTCATAAAAATTAAAAGTAATTTGGCATTCTTCAGTTTGTAGACTTTCTCTTTTCCAGTGAAATATTTCTTAAGACTATTTCAACATAGCTTACCAATATCTTTTTAAATTTCACAACTTTGGAGAAAAGACACAACAGATTTTTTTTCTCCCTATAAACTGGCTAAGTTCCACATAAAACTGGCTTGTCAAGATATTTCAGTTTGAAAGTTTGTGGAGAATACCAAAGAGAAGAAAACACTGTGGAAATAACTATACTTTACCTTCTGGGTGACTCACACCTCATCTTTCCCAGTGTAGTGTCATTCAGGGTCATGGTGACAGAAAGAATTTACCTGGATCCAAATGCTATAAATGCTATAAATGACTCTTAAAGAAAACAATAGCATATATGCTATACTATGGGAAACTCTGGATTAAAAATGGCAATCCCTTTTACTTTAACTTTAAAATCCCTAGATTAAGAAATGACTGTCAAGCTCCTGCCACAAAAGGTTCTTCTTTAATAAGCACTAGCTCTGACATATTTATGCCCACCTTTAGGTGAGCTAGCACAATCGTTCAACTTAGCTTTGCCAGCTCCTGATCATCACTGTTAAAAAATTATATCTAAAGCGGCACTCCCTAAATTTGATTTTTATCACATGTACCGCACCCACACACACGCACACACACATACATGGACAGGAACCTACAAAATATTGCCACTATGGCAAGTTTCTGAGAAAAAAAAAGGTTTAATAATCTTCAATATGTCCCCAGATTTGTTGAAAATGAGCATTACACAAAAGACTGGAAATGAAAAGGTATTACAACATTAATTTCAACCCATTAATCTTACAGAAGAGACAAAACCCCTGATCTAATGGGATACATGGAACAAACTTACAATGTTGAAAACATGTCAGACTACATTTGGTATCCATTTCAAACAAATGTCAAAATAAAACATGAGCTACTGACAAATAAATGCATTATAGGAAACTTTTGAAATTACATATAAAAAGGTACAACTGAGAACAATATGGACGTAGGAAAGGATTTCAGGTGTTTATATTAGTTAAACAGAGTATTTTTACGCCAAAATTGAGAGTCAAACATTAAAGGTATAAATTTTCTGGCTGGAGAGAAGGGAGCTAAGGTACTTGCCTGCAAAGCATAACGACATTAGTTCGATTCCCCAGTACCCATGTAAAGCCAGATGCACAGTGGCGTGTGTATCTGGAGTTCATTTGCACTGTCTGCAGGTTCTGGCACCCCCAATCTCATTCTCTCTGTCTCTCCTCTCTCTATTTCTCTCTGCTAGCAAATAAATAAATAAAAATATTTCATATTTTTTTCACTGTTTTTTCAGGGCTGGAGAGATGGCTCAGTGGATAAAGAAACTTGCTAGGAAAGCCTTACAGCCTGGGTTCAAATCCTCAATACCCATGTAAAGACATGCATAAAGTGGTACATGCATCTGGGGTTCATTTACAGTGGCTGGCAACAGGCCATTGCACACCCATTTCCTCTTTCTCATTTCACATTTTCTCTCTCCTTTCAAAGAAATAAACAAAAATATGTTTAAAAAAATATAAACTTGGGCTAGAGAGATGGCTCAGCAGTTAAAGGCTCTTGCCTGCAGAGCCTAATGACCAGTGTTCTATTCTCCAATACCCATGTAGAGCCAGATGCACAGGATGGTGCATGCATCTGCAGTTCATTTGCAGTGGGTAGACACCCTGACACTCCCATTCTGTTTCTGTCTCTCTTAGCTTGCAAATAAATAAATAAAAATATTTTAAAAATAGATAACCGTTCATCTGCTTTCTTAAGTCACCAATTAACTAATTAAATTTGAAACTAAAACATACTAGCATTTACATTGGCACAAAAAATAATAACTTCATGGATACAAACTTAATAAAAGAGCTATGTGAAGAACACCAGCTAATTAATTGGAGAGATATTCCATGTCCATATAAAACTTTGTATTTGATAAGCAATATGATATCCAAACATTCAAACGTATACCACAGCAACAATATTCTGCTATTACAAAACAGTTTTATTTAATAAAAGGGAAGTCTTTTATTTGTAATAAAAGTAATATAAAATTAATCTACTTCAAAAATATTTCAATAAATATTTAAAATATCTACAATATGAGTATAAGGGGTAAAGGAAATATACATGTGTGAGGGTATATATCAAAAGACTTCAAAGATCATTTGTAAAATATGTTTATTAAAGAAAGATAAATTGCTGGGTGTGGTGGTGCATGCCTTTATTCCCTGTACTCCAGAGGCAGAAGCAGGAGAATGGCTGTGAGTTCGAGGCCACCCTGAGACTACATCGTGAATTCCAGGTCAGACTGAGCTAGAGTGAGACCCTACCTCGAAAAAACAACCAACCAACCAAACAAACAAACAAACAAAAAAGCAGAAAGATTAAAAAAAAATTACAGACTAAAACAAGACTTACACATAAGAATACAATGGATACAATTCAGTAAAGTCTTTGAATTTCATTCCCTTGGTCATCTTCAAAAGAAAGACAAGTAAACATCTTGAAAGGAAAAGAAACATTTCTTTGCTGAATTCCTTGCAGGATTTCCTTCCTCAAAGACCGCAGTGACCATCAAGTAGTCATGACATTAATTTATCTAAACCTGTCTACACCTGACTGTAGTGCTTCAGACTGGGTGTCTAAGGTTGTAATAATCTGCAAGGATATGAAACCTGTGTCGCTGCAACTAATACTGTGGAATTTTGAAGTGTGTATAAAATACTGGAGCTGCAAGGGCTATGAGTTGTATCAGTATTATTTTGGACAACAGATGAGCATAATAATGCTCACACATGTTTTAGTATTAAATACAATTTATCTTTTTTCACAAAACCAGTAAGACGTGATGATCTGGCTATCTTTCGTAGGAAAATACATTTTAGCTATTAATGCAGAGCTGTGCTGCATGGAGCCTCGAGTCCTCCGACTTCCAAAGGGAGGAGGACAAGCCTCTCCTCCTGCACTGTGCTGGGTGCATGCTGGAACGAACATCTTCCCATCTCTTAGGCTGTTACGCATTGATACCTCCTCGATTTGTCTTCCTATTCTTGTTGAGATATTTTATTTCTTTTCTTATTATTTCTAATACTCCTTGGCACTTTTTTCTGACTTGTTCATTTTTGCCGTTCATTGTATTCGCATGTGGTGTCTTGGGAGCGCTCTTTCTCACTGGGATTTTTTTCTTTGTAGTGATTGGACTATTGCTGTTGCTTTTGGAGGTCTGAACCTTAGTAGAAAGATTAAATTTGGTTGCCCAAATGCTTCTCACACATATTCTACCTGTGTTTACTATGTATCGAGACTTTATCACAAATTCCTCCAAATTGCCTTTCTGCCCTAGATCATTAATTTTGTAAAAGGACACTCAACTACCAAACCAGAGATCCAGAGACACAGAAGCTCCCAAGACCTCATCACTGAAGTAGGCCTAAAATGAACACAACACGGCTCAGGGAAAGTTGCGGAAGAAGGGCGGAAAGATTGTTAGAGCCACGTGTTGGGACATTATGCACATTGCCTCCTCCCCATAACTGATGGCTACCCACACAATGCACGACCCACATTCCCCAACAAGGAGGGTCCCTGCGGAGGACAGAGAGGAGGCTAAGATGGTACTAACATCTGTATACACACTGTGTACATAACTAATAAAGAAAAAAAATGTTCCCAGGCCTACAAAATACTAGAATAAATAACTAAGGTACTCAGATACCCTCCAACTCTCCATGGGTATAATGTTAATATATAAACTATTTCCATTTTTATGAATTCTGTAATTTCTTGCTTTTAGTCTATGTACATTATTAGCATTTGCTGCTTAAAGTAGTAAAACACAGGGCATGCACAAAATGCTTCAGGAGCTGCACATTACATAATTCAATCCCCTAAATCCCAGGCAGTTCTCAATATAATTTTGTTCAGAATACTGTAATTTTAGTTGGGGTCTCAAAATTTTCTTTTTGCATAAAACATAATCCTTCACAATATGACCATAAACAATTTTTAAACAAACTATTTCATTTCAAAATTAACATCTAAAATTGTTTTGTCCACGAGGACAGATTTAAGCTTCTATCTATATAGACAGCAGTAACTAAAACACTAGAAAATTATTCTTCTTTCTTGAAGCAGTACTTAGAAAATATTTAAACAAGGTTGGTGACATATAACTGCTAACTGCTCAAATCTAAACTAGGTACAATTTTATCTTCACTACAAAGGACAAAAATCACACGATCTGGAGGAGAGTAAAGTTATCACCATATTAAAATTGTCAAGTAACTTCTAAACTAGATCACTTGCCTTCATAATCCTCTCAGAACAAAATGTTCTCTAAGAACATATCTGATATGAAGAGCCAAAAAATGGAAAAACATTCACTACCAATTTACTGCAGTCACCCATAAACTCTTACAAGAACATTATGTACCAGGGTTCAAGCCAGCAAGCTATTAAAGCAGACTGACCTGGTGTCATTTCATTTTACTTTAAGGCTACCAAAGCATTAATAAGTCTTCAGGAAATTGTAGTTACGTTGAAATGACTTTATCATGTAATCAATTTTTCAAATATTCCAACTGTTTTGAGGTGAGTTCTGTTTATTTTTTGCTTCCTCCTGGTCAATGTCATTCTACTTTTCAAAATACTATCTTCTTTTTTGTTTGTTTGTTTGTCTGATCCAAATCATGGTTTCATCTTGGAAATATATCAATCGAAATGGTGCTAATTGCCATTGTTAATGAACACGGCGACATCTACCACCCTTGGCCCCAGTGCAACTTTATATGCCTTTGCTCATGTCGACATCAAAGAGGAAAAGATGCAAAGAATCATTTTGGAAAAAAATAAGATTTCACATATACAGCTCTCTTGGTTTGTCTGTTTTATGTTTGAAACACCCAGGCACGATAATCATAAAATTACTTTGCTTTATACTCCCTGGTTAATTTTTACTTGCTAAAAACTTTGTAACACAACATTTCCCTCTCATTTATAAGGATAATAATGGTACTCTGGAGGTTCATGATTAATCCAGTGATCTAACTCACTAGTTGCCATCTTCCCTCAGTGGCAGAAGTTCCAGGCAACTGGAGCACCTTCCAACACACTTTACTAATGGAAAATGTTACTGCATATAAAGTTTGTATAAAATAAGGAATACAAGTTACTTTCATGCATAAAAATCAGCAGGAATTCAATTTTTTAAAATATATATATTTATTTATTTATTTAAGAGAGAGAGAAGCAGAGAGAGAGTTGGGGGGAGGGAAAGAGAGAGAATGGGCATGCCAGGGCATCCAGCAGCTGTAAAGGAACTTCAGATGCATCCTTGTGTATCTGGCTTACATGGTCCTGGGGAATCAAACCTGGGTCCTTTGGTTTTGCAGGCAAATACCTTAACTGCTAAGCCATCTCTCCAGCCCAAAGATTAAATTTTTAATTGAAACCTCTTAGAGGGGAAAAAAAAACATAAAAATCTAGTCATGAACAGGATTAAATTTGGGTAGTCACTGAACTATAATTTTCAACTAACTAGATATTTCTTGCCAACAAAAAAGTAACTAAAGTTTATCATTTAAAGCATTGCTTAATAATAAGTATTTGGGCTGGGAATAGGGTTCACTGGGTAAATACCTTGCCACATAAGATTGAGGACTTGATTTCAGATAAATTTAAACCACATTAAGCCAGACCCAGTACCATGGGCATCTGTAATCCCAGAACTCCTGTGCTGTGAAGGGAAGAAGAAACAGAAGACTCCCCCAAAAGCTTACAGACGAGCACTCCTAGGAAATGCAGGGGTGAACAAGGAGAGACCTTGCCTCAAACAAGATGGAAAGTAAGGAGCTAGACTCGAAGTTATCCACTGACTTTCACACACCTATGTTGTGGCATGCGTGCACCCACACTCACATATACCTACACACGTGTAATCCCACATACACGGCCAAAAGTAGATATTCATGTCTTTTTGTAACTATATACTATGTGCATGTATATACATGTGTGTATGAAGATGGACAGGTGATACACATGTACCTACCAAGATCTATATTGACAGATGACACATACATACGTACCAACACAGACAGATGACAAACTGGTAGATGGTAGGTAAGTTGGTAGGTAGGTGGACAAACAGACTTCTACTTTATTTGGAATGTAAGATCCATGGACCATACTTCGTTGAATCCTCTATGTTCCCTCAAATTCCAGTACAATGTGTCTAACATAGCATTTACTCACCAGGTATTTGTTGGAAGAAATCATAAATTAGTCATCATACAAATACAATAGTATAAACACTCAAATTCTTTATTATGAAAGTAATCATTGGCAAGCAGTACAGATATATAACTACTTCCTCAATAGGTAGTTCAGTTTTCATCGGACTACCATAGTATATTAGACTGTACCTTTGTATTTGTTAACCTACTTTAGTGTTACCTTAAACTATTAATTTCTATCATATTTCTTGAAGAGATTTGTTGCCTATGCAATATATTTTTTCAACTATCATGTTGTAATGAAACAATGCTTCTTTATTTATGAACAAACTATATTTATACTTCAGACGGCTTGGCTTAATTAGAATATCTACAATATCCTTATTTTATTTTATGTTTCTCATAAAACTCTCTTATGTAATTAGTCACATTCCAATCAAACTTACATTAAAATAATAAGCAATGCGTTCTGCCTGTGATCGTGAATGGGACGTCGGAGACCCATCACACAGCAGGTAAGTAAATGGGGATACAGCTAGACTCTTCCATAGTTATCCCATGCTGCTTTCTCAAATCCAAACTACAAGTTGTGATGTCACTGAAACATCCAATAAGATTTTCATTGAAAGTTTTTTCTCCCAGCTTAGACTCCTATAAAGCAACAGCAACTTTGTAAGTTTGTAAGTGGGGCATCACAACAAAGAACGTGTTTGGCCTTATCTTATTTCCCTTTGACAGACATGATGTTTAAGCCAACGTTTTAATGAGAAAAAACTCACATGAAAAAGACAACCAAAGAAGACAAAACCACAAACACAGAGATACAGATTTCTCACCAACAAACACTGTGAGCTGTCCAGCAACATATGTCGAGCCAGGCTGTAAGCTCAACAGACACTTTCCAATTTGCTGCTACACCTCATAGCAGATAAGGAGCCTGGAAAACTGGATGATTTATAGAAAAAAAAAAACTGTACTGAGGGGAATCCAGGTCCATCATACATTAATGACAAAATACTGTAGAGTGAGAGGTAAGCAAAATAAGCAGCACATCAAAGTATGCTTCGTTCTCTTCCCTTTCATGTCTTCTCATTAAAGTCACAAAATAGGACACAGATGAATAAAGTGCGAATCAAACATATGAAAAGTCAACAGAGTTTCTCTAGAAACCTCTTGAAAAAGGAAGAGTTTTATAAAAAATATCCCAAGTCCTGAGGATGTAGCTCAGTGATAGAGTCCTTGCCTTACACTGTACAAGGCGCTTAGGAGATACTACAACACTAAAGAACCTTTACTAAATAGTGTTACAATCTTAATACTATGGTACATGTATTAAAAATATTAGTAAGCCTTCCATTTTTCCTTATGAGGGATGGTAAATGATCAATGGTCACCATGTTTTCCCTTCTTAATGGGGAAGTAGGGAAAAATACAAAACCATGAAACTTTACCAAAGCTCATGAAATTTACTAATAAATAGTCACTCAGAAGACTGAAGACAAAAGACAAAAAGGAAAATAGGTATGCACACATACAGTCTGAACTTTCTGGCTGTACAGCAACACCATGCTAGCCAAACATCATTATTTCACCCTATTTGTCCTCACGGCCTGAACCGAGGTAAGAAAGCGAGATGAGGAAGAATAGGTCAGAAGCTGAGAGAATAAGTCAAATATGTACTCATTGGGGTAAGAAGATCATCAAGGAGCTTTAACAATTCTTAAGTATATATATTAATGCTACTTCTATATTTTAATTGAGATGATATCTACGTGGAAATATATAGGTCAAAGCATGTATCATGAAAAAATTTGTCTGAAGAATACGTTGTAAAAGAAAACCCAACCCAAGAACAAAAGAAAATCTGAGAAAAAATATAAGTAGCCAAATATAAAATGGTCAAAAGTTATTAAACACGAGTCACAGAAAATATATAAATGTTTAAGAAACATGAAAAACTTCAGATTTGTATACACACCCATACCATTTTTTTTATTAGAATGGCAAATGTATAGAAAAGAAAATAACTATATTCAGAGTTGGTAAGCACAAATAAAGCAGAGAAAATGCATTGGCGAGAAACTAATGCTGTGAAATTTGGGGACCCTACCTCGAAAAACCAAAAAAACAGAAAAAAAGAAAGAAAGAAAAATGTGTCCACTGGTGCAATAGTGGCATGGGTGTTATGAGGGATAACTAGCCATTCTACGGATTTGAGTCTGTTCTACATGCCTGATATAAAAAAACAGATCAAAAGTTGGGGAGAACACACGCGCAAACAGGGAACATACCACCCCTTGTTTTGCTAAATGGATATGTTATCTATCTACTTTCTAAATAATTATATTTATAAATACAGAGTGGTGCTGATCTCTGCTCTTTCAGAGACTCATAAGTGGACAAAGTGCTGAAAATGAGTTGATTTCTCGGCCCTCTACAGGACACTGCTATCATGCCCTCCAATTCTTAGGGAACATCACAAAAGAGACAAAGAATATAAGAGCAGGAAGGTGGGGAGAAATTCTGTGGAGCTCCGTTGTCTGAAAATGACATGACTATCATATACGTGAAATCACAGTATGAGTGATTACTGCAGTAGACCTGCACTTGATCGGGCCAGTCACCATCCAGCCATGGATAAGGGAAGGACCCTTCCCCTCCCTGAGAAGCTAATGGCAGTTAGTGGGTGATGGGGAAGGACAGCCATTCTCTAATGTGGTGTAACCACTGGCAGGTGATGGGAAGAAGTAGGCATTTAGTGGAAGTGGGAGGAGGACAAGAGAGGGTGAATGAGAAAGTATATGACTGAGACAAAGTATAGACATATAGATAAATGATAGATAGAGATATAGATGATAGATATATATATATAATGAAACTGTCAGGAAAAAACAATTTAAATGATAAAAAATAAAAAGTGGAAATACTGGAATCACAAAAAAAAAAAACATACTCCTAGAATAACTGAAAGTTGAATAGTCATAATAGGGGGTATTCAACAATCCCTTACTCTCTTTCCATTCAGGCTATTGTTACTCATTTGATTTCCTTTTACCTTTTCCAGTTTTTTTTTTTTTTTTTTTTCGAGGTAGGGTCTCACTCTAGCCCAAGCTGACCTGGAATTCACTATGGAATCTCAGGGTGGCCTTGAACTCATGGCAGTCCTCTTACCTCTGCCTCCCGAGTGCTGGGATTAAAGGCGTGCGCCACCACGCCCGGCTCTTTTCCAGTTTTTAACACCCATTCACCTCCTTATTCTTGTCTCCTTCTTAACTCTTAAATTACACAACTAGTAAACAGAAGGAAAAATGCAAAAAAAGACAAGTGTATTTAGATATGTTATTTACCAGTACTTCCAAACATAACTTCCATCATACACTTTCAAATAGCATTTTAATGATTCTAAATTTTATCTCTATATCTTTCATATCCCTTTAGCTCCTCTTTGAATCAAATACTGAGTGACTAATAATATGGAAATTAATGTACTCATATTTTATATCTAAAGCTAATTTCTCTACAATGTCTAACTTGTAGACATGAAGTCTTTTGGTCACTACTTTTTGCAAAACTAAATAAGAGTGTTTCTGGCAAAGGCAAAAACAATAAAACGGAACTGGTAGCATTTTTCTTTTAGACTCTACTTTCTTGTAATAAAACTGAAGTTTTACATTACCTTTATTCTTTTATTGGTTTGATAAAGGTTTATAGAACCCTCACTATTGCCAGGAATTATTAATAACTTTATCAATAGTTGTTATTTATAAAAAGATAAGTCAATCCTTCCCTGACACGTAAAAGCTTGTAAATTAAGTGGAAAGGAATCAAACTTCAATATAGTATTATAAGGCCCATATCAGAAGTAAGAACAGATTGTTTTCCTCATTCTATGTCTGTTACTCAGTCCTCTATTTTGATCTTTAGATTTTCCCTGTACTTGCAAACTATCTCCCTATCCTCCCCATTAAAATTTACCTGTGAGCAAATTCCATTTTCCCTAAGGCCTGCTCTGACATAGATGTCTTGGGGGAAAAAAATCTCACAAAATAACTCACTGTGGATAATAAATGACAAAATATGTACTTCATAGATCCTGAATTTTAACAAGTTACTGCACTCAAAAAGAATAGCTTGTTATTGGAGGGAATTTCAAGAACTATAGTAGGCTAGTATGAAAGAAATTTTAGGCAGACCTTTCTTGTATGCATCAGTAACAACAAGGAGAATGAACTATACTATAGACTGTAATACTTTCCATGCCTTGATAAACTATTCTGCAAATTATGTACTCATCCACTCAGGAAATACAACTAAATTTAATTAACATTGTTGGCAAAGGTATTATGTAACAATAAATAGGAATCATGTTGACTTAAAATTGCAAAATTTTAAATTCCATGTAATTATAAAGATTTTCCCCAGATATAAAAATGAGACAGGGATTGTTGTTTAATTGTAAAAGCTGACAACTGTAGGGAAAAGATATAACCAAAAATATTGATAAATATCAAGTCACTGACGCACAGGATCACAAATTAAAACTATTGAATAAAACAGAAATTATTTAGTATCATGTCCTTGTAAAACATATCTGTAGACTTGGGTTTACTCTTTGTAAAAAGAAGTATTTAAATTGGAGTAAAATCTATTCTTGCTTATAGAAAGTTCTTTTCTATTTTTGTCCCAAGTATTAACACAATGTTAAACCAAAAGTGAGTTCATTAATGAAATTTAATTTAACTGGCCAACTGCATAGTTGAAGATTAAATGAATGGAAAATCATACTAAGGCAAATGAATTGTAAGATCAGGAACACATCTGTAAACACTTAATGAGAAACAATGAAGACCTAGGAATGAAAAGGGTTCATTTTATTTTACAGATTTCAGGGATATAAGGAAAATTTAACTGCAAAGTTAAGATTTAAACAAAACTACTATTTCTCCCTTGTCTTTACAGATAAGCCAAAAATATTAATTACTTTACTTTTTATTATAGCTAAGATAATCAAAGTAATGTATTATGGCAGTTCCTGATTCCAAATGGTCTTTTAAATTCCCTTTCCCATACTGGCATTAGAATTACATACTTTAAAATAATAATTCCCAAAAAAGGTGTTCTTCCTGGAGAAGAGCATTACTTAGAAATATATCAAATAAAGGCACTTTAAAATCAGGCTAAATCAAATCAATGCTAGAAATTCTAACCAAGTAATATGGAAGAAAATATATAAATACACAAAATAAAGAACAAGAAAGACACTAAAATATTTAACAATGTTAAATTATGTAAACATATTACATACAAATATATACTAATAAAACTAAAAATCCCAATGGTAGGTGTAACATTCTAAGTAAACAGTAATTTTCAAATTTTATTCTATAAATGAAAAACTTTAACACATCAAAAGGTTAAAATATTAGTTGTAAAATATTTCAGAAATATATTATGTCATTCTGGCTTTTGCATGAAATAACCTGAGAAGCCAAAGAAATTTTAAATGAAAAGTAATAAAAAGGATCCGTAACTGGTGAGTTTTAATTGCATGGTAACAGTCATGACAACTAAGTAGGACAGTCCAACCACACCATACAGAAACTGGTAGATGGTGATAGAAAAACAGAAATGCTGAAATTCAAATAGAATGTCTAGAAACAAACTTATTTGTAAATTCAGCATTTAGCATATGATAAATAATGCATTTCAAATCAGTGGATAAAACATAGATTTTTCAATTGATGGTACCAGGACAACTGCTTAAATATTTAGAAGAAAGTAAATTTAGAGCTTAACTTACACTGTATATCAAAATAAAATTCCAGATGGTTTAAAGACTTATATGTAAACAGTGAGACCATAAAAAAAAACTACATGCAAATACAGAAGAATTGTTAATCTCACGACGAGTTGGAAAAGGTCTTTCTCAGCATAAAAACAACGGCAGAATCCATAAGGGAAAATATGATAGAATTTTTTAAACATAGCATACTTGAACATATACAAAATGAGAAGGTCTATATAGCAGAACTTAACAAAATAAATAGGCAGGCAAAAAATCAGAAAAACTGTTTGCAACATATAAGAAAACACTATTCAGCAATAATAAGCAAGGACCTCGGAAAATAATCAGCATATACTCTTAAAGGAAAAAGTGTTAGAAAACAGCAAGTACACACACACACACACACACACACACACACTCAGTCTTATACTTGTTTAGATAAAAACGACTCCCTCTCGCCAATACAACATGGTTTACTGTCTCTAAGTTTTGTTTTATTTTGTTTTTGAATCCAGCATCTTCTCTTGTTTTTCTATTTGCCTCATACTCATTTTTCAATGACCACTTTGGACATGTCATTAGAAATCAAGAAGTTGCTCCTAAATTACCAGGCTGTGAAATGTGCCCTCATGGTAAAATCTTGCACTTTCAAGTCAGTGCTCTACATTAACATCTGTTACCTACATTACTCCATCTCTATGACTAAAGTTCTTCAAGAGTATTGGGAATATCTTACTTTTCCCTGCATGTTTAGTCCTGGTACTATATCTGTCACATAATATTCTGTGAAAAAATATTAACTTGTTTTTTGCTAAAATATCTTCTAATTAAGATTATTCCAAAGTACAACTAATCTCAACGGGGAGCCAAAGAGGGGAAGAATGAGCATGCACTAAGAGGGCTGCAGTGTATGGAGGGAGACAGAGCACAGTTCTGTCCTTCTGCCTGAGACACAGCAGAAGCCCCCTCAGGGTACAGCTAGATGAGTATTTCAAGTGCACAGTCATCTTTCTAAAAACAATCTAATTACATATATCAACTCCACATAATGTCTCACGATTTATCCTTCAAGTTTACTGTTACTCCTGAGTCTCTTCCCTCATCAGAAATCGAGCCATGCCTCCTCCGAGGCGATATCAGTGCAGTGTATTTCAATACTGTAAGAACGTAAGTGTATTAACAAGTATTTAATACAAATCTCATTTATAACCTTGATTTTTTGTTTTTATATTCACATATCATAATCTTCTAGGAGAGTCAACACCAGTTTCCTACCTTCCCTCTCACCAAGCAGAAAAATAAATACATGTAAGAGTTGTTACAAAAGCAAAGCTTACACTTGCCATGGAAACCTAATATTAGAGAGTCAGAAGACATTTTTTAGCTATGCTTCTCCTAGCTGTACTAGTTACAAAACTTTCTCAAATGTCATGCCCCACTTTCCTAGCAAGTGTACATAAAAATTTTAAAGCTCATTACTCAACCAAAAATATAATTTTTATTAATAATGAAATAGTATGTGTTTTGAGCTACATAGAGGCATTATTAAGAATTTTTGTTTAACTATAACATTTTCTATATGAAGCTTCGTATATATAATAAATAAAATCACACAATCCTATCTAACACTAATGTCAATTTACTACCATATTGCTTGATATATTTTTAAGTTTTCCAATAGATATTTGACCTTCTATAAGTAGAAAGTAAAATTCTGAGGTTTAAAATTATTTACTTCCAAGATAGAAAGTCATCTTTTTCTCCTTCTGTTTCCCAAAACTATTATTAGACAGTCCATGCAAACAACTAAAAACAAAAAATTATATGGTGCAGTTAATTGAAAAAACGCTTTTGCTGCACAAAGAAATTGACACTAAGTGCTGTATTAGCAGGAAATCAGTGATTTTCAATTGACATTGCACAGGAAATCGTTTAGTGTCAATTGATATTAAATGGGCAAAATTGTACTGAATTAGTACAAAATGATTTGGTGGTGAAAATGTGCTTCCATTAGGTGGCTTGATATTAAGTGAGCTCAAACGTAATATGTTTTAGAGGTCACTAGTCAACAAAACTCAGGGCATGCCATCCAACCCCAAGTACATCCCAATGCTTGCTCTTGACACCCTTATCAAAAGATAAGTTAGGGTCACATTATCATGACAAAACTGTCTTCCTTTGAGCTTTCAAGGGGTGTGGGAAATTTCAAATTGCTTAAGTGAGTTAAATTAACCAGTGGTAAGCAGCATGGTCCTATCTAATGGTACTAATCTTTCAAAAATATATTTTACAGAAATTTTGTCATAAAGTCAGAGGTAAAATAGTAACACCTGTTTTATGTAATGTGGTCCAGACTCAACTCTCTCTAAAAAATAGTCTTCTCCATGAGCAAGCAAAAAGTGTTGGCTAAATGAGATACTACAAAAAAAGTCACTTTATTGGTCATTTTGTTTTTTGTTTGAAGCAGGGCAAGGGTCTCACCCTAGACCAGGCTGACCAAGAACTCACCTTGTAGCCAGAATGGCCTTAAATTCAATGATAGTGATCCTTCTACCTCAGCCTCCAAAGTGCTGTGATTAAAAATGTGACTCACTGTACCAGACTCTATTGTTCTTTTCAGAAACCTATACTGTAGAATGAATAATGCAGAAAAAGAATTGTTTATATACAGAAAACATGGTGAGAGGGACAGAACTCAAGCAGATATGCTATATAGCCATCACAAATACAGCAAATTGCATTAAAAATCATAGATATTTGCTGAGAATAGAAATGAGGATTCCTAAGGTAAAGGATACAATAAAACTACCTAACTAGTATTGCAAAAATTAATAATGGTGTTATTAGACATGCAGAACACTCTTCCTCCAAATAAGGATGCACATCCTTCTCAAGTACACATGAGATACCTTGTAAAACAGACTCCACCTTAGGCCAAAAATAAAGTCTGCATATAAAAGCTAAATAGCATGTAAGACATTGTCTATGATAAGAATGGGGTAAAGTTAGAAATCAATAACTAAAAGAAAAACAGATTATTCACAAATTTGTGAGATTTAAATACAAGCACACTCTTGAACAACCAACTCATCAAAACAATATTGCAAAGGGAAATGGAAAAATACCTCAAGGTAAGCTTTAAAAAAAAAACATAACCAACCAGAAAGCAGTGCTAAGGGGAGATTTATAGATTATAACATTTACATAAAAAATAAAAACAAAAACCTGTCAAATATCTTCAGAACTTCAGAACTTTCAGGAATCAGAAAATGAACAAGCTAAACCCAAAGTCAGTATATGAAAAGAAAAATAGGGAAACTAAAGAAGTGAGTTCTTCAGAAAGATCAAGGAATGTGAGAAAACTGTATATGGATCACTAAGACACCAAAAAAAGAAAACAACCAAATCAAATCACAGAGATTAAAGATAAGAGTGAAGACATCACCACCAAATCTATGGAAACACAAAGGATTAAGCCTATACTGTCAGCAACTGTATGCCATCTGTTTGGATAACCTAGGTAAAATAGACAAATTCATATAAACACAACATATATTGGACCAACCCATAAATGAACAGAGAGCCTCAACTTACTATCCACCTCCCCACAACAAAAAAGCTCAATACCTGATGGCTTTACAAAAGAATTCTGCCATATTTTCGAATAAATAATAACAACCCTTTTGAAAATTTTCCAAAAATAATAAATAAATAAACCTAACTCCCAGGCTCATTATATGAGCCTAGGATTAACATGATGCCAGAATCAGAAAATATACAAGAACTAAATATCCCTTCTGAGCACTGGTGATGATTAAAAGTCCTAGGAAATTAATTCAGTAATATATGAAAAGCATATGTGCTATAGACATTCTGCATTTGCAGAGATGCAAGGATGTACCTATCATATGAAAACTGGTCAGTGTCATACAAATAAGGGAGGATAAAATCACCTCAATTAAGGCAGAAAATTGATTTGATAGTGATACAATATAGGACAAGTCCATCATTCTCAATGACAAAAGATAAACATTTTCACTAATATCAGGAACAAAGGAAGCATATATTTACCACTTCTATTCAACAACACTGGAAGTTCTAGTCAAAGTAATTAGGCAAGAAAAATAAATACAAGGCATCGGATTCTGAAAAAAGGGAAATAACCTCTACTGATAGGTTATGTAATCTTATATGTAGTAACTCTTAAAGATTCTACCTCAAAAAAAAAAAAAACTGTCAAAACTCAATGAATTCGCAAAGCAGCAGGATTCATAACACACAAATATCAGGTATATTTCTACATACCACTAAGCATTTAAAAACAACACTAAGAAAATTCCATTTCAGTAATTTCAAAAAGAGTAAGACACTAAAAACTAACTCGTCCAAGGAAGTGAACCACTTGTACAATAATAATGAAAAACATTTCAGAAAGAAATTAAAGCTGTTATAAAGTCAACGGAAAGGTAACTGATGATCATGGATTGGGAATCCTAATATTATGACATCAGTGTTACTAAAAAGTGATTAACAGATTTAATGTAATCCCTATACATACAAATGGCATTATTTCAGAAATTAAAAAACTTATTGTAGCTGGGGGGGGGGGTGGAATATGCCTTCAACCCCAGCACTCAGGAGGCAGAGGTAAAAGGACTGCTATGAGCTCAAGGCCAGACTGAAACTACAGAGTGAGATCCAGGTCAGTCTGAGCTACAGTGAGACCCTACCTTCGAAAAACTGAAAAGTAACAAAAAAAAAAAAAAAAAAAAAAAAAAGCACCTCATTGTAAAATTTCCATGAAATAGAAAAAGGACCTCAATAGTCAAAGCAAATAAAGAAAACAAGGAACAAAGCCAAAGGATTCACACTTCCTGATTTCAAACTCACTAGACAGAGTAATCAAAACACTATGGTGCTGATGTAAAGATAGATATAGGCCAATGAAATGGTACCGAGCCCAGATATAAATACTCATATGTATGGGATTTTTTTGAAAAGTATGCCATGACCATCCAATAGAGAAGAAAAATAATTTCAACAAGTGGTACTGTGAGATCAGGGTATAAAAATACACAGAACAAGGCTGAACCATTACCTGACACCCTACTCAAAATGTAACTCAAAAGAAATTCATAAAATTACAAAAAAAACTACAAAATCCTTAGAAGGAAACATAAGGGGAAAGCTTCACTATACTGTACATGGAAACTGTTCTTAGGTATGACACGAAGGCACAGGCAACAAACGAAAACAGACAAACTGGACTTCACTGAAAAAAGTGTCAATATCTGTGAAAAGACACTATCAATGAGTAAGAAGGAAATCCACCAAATTGGATAAATATTTGTAAATCATACATCTGAGAAGGGATTGGAAAAAAATATATATATGAATATATAGCCAGTGTGGTGGTGCACACCTTTAATCCCAGCACTTGGGAGGCAGAGGTTAGGAGGATCACCATGAGTTCAAGGCAACCCTGACATTACATAGTAATTTCCAGGTCAGCCTGAGCTAGAGTGAAACCCAACCTCGAAAAAAAAAAAAAAAAGTATTTATATATCCTAAAAAACAAACTGATTTTTTTTAATTTTTTTTTGTTATTTTTATTTATTTGAGAACGACAGACAGAGAGAGAAAGAGGCAGATAGAGAGAGGGAGAGAGAATGGGTGCGCCAGGGCCTCCAGCCACTGCAAACGAACTCCAGACGCATGCGCCCCCTTGTGCATCTGGCTAACGTGGGTCCTAGGGAGTCAAGCCTTGAACCGGGGTCCTTAGGCTTCACAGGCAAGCGCTTAACCGCTAAGCCATCTCTCCAGCCCCAACAAACTGATTTTTAAAACGGATGTTTACGGGCTGGGGAGATAGCTCAGTGGTTAAAGGTAGTTGCTTACAAAGTTGGTCAGCCAGGTTCAAATCCCCTGTACTCATGTGAAGCCAGATGCACAAAGTGGTTCATGCATCTGGAGTTCATTTGCAGCAGCTACTGCCCATTTATTCTCTTTATCTACCCCTTCCTTTCACTCACAAATCAATAAAACAGGAGTTTTTCCATGAGTTCAAGGTCGACCTGGAGTACAGAATGAGTTCCAAGTCAACCTAGGCTAGAGTGAGACTTTGCCACAAAAAAGTATTTGTTTAAAAATAAAATGGACATTTAGACAAAAGAAAGAATTTCTGTGTGCTACTGCACAGAAGGGTAGTTATAACTGTAAACTTCAAATATCTAGAAGAGATTATTCTGAAAGATTTCACCATAAAAGTGACAAATATTTGAGGATATATCTTGATGTCAACCTTATGCAATGCATTGTAATCTAACATGAATGTACAATTTTATGTCATTATGGGTTGACTAACTACTAAGTGTGCAAATGCACAAGGGACTTGGATAGACATTTCTCCAAGGTAGTTAGACACACAGCAAATAGACACCTGGAAATATGCTCAATTATCACTAATCATTTGAGAAATGAAATGAAAACTACCATGAGGCCTGGGAGATGGCTCAATGGAGCTGGGTTTGGATCCCCAACATGCACATAAAAGCGGATCTGTAAGTGCAAGCATCCATAATCGCAACACTCCTGCTGTGAGATGGGAGGCAAAGACAGAGGAATTCGTCTGGTAGACACAGAGGACAATTAGACAGGCTGCCTCCAGCAAGACGGAAGGCAAGGAGCAACACCCAGATGTCCTCTGACCTCCAAATGCTCACCATGGCACAAGTGCGTCCTCACTCACATGTACGAACACTAAAGAGAGAGAGAAGAAGAGGAAGAGGAGAGAAGAGAGAAAATGAAAATGAAATGTAATCTCAATATCCACAAGTGTCTACTTTCCAAAACAAAGCATTCACAATAAAATGCAGCATAATCAGCAGAAGACATCCACAATGGAGCTAGAGCCACACAGGAAGACCTTTAAGAAGCAAGAAAATTAATCTGCAGATTCAAATGGATGACAGAAATTTATCTGGTTAATAAAATATGCTATAGCATTAGCGTGTATTTAACTATTCCAAACAAGTATATTTGACAGTCAACAATCTTCATAAAATACAGTCACTTAACATAATGGTCAGATTAAAAAAAAATCCCATGCTTCAGGGAAAAAAATCAGGACATTAAGAATACTGACTAAGGGGCTGAGAAAATGCTCAGTGCTGCCTGCCCACCCACAAAAGCCAGACAGAAAAAGTGAAACAACTGGAGAGATGGCCTAGTGGCAAAGGTACTTGCCTGTAAAGCTTCTCCAGGACCCACATAAGTCAGTGGAACGTGGGCCTGAAGTTCACCTGCAATGGCTGGAGGCCCTGGCGTGCCTGTTTTTTTTTTGTTTTTTTTTTTTTTTTCTCTCTCTCTCTCTCTCTTCCTCTATGTGCCTCTCTCTCTGTGTCAAATAAATCAAATACTTTTAAAAAGTAGCACAATTTTCTGATGTTCATTTATAGTGACAAGAGGCTCCAAAATCAAGGATTTTAACTAGGTAAATAAGTCTTTCAAAACTGAGATGTACCTAGCAGCTCAAAATATAAATCACCTTGCAAGAATACCTGAGGATAAAATCTTCTAAGCCCCAGTGGAACTATAAAAGTCAAAATATACTGGGTGAAGAGATTTAAGCAGTAATCAGTAGGTGATGATTAGTGGAAACTCAAAACAAAACCAAATATATGTAACTGTACCCCCGTGTGACTATTCTTTTAAGTCTTGCTTTGAGTGTTATTTTAAGTGAATGAGTCTATTTCATAATATTTACTGTCTGTGGTTTTAGAACACAGAATTCTAAGTAGCCCAAATCAGTAAAAATGTGATAAAATAATTAACTCAGTTATAGAAAACTTAATTATTTAAAAAAGGAAGTTTCACACAGGTACTCTCACTATTTAACATAGTCACAAATTAAAAATTCATAGTCACAGGTACTTAAAACAATTTGCAGAGTGATAGTTCCCATCTCAAAACTTTGTATAATGATGAAAATAACATGACGAAGACCTACAGGGAAAATCTATATATGCTCTAACATTGTTTATCTCACACATAGCAATCCAAGATGCATTTGTTAAGAACTAGGCAAATAAAATATATCTAAAATTCTGAAGGCAGTCAAGGATCAAAGCAAAACTTACTACTTAATTGAATAATACCACCATGGAGCACTACAGGAGTGAAAACAAAACAAGATAAAAACTAACTCAGCCATACACACTTTGTAAGTATAGTAAGAGAAGCTATATATAAATACATGGGAAACAATCAGTCGAGTTAATGAGTATATGATATGTATTTATTCAGTAGATTACTAATTATTCAAGAAAATTGGCAACAAAAGCATTATTCCATTGTTGAATGGAATAAAGTCATTTCAATGTTTTTAAATATATTCTGTATGGGCTAGAAACATGGCTTAGTGGTTAGAGGGCTTGCCTGTAGAGCCTAAGGACCCAGGTTTGATTCCCCAATCCCCACATAAGCCAGATGTACATAGTAGTGCATGCATCTGCAGTTTGTCTGCAGTGGCTAGAGGCTCTGGCATGCCCATTCTCTCTCTCTCTCCCTCTCTCTCTCTCAAACAAAAATAAAGTATTTAAAAAAATATTCTGTGCAATAAAAATCCTATTTTCATGAAATTTTATTATAAAAATAAAGGTATAATATCCTGAAACTTTTTTTCTATAAATGAATAGAGTTACATTGTTTCAACTGATACTTTTGATAATTAACATTATAATTTTATATTCAAGAGAAATACAGAAAATATTAAAATTTGAGTTATAGTTTGTCTAAAAAGTATACTATCAATATTTGCTTCTATGTCTGTAATATAAGTGGCAAAATACAAAATTTAATAATTTATAAAAATTTACTCCATTTTCACTATTGCTAAGGTATTATATTATGCAAATATAAAATTCAACAATTTTACACATTCAATTAAAATTCTTTTCTCTCCCCCTTACTAGAGATTACTAATTTCTTCTCTGGCATTACTAGATAATATCTCAATGATCTGTTACTATATCCTAGCACAGGAAGAGACAGTATCTTCAATGAGGTCAACATGAGCTAACTATGTGTTATGGGAATGAATTGAAGATTAATCTTGAAATATGCCTACAAAATAATAGTATTGAGATAAAGTAGATGACAGTTTCATTCAAATCTGCAACTGTCAGATTACATGGTCAATAGCGTGACACAGAATGACTCAGAATACCGTAACAGTCTAAGACAGGGTGCAAGACTAGAATCACAATATATCAGGAATGACAGAGACAGCCAAGGGTATGACATTATGGGATTAGGTGAATCACTGTACAAAGAAAGCTTCCAAATGTCTGAAAATTTCAAATTAGATTCGCTCTGTGTTCTTTTGTTTTGTTTTGTTTTAATTTTTCGAGGTAGAGTCTCAGTCTAGTCCAGGCTGACCCGGAATTCACTCTGTAGTCAGAGTGGCCTTGAACTCACAGTGATCCTCCTACCTCTGACTCCGAGTGCTGGGATTAAAGGCGTGCGCCACCACACTGGGCATCACTCTGTATTCTTAAAGAATACACTAAAATAATGATATTGGAGTACTCAATAAAGGCGGATTTCAACCTACAGTTAACAGTAACTGTTGTTGACATCAAAACTGTTCATGCATCATGTTTAGCTAAGCACGTGGTGGGCGGTGCTGACGCAGAGCTGGCCTAGGTCACTCTGAACGCTAGTTTGGCTATGAGCTTCTCACTGTATGTGTAGTATGCAGCTAGCAATATGTCATATTTAAATTTTTATTAACAAGGTATTTAAAAGTTGTCCCTTATCTAAATTTAATAAACAATTTGTGCAATGGCCACTACTTTTCAAAAGTTGTGTTCTGAATTGTGATAAATAGGGGCTGGAGTGAGGATTAAGAAATAAGATGTTGGTCAAGGAAACAAGGTTTCACTTAGATAAGAGCAGTTCAATTATAGAGATCTATTATACAGTGTGTGTATGTATGTGTATATATATATATATATTGATTACACTTTAAAATAGCAAAGCAAGAAGATTTTAAATGTTCTCACCACACAAAACAAAATGTGATAAGCTTGTCGATTAATCATTTCAAAATCTATACTTTTATCAAAACATTGCCCTGTATACCATACATACATACATACATACATATATATATGACTTAACTTGCCAATTAGAATAATGATGAAAACATTTTAAAATCTTCACTGTTTTTCTTCAGGTTTTCTGGATTGACAAAGCACTGAATGATGCCCCAACTAATCATTCAGTCATTCATATAATATGCATTTATTAAAAGGCTTGTATATGCCAGCAATGATATGTACAACACAGCAGAGAGAACAAGAGAATAAGGCTTATGCTTACAATTTGTTGGAAGAAGTAGATATACCCAAAATTTTTTTAAAAAATCTCACTCTGTCTCTCAAATAATAAATAAAACTTTAAAAAAATTTTCAAAATAATGAGTCTTATTCTAAAAGCCTGCACACCATAAACTTAATGGAATGGTGTAGCTTTCTAAGGACAACCAGATAAAGAGTTAGTTGAGAAGGTAATATTGGAACTGTGATTCAAACGTTCAGTAGCATTTCACTAGAGAGTAAGAGGAGAGAATGAGGTTTCAATGATGGTCAGGCAGAAGAAGCATGCTATATCCCAGGACCTGAAAGCATACAGAGAAATGGCAAAACTTTGGGAAGCATGAAGTATACGGCATCAGACATGGAAGTAAATTGTGATTAAATACCTGATACCAATATAACCACACTAAGAAGTTTGAGTTTAACCTTGATCAGAAAGAAAGAAAATTCAAACAAGACAGTGATATATTTTAATATATATTTTAGAAAATATGTAGACAGAAACATGAGGAATTCATTTCTGGAAAATGTTCATTTTTACTTTGAAACACACAGTAGGAAGTTTACTTCTCCAGCTTTGGGCACAAGCAACAGTAAACTAACAGGTACCAAACAGCACAAAATGACCAGATCTTCATAGTAACAGTGACAATTTCTGAGCATATTTTTCACATAAATAATCACCCAATTCAAAAAAATCTAATAAGGGGCTGGAGAAATGGTTCAGCAGTTAAAGGCTTTTGTTTGCAATGCCTGACAGCCTTGGTTCAATTTCCCAGTACCCACATAAAGCCAAATGCACAAATCAGTGCATGTACCTGGTGTTTGCAGTGGCAGGAGGCTCTGCCCATCCTTCCTTCACCCCCCTCACTTTTATTCTTTCTCTGTCTTTGCAAATAAATAAATAAAAATATTTTTAAAACTCTATTAAGCCTGAAGAGGCTGTTTTTGGAGGATCCCAGTGAATTTGAGGACACCCTGCAGCTACAGAGTGATTTCTTACCTTGAAAAGCAAAAAGAAAAACAAACAACTGCACTAGATGAAATGCTGGGTTGGCTGTCATGAAGTAGACGACCACATTCTTTCATAGATGACAGTTCACATTGGTGCACTATGGGAAAGGCAAGTAACTCAAATAGTAAAGTAAAAATATCTTCATGAAATTAAGAGTATAATCTTAGACAGACATGAAGACGCAGGACTGTACTACCAAGTGCTGTCAAGGCTGACACACGAAGAATCTAAATTCAAGACTAGCCTGGGCTACAATGTGAGTTCAAGGCTACCTTAGACAATTCCTAATGAGACACTATGTCAAAATAAAAAGTAATAAAGGGGCTGAAAATGATACTTAGTGATATATCATTTAATTAATAAGTGCAAGGCCCTAAATTCAATCCTTATTATGACAAAATGTACAACCTGTATTCAACAGGATTTCATACTCCTCTTGCAGAAGTTATCAATGAACTGGAAATATATATACGTACATATACATGTACATATATATGCACATAGCACATAAACTTTGCAAAGACATACAATAGTCATCATCCCTCCTTTATGTGACATGAGCTATACCTTATGAAAGAACATATGTTACTATCTTTATTTTACCAAGACTGAAACTAAGGTTAATAAAACCTAAATTCATGGACTAGAGATGATGGCTTAGCAGTAAAGGCAAAGCCCAAGGACCCAGGTTCGATTCCCCAGGACCTACATAAGCCAGATGCACAAGGGGGTACAAGCATCTGGAGTTCGTTTGCAGTGGCTGGAGGCCCTCTCTCTTTCCCGCCTCTCTCTCCCTTTGCCTCTCTCTCTCATATAAATAAAAAAAATTAAATTCATTGTCCACTATTGAATGGCACATTTAATAAATGATTAGTGTCCAATTGCAAAGTTTAATTCTCAAATTGGATATCCAGCCCTTGGAGCTGGGGAGATAGCTCAGTAGGTAAAGTGCTTGCCTCACAAACCTGAGGACCTGATTTTAATTTCCACATAAAAAATAAAGGTGTGGTGGCATCTACTTATCATCCCAGCCCTGAGGAGGTAGGGATAGATGAATGGCACTCTGGAAGAATAACACCCAAAATTGTCATCTGACCTCCACACACACACATACACATATTTGTATATAAAACACATGTCCGCACGTACACCCACACCTATACACACACAAGAAAAAAATTGAACGTTTGGTTCATATCATCATGATTAATAAGTAAAAAGCTCCTGATATAAGATGAGCTGAAGATTAGGAGAAAACAAAACCAGATAATTCTAGTGTCATTCTATGAAGAATGAAGAAAAAAGAAGGAACATACAATAAACTGAATTGAATTTAAATACATTCTTTATGAGAATTATTTTGAAAATTTTTGCATTTCAAAAAAATTGTGACCAATAGTCAACTTCATTAGGAAATTTAGATTAGTGAAGCACTATACACTTTTTATGTTTAGGTTTATAATATGTTGACAAGATGATTAACAAGAAATACAAAAATTATTTCCAGGTAAGGACCAAAAGAATCCAAATGACTATGAATTTTGTATGAGCAAACTAAATTTCTTTACCCAATTCCGTAACACTTTTTAACTCCGGAATAATGTTCAGATACTCAGTGACCTTGTTTGTAACTGTGGAAGTGGAAGATCACCCTCATTTCCTGAGAGAATGTAGCTACAGTGATCCTGCATGGAGTCTGAAAATTAAGTTGTCCTTTCTCAGAAATTTTATTCTTCTAGTAGATGACACAGCAACTTTTCTCTCTGCTTTCTTCTCCCAACCAAGAATACAGTACCTTTGCTACTCAGCTGATAATCTTTGCAAGGTAGATTACAGTAGATTAAGACCAAACCATTCACCTATTATGAAGATAAAAAGCAAAAAAAAAAATATATATCATTTAAGGGTGATAGAGGAATTAGATGTACAAAGGAACTGAGAGAAAAGGAACCTATACCAGCCGTTTCATTAGCTTAATTGAAAGTCCCTATAGCAGTTACCTTCTCGTTACTGGGACAAAACACCAGGCCAGAAGCAACTTGTGGAAGGGAGGGATTTAGTCAAGGCTTATGTTTTCAAGGGAAAGTTGCATTAGGACAGAGAAAAATCATGGCAGCCAGATCACATCACACATCCCCAGCAGAAACAACAGCAAGAGCTTGCTAGCTCTGAATACTCAGTAGGCGACACAAATCAGACCCAAGGTCCACCCCCCAGCAACTCACCTCCTCTAGCAAGGCTCCGACTCCCAAAGGCTCCACCAACTGGAGACTATATGGGAGGCTAAACCACAAACACATGAGACTATACAGGGCGTTTTACATTCAAGCACTATAGTCCTTGTTAAGCCCCTAACACAGTATACTGTGTGCCACCAATAACAAAAAGCAATTTCAAACACTATGCTTACATTTTATGAAAACAGGCTAACATCTGTAAATACAGAAAATTTCCAATGGCTTCATTCATCTACAACAAAGCTGCTGGTCTGCCAAGTTCAACAAAAGACTTCCCAGTTGAGTTTTTAAAAAGAAAATAGTTTTAAAATATTCATTTGCACAACGAGTCTGAAAGTAAAGTACCCAGTGTATTTTCTGAAATTAAAAAACAGAAGCCAGGGATGGTGGCACACGCCTTTAATCCCATCACTTGGGAGGCAGAGGTAGGAGGATCACCATGAGTTTGAGACTACAGAGTGAATTCCAGGTCAGCCAGGGCTACAGTGAAACCCTACCTTAAAAAACAACAACAACAAAAATACTTTTGCATATTTCCAATATAACCAAATATTTCCTTAAACTGCTTCCTTTCCCATATGTCTTTGGTTTGAGCTTAAAGACCTTGTTTTTGGCTTAAAAACTAAAATGATGGGCCTGGGGAGAAGGCTCAGTAGATAAGAACAGTACATTATGACCTCTTGGGCTGGAGGCAAAGGTGTACTTCCACATAAAAAAGCTGGTGGTGCCGGGCATGGTGGCGCACGCCTTTAATCCCAGCAGAGGTAGGCAGAGGTAGGAGGATCACTGTGAGTTCAAGGCCACCCTGAGACTACATAGTGAATTCCAGGTCAGCCTGGACTACAGTGAAACCCAACCTGGAAAACACAAAAAGCTTGTGGTAAGCACATACATCTGTAACCCCTCAAGGCCCGGAGGGGAGGGCTGTGCACACTAGAGAATGGCTGAGGCTCAGTGACTGACAGCAGCTCCAGGTTGAGACAGTACCTACCTCAAGAAAACTTGCAGCCGGGCGTGGTGGCGCACGCCTTTAATCCCAGCACTCGGGAGGCAGAGGTAGGAGGATCACCGTGAGTTTGAGGCCACCCTGAGACTCCATAGTGAATTCCAGATCAGTCTGAGCTAGAGTGAGACCCTACCTTGGAAAACATAAAAAAAAAAGAAAAAAAAAAAGAAAACTTGCAAATGATAAGAAAAAGCACTCATTCCTCCCCTCCAGCCTCTACATGCATGAGCATGGAGCACATGCATCTGCACGCACACATGCATATCACACACTACACATACCATATACCCGGCACCCACAGAAAAGCAAAATTATCTTTTTAATGAAAACAAAAATTATGACATATGATCCACGCCAAGTAAGAAGAATTTACTGTTGTTTAGTTCCTACAAATAAAGTATCCAAGAAATCTTCACTAAAAAGATGCATACTTAATGTTTTCAGCTCATCAAAAAAAAAAAAAAAGTGAGTGAAGTAGAAAGAAGACAAGAATCACTAATCAGAAGTGCTGAAAGTAACAGTTAGCTCTCAGATACTTTGGGTTTTCACACAAAAGGAGAATGCAGTTGATGAACATGTGCAGTTAGTAATAGTTTTCACTAAATTCTATTTCCAGAAATACTACTTTTCCAAGTTTGGAGCTACATCTTTCGAGAAATGCTATCTACCCCTTTTCCTTGCCTTAAACCTGAAAAATATTATTTCTAAGCCATAAAGTCTCACATTGACAGTAATTTCATCTTGAATTGTAAATTTGCTATATCAGAATACATTAACACACGTTTTTGAATTAAATGAAACTACACTTGTAAAGAACCTGGAACGGGGCCCCGCCCACAGAGGGTGTAACATCCACAACTCCTACCGCTGCTCTGTGCGAGTTGTCTCAAGGGCTTCCGCGGAACAGAAATGGTATGGCTGTGGAGAAGGAAAGGCACTTTAAACAGCAACCTCCGCCAGCAAGGCGTTCTCTCTACGACACAGAGGAGAAAGGCAACAATTCGCCCCTGGCCTTCTTCCCTTAGATGTCAGACTGAATGAAGCATCCTTGTACCATAAACAGGACCACAAAAAGCACTGTGAGACCCAATGTACACCATGCTCTACGAAGTTATAGAGCTCATTAATAAAGTTAATCATACTGAACATTCCCTTCAATTTTCTTCTCATTCCAATAGACTACAAAATGGGTAGCATATGATTCTATTTATGTATAGAAACATAAATATGTATTGTATAATCATATATATAGTACTTAGAAAGCTAAGTGATTTTCTTTTGTCTATATAATTTTATGCATGTATAATTTTTTGATTATTCATTTGTAGGAAGTAAGAGAGAGTTGCCACTACAAACTGTAGACACACGTGCCATTTTATGTATCTGGCTTTACAAGGGAACTAAGGAATCAAACCCAAGCTGTCAGGATTTACAAGCAAATGTCTTGAACCACTGAGCCATCTCCCCAGACCCATATATAATTTTCATAAGTAAAACTACATCACTCAGGCTGGAGAGATGGCTTAGCAGTTAAGCGCTTGCCTGTGAAGCCTAAGGACCCCAGTTTGAGGCTCAATTCCCCAGGATCCATGTAAGCCAGATGCACAAAGTGGTGCATGCATTTGGAGTGCATCTGCAATGGCTGGAGGCCCTGGAGCGCCCATTCTCTCTCTTGCTCGCTCACTCGCTGGCTCCCTCTCTCTCTCTCTCCCTCTTTCTCTTTCTGCCACTACCAAATAAATAAAAATAAACAAAAAATTTTAAAAAACTACATAACTCTTTTCTTTTCAATTAAGTAAAAAGCCATATAAAAAGTGCAAAGTTAATTTCCAAAGAAATTTGTCTACTGATACTCTGTGCACTGATCATGTATTTTCTTAAAATAAAACAAAAACTGGGGAGGTGACCTGGTGAGTAAAATTCTTGCCAGTCAACCATAGACTGAATTCATATCCCCAAACCCATGTAAAGACAGGTGAGGTAGCATGAATATGTGTCATTCCTCTAACCCTACAGTGAGATGGGAGGCAGAGACCATTAGCATCTGAAACACTTGAGAATCAACCAGAATGTGGACTACAAATTTTAGAGGAAAGAATGCAGTTGTTTACAAACCCCCACCAAAGGATCATCCCACTCAGTGATAAGTTGTATGACCAATAGCTTAGGTAAAAGTTTTCTCTGCACTTTATTTTCACTTCTTAAGAAAATTATGATTTACAATTGAAGACCTTTCATATCTATAATAAATGTGAGGTGGGACTGTCACACAGTTCTAGATAAGTTGTAATAAATACTGACCAGAGTTGTTATGAAAATTTTCCTCATTAAAGACTACCTTCATGTGTCAGATATTAAGCCAATAATTATTCTGCACTCAAACCTAAAACCTTGAACAGTTGGATGACAGAAATAAGTTCATTATGTATCTGTTGGCAACATTTAGTCCCACAAGTAAGTATAAAGAAAAACATTTAAAATTCATTTATTGTACCTAAAAATTGTTCTAAAATACAGTTAACACTGTAACATCAGTTCCTTGCTCTCAAAATGAATAAACACATCAAATTTAGATGCATCAAATTCTCAGCAGTCATTGACCCATTTGTACCAGTTTGTATTCTAAAGAAATAGAATTCTGATATCTTACCTTCATCTAAAAATATGACAACCTTACTACTTAACGAAATAGTTTACGGATCCTTAAAATTTATTTTTATTTAGTTACACGTCACAAATAATACTACATATATGACATATTACATGATATATTCTATATATAACATATACTGAAACGTGATATATACCATATAAATGACTGTGTATGAATTAGGCTATTTGAAATTACAAGAACAGTCTTTGTAGTTACATGTTTTATGAAGATAAAAACATCATTTCTCTTACCTCTTGCTCGTACTTGCCAGTCCAATTTATTTGTGCATGTGTATGTGCTGTGAACATGTGTGTGTGTGTATGCAAGCATGCATGCACGTGTGTGCCTGTGCATGCAGAAGCATGAGGATAATGTCAGCATCCACTCTCGATCTCACCCCACCAAATTCCTGAGGACGTGTCTCTCACTGAATTCCAGGTGCCCTGGCCAGGCTACTGTGGCTTTCCAGACTGCACCAGGAATACGCTACCTCCACCACCCAGGGCCTGGGACCACAGCTCAGTCGCCACGCTGACCTGGCATTCACGGGGCTGCTACAATCTGAACTTAAGTCCTCACACTTGCAAAGCAAGTGCTTTCCCTGCCCCTCTGAGCAGCTTCCTCTACATGTTAAAAAGTGTACTTCAAACATGTTCTCAAAAGTAGACTATGATATTTCCCTAGTTATTACATTCTGAGTTTTTTTTCTGGTATGGGTGGAGTTAATATAATGGAAACGAAACATGCAAAAATTCAAAGAATTTGAAGTTATACCAGAACGATGCCACAACTCACCTAGCAAAGAGAGTCAGTCCCATGTTTAGAGAGTTTTAAATAATTGTCTTTCTAGAAAAGCTAACCTTATATACCAAGGGATAGTTTGTAAGGTGTGTTCTTTACACAACAACCTGAAATTGTGGTATTTCCTTGATTACAGAGGTGTTACTATCATAATTTTGCAAAACACCAAACTCATCATATAGGGCTGATAAAATTTCCTGTATCAAATGCCAGTTCTGTTCTTATTTGGAGTACATTTCAAACAAACATGCAAAGATGTATGTATTTAAATATATATGCGCATACGATGTATATATGCAAACACATACATATACAAATGTTTATACACACATATGTACATACAAATCCAATGAGCTTTCTGTTCTTCAATAGGTTTAGCAAAGTTTGAAAAGTTCCCTTAAGCATATGCAACATCCCATTTTGTGAAGCTCTTAATGCCTGTCTATTTAATGTGCTTTAAATCTTATGTCAAAGCCAAGGCCCTGGGTTCACATGATTTATATTGATAAATTATAATGATAATCATAATAATATCCCAACAGAAGTATCTGTCATTTCAGGTAAGATAAATAATCTTGGCTGAATTAAAACAAATGTTGAGGTGATTATTACTATGTACATTTCAAAGCAACCATAAGCTTCACAAAATGAATCAAATTCACAACTGCGACTCTCACAACGTTTATGTAAGGACTACTATGAAAGGTCAGCCATCTGTCTTCCTCAGGCACACTGGGTGTGAACCCAGTGATCTGTCCTCTGTTTATAAAGATATGACTAATTTTGAATTTTTATTTACATTTAAAATACCCATTTTTAACATTTGTCCTTAAAATTTTTCTGGAAAGGCTACAAAGGAGAATTTAATAAAGACCTCTACCTTACAAAGGGTTTATCATAATCCATGCATGTCCTACCTTTCTTATACAACTTCATCTGTCACAAGTATACTGCACACACCTTTACCAGTCAGACTGAACTGTCAGCAGACTTATGCCAGCCTTACAGAACTGCTGATGGTCATAGCAAAAAAAAAAAAAATGACACTTCTTTTTTTAATATTTTATTTATTTATTTGAGAGAGACAGAGACAGAGGAAGAGGCAGATAGAGAGATAGAGAGAGAGAATGCTTATGCCAGGGCCTCCTGCCATGGCAAATGAACGCCAGATGCACGTGCCACCTTGTGCATCTGGCTTACATGGGTCCTGGGAAATCAAACCTAGGTCCTTTGGCTTTGCAGACAAGTGCCTTAACCACTAAGTCATCTCTCCATCCCAGACACTTCTTTTTTTTAATCTCCATGATTTTTAGGCAAGGTTATCTCTTACCCTATAATACCTTTCACACTTCTTTCTCTGACTAACCATGATAATACCGCCTTTTCCTGTGGGAAACCTCCTTCACCAGGGCTAGGTGCCCCTTCCACATATATCTTAGTCTCCCTATAGTAACATGCTTCAACAGCAATTATTGTTGAATGTTGAAAATGTCTTATAACTACCTGCCTCTCCTTCAATGCCATGTATTACTTGAAAATACAGAGTATCTGATGATTATTTTTTGATTACTAAACTCTAGACAGACAGCAATTGTTGAGGGAATGTGGCATTTATCAGAATATAAGGCAAATTACTGAAAAATATCAGAAAAGAAAGCATCTCATAAAATGGGACACACTCCTATTTCTTTGTTTTAAATAACTAAGTACTACTGAGAAAAACACATCAGTTAGAAATCATGCCTATCAGTATTAGTGTGCAATAGTTTTGGAGGTCATTCTGATGGAAGCTAAAACTGAAAGTACAGCATTTAAGTTCAGCTTTGTTTTCTGATGATCTCAATTAGTTTCACATGTGAGATGCCAGTGTAAAAAAAGTCTCTCAGAGATCACATTTTAAAAGTCAAATAATTATATGGTGACATCATGGAGATAAAAATACAAACTTCAGGACCAAATGTTAAAAAAAATTCTTTATTATGGTGGTGGATTTGAAATTCCAGTCTAAAGATACGCCAAGTGCCTGAGCTCTGCATGGAGTCTCTGAAGTGTGCTATGTAGTGTGGCGTGGCTTGGGGGAATTTTTTTTTTTTTTTTTGGTTGGGGATTCTCTCCCCCCCCCCTCTCTCTGCTTGGTCCTGTGAGAGAAGGCCAGCTTCTTCTGCCATTATGGAACTTCCCCTGGATCTGTAAGCTTCAATAAATATCCCTTCCTCCATAACGGTGCCTGGTCTGGAAGTTCATCTCAGTAACCTGAAGCTGTGTGCTACAAGTGGCATGTCTGTTATGGGGAAACCAAACACTCTCTAATTGGACTGAAGGCACATTCTATGGGAGGGAATACAGGTCTGATACTGAAAAACCTATGACTGGGGAAGTCTTGAGCCCTAGGGGTGTAATACCTGCTCGTGTCTGGCTAAATGCATATATTATGCTCACCAAAGCGCCCAATAAGCACTTCTCTTAATGTTCACATCCATATGTTAATGCTACTATCACTTTGGTTAGAAAAGATTCTCTTTTCAGATGACGGTGACCTCTGGGATGACTCAAAAGGCAGAAGTGACAGAGGAGTGCTCAGTACTGAAACATCTCTATCATACCTTCCAGCATTCAGGGTCCATTGTGGAAGAGGTGATGGAAAGAATGTAAGAGCCAAAGGAAGGGTAGCAATGCTTACAATGCAATTTCCAGGTACAAAATGGCCTGGATATCCATGACCTCACAGGGTCTGGCACTACCTTCACAAGACTTTCATAATAGGAGGAAAAGATAATGACATCAAAATAAAAAGGGAGACTGATTGAGGGGGGAGGGGATATGGTGGCGGGTGGAATTGTGAAGAGGGAAGTAGGAGGGGGAAAGAAATTATCATGGTTTATTGTGTATAATTATGGAAGTTGTCAATAATAAAGAATTCTCTATTGACAACAAATCAGATTGTATCTTGTAATTTTCTTTCTTTCTTTCTTTCTTTTTTTTTTTTTTTTCTAAGTAGGGTCTTGCTCTAGTCCAGGCTAATCTGGAATTCACTATGGAGTGTCAGGCTGGCCTCGAATTCATGACTATCCTCCTACCTCTGCCTCCTGAGTGCTGGGATTAAAGGCGTGCACCACCACACCTGGCTCTGTACCATGTGATATTTTAAGTGATAATATCAAACATGGATTCAACAAAATATAAGGTAAAATGCAAGTAGTGTATTTCAGAAAACTCTAAAACAAGTACTAATTTAAAAAGTTTATGTGATAATTGTGACTAAGCTGTTTCATAATTAGGTCTGAAAATAATATTAATAATATAGTAGTTTAATGACTATTTTTTATTGTATACAGATTATTAAGTAAATTCCTACATAGTATCTCAAAAGTTCTAAACACTTTAAATCATAAAATACAAAATTCACTAACATAGCTGCCCTTTTGGACTCATGCTTGGAATTGAATGCATGATTGAATGAATAAACTAAGTTCTCTTACCTTATCCTAGAAACCCAAACTAGAATTTCATAATCAAATACTCGTATGTTAACACAGAGCTATTTATAAGACACTGGACTAGTTAACTTTCCCTGAGAATATGCACATTCCCCATGACTGGTCGTCTGCAGCTCACAATGATAGACTGTAATTACACTTTCTATAAAAACTGACACAAGTATAACCTCACAAACACATATCACTTCACAAACAGTACAACTAGAATGTAAGCTTGGGGACTTTTCAACATGTTTAAAAAATTGTTGACACATATTATTCTCCTCCAATCACTCTCTTACCCTTCCCACTTAAATGCTTCTTTCCAATCAATCTCTTCTACTTTCATGCCTTTTGGGGGTGGAGGGGGGTTGGGTGGTGGTGTTTTTTGTTTTTTTCCTGACCCTCTGAATTACCAAGTTGCTTGTTTAATCACGGATATGAGGTTATTCAGACACGTGACCACTTACCAGAAGCTACAACACTAAAGAACATGAGTCTCCTACTCCCCACAACTGCAAGCTGACATTAGCTACTCTTGGAGGTGGGGGGCCTTGTGAACCTATTCCTTATCCATGATAAAATATGGACACACTCAATCTTGAGCAGGAACCTCAACATCAGTGACGTCACAAGCGGACTCGCAATGTCACAGCCAGCAGACAGCGTTCTGCAGCCATCCTAACTCTCTTCCTGTTCTTACACTGTTTTGCCTCCGCTTCCTCAAAGTCCCTTGAGTCTTGGAAGGGTGGCTTGGATATCCTCTTTAGGGCTCAGCACACAGGATTCACTTACCCTCGGCAACTTTTGCTACCTATGTATCTCTGCAGTAAGCCCTGCCTATCCACAGACCATGCTACTTTAGTTCTGTCTCTGTACTGTTACTTGAGGTCTTTGAAATCATGTATGGCATTCTCTCCAGAAATATTCTTTTTGCTGAAGACAGTTTTGACTATCTGGGGTATTTCGTTCTTCCAAATGAATTTTAATATTTTTTTCTTTTACTACAAAAAATGGAATTGCAATTTTAGTTAAGACTGCATTGAATCTGCTTTTAGTAAGAGAGCCATTTTCCTGATACAAATTCTTAAAATTCATGAGCATGGGAGATCTTTCCATCATCTAGTTTCTTCTTCACTACTTTTTTATCATACTGTTTTCCTTATAGAGATCTTTCCCATCCTTTCTTAGGGATATTCCAAGGCATTTAATTTAATTCTTTCTTCTTTGTGTGACTATTGTGAAGGAATTGTGTTCCCGACTTCTGCCCTGGTCTTAATTTTAGTATGTCTAGCACTTTTGGGTTGGTTTTTACACATTTTCCAAGGCTTTCAGGTACATCATTAAGTTACTCATTGAAGATGCCTCTGTTTCATGTAAGGTAGGCACTCAGACCTACAAATGCTCCTCTTAGGACGTTCACCATTGTATCACATAAGATTTGGCATGTTGTGGTTTCATTTTCATTCACTTCTAGGATCCTTTTATTTCCTTCCTGACTTCTTGGAAGACCCTTGCATTATGTAGTAGTGTATTGTTTAATGTCCATGAGGTTGTGTATTTTCTGTAGTTTTTCTCATTTGTAATTTATAGCTTAAGTGTATTGTGCTCTGACAAAACACAAGAGTCATCTTTCAAGCTTCCTAAATTCGATGAGGCAAACTCTGTGTCCTCGTATGTGATCTACTGTAGAGAAAGTTCCATGAGCCACTGAGAAGAATCTGTATTGTGAGCTGTTTCAGTGGAATGTTCTGTAAATGTGTTAGATCCACTTGACCTATAGCACCATTTAACTCTGATGTTCCTCTCCTTATGCTTTGCACAGACGACCTGTCTATTGATGAGAGTGAGGAATTTAATTTGCCCACTACTACTGTCTTGGGATTTATCTCTATTTGTTTTACGAAATCAGGTGTCCTTGTATTCAGTGTGTGTATGCTTGGAATTGTAATGTCCATTTGGTGGATTGGCCCCTTATTCAGTATGAAGTGACTATCTTTGTATCTTCGAATTTTTTTTCTTTTTTGAGGTAGGGTCTTACTCTAGCCCAGGCTGATCTGGGATTCACTATGTAGTCTCAGACTGGAAGTGATCTTCCTACTTCACCCACCCGAGTTCTGGGATTAAAGGTGTGCACCACCAGACCCAGCTAATTTTGATTTAAAATCTATGTTGTCAGACATTAGAATAGCAACACCTGGGCTGGAGAGATGGTTTAGTGGTTAAGGCACTTGCCTGCAAAGCCAAAGAACCCAGGTTCAATTCCCCAGGACCCATAAAAGCCAGATGCACAAGACGGTGAATGTGTCTAGTTTGTTTACAGTGGCTGGAGGCCCTGGCACACCCATCCCTCACCCAACAAATAAAAAATAAAATATTTTAAAACAATTAAAAGTAAAACAATAGCAACACCTATTGTTTCCTAATTCTAATTGCTTGAATTATATATATATATATATATATATATATATATTTTTTTTTTTTTTTTTTTTTGGTTTTTCGAGGTAGGGTCTCACTCTAGCCTAGGCTGACCTGGAATTCACTATGGAGTCTCAGGGTGGCCTCGAACTCACGGCGATCCTCCTACCTCTGCCTCCCGAGTGCTGGGATTAAAGGCGTGTGCCACCACGCCCGGCCTTCATTTTTTTACCATAAGGTAATGTCTGTCTTTATGCTGAAAAGTGTTTCCTGGATACAACAAACAGATGGAAGCTGTTTTCTGATCTATTCTGTCAGACTATTGTCTTTTGATTGAGGAATTGAAACCACTAACATTCAGAGTTGTTATTAAAAAGTGTGAGTTTACCGCTGTCACATGGGTAATTTTGTGGTGTTTGGTGTCTTCTTGGTCTTCTTTACTTAACAGCTGTTCCAGCATTAGTTATGTATTCTCCCTATTGTAAACTCTTTGGATATGTTCAATGCAAAGGAGTCCAATCAGTATCCTCTGTAGACCTTTATATATTTAGTGTTTTGACGATAAAATTACATGGCGAGTTTCTTTACGGACCTTGTCTATTTGGTGTTCTTTATGCCTCTTATACCTGGATGAGTTTCTCTTACCCTAAATTTAGAGAGATTCTTACATGATTTTATTGAAAATATTTTCTATGCCCTTGTCCTACTATTCTTTTATGCCCATTATTTGAACATTTGGTCTTTTAATGATGCCCAACTCTTATTCATGCTCTTTTGACAGGTTTTGCTGAGCTTCTCACTGGCATTGACTATCTGATTGAAATTTCCACCTTGTCCTTAAAGGCCTGATATTCTGTCTCTACTTGTTCCAATCTATTAGAGAACCTTTCTGTGGAGATTTTTGTTTGACTTGAATTTCTTGTTCCCAGCTTTACTCTACTTTAGTTTTAATATTTCTGTCTCTCTTTTGAATTTCATTTTCATATTATGATTTGACTTCCTCATTTCTGTTAGCTGTATATATTCTCTTCAACTTCATTTAGGTATATATGTTTTCTCTGAATTCATTCATAATTTATCCATGTCCTCTTCTGAGTTATTTTGTAAATATTTATAAACATTCTTTAATGTGTTTTGTCTGGAATTTCCTCTAAATAGTTCTTTGAGGTAGTGTAGCATTACTATGGGTCTCATAATTCTTGGGAGAGACATACTGCCTTGGTTTTAGTGTTACTCATTTTGAATTGAGACTTACCCACCTGGAGCTAGTGTACGGATCAGATATTTCTGGAATACCTCTGTGAAATTGAGTATGTGGTACCGTTGTTGTTGGTTTCTTGTTGCTGTTGTGTTTGCTCATCTTTGCTGGGCCTGGGGCTGCTGCAAGTTCAGTCATAGAGATACTTGGTGTGGTCTTGCAGGATGTGCATGAGGTGATCTCAGATTGTTTGCAGCTGTGCCCAAACTCTGGCACAAGACTCTGGCCCCAACAGCACAGCAGTCCAGGGAAGGGAAAAGAGAGGGCACAAGGAGCAACCAGTTGTGCCCAAACTCCAGCATAGTGGTGCAAAGAGAGGATACTGAGATACAAGCTGAGGTTGAGCAAAGGGTCACAAGAGTGGCTGTAGCAGAGGCGCATGTGAGGAGAGGCACACAGTGCCAGAAGTGGCATGTAGATTCATAGGCAACAGTATGGGAGAGGGATGGGCCTCAACAAAAACTTTTATGTATGGGTATCAGCTCTGAGTAGAAGCTATGAACAATACGTCACTTGATAGGCACATATGGCTAGAACATCACTATGGAGATTTACTTAAATATAATAGTAATAATAAAATATGCTTAAGCTTAAAAAAAGCTCAATTTGAGCACAGTAAACTAAAATCAATCCAAAATCACAAAGGGGAAAATTATAGAATATTTTTAAATGATGAGCTATCATTTTTAGTACATTCTTCAATTCAATGTATAAACCTCCATTCCAGAACGCAAATAATAATAAAATGGTGGTATTTAAATTATTAATGGTTTATTTGAAATTTTAGAGTGCTAAACCTTTAAATCTATTGGTAAAATTTTCTGATGTGTATATTCATTTAATAATTCATTCAGGCCTTTATATACCAATCTAGTAAATAAGTATTGAAATCTTGTATTTTGGGTACTATGTTAAGCTTAATCTAACAGTGAAAAGAAGTATATAATTCAAGGCTAGTAAGACCTGTGTGCATCAATAGTAATCATAAAAATAATTATAAAAATATCAATGCAGATTTTTGTAGGGAAAATGAGATGCTATAATAGCACTTGAGGAAAGACTCTATCATGTGCCTATTAAGATTCCACTTAGAAGTGATTTTTTTTATTTATTTAAGAGAGAGAGATTGAGTGTGCCAGGGCACTAGACACAGTAAATAAACTCCAGATGCATGTGCCACCTTGTGCATCTGGCTATACATGGGGACTGAGGCCACAAACCTGGATCCTTTGGCTTTTCAGGCAAGTACCTTAACCACTAAGCCATCTCTCCAGCTCAGAAGTGATGATTTACATTGAGATGTGATAGGAATTTAGGGGCCAGCAACAGAAAACTAGTAGAGACTAGGATTAAGATAGAGTAGTTCTTTTTGAAAGGAATGTAAAATCTAGCAAGTTATTAATTAACTATTGTGATAGTTATTGATACTGCTAAAGTAAACACCTTAATGGTAGTTTGCTCTCCTGAATCGATTAGAAATAATTCTAGTGATTCTGTCTACTGTACCTGTGTATCATAACCCCCGTTTTGCAAGATAATTTCAGTAGGTTCTTTTCCAATGATGGTAAATTCAAAATTAGTGATAAAAACTGATGAAACTTAATCCACAGTTGATAAGCCTAAAGATTTTTTTCAATATGAAAGTGCCTAGTTTACAGCATTACATTATGTATTAAAGAAATATATAATCAAAGATATGAGATTAGAAACACTTTGTAGTAATGAATGAAAAATTCTAAACAATGTTTCCATAAAAGATTACAAACTTGTCATTTAGGGTGAATCTTGCCAGGTTTCATTTCTACGACTAATTCTTCTATACAAACCAATAAAAAAGACTTTATTTTAAAATTCTCTAAATTATTGGAAGCTTTATCATAACTTATAAGTACACTAAGTTTTGAGAAGCAAGCAAAAACCCTTTATAGAAAATTTAGAAAAGCAAAAAAAAAAAGGGGGGGGAGAGAAATTACTAAAGGTCAAATTATTCAGAATCACATTAAATAAATTTGTAGACATTTTTAGTTAATATTTACAACTGTATATGCCATATGAATTTATATTTTTATGAGATTCTATATATTTCTACTAATTTCCATGATATTACTAATTCTATAGTTCAAAAATGCCATATTTTAAAGCTGAGTATCACTTTTCTCCCTGCTTATATTATCTCAATGTCCTGCATGCCAGTTCATTATTCTTAAATTCTGAATCAAACTTCTCTGAGATGAAATACAATCAGATCCACTAAAACAGAAGAAAAAAAGGGTCAAAACAGACTAATAAAATATATTGGTATTGATGCATGTTAGAAAGTTTTTATTTGGCTTAATTTGTGGTTAGTTTGTCCTCATTTTCCAAAAAAAATAATCCCCATAAACTACCAATAATTACAATTTTAATTAAGTTGGGCTTTCATGTTGCATTGTTTAAATTAGTTCTTGGCTCTATGGGCACAATCATAACCTATTGTCTCCCATTAGTCAATATCTGCTTTGTAAGATTAAATATTCAGAAATTTAACATGTGAGGTACTGAAATGTTTAACATTTTTCACATAAGCACCACAGAAATCCTGTGAGTCAACTTACAAAGAAATAAACACTAGGAAATAAAGCTGCGATTGAAAGCGCTTCTCATGTGAAACATCCCAGTACTGTGATCTCGCAAGGAGCAATCTAAGGCAATACTTCAGCTTTCAGCACAGTTTGTGCTTTCTCAATTGTCTTTCCAAGAAAGGGCTAAGATAACCAATAGCCATATAGCATAATTATTGCCTTAGCTTTGATAATTAAGCTCAAAAGTTGAAATCCTGGCATGTTCTGGGGCCTCTAAAGCAGCTTCTTAATGAAGAATTTAGATTTAGAGATTATTTGAAGTCCCCCAGGTCTCTGCAGCTATTCAACAGAAGCACTAGAACTGAAAGCCAAATATTTCCTAGGCGTGTGTTATATTAGAACACTGCAATGTTCTATTTTTATCGCTCCAGGCTGTCTATACAGTTGAGGTAAAATTAAAAAGTGTATAATTAATCATTTATCAAGGCAGGAGTGCTATTTAAGGTTATCCTTACCATCAAGCAATAATTACTTGGATAATACAAAAATGGTTGATTTGACACACTGATCTATAATAAATCCTAAAACAAACAAAAAACCAGGAACAATTCATAGTTTGGCTTCTACATATTATTAACAGTATAATTGCTCTTAATAGTAACAAATGTTGAATTTTCTGAACATTTTATAATTTTCATAAATCAAAAATTTACTGATATAATGATTTACAAGAACTAAAATACTGTAGGAACTAATTACAAATGTTGTTACTACATGCCCCAGTTCTAATCCTAATTTATGAGGTCTTCAATTTCAGGCTTGAAATCTTACAGAAATCAGATCTTTTTAGAATTCATGTTTTAGCATTCCATAGATTCCCTAAGACCAGAAGAGGTCCTAGTTTTCTCAACTTCCTTGTGCTATCTCATTTAATACATACAAACACACATTCATTTTAACTGCTCTCCTTTCTTTCTTCTCAGACCTCCCTCACCCCTGCCCCACTGGCCCACCTGGGAAACCAAAAATCAGTGGACAAACAGACCTGTAAGGAAGTCATTATAGAGAGAAAATATCACTTCCTTCCAACAGTTGGTAAGAAAACATAAGAGTCTAAAACAGGAGTTAATGGCCATAAGAGCTGCCACCTTAGAAGCTGTGATGCCTATTTTCAATTTGATTATGTTAATAAATGCCTACAACACTAATGAGATACACTTTTGCATGTATCTGTGAAGGTTTCTCCAGAGAGGATTAACTGGAGCTGGAGAAGACTGCCCTGAGTAGTTGTAACACCATCCCATTGGCTGGGGGTCCTAAGCTGTGTAAAAAGTGAAGCCTGACAGTCAGCTAAGCAACAGGATCTTCCTCTCTCTGCTTCTTGACCCACCAAGATGTGAGCTAGTACCCTTTGACTCCACTGACAGGCCCTGATGCCATCTTCCCCTGAAGCCTACTGGAGAATGACTTACATTAATCAGTTGAGTAGCTCCAAAATTCCTGACCTACAAAAATAGTGAGATAAATGGTATTTTGTGTCAAATAATTTTATTTGTTATGTGACAATAAATAACAAACACCAATCATGAGAAATTGGGAGAAAATACCTTACCATATCAGTTTTATACATAGCTTAAAAATATTTCAAATGACAATATTTAACACTGATCAGTGGCTAGAGAAATTATTGCAACCTGTGAGAAGTTGGCCTATTTTGGAAGCATACAATGGCAATATAATTTTGTGGGTGTGCCACCCCAATCTGCCCATGATTTTATGATTAAAAAAAGATCCTACAAGTATGCAGAGTCATGTTCAATAATACATACATATTCTTAAAAGGACAATACCTGATTTTTTTTATTTTTAACTGGTTCCTAGGGTGGCATATATGTTATACTTACATTTTAAGGTATCTTCCTTTCATAGGTTAAAAAGGATATTTAGACCTAAAATAATGGTCATTCATTGGTTAAAAGTACAACATTAGGGTCAGATACGAATAAATTATAAATCTATTTAGCTCTTTCATAGCCACACCTTACATATTCTCATTTCTATGTTGTATCATCTATGCCAGTGATTTTGAATATTTCCTTAGAGTTTTTTTTTTTTGCCTTAACAGGAAACAAGGAGAAAAAAATTAGAAAATGGAATAGCTTTCCCTCTTACTGAACAGAACTGAGAAGTAACTGCACAGCAACAGCAGATCGCTGAGTATAATTAGAACCTCAAGGGGTTTGAGTCATTTTTTGGAGCATTCTTTGAATTTATCTATTCCAAAACATGTGCCTGTTTAAACTCTCTATTAATAATAAGAATCTTGTGTAGTCCAATTATTGAAGCATAATTCTAAAGATTATTATAGTCACAAAATTAAAGATCATCTTATCCCCCTCTGATTTCTGCAACACCTCTGGCAAATGAGCTGTTATTCAACTGCCTTCTTCACTTCTGTGAATTAGTAGAGGCTTCTCTCATGATCACATCAATATATGTACTTTAACGTACATGAGCCTAAAAGGGGGCTTTTAAAGTCAACTTTTAAGTATATATACATTAGACACAATAGAGTATACACATGTTACACATACAGATCAATGGATCTCAACAAATCTATTTTCCCATATGTTTCATATTTCATTTAATTTCCACTTTAGGGTTTATTAGTTATGGAATCTTTCTTATTTCATAATGAATATTCTAGAGTTTACACTACATACAATTAAGTATACCATGAAACAAACATGAACTTCAGTTTACACTGGGGTACTGTCACTATGAACCCACTATAAATTGATAATACTATAATCATATCATAGCATGCTACAGAGTACCAATTCACCTTCATGAGCATGTGACTGACTGGAACCAGCAGCTAACTACCTCAGCCTAGCATCATGACAATATTGAATTATATATTGTTAGTGCAAGAAAAGATCAAAACTCAAGTTTTGAAGTATGATTGTAACTAATTATGAATCACTTTTGAATCAGTTGAAGAGTAAAAACCTGTAAGTTGAGGGCTGGAGAGATGGCATTTGCCTGGAAAGCCAAAGGAACCAGGTTTGATTCCCCAGGAACCATGTAAGCCAGATGCACCAAGGGGTGTATGTGTCAGAAATTCATTAATGGTGGCTGGAGACCCTGGCGTGCCCATTCTCTCCCTCTCCCTCTCTCTGCTTCTTTCTCCCTCTCAAATTAATAAATAAATAAAAATATTTTTAAAAATTGTAAGTAGAACTATCATATACCAAGACTGTAAAAGAAACTACTTCCTTTAAAAAATATTCATCAATATTGCTCCCATCACTTAAGGCATAACAAACATCTCATATACATATCTAACACCTTGTTCACTAGTTTGTGAGTAGACATCTTTAAAGTACTGAAAAAGTCAACCTAGAATTTTGTAAAATAAAACTAAGAGAAAGGAATCACCCAAAGACATGTGCTGTCACAAAAACTAAAGACAGTGCTGTAAGAATGATAAAAATGACCACTGAGGAAATAGAAATTTGTAATGACACAAAGAGGGTTATCAGGAATGATAACCATATATAAATAAATATCAGATTTTTGTCTCTTTTCAAAATGTATTTAAGATATAATCAGCTGTTAGTAACAAAATATCACGTGCATGCACGCGCGCACACACACACGCACAACACAGGTATTTTGGTCACAGTGATGAGGAAAATAACATATACAATGCTCAATGAATGTGAGCTGAAGCCATTCCTTTTATTTCTTTGTAAGAAAGACTCATCTTTCAAGGTCCAGCTGACATGCCACCTCTATAGGTGGTAGGACTCCTTTAGAAGAGAGATAAGGGTGTTTCTTAAGATATTTAACTCACAGTATCAATATTGGGTTTTTCTGTGTGTGTGTGTGAGAGAGAGAGAGAGACTCTGCCTCAAAGCAAATAAAAATAAAATAAAATTACTATTTATGTGAAGTTTTTCAAATAAATTCATGAAACTGCCTTATCTACTGCATATTTATTCAAATCTTTTCCTTCCTCCAAGACAATAAATATTTACAGCATTTTCTTATTTAATAGCCTTGTTAACCTTATTGGTAAATGAAAAATGAGATTGGTATGACATGACTAGTTTCCTGGAGAAATAATGATGTGACAGCTAGCAACCACCCAGGTTTCTGCGTCATCTCACGTGATCTACTGAGTATTTCAGTTCACGATATTGCTCAAGTTTACTCTGTAGGTGATGGAATTCACCTAATTTTTAATCCTCACCATTTCATATGTTTCTTTATATCTATTATTTTGTACTTTTCTACTCTCCATATGCCAAAATTATAATATTAGGTAGAAAAAGACTATCCTTGGGAGGGGTGAAAGGGGAGGGGTGGGATTATGATCATGATATACTGTCGTAAATTGTCCAAAAAAAGGTTTTTTGTTGTTGCTGCTGTTTTGTTTTGTTTTCCTTTTCTGAGGTAGGTTCTCACTCTAGCCCAGGCTGACCTGGTATTCACTATGTAGTCTTAGGGTGGCCTTGAACTCACTGCCATCCACCTACTTCTCCCTCCCAAGTGCTGGGATTAGAGGTGTGTGCCAACCACACCCAGCTATAAACAAAGTTTGTTTGTTTTAAGAAAAGGAATAGTCTTTGGAACAACAGTCCTCAGTTTTAGATTCCAGTTGCCCCATCAGACATCTGGCTAGGTTTAAAAATTCCTGGACCATCTTTGGTTTCCCACCAGGAATAGATGGTAAGACTCTATTGCTGAAGCCTCCATATACTTGGGCTGCAAGGCCACTGAGAAATCTTGCTGGATCTGAGCTGATAACCTCCTCCATGTAGACCAGCTGACAGAAAACTGGAAGAAGCCATTCTGCATGCAGTTCAATGGGAGAAAGAGAAATCACCAGAGAAGATATTCATCAGTGGACACTGCAAGCCTTATAATTGGCCAGCCAGGCCAAATGAGCCAACGCGTGCAATAGTGGCACGTCTGTTATGGGGGAAACCAACTGCCCTCTAATTGGACTAGAGGCCCACTCCAGGGGAAGGGAATACATCCCTGATACTGAAAACTTAAAATAGGAGTAGTCATGAGCCCTAAGGGTGTAACGTCTGCTGTTGTCTGGCCAAATGTATATACTATGCTTATCAAACTGCCCAGTAAGCACTTCTGTTAATGTTCACACCCTTATATTAATGCTACTCTCACTTTTGGTTGAGAATCTTCTCTTTTCAGATGGCATTGACCTTGGGACTACTCAGAAGGTATCATGGTGATGGAAAGAAATGACCACACTGTTCAGTACTGCAATATCTTGATCACACCTTCCAAGGCTCAGGGTCTAATGCAGAAGAGGTGGCGGAAAGAATGTAAGAGCCAAAGGAAGGGCAGGACTCCATACAACATGCTCCTTCCAGACACAAAATGGCCTGGATATCCATGACCTCACAGTGCCTGACACTACCTGCATAAGACCATTATAAGAGGAGGAAAAGATCAAGACATCAAAAGTAAAAGAGAGACTGATTGAGATGGGGAGGTGGTATGATGGAGAGTGGAGTTTCAAAGGGGTAAGTGGGGGGAGGGAGGGTATTACCATGGGATATTTTTTATAATCATGGAAGCTGTTAATAAAAAAATTTAAAAATTTTAAAAAATTCCTGGGCCAGAAATGGTGGCACACACCTTTGATCCCAGTTCTTGGGAGTCAGAAGTAGGAGGATTGCCATGAATTAGAGGTCACCCTGTTATTAGAGGTCACCCTGTTATTACATACTGAGTTCCAGATCAGCGTGGACTACAGAGAAACCATACCATAAAAAAATCTTAATTTCGGTTAAAACACCTAAAAATCTTGGGGTGTGGTGATTATTAAATGGAAGAAAGTGATAATTTCTTATGTAGATCTCTAAACTCTTAATTATTGGATTTCTATAAAATGAGGATAAGAGCTGGAGAGATGGCTCAGCAGATAAAGGCACTGCATGCAAAGCCTGCATGTCTGAGCTTGATTCCCCAGTACCAAGCCAGATGCACAAAGTGGTGCATGCAACTGGAGTTCGTTTTCAGTGGCTGGAGGCCCTGGTACAACCATCCCCCTTTCTTTCCCACTATATATATATATATATGTATATATATATATATATATATGTGTGTGTGTGTGTGTGTGTGTGTGTGTGTGTGTGTGTACAGTCTCTCTGCTTGCAGAATAAATAAAATTATTTATAAAATGAGGATAAATATCCCTTCTTACTTTTGAGAATCACCAAAGATCCAGTGAAACTACAACTTGGCAATGATTTTAAAACACACACATTATATAACTGTGTTTTTAAAAATGTATTATTTAGCTAAAAAGGTGGCTCAGCAGTGAAGGCACTTGCCAGAAAACTCAAAGGACCCAAGTTCAATTCCCCAGTACCCAAGTAAAGCCAGATGCAGAAGGTGGTGCATGCATCTGGAGTTTGTTTGCAGTGGCTGGATGCCCTGGCATGTCTATTCTCCTTACCTCCCTCCATCCCTTCCGCCCTCTCTCAAATAAATTTTTAAAAATTGTTATAAGAATGCTCTTTTTAGCAGACAAAAATTATCAATTTTATCTCTGCCATCATTATAGCACCTCTTTACATTGTTATAGTTTCTTAGTAATAGCTTTCAATAGGAGGTTCTAGAATCATATGCATGAAATTGTATAATTATAAAAGAATAAATCATCGGCTGGAGACATGGCTTAGCAGTTAAGCGCTTGCCTGTGAAGCCTAAGGACTCCGGTTTGAGGCTCAATTCCCAAGGACCCACGTTAGCCAGATGCACAACGGGGCGCACGCGTCTGGAGTTCGTTTCCAGTGGCGGGAGGTCCTGACTCTCTCTCTCTCTTCACTCTCAAATAAATAAAAATTAAATATATATATATTAAAAGAAGAATAAATCAAAGAACAAATTGAAATACTACTATAAATACACAAAAGCCAGCTAAAACATTGGGATAATTTTTAATATAGCTGAATGTATTTGATATTAGTAGCCTCAAAAAGGATTATGAACAACCATTTTGTCATTTTTTTATTTTGTATGGAACGATTTTAGAGTGGTTATATCTAAGTATGTCCTGACTTTTTTCTTTATATTACAACATGTTCCTTTCTGCCAACCACTACACAAAAGCTAAATAATGTGTATGTACTCCGTACCACAAAAATATAGTATAAAATATATATTCCCACTTAATGAACCAGAAAGTACTTTCTAACCCACAGTTTAGACTAACCATAATACAGACTCTATCGTAAGTGTTCAGTTCGGAGACATAGCCTCAAAACTGGTCCAACAACTTCTATTGTGCCAGTTACCAGCACTGCCAGCCCTTTTGCCCTTCACGCCTGGAGAACATCCATCAGAAACAGGGAAGCAAAGCAAACTGCCACAATGCACCATTGATGTGGGAGCAAGCCTGCCCGAGCAGCTGCAACAACAGGGCAACTCTTCAAAGTGTCGGCATAGAAACTTGCGAGTCTCCCTCCCGTTCTCCATCAATGAAAACCTTTATAAGCAACAATCAATTATCAAATAAATCTTTGAGACATATCTTGTTCGTTCTTTACTTCTCCTTTCAATACTAAATGTCCTTGGTTGAAGAAAAGTAAAGAAGAGCCCCCACTCCCTTTTCTACCTTGGTCTCTGCCTTTGCCTCTCTTAAGTTCTAAAAAATTTCTCAAGAAGGTCTGAACACTTTTGTCTATCAATCCTGTTATGAGAATTTTTTTGTTTGTTTGTTGTTGGGATTTTATTGTGGAGTTCTTATTTAAAATCTTCAAAAGGCACTTGATATTTTGAGCACACTTATACTGGATTTTTTGGCAAAGCATGAGCCTGATTATTGAAAGATAATCTAAATTCTGAACTGCATGCACTGAATCACATAACCTCTATATTTTGTAAGCCACAACAAAAGTATCTTATATTATCCATCGATGAATAGGTAATGAGTCAACGAACATTTAAAACATTCTATGAGAATTCATGCACTATTCTTGTGAAGTTTTGATACAAAAAAAATGTATCAAGTATTTAAACATTACTTAGAATGTGGGGAAGGTATTCTTTAACAAATAACTGAATCTTTTATGACTACACCTACCAAATACAATTAAAGTTGTCTTTTTCTACTTTCCCTTAGCAAAAAAATTATTACTAGTGCCTTTCTTTTATTTAGAACATAAACAGGATTTTTAGACTCTTCATTATTGTTTTTACCACACAAGTATGTATACCTTTTGAGAGAAATGTTTTAAATGATATTTATTCTCAAGATGGCCCAAATTCAGCAATGCCAGCATATATAGTTATTGCTCCAGATACTTAAAATATGTGTCTTGTTTTGAGTTATTCTTCTACCTGAAAAACCAAGTCACTGTAGACTGAGTGGCTTAAACAACAGCAATTTACTTCTCATGGTTCTGAATGTGGGGAGCCTGAGAGCAGAACACTACCACGGCCAGGTTCCGCTGAGTCCTTCTTCCTGGTAGGCATATGGTCAACCTCTGGATATGTCCTCAAGGGATGGAGAGTACAAAGAAGCACCACAATAATTTAAAATTTTGTTTATTTTTATTTATTTGACAGCAAGAGACACAGAGAGAAAGAAGCAGAGAGAGAGAGAGAGAATGGGCACACCAGGGCCTCCAGCCACTGCAAACAAACTCCAGATGCATGTGCCACCTTGTGCATCTGGCTTACATAGGTACTGGGGAATCAAGCCTCGAGCCAAGGTCCTTAAGCTTCATGAGCAAGCACTCAACCGCCAAGCCATTTCTCCAGTGCAGTGTTTTTTTTTTTTATTTTTTTGTTCATTTTTATTTTTATTTTATTTTATTTATTTGAGAGTGACAGAGAGAGAGAGAGGCAGATAGAGAGAGAGAGAGAGAATGGGCACGCCAGGGCTTCCAGCCACTGCAAATGAACTCCAGATGCGTGTGCCCCCTTGTGCATCTGGCTAATGTGGGTCCTGGGGAATTGAGCTTTGAACCAGGGTCCTTAGGCTTCACAGGCAAGTGCTTAACCACTAAGCCATCTCTCCAGCCCTCCAGTGCAGTGCTTTATAAGAGCACTTAGTTCCTCATGGAATCCCACCTTAGTAGCCTAGTTACTTCCCAAAGGTCTCACGTAAAATACCACATAGGGAATTAGCATTTAGGGCACAAACCTATAGTCCATACCAGTCAAGATACTTCAGTTTGATGGGACAGTTTACTTTTGCACTATTTTCAAAGCAATGCATCTATATAAGTTAAATAATATCTATCATAGGGTCTATGCAAAACAATAAGCCATATCATAACCTTTGAGACTCCTTGCCAGAATTCATTTGTGTTCATTTCCAAATAATATGCTTGTATTATTATACTTGATTTATAAATTTTTGACTTAATAGCTTAATTTTTTATCACAGAAAATGAATGTTAGCTCTCTTCCTCATTTCCTTTTTATCCATCTTCCCACTGGCCAGTCAGGTAATCTGCTTTGAATACCTTCCACACTTTGAATAGCAATTATTCCATCTTATAATCAATACTGGCACTTTGGGAAGAAGTATCCTATGTGGGTGAATAACGCTGTGCCCAGAAGCCATAGATTATTACAAAACAAAATCACTACCAACTTCCAGTGAGTTGTCAGGAAGGCAAGGTCCCTGGTGACCCCAGAATATTGTATATTATTGCTAAGGCTCTTGGTCACCCACCAGAACTAGATGGTAAAACTCTATTGCTGAAGACACCACATACTGAGCTGCAGAGCACTAAAAAATCAATCTGGACCTGAGCTGGAAGCTTCCTCCCTATTGACTAGTTGTCATAACGCTTGAAAAAGCTATGCAGCCTGTTGGGGGAGAAAAATCATCACATGGTCTTAACCAGCAAGTTGTACTGCTGACAAGCCAAATGCGCCAACCAGTACAATGGTGGCATGTCTATTATGGGAGAAACCAACTACTCTCTAATAGAATTTGAGGCCTGTTCCATGGGAAGGAATTTTTATCTGGTACAAAAACCCTATGGCTAGGGAGGTCGTAAGTACTAGGGGAGAAACTATGACTGTTTTTGCTTATTAAACTGCCTTTTTTTTTTTTTTTTTTTTTTTTGGTTTTTCGAGGTAGGGTCTCACTGTAGCCCAGGCTGACCTGGAATTCACTATGGAGTCTCAGGGTGGCCTCGAACTCACAGCATTCCTCCTACCTCTGCCTCCCGAGTGCTGGGATTAAAGGCGTGCACCACCACGCCCGGCTTAAACTGCCTTCTAAATACTTAGTACTTAGTGCTGAACACTCCACTGTCTCTTCTTCTCAGCACTTTGATGAGTTTTGAGTCTCCCCAGTGGTCACCACCTTCAGAAGAGAAGTTTCTCTAGCCCAAAGTGAGAGTAGCATCAATTTGTGGACATAAACAAAAGTATTTAGTATATTGTGTATATGTTGCAGGGAGTCAATAAAAATATTGTCACTTTGCACTTCCCCATTTCCAAGATCTACAACAAAAAATATAAAACCTGGAGCTAGGAATACAGCTCAACAATTAAAGGTGCTTGCTTCTAAAGCCTGATGGTCTAGGGTTCAATTCCCAAGCCATACATGTAAGGCAGATGCAAAAAGTGGCAGAAGTATCTGGTATTCACTTGCAGTGATAAAAGACCAAGACAAAAATCAAATAAATAAAAAAATGTAAGAGCCAAAGGAAGGGTAGGACTCCTTACAATGTGCTCCCTCCAGACACAAAATGGCCTGGATATCCATGACCTCACAGTGCCTGACACTACCTACACAAGACCATCATAAGAGGAGGAAAAGATCATGACATCAAAATTAAAAGAGAGACTGATTGAGATGGGGAGGGGATATGATGGAGAATGAAGTTTTAAAGGGGAAAGTGGGGGGAGGGAGGGTATTTTTTATAATCATGGAAGTTGTTAATAAAAACTTGAAAAAATAAATAAAAATTATTTTCTAAAAAATAAATCTGAAACCTAAATATTTGTCACTCTTAAATATTAAGAACACTATTCAAGTTCTTTCTTCTGAAGACATTTTCTGGGCTTTCCATCTTCCAGTTCAAGTACAGATAAAGCATACTTAAGATTAATGCACAACTATTGTCTGTAAGCTTCACCATCCCTTTTGGTCTCATTCTCATCTAGTTTCTAAATACTGTCTGGCTCTTTCTTTTAGTTTTCTTTCTTTGTATATAGCATATATCTGCAATAATTATGTAGGTAGTAAATATAGGAGGTATACGTGGGAAGCCAAACTCCTTCTTTGTACCCTCACATTTGATTAATAGTTTAGCTGGCTATTGGGCATGATGGGGCACACCTTTAATCCCAGCACTTGAGATGCTGAGGTAGGATGATCACTGTGAGTTCAAAGACAACCTGGGGTTACAGAATGATTTCCAGGTCAGCCTGGAATACAGTGAGACCATACCTCAAAACATCAACAATAAAATAGAAGTAGTTTGGCTGAGTAGTGAAATTTTAGTAATTTTATCAGAATTCTTCAACACTCTTAATTCTATTATTTCCCCATTAAGAACTCTGATACTATTCTGATACTTGAGCCAATGCACATACTTATATTTCATCTCTACAAGTTTCTGTTACCATCTACTTATTAATGGCACTATAAAAGAATCCCAGTTGATGGAGATTTAGTTTATATTTTTATGAACACTCAACAGGTATTTTCAAACTAGAAATCATATCTTAGTATAAAAAAAACACCTTTTATCATAGAAATTTAGGATACTTTCTTCTCTATCATTTTTTCTGCCCTCCCTGTTTTCTGGAACTCCTATTAGATTTCATCTTGGATTGCTTGTCTGACTTCATCTTTCCCTCTGTGTCCCATAATTTGACTTTGCTTTACTGTATTTTCAGAAAATAATTCAACCTTACCTAAGTATATTATTTTAAGTATTGTCCATACTCATTCGTTGATCACCACTTTTTTATATTATCCTGCCATGTTTCATGGAAGCACTATGTTTAAAGAGTAATATTTCATTAGATTGTCAAATCTAAGAATGTTTCATATAAAACCAATGGACTGTACACCTTTAGTGCACAGGTCCCATAGCTTAATCATGCCCGATTCCCCTAGTGTGCCAAATATAATTTCCAATATAGAGTGTTCACAGTAAATGAGTAAATGAGTGACAAATATGAGTATTATCAGGGCTAAAGAAATTGTTTACTGGTTCAGGCACTTGCCTGCAAAGCCTAAGAACCGAGGTTCAATTCCCCAGTACCCACACAAACCAGATGTGCAAGGTGGCACATGAGTCTGGAGTTTATTTGCAGTGGCTAGAGGCCCTGGCACACTCATTCTCTCTATATATCCACCTCTCTCCCTCCTCCCCTCTCTCAAATAAATAAATATCCACAAAACTATGAAGCAATAAGCTTCTCTGCACTTGATAAACTCATTCAATGAACAGATATTAAACAATCAGAATGTTATATACAATTTTTTAAATATATACACATATTTTCAGGAGATTTTTCTATGTAATATTGATCTGATCTTTACTTGAGCACATGGTAAATCTTTCATTACATAACATAGCAAAAAATTTCAATATAGTTGAAAACTGTATCGTATCTGTCAATAAAATATAATTATTTTAACAAAATTAAGATATCCTTGTTAGTATTTCAATCTGTAGAATGTTCTCTACACTAGATGCTTCCAAAACAGAAAAGTTAAGTCCTATTTTGCTACAAGATTGATCACTACTGCCTTGCATACCATTAAACAAAATTGAACAACACTATTGCACACACATATACTATAATTGTACCTTTCTTCTACCAGATCAACCTCATAGTCCATGATATGCTAACCATAATCTGCCCGAATAAAATTATACCTGCCCCAATTTTATTATTAGAACACAACACTGCTGGTGATTAATTAATCCATCACCTGAAATTCTGCAAGGCAGCCATAAAAATGGCCAGTTATAGAAATGTCTTCATCTACAACTGAATACTTAAAATATAAAGGATATAAACCAACCCAAGGATATGAACAAAATCAGAGAACTCTGAGCATATTTAAAGGCTTTCTTCTGTGCCTTGACTTGTACTTAACAAGGATTTCTGAGCATCATGTTGGCCACATAATTTCATATGAAGAAGCCTCTTGAATCTTGCTACCTTACAAATATTAGATTTAACAAAAGGGCAGACTTAGTAGATCCCAACAGTGTAAACCTGGAGTATCAAGTCTATTGTATGGACACTGTACAATAGTATGTAATATGGCTATGTAATAAAAAGGTTGTCATTTTAGGACATACTGCCTAGTTTTATAAATTCTAGTTGTCTTCATATTTTCACATGCTATGAAAATGACTATAAAGAACCAAAATGAGTGAAATGTAAATCATCAAACTAAGGAATCAACATGTAGGTTGAAAGAGGGATTCATGTTAACAAATTTTTTTTAATTTTTTTGTTTATTTTTATTTATTTGAGAGCAACAGACAGAGAAAGAGGCAGACAGAGAGAGAGAGAGGGAGAGAGAGAATGGGCACACCAGGGCCTCCAGCCACTGCAAACAAACTTCAGACACGTGCGCCCCCTTGTGCATCTGGCTAACGTGAGTCCTGGGGAATAGAGCCTCAAACCAGGGTCCTTAGGCTTCATAGGCAAGTGCTTAAGCACTAAGCCATCTCTCCAGCCCATGTTAACAAATTTTTGTACACAGAAGAACAAAAACAAGCAAAATACAGTAAGACACGTTAATGAGCAAAAGGTCCAGGATAGTTTAAATCATTAGGACATGTACCAACTGAAATGAAAGCATAAAGAGAAAAAATGGAGAATGAATAAGAATAGCACTCATGTATAAGAATGAGTTGAGGTCATCTCAATGTTATCATGAAAAAAGATGACAAAAGACCATTTTCTTTCTCCAAAAGCTCTACGGCACGTAAAGACGGACTACAACCAGAAGAATAAGTACAAATAAATTGCATTTAGGCATAGAAAGTGATCATTTTCAAATCTGGGTAATATTTAAAATTTTGTTGTTCTACTTTGTATTTTAAACATGAAATAATCTCAATGATGTAATTATCTCTAAAAATTAGGTAATATCACATATTTAAAAAGCAATTTTAAATAGTTAATAGTTCACCCATTGTTATACCACCAGCACTGAATCAGCCACTGTGACAAAAGCAAAGAGGAAATGATCAGAGGTATTGACAATACATCTTCCATTCTTAATTCACTCATTCTGATATCTGCACTGTATCATTCAAACCAGAGAGGCAACTGTTAGCACTTCTAATGTTGTCTGATCCTGAGGAGAGCCTATTGCCAGTGGAGAGAACATTCTTAAGCAGGGACACAGGAAAATATTTTTTTAAAACTGTCTGCTGCAACAGCATGAATAAGCAGGGGACCCTACAGACTACAAAATCAACCAGCTAGACAAAAATTACATACTTTATACTAGTGCAATAGTGGCACACAGACTCCGTGGGTGAACAACTATTCTCTGATTCGGCATGAGGCCCCCCTCAGTGGGAGAGAACTCATATCTGGTAGTGGAAACCAAGCCAGAATCCCATGGTCAGGAAGCTCGGACTCCAGGAAAAAGCCCCACCACTCTCTAGAGATGAGTGGCCTCTAAAATAACTTTGCATACCTCCTTTAACCCAAGCTTCTCTCATTCTTGGATGGAGAATCAGCTTTGTTTTACAAATGGCAAAGAAAACGGACAAGAAGTAAAATCCATCAATAAGACAAGAAGATAGCCAGCTCCCTGCCACTAGATATGCTACCTCAACCACATCTGAAAGGGCCCAGGAAAAACTGCAGAGGAAGGGGTTACATAAATACTTCTCTTACTGCTAGCCTGACAACCAGCTCTGGGGTGATGGTGACAGACATGGTGATCTATCAAAACCTATCAAAGCAGAAACCTAGACAGCTCAACATTAAATCAGACTGCCAACAGGCCTACCATGGCTCAGGGAACATTGAGGAAGAGGGGACAAAAAGAAGGTAAGAGCCACATAGTGGGTGGGAATTCCCTGAAGCATGCTTGCCAACCCCACACCCCACAAGCCTCCATGACCCCACAGTGAATACTACCCCATTGAGGAAGGCCCCCAGATTAACAGAAATGAGGATAAAAACATGTAACCTGTTAAATAGATAAAATAATTTAAAAAATATATTTTATTTATTTATTTGAGAGAAAGAGGGAGAGAGAGAATGGGCATGCCAGGGCCTCCAGCCACTGCAAACTCGCCACCTTGTGCATCTGGCTTACATGGGTCCTGAAGAGTCGGACTGGGATCCTTGGCTTTGCAGGCAAATGCCTTAATGGCTAAGCTATCTTTCCAGCCCTGATATAATAATTTTTTTAATAAATAAAATTAAAAAAGTATGTGTGATTGCATTGAGACTGAACCAAGTAAAATTCTCAGTTCTCTATTACCACACCTCCTCCAAAAAGAAATTTTTAAATGTGGACTAATTAATGAAAACCAATAATGCAGCAGCAGCAGAGGCATTTAGGAACTGAACATATGTCACACAGGGCTCACTACTGCAATCAGTATTCTACTCAAACACTATCGTAGTTTAGCTACTAGGTCTTTTGCTCAGTATCCTCCATTCAGCCCTGTCCTTCATTTGTTCTCGACTTGTAATTGGGATAGAACTGTGTAAAGCTTGGTGTTTATTTTAGGGAGAAAGCCAATGGTTAGATTAGGCTCACTGTGGGGAGCAGCTGCACAAGGGCTCCATGCAGCTCACTGGTGCACCTTAAACTCTCTATCCTGGATCTTTAGACAGCCTGCAGTCAAGACAACACACAGCCCTTTCACTTATGTCTCACACAACGTTAGGTCCCAGCATTTCCTGAGGACACATTGTGTTAGTCTGACTTCTCATAGATGGGTAGAAAATGATCAAATTTACCTACTAACACAAACATAACTAGTTATATCTTACTGGTGAAATATTCTAATAGCAGGCAACAATGATGAAGATTATTATGACTGTAATATAAATGTATTTATTAAAGCAGATGATCTCAGATAATGACAGATGACAAATGTGAGTGATGACACCCAATTTCTTTTAAAGGACCTGTGACATACATTCTGCATGCTCTACATCTTATTTGATCCTCATATACAAAGTGAAATCTTTACTAGGTAAAATTGCTTGCATCCCCATTTTACACAAAAGACGATAGTTATGGGCTAGACACAGTTATGGGCTAGAATAATTTTAATATATTCAGTTTACATTCAAATATAAAACCTTTTGCCTATTTATTACCCATGTAATGCAACTCAAATAACTACCATTGATTTTTTTTTTTGGTCTTTTAGGAAGTACCCCATTATTTTTCTTCTTTAAAGTACAATATAATATGTCAGGTATTATTTCTGACTTGGGTTTATTTAAAGCAGGTAAAAGTTTAAGGAGACTTGAAAAGCAAACTAAATGATCTTTCCAGATTTTTAGTATTCCTCTTCAACACACACCCCAAGCAATCTTTCACAGCTGTATAGCACATACCTTCTTTAAACTACAATTTATTTTACTTATTCACCTTTAAAACTACTTTCCAAAATATTCAACAAAAATTCATAAAATCAACAACCCTTTATATTTTGTACTTCTATTTCATCAATTTAGATAATTAAATTATAATTGCATGTTCAGCTAGCATAAACAATTAAAAAAACATAAATCACTCTAAGTAAGCAAAAATCTGTGAATAAATAAATAAAAGTGCACCAAATCTTCATTTCTGTAATACTACTGTCCTGAAGCAGTGATTGGATAAGAGGGCTTTTCTTGTACTCTTATCATTCTCCAATTACAACTATTACTATGCAATACATATATCAGGTTTCTGACAGAAGAGGTTTACAATTAAAAAGTAAAACACAAGGGCTAGAGAGATTGCTCAGTGGTTAAAGATGCTTGCTTGCAAAGACTGTAGCCTGGGTTCAGTTTCCTAGTACCCACATAATGCCAGAGTCACAAAGTGGTGCATGCATCTGGAGTTTGTTTGCAGAAGCAAGATGCCGTGGTATGTTCATGCTCATATTCTCTCTCTCTCTCTCTCTCTCATTCTCTCTCGTTACAAGTAAGTACATTTCAAAAAAAGAAAAGCACAAATAAATTTTGTATAGATGATTATAATGATACCAAAAACTCTACACATATATGTAACAAATTTTTATCTTTAATTAGGAATTCTAGGAGATTCCTTCACTGATTAAAAGCTAAGACCACAAAATATCCCAAACTCAATTATGTATATGAAGGTTGAATATATACACCACACAGAAACTAAACATTAATAAATGAAGCTTTGGTTTCAAAAAAGAAACTTTCTCCCTCCTAGAGGAAACCATATACCATGAATGGGGAAAGCACTGAATTGAAAGCTTATGTTCAGCCAATCACTGCTTATTTAATGTGGGGTAATTCGCTTCACCTCCTTGGGCTGGGAGATCCTTATGTGGAAAAATGAGGCAGTAATAGCAGCTCCATCTCACATATATGTGGTTTATTTTATGATTAGAATTAGTACACTAAAACAGATAAAAACACTAAAACTATCAATCATCATATATACATGGAAATTACAACTTCTGGAAATCCTGGTTTGTATTTTGCACACAGAAGGCTGGGGTCAGAGCAGGTCATTTTAAACATGACAAGGATGAAATTCAAATATTTAAGTCTAGGATGGGGACATGTTCTTGGCAGGTGGGTGGCCTTGAGTTTAATCACCAAGTACAAACATGAGAGGTCTAAATTACTTTCCAACTATGGTGCCACTGGGGACAGAGCAGAACCAAGATGTCCTGACTGACCAGGGAAAGAATATAATAGGCAGAAGAGTGTGATCAGTTGGAAATTCAAACAAGCTAAAGTACCTAGAATGAACTAATGCTCTACTACAACCTGTGAACAGAGATAAATTTCTAGATGCCACGTAGTTTTCTATAGTAAGTCCTAGAAATGGCTTTGGTGAGGATATTGGGGAAGAGAACAAAAATATAGTTTAAAAAATTCATACTCAACTATACTGTATACCAAGCATGAACTACAAATTGATAGCACAAAACTTTGTCAGGTGTACAGACTCAACAGAAAGTTAATATAATTATCATGTTTATGCTATTCCTTTCTACTGGTTGGAGTAATTAACCATAGGTTAGAAAGTTAAGAAAACAAAAGAGGATGGACGTCACTGAAGCTCAAGTACCGTTAATTGGATGCTTTTTGGGTACAGTTAGTTTCCTCTTTTCTCTAGCCGTTAATGCAGCAGGGGAAAGTGATCTAACACAGCAAAATGGCACGAAGGGCCGAGCCTGAGCCTGTCTCTCTATGGTGACTATTCTTGTGCACCCAGGCCGCCCATTGAAATGAACAATGTCTGCCGCTGCCGCGGAGAATCATCCAAACTCTGATCATGAAACGCATCCCACAAAGGATGAAAGAGTTCTGATTCCACAGGGTTTAGCTTGCAGCTGGTCATGCATGCCAGAGGGATGTGCCATGAGGGTGACAAAGAGAATGGCTAGGGCAGCCAGCTGAACACTTTCAAATACTTAGGGAACTATTCTTTTCAAACTAAGGCAATATACAGACTCCTTTATAACAGAATTAAAGAGTCGGGATTTCTAATCACTGCAATCATCCAGGTGTGCATAGTATTGCAACTAAAAGAAATTTTGAGAATTTCTAAGTGTTTATACATCTTGGGGAGTTCTCCATTTATGACAAGAAATGACACTACCTAGTGACTTGTTTTTCTTCTCTAAGTTGGAGCTCAGTGCTACTTCAGAGTTTAAAACTATAGGAAGAAATCAATGTCTATCTTTTCTACATGTGATGCAGGTATAATGGACAATAATCTGGAATGTAAATATGGCTGATATGCAAAATAGCATGCTTGAGACCACACACTTTAAGGTAAAGTCAGTGGTGAAACTCATAGGGCACTCACTACACAGCATCAGGTCTCATGGTCTAACAAGGCTGTGCTGGATAACAGTTTGTCCTTGGAGGGTGGTCTAAGTAGACCTGGAAGTCCTAAGGTGCTTCCCTGCAGTAACGACTGGCCACTTAAATGGGCACAGCGAGGCATAATCTAGTTTTTCAGCTCTCCAGGTCATCGCTAGCTAAAGAAATAATAAGAGCAGCACCAAAGCTTCCAGAAGGATAACACTAGCCTCTCTAATAAGCTCACTCCCAGCATGGAAAACAGACCCCACCCCCAGCTCTTTCCTACTCCTCTTCTAAAAAGCTGGTCTGCCTCTGTTTACAGGATAAAGTAAGAGGCTCCTTTCATTGGCCATAATGGTGCTCACATCAGGCTCAGCAATTGCTTTTTTCAATTATCTCACTGATTCAGATGAACGCCACCATAACTAGATGGGTGGCCTTGTAGAAGTTATTTAATCTCATTCAACCTTTGATTCCTTACAGGTAAAAAGGAAATAATATCTGCCCTTTGAGATTGTTGTGAAGAATAATAAGGTAGTTCATTGTTTTGGTATGACTAGAAAGGGTGATTCAGTAAATGGTTTTTATTGTCTGTGCCATTATCTATAACAAGAGTAAAAAAATAGTCCACATAAGAAACTGAAATGACAAATGGAATAGAATATCAAAAAAAAAAAAATCCCCCCATCCTGCCTGGATGTCATTATTGATGGAAACACTGCATCATTTATTTCAGTTTAGATCACACTTTGAGAGAAGCACTGTTTCCTGAGAAGATTATGCCAAAGTAAAAAGAATTCATTGGAAAAAGATTTCTTTCCACATAATCCCTCTGTTAGCTCTAATTAATCTCCACCAGAATACTGTCACCAAGTTCTTGTTACCAAACCTACTCCTAAATTTCACATAGTAAAACATATAAGGTTTATACGTATTTTATAGGGAGACGTTTGACATTGGAGAGAGAGGTTTCTTATCATTACAATCTTTTTTACTTTCTACTTCTGCCACCCTTAACGTTCTCAGTAGCTATGCTAACATCCCTCAAATAAGAGGAAACTCTATGAAAACTTACACAAGGAAAGAAAAATTAGAATACATTCATTATAAGTTAATTCTCAGCTATCCTATCAGTTGCATAAAATGGTCTGTAAGCCCTAAGTCCATTGCCAACATATGATAATGGCTTCTAAATTTTTATTGTATTATTTTATGTGTGCATGTATGTATGCATGTGTCATGTGCATGGGAATGTGTACATGGTATATGTGCACTGGTCCTCTCAGCCCACCTTTTTGTTAAGTCAGGGTCTATCTTTTATTTTTTGGGTTTTTGAGGGGAGGTGGTGGTTGTTATTGTTTTTGCAACAGGGGAACTAGACTGGACAGTCTAGTTGGCCCCATAAACTTCATGATTCTCCTGGCTCTGCCTCTGCATCCCATTAACAGAAGTGAGCTGGGATTACAGACGTGTGCATTATTTTGCGTACAGTTTTATGGGGGCTCTAGGCATTAGAATTTCAGTCGATATGTTAGCAGACCAAGTGCCTTAAACACTGAGCAATCTCCCCAGACCCACGATATATTCAACACTTAAAGAAATTTTTCAGAAAAACTAATAGTTATAATTAAAATTTATCCCTATATAATAATTCTTATTTTCCTAAGAATTAATCCAAAATTGAATATTGAAAAGTTTTGTATAAATAGCAGTAAAAAATATTCAGGCAGGTGTGACAATACACGCGCTTAATCCCAGCACTCAGGAGGCAGAGGTAGGAGAATCACTGTGAGTTCGAGGCCAGCCTGACAGTATACAGTGAATTCCAGGTCAACCTGGGCTAGACAGACCCTACCTTGAAAAAGAAATCATTAATTGAGAGTGTTTTTCAGACTCCAAACTTGGCAGTGGCTTGACAGTGAAAATGAACATGAGCCAGATATAACCCCACCAAATTCTCAAAGAAGCCAATGCATAAGCAAGTGAACAAATCATGTAAGAAAATAAAAAGGTAACCAACTATAGAATGCTACAGAAAAACATGGTAAGGCCTAAAAGCCCTTATGAGAAAATTAAAATCAACAGTAATGAGTTAATATTCTGCTTTTGAAAGGGTGGGGTAACAGACACAGGATTTAGCCCCTGCCTGGTCACATCCCTACTGAGGAGGGGAAGCTGGGCCTCAGAGTTTAATTTTTATAACTTCAAAGCACCCAGGCGTTTTAGTTTTCACAAACCTCTTACCTTTTATTTATTTTTAATTCATTTTTATCATTTTTGCATGTGTGGGCGGGGGGAGGTTGCATATCCGTGTAGAGGCTCAAGGTGGATGTCAGGTGTCGTCCTCAAATGCACTATATCACATTTGCTGAGACAGTCTCTCACTGAACCTGGAGGTCACCAATGCAGCTATTCCAGGGCACCAGCAAGCCGAAGGTCCTCGTGTCTCCACTTCCCAGCACTGGGATTACAGCCATGCCGCACCATTCCCAGCTTCTTCAGGTAAGTACTAGGGATCTGAACTTGGGCCCTTCTGCTTTCATGGCAAGCACTGAACTCACTAAGCATCTCCTCTGCTTCTTTGTATTTGTTCCTCTGGCCTACAAAAATCGTATTTCAAAATTTAACTTAGGAAGGACTTTATTCAATAAAGCTTGCCTGGGGCTGGAGAGATGGCTTAGCGGTTAAGCATTTGCCTGTGAAGCCTAAGGACCCCGGTTCGAGGCTCCATTCCCCAGGACCCATGTTGGCCAGATGCACAAGGGGGTGCACACATCTGAAGTTCATTTGCAGTGGCTGCAGGCCCTGGTGCACCCATTCTCTCTCTCTCTATATCTGCCTCTTTCTTTCTCTGTCTGTCACTCTCAAATAAATAAATTAAAATAAAAAAAATAAAGCTTGCCTAAACTTACTGCCACCAACCTTGGTAAAAATAATATGATAATATAATACTATGTTGCTTTGTGGTTATTATTATTCTAGCATAATTTCATTCTGCCTTATTTAATAAAAGTACTGTTAACTGGGCTGGAGAGATGGCTTAGCGGTTAAGTGCTTGCCTGTGACGCCTAAGGACCCTGGTTCGAGGCTTGATTCTCCAGGACCCACGTTAGCTAGATGCACAAGGGGGCGCACGCATCTGGAGTTCATTTGCAGTGGCTGGAAGCCCTGGCACGCCCATTCTCTCTCTCTGCCTCCCTCCCTCCCTCTCTCCCCTCTCTCCCTCTCTCCCTCTCTCTCTCTCTCTCTGTCTGTCTGTCTCTTCCAATAAATTAATTTAAAAAAAAGTACTGTTAACTAACATTTATTGAGTACTTTATTTTATTTTATCCTATTTTGGTAAGAACACTTAATTTAAGATCTATCCTTCATGCAAAAAGTGAAATACATAATATCTTTAAAACATAGTATTTATAACATAAGCACAACATTAGTAAATATTTAGACAGAACTTACTATCTTAGCTGAAACTTTTGTCCATTTATTAGTAACTTATCCTCCTCACTACTAGTTCCTGAAAACCCACCATTACCTTGTCAATTCAATCAATTTGGCTATTTTAGAAAACTCATATAACATAATTCTATGATTGACTTATTGTATTTAGCATAATATCCTCAGGGTTCATCCATACTGTCCCATATTACACAATTTCCTTCCTTTTTGAGGTAGAATAATATTCCATTGTATGCATATACACATATGTATATTTTCTTTAAAATTCATCTATAAGATGAGCTCATATTTCATCACTGTCAACAATGACCATAATATATGAAAACACACAAAGTACCTCTATGAAGAACAGGAACTCACCAGCCACTCAATTACTAGAACTTTGATCTTAGCCTTTCAAACTGTAGGAAATAACTTTCTGTTGTTCACAAAGCACCAAGAATAAGCAAACTCAATGGAATTAGAGAAACTTAGATATGTATCTGTGGTGGTTTGAATAGAATAGATGGCCCCCAATATATTCAGTTGTTTATTTGTTTGTAGTTTGCATTTTTAGCCACCTGGCTGGAGGCAATGTCACTGGGTGGATCTTAAGGTGTGGTGCTGGGTTTCAGATTTCAATCTAAAGATATGCAAAGTGTGCTGTGCTATGGCTTTTGGCTTTTAGGCTTGTGTTCCTCTCTCTCTGCTTGGACCTGTGAAGGCAGGCCAGTTTCTTCTGCCATTATGGAACTTCCCTTGGATCTGTAAACTTCAATAAATATCCCTTCCTCCATAACTGTGCCTGGTCTGAAAGTTCATCTCAGCGAACCTGAACCTGTCTGATACAGTATCCAAGGAAGAACAACAGATACATGTTCAAACGCTCTGCACCACCAGTCACCAAAATAAGACAAATCAAGACTGCGATGAGAGATTACCTCACACTTTTTCTGGTTCTAAGAAGGATGTCATTGAATTTTGATGGGGACTGGATTGAATATATAAATTACTTTGGTAATATATCCATTTTCATAGCATTAATTCTGCCAATTCAGGTACACAGAGGGACTTTCCATCTTCCATGATCTTCTTTGATTACTTTCTTTAGTGTACTGAAGTTTTCATTGTAGAGGTCTTTTACTTTCTTGGCTAGGTTTATTCCTACATACGTGTGTCTGTGCGTGCTTTACTGTACATGGGGATACTGTACCTAGTTTCTTTTAACAAATTTATTATTGGTATACATTAAAGTAGTGGTTTTAGTATGATGACTTCTATAGCTTTCAGCTTTCCTGAAAAGATTAACAATATTGACAAACCTAAAGCCAAACTAACAAAAGAGAAATGCCCAAATTAATAAAGTCACAGAGATGAAAAGAGTTGTTACAACAGACTGCAATGAAAGTCAGAATATCATTAGGAAATGCTTTGATGACATTATTCCCCAAATTTGGAAAACTAGAAGAAATGGATTCTTCTAAAATTAAACCCAGAAGATACAAACAATTTAAATAGACCTATAACAAGCAATGAGATTGAAGAAGTAATTTGAAAATATCCCCCAAAAACCAAAGCCCCAGTACCAGATGGGTTCACTACTAAATTCTACTAAGCATTTAAGGAAGTTCTTACACCAATATTCTGCAAACTGTTCCACAAAACAGAAATGGACAGAACACTACCAAACTCATTCTATGAAGTCACTTTTAACCTGATACCAAAAACTGAAAAAAGTAATAACAAACAAAAAAAATACCCTGACATGGTGATGCATGCCATTAATCCTAACACTTAGGAGGCAGAAGTAGGAGGATCACTGTGAGTTCGAGGCCAGCTGGGTCTACAGAGTGAGTACCAGGACAGCCTGGGCTAAAGTGAGACTCTACCTCAAAAAAAAAAAAAAGAAAAGAAAAGAAAAAATGGGGAAAGAGAAGCGAGAGTGGAAGGTGAGAGGAAAGAAGGGGAGAGGCAGAAATGGAAAGAGACAGAAAGAGGAGGGCTGGGGAGGTCTGAGTGAAGGAGAGGGGAGGGAAGGGAAGGGGAGGGGAGAAAACTACATAACAGTTTCTCTAATAAACACAGATCCAAAAATTCTCAACAAAATTTCTAGTAACTGAATTCAAGAACACATTAGGAAGATCATTCATCATGATTGGGTTGGTTTAATCCCAGGGATGCAAGGCTTGCCCAACATACACAAATCAATAAATATAGTGCACCATATACATGAGCTGAAGGATATGGTAATAGAAACACAAAAAGCATTTATTGATTTTTTTTAAAGTTTATAATAACTACAGGGCTAATGTTATGTAAAAACAATATTGAGGAAATAATAAGAACAATGTACATTCTCAGTACAAATACAATTCCCCCACTCCTTTGCATTTCCTTGTCTCTTCTTTCCCCAGTATACCCTTAGCCACCAATATTCTCTCTTCCCTTTTCATATTCATGTGTTGTGCTGCCCTCCACCAACTCCCCTTCTTTAAAGCCTTTTTTGTTTAAAACAGAAAAAAGAGTCTCATGGACCATTTTTCTGGTTTCCTGGCTTCTACCCACACTCCCACTTAAAATACATGCATTTAACATTTAAAGGTACAACAGCGTATGAGAGAGAGAGCATGCGGTAATTGTCTTTCAGAGCCTGGGTTACCTCACTTATTATAATATTCCATCCAATTTGCTATGCATTTCATAATTCCATTTCACTTTACTGCTGAATAAACTTTCACTGTACATTTGCACTACATTTTCACTGTCCATTCCTCTGTTGGTGGACACCTAAGCCAACTCAATGCCCTTTCTATTCTGCAGAGCTGCAATAAGCATGGATGTGCAAGTTCCCCTCAGTAGAGTGTAAAGTCCTTTAAGTATATGCCCGGGAGCAGGAGATTTGGGTCATATGGTAGATCCTAGTTGTTTGAAAGCCTCAATACTGTTTTCCATAATGGTTTCACCCATTTACACTCTCATCAACAGTAAGGTTCCTCTTTCCTCACACCCTTAGTGCCATTTGTTTCCACTTGTTTCCCTTTTTGTTTTGTTTTGGCTTTTGGGGTGTGTGTGTGTGTGTGTGTGTGTGTGTGTGTGGTGTGTGGGTGTACACGTTAATGGATGTGTGCATGTAGTTATGTACATGCCACAGTGCCATGCCCATGTGGAGTTTAGAGGACGACTTTTAAGTGACAATCCTCACCTTCTACCTCGTTTGAGATTTGAGGCAGGGTCTCCTGTTTTGCTGATTACCACTGTGCCAGCCAGGCCAGCTGGTCCAAAAACTTCTAAGAAATTTTCCTGTCTCCACCTCTCACCTTGACTCCACAGTACCAGGATTACAGAATCTGGATTTTTCCTGGTGTCTGGGGATTAGGTGCTCATTCATGCAATGCAAGAGATTTATCCACCGAACCAGCCTATCATCTGTTTTCTTCATAACAGTCCTCCCAACTGAGAGAAAGGATCTCAAAGTAGTTTGACTTTGTATTTCTCTGAAGACTAAGGATGTTGAATACTGTTACAAATATGTACCTGTCATTTTCACTGTGCTTTTGAGAACTGTCTGCTTGGTTTATTGTCCTATTTATTGATAGACAGTTCAGAATTTATTGAGTTTAAGTTTTGCAGTTCTTCACATATTCTAGATATCAGTCCCCTATTAGAAGAAGTATAAGCAAAGATTTTCACAAGTCCTGTAGGCTGTCTGTTCATTTGCTGATGATAGCTTCTTTTGCTGTACAAGGGTTTTGTTTAATCTTATGTAATCACATTTGCTTATTCCTGGGATTCATTCCTGTGTTACTGAGGTTCTGTTCAGTAATTTTCTGGCTACACCTATATCTTGAAGTGTTTTACTTATGTTTATTTTGGCCTTTTTGGGTTTCCAGTTTTAAATTGAAATCTTCGTTCCAGTTTGTTGTAGTCAGCTCCACATTGCTGGGACAAACTTCCAAACAAACACAGTTTATGGGAAAAGGGGACTTATTCAAGCTTACAGATCCAGGGGAAGTTTCATTAATTGCAGAAGCAGCCATCTCCCTTTCAGCACTCCAAGCAGAGAGGAATTACCTGCACACAGCACCACCAGCAAACAGCAAGCAGCAAGCAAGCAGGAATGCAGAACTCAAACTCTTCTCTATACCTTTGGGTTGAACTTCAGATATGCCCTCAGTGACATACCCGTTTCCTCCTCCCTCCATAGCAGGAGTCTGCCTGCTAGGGGTCGAAGCTGAAAACTCAATTTCAATAAAAGATCTGAGTCTATGGGACAACTACTACAAAGTTTGAATTGATTATTTTTTGCATAGTAAGAGATATTGATCTAATTCACTCTTTTGCAAGTGGGTATCTGGTTTTTCCAGCACCATTTGTTTAATAGGTTATCTTTCAGAAAAGGCATTTGACAAAGTTCAACATGACTGCATGATACAAGTCCTGGAGAAATGTGGAGCTCATAGAATATACCTCCAAATAATAAAGGCTATTCATAAAAACGTCTAACCAACATTATAAAAATGGGGGAAAACTGAGAGAATTTCTTCTAAAATGTGGAATGAGACACTGGTGCCCACTTTCTCTACTTTTATTCAATATCATATCAAGTCTTAGCTAGAGAAAAAAAAAAAGAAAGCTATGAAGGGGATAATAATTTGAAAGGAAGTAATTAATTTATCTCTATTTACCAATGATATGACTTTATACTTAAAAGACCTAAAAGATATAATCCTCAACAGGAGTATAAGGAGAGTGCCTGAAAAGGTCCCTGGAGAGGGTGAGATGAAGCCTAATCTTACAAAACATTGGCTATGGTACCTTTCACAGTACCAGAAATGGGTGTTACTCACATTGAGCTGTTGATCAGAGATCCCTATGAGGTCCCCATAACAAGAGACAGGCTTCTGTCAAAGCACTTGATTACCCACCTGAGATAAAAGGTAACACCCTATTGGTGAAGATACCATATGCTGCCGGCACAGAACATGGAGAGACCTGGCTGGAATCCAGAAGAGAGCCAGTCCCCAGACAGCACACCTAGTGCTAGAAAGCGCTACATGAGCTCCTGGAGGAAAGTGGCCGACAACAGTGTGAGCAAGCACAGTCTAAGCTCCTCAGAAACAACCACCCTGACAAGATGTACACACCAGTGCAATGGTGGCACACAGTCTTTGTGGGTAACCAGTGGCTTTCTGATTGGCTAAGTGATCCACTCAGTGGAAAGGAACCCGTATCTGGAATTGGGAACCAGGTCTGAATCCTATGGAGACAAAGATTATGGTTTCCAATGTCAAGCTCCCACTAGTCTTTGACTAAAACAGGGGCTACATCCATCAAACTCTCTCTAAATTAATAACACTTATCCAATTTAACCTGTGTTGACTCCGCTCTCCATTGGAGAATTTGCTTTTCCATTTCAGAAGGTAGTGAGACCTAAGGAGATAAGCGACCCCTCACATCTCTGTTAGGGCTCAAGTGGAACCACAGAAGAAGTGGGGAGAGGAGCAAGAGTGCTGCTTCCATGGGGAGCCTGACAAGCAATACCAGGATGAAGGAGACAGACCCTGAGGATATTCAACACATACCAAAGCAAAAATCCAGAAGCTCCTAAGAGCTCACCACTGAAGTAGATTTAAAATACACCCACCAAGGCTCAGGGAATTTTGCAGAAAAGGGGGCAGAAAGATTGTAAGAGTCACAGGTTGGGAGGTCATGCCCAGAGGCACTACCTCCCACCAATCACTGACTGCTGCTCCCACAACCCCATGGGGAATACCAGCAACCCCTGAGAAGGACACCCTGAGGAGTGGGGTCAGGGAGGAGGGAAAAGATGACAACAACACATGATCTACCCATACAAAGTATGTTCTTAATAATGAAAATCAAAGGCCCTACAGACTCCACCAGGAAAATCTTACAGCTAACATCTACTATTTTCAAAACTTACTAAGATATTTCACATATTCATTCTAAGCATCAAACAACATCACTAGTAATAATGTATACAGGTAAAATGTGTATGAGCAGTGGTAATAAAGATGGGTCAACAAAAGAATAGAAATAAAAACAATTAACATTTAGCATGCATTACCATAAGCTAGATGCATTATCATACTTAACCTTCACCAAAGCCAGGAAGTTAGCAAAATGAGCTCTGAAGTTCTAGTATTTTCATTTTTAAACAATGGTATCAAATGAACTGAAAGAATGGCTTTGTAAGATAATATCCATCTTAATAAATTAGAGTATAAGCTTAAAAAATCATTAGAATATAACAATTATAACTATAATAACTATTATCAATTACAGTTATTTACTTACTATTATTAAAAATCTTATAAAATGGACTGGTAAGTATTATTATTCTGATTATAATATGATCATAAATTTATATATTCAATATTTGATCCTCACAAACTCATTTAAAAGTTAACATAACATTTACCAAGAAAATACTAGATAGTAGTTACCAGATTCTTGAGTTGTAACACAAAGTTATATAACTTTCAACTAAATGTTCACATCCACAGTGTAGTTGATAAGTGATAAAAATCAATGCATTCCAAAAACTACCTGGACTAGTTACTCGCTCCAGGATATCACGAAGTTCCCTCCACTTATTCTCCAGAACTATGAAATATAACATATATTAATAATCATAATTAAAACAGAAATAATGGAAATGTACATGCACAGCCACAAAATACTATAGTCTAAGAATTAGTCTTCAGTTCTTAGCACCTTAAACCATCAGCATCTATTTTGAAGTTTACAACTTTTTCATGTGCTTGATTCATTCCATTCTTGGTAAAAACCCATAATTCAAGAGCATATAACTATACTTTCAAGAATTCAATTGCATATCATACTTTAATAATGATAATGCTAATATGTTATATTACTACATTATTAATGGATGCCAGTATTTTAGTGCCTACTAGATGTGAAGTAAAATAACAGATGCTTTTCTATAGGATCTTTTTACATGTGATTATTCCAGGAGGTTGGTTATCTTACATATATTTTACAAACAATTAAAATAGCTCAGTGTTTATAAACTGAATATTGATGTCCCCCCATGACTTCAGATGTTGAATCTCTGGTTACCAATGTGATAGCATTAGAAAATGAAGCTTTTGAGAGATGATGAGCATTAGCTGAAATCATGAAGATGGAGCCCTCATGAATGAGAAAAGTGCCCTTACCAAAAAAAAAAAAAAAAAAAGAAATCCCAAATAAATAATTTTTTTTCAAATTGGTCAAGTAAGGACACAAGAATTTATCAGACTTTAATGCAGAAGAGAGCCCTAAACAAAACCTAACAAGGCCAGTACTATATGGTCATGAACTTACAGCCTGTAGAATTATGAGAAATAAATTTTAGTTGTTGAAAATCCCACCCATTCTTCTCCATCTCTATCTCTCTCTCTCTTTCTCTGTCTGTCTGTCTGTCTCTGTCTCTCTCTCTCCCTCCCTCCCTTTCTCCTCTCTGCCTGCAAATAAATAAAAATTTTTAAAGGGCTGGAGAGTTGGTTTAGCAGTTAAGATGCTTGCCTGCAAAGCCTAACAACCCAAGTTTGACTCCCCACTACCCATGTAAAGCCAGATGCACACGTGGTGCAAGCATTTTGGAGTTCATCTGAAGTGACTGGAGTTCCTAGTGTGCCCATATTCATTCATTCTATCCTGTGTGTGTGTGTCTTCTAAGTGTATCTCCCTGATCGCAAATAAATAAACATATTTTTTTAAAAAACTGAAAGCCACCCTATCTATGGTAATTTGTTATAGTAGTTTACATGGACTACAATCAACATAACCTGCCCATTATTTCAGATACCAAGCAGCAGAATCAGATTCCAATCTGCCTTGGGTGATCACAACAATAAAAGAATGTTGCAAAGTAGGAAGCTGTAATATTAACCTACAAAAATCAAGAACCTTCCCATATGGAAACAGAAAGCAACTAAGAACATACTGTGGAAGAGAAGATATACTGCCTAAGATACTAAGTATATAAGAAGGCAAGCAAACATATTTTTATTAATAAATAGAATACTATGGAGTAAACAACCAATGTTTAAACATAAGGAATGCTATACACCATTTATGAAAGATTCAAGTCACTGAACAAGTGGAAAGAAAAAGCAAGTTCTGCATAAAATACTTTACCCTCAGAGAGATATTAGTTATCCATTTGTCAGTCAATGAATATCTTAAAATCACATTAACAGTATCATCAGGGCTTTTTCCTCAAGGTCTTCTCACTGATTATAAAGTTCACCTGGAATAACAAATAAGCAAAAAACCCTAGGCAACTCAGAAAAAAAGGAGTAATAGTAGGTGTGAAGGAGATTAACACTTTAGATATTGAAGCATGTTATGAAGCCACAATAGCTACAATTATGTTATATGCATAGGAGTAGGATAGTGACTCAGAAAAGAAAATCTAGAGAGGTACCCAATTATATGAGAAAATTTACTGTCATGTACATACTAGAAAAAAATGGATAAATTCCTTTACAAGTTGAGAATAGGAAAATTGCTCCTATTTATGGTTCAATGTGATAAGACTCAAGAAAGTCAGCTCAACAATATAAAAGAAAATGCTTCCTTTAGTCAGATAGGTTTTACATTCTATAGAGTCTTGTGAATGAAGCCTAACACATTTGGGGAATCATAGAAATTTCTCACTTGCTTGGTAGAACCAACTCTGATACCTTCTATTTCATCATTTTAAACCTCAGCAGAAATCTCATAGCGACATAAACAGAGCCAGAGCCATGTCCGTTACTGTAGTAGAGAATAAACTACACTGCCCCACATTGCAATTCAGATCCAAGACCTTCCCTCAAATTTCTATGCAACCACTGCTTACTTTTTTATTTTTGGGTTTTCAAGGTAGGGTTTCACTCTAGCACAGGCTGACCTGGAATTCAGTACAGAGTCTCACAGCAATCCTCCTACCTCTGCCTCCCGAGGGCTGGGATTGATTAAAGGCATGCGCCACCACACCAGGCGCAATGCTTAGTTTTAAAAGGGATTCCAGTCTTTGAATGTCTCAATCTACAATTCACATTTCAAAATGTGTAATTGCTACAGAGCAAGGCCCCTTAACAGATATTTGGATTTAGCCTATAATTAAAAGTAAAAATTAATGCAAATGTGTACCAAAACTCATTAAATAGGGTTGGGGAAAAGGCTTAGCAGTTAAGGTGCTTGCCTACAAAGCCAAAGGACCTAGGTTTGATTCCCCAGGACCCACATAAGCCAGATACACAAGGTGTCACAAGCGCCTGGAGTTCATTTGCAATGGCTAGAAGCCCTGGCATGCCCATTCTCTCTCTGTCCCTCTCCCTCTCCCTCTCTCTCTGTCTATATTCATTTCTGTAAGTGTCTCTCTCAAATAAATAAATAAAAATGTTTTAAATGCATTAAATAATATTTTCAAAAAAAATTATTTTGGAGAAGGATCTCTGGTGTCCAGCTGGATTTAAGCCAGTATGTAACATCACTGTTGACTATGTAGCACTGTGTTCATTATGAGACAACATCTTTGCTTACCTTGAAATCTTTTACTTCACCATAAAGATACCAAGCCTCTAAAAAAAATGTAAAGATTGTGTTTACGAAGAAAAATATTGAATATTTAATATCTTTCTAAATAAACATTTCAGGAAGCATGATACATATTCTTTGGAAAGCAAATATGCCATAATTGAGTGGCAGGAAGGTATCTCAAACACAATAGTCACACTGTCTGATTGGTGTCTCTGGATCATATAGAGAATACCTACATCTATAAAAATAAGTACTATCTCCACAAGTGGTTTCTGAAAAAGCAATATGAAAAAAAAACACTAAGATGATACATTGGCAAAAGACATCACAGCCTTGCTGCACAACAACATTGCCTTGCAAATGAAAACCTGCACTATTCCTTATGATCAGGGTTTCACCCATTTATTTGGTTAATCATTAAAATGGCTAAACAGACCTCTAATTTGAAAATAAAAACCAATTGATGCAATCACAAACAAGTTCTAAAATTGCGGTTTATAAAAATTGAAATCTTGTTCTAAGCCAAAACACACACACAGTTACCTTTTCCTAATCAGAGCATTCATTTCTCCTCATTATGATCTCACAAGCACATTAAAATCTTATTAACATTAATTACTTCTGAGCGCCTATGCATGAGCAGCGACAGTCGTGAGCGTGCGCGTGTCTGGATCACATCTACATTTATATACCTTGCTGCACTTTGCTTATAAAACATGTGAAAATATTTCTGCTAACACCAATTAGCTAATTTCATACACACACACACACAGAGAGAGAGAGAGAGAGAGAGAGAGACAGAGAGAGAGAGAGACAGAGAGAGAGGAAAGGAGGGGGGAGAGAGTAAACTACTGTCTCGCTGCACAGCCTATCAGAGACCAGCAAGCATATGAACAAATGGGTGGGAAAGAAAGGGAAAGAACGCTTGAAAATGAGAACTAAAGGCCTTACACTTGAGTCATGATTCTTGAGGTGAAAACAAACTGAAAGGACAAAACAACAAAAATGAAATAATTAAAATGATAAACCTAAGTCCTCTATTTTCTGCACAGATATGATGATAGAGATAAAGGGAAAGTTGTGAGAAAAAGGCACCAGACAAGGGAGCCAGAAGTGACAGTGTCTTTGCATGCTGTTTTAGTTAAGTTCTCCATGTGCAAACACACACACACACACACACATACACACACACACCCCACACTCTGACCCACACAAATATACCCACAGACTAAACAAAACATAAACTTTATTCTGACCTTAAGCTAAGATTATGTCACTACATCTTGAAACATATCTGTCTTCACAAGCAAATAAGATATCTGCTTAACTCAAATGATGTATGGATTCTATTTATACATCGAACATTACATACGGGAACCATTTGTCCCTCCCACAGAACAACAATGTAAATGTACAAAGCTAGGCAGTTCCAGCCACAAAACTACATACAATCCTTATCTGTTGAACTTATACTCTCCTCTCAGAAGACAAATCTTTTATCATTCACACAAACATGCCATCAAATTATATTCTTCCTACATCCCCTAGCATTTATTGGATATATTCATCAGCAACATACAACAGATCATCACATTGACATTTTCTTCTTTGATCCATGTGCCTATCTGATTACTGGATTAAAAGTCCTAAGAAACACCATTTTATCTATAGCCACATCTGCTGAGTCTTCCGACCATTTTTAATTCTTTGTTCCTGTTAACCACTATCCCAAATACTGTGTTGCTTGCATAAAGAAAATATTTCAAGGTTCCCTATGTAAAACACCAGGCATCAGGTATGAGTTCATTTTTAGTTCCATGACAGAATTTTGAGTGAGAAAAACAATTTATCTCATTGAGTCACAATACCTATGTCTGTAGGAAAAATAATTAATAGTACTTAATAGTATTTTAACAACTGAGTATACTAATTAAAATATTGGAGAACATTTAAGAATGAAATAAGATGGGCGTGGTGGCGCACGCCTTCAATCCCAGCACTTGGGAGGCAGAGGGAGGGTCGCCATGAGTTCGAGGCCACCCTGAGACTACACAGTGAATTCCAGGTCAGCCTGGGCCAGAGTGAGACCCTACCTCAAAAAAACAAAACAAACAAAAAAAAAGAATGAAATGGAGAGGGAAAAAGGAATGGAATAGAACATGAGACATTCAGTCATCCAGCACAATTAATGCTTAAGTTGATTTAATCATCTATATTTTATTGTATAATCTTAATTTTCTACCTACCATCCAACAGCCTCATTGGCCCACAAAACATGGAAGTAAAGGACCCATAACAACACAGATCTGTGTTCTACAGATACGCCATGTAACAAAAGTCTAAGTATGCTTTGTAGTCTACAGCACAGATTAGAGATAGAGGAAGGATTTTTGAATCCTTATGAAATAGTATTTAAAATACATGATACTGCCATCAATATGGAGTTCACGTGTTGAAAAAATATGCATGAAGATTAGATAGATTTTATAATCTAGGTAATTGCAGGCAGCTATTTGTAAATATACACACTTAAGTGTATCTATCCACTAACACTAAAAATGGCCTTAAAAAATAAAATCTAAGGCAGGCATGGTGGCACACACATTTAATCCCAGCACTTGGGAGACAAAGGGAGGAGGATCACCACAAGTTCAATGCTACCTTGAGACGACATAGTGAATTCCAAGTCAGCCTGGGCTAGAGCAAAACCCCACCTCGAAAAATCAAAATAAAATAAAATACAATCCATAGAACCATGGAAATAAATAGTAATAAGTAAGTAATAAAATTACTTACGTAACATAACATAATAGCACTATGCTTCAGAATGTATTGATTTTTAATTAGGGAATCCTTAAGTATCTCTTTATAGGTCACTGATGGCATTATGGAATTTGAAGCCCAAAATTAAACTATTAACAACTACTGCCACATGAACAGCAATTCAAATTTTTAAAGAAATATCTAAATTTATAGAATAATGAAAAAGAAATTTAGTTTAGTAATCAATTCACAATAGGAGTTTCAGTAACAGCTACATTAAGATAGACCCCTAAATAATCCTAGAGGTAGGGAAGAGTAGGAGACGGCAAAGAAAAATACCCCGGGGACATTATCAACAGTACCACAATGTTAAATCTTCAGTGACATGATACAGAGGGCTTGCCACCATCCATCTCAGAAGACTAAGATAGACAAAGCAAAAAGTGCATAAACTTGGAACCCACCTTCCCTTCTCATAAATGTCACATCACAAACTACAAAGATTAAATGGCCACATTTCAACATCAAAGGTGCACATGGCATTTGAATCAGATCTAAGAATCATAGTCTTTATTTTCCAATAACAGCCAATATGCTGAGGCTCACTTAACTCTTTCCTGGGTTTGTTTTTTTTTTTTTTTTCAGCTTCTCAAGGATTACTGAAATTGGAGACTACGCGAGAAACTATAGTTCATCATTTCCAAAAATGATATTCATCCAGATTGCCCTTCAATCCGTGAAATCTGAGATGCCTCAGGATTCTTCTTTGTGAGAGCTTCACAAATATATCCAAAGATGGTGAGTCCCATATGGCTCTGATAAATGAAACCCGTTACTGTGGATTTCAAGCTCTTCTTTACAACAAAACACTATTGGGTGGATTTGGTGCTCATGAAATAAAGCACTAATTGCGTGGCCTAACAACACTGAATCCTCTGCCTAGCAGACATTTCAAGTTGTGCCAAATTGGTTTTGGGATGTGAACAAACACCCTGGAGCCAGACACTCACAGGCACACACCACTCCCTGGAAGGAAGTTGGGCACTCTTGGAAACTACATTAACTCTTTCAGGCCACCCGGGAACCTAACTCTCAGGAAAAGACAGACCTCATTTAAGACAAAAACAAGTCATTCTGTCCAGTGTTAAACCCAGGTAAAAGGTAAAATAGCAAACGCTGATTGGGAGTTAAAGTGTCCAGAGATGTCACACAAAATCTATATCCAGTGGGTGCTTTTTCAAATGTATCCAAAAAAAATCTTACTCCTCTTTTCCTATGTATGCATAATTTCCAAGATATTAATATGAGCTGTGTGCATTCAGGAAAGAAGAATTCATTTTAAGCTTAATATGCCACATTTGCCTCAAGCCAAGTGATAAGAAACTTTTGTTTCTTTGGTAACCACTTTCCGCTTATTATAAAAAGAAACTTCTAAAGTGTTTTAAACCACATGAAATATAATTTCCAAACAAGAATTCTTCTCTGGTCTTTGTATCCTAGTTCAGAAATGTCTATAAATCTGAAGGTACACATCGAAGTGGCAATTAATCTAATACCGTCATCTTTTCACTCAAATTTCAGTTAATATTTAAAACAACATAATGTGAAGAAAACTCTAAAACCACCACTTCATAGTTCTTCAGTTTTTCAGTCTTAATTTCTGCAAAATAATTTCTTATGAATAAGTATTTAATTTTCTAGCAAATTTTACTTAAACCTTTTATTTGCAGGATGCTAAAAGCATATTTGTCCTCAAAAAAACCCAAACTCCATCAACTATAATTTTATACTTTTTAGGCTACTATCACCTTAAAGCTGTCACTGTCATATTTTATTTGAAAAGCTTGATAAACATGCAGTTACAATGAAAATCATTTGGAAGTAGGAAATGACTGACTGCATAGGCATACGAAGAGGTTAACTGCTTCTAGTTTAAGTCTCTACCATATCATTTCTTAAAGAAACACTATTTAATTTCTTGCCAGTTGGTATGAATTTACATGTAACACCAGTAGACTGTGTTTTATTTCTAACAAAGCCTTATAGCCTTACAATTAGCTTGTACATGCTGCTACTATTGACTCCATTAAAAAACAACAAACTTGTCAACAGACCCTGAAAGGAAATAAGCTGCTATTTGCAAGTAGAGAGGACACATTTGGGTAAATCAAATGTACAGTTGCTCTGGCCTCAATTAATTAATCTCAGTTCTTAAGAGTAGAACCCAAGGCTGTGGTTGTGTTGGTTATGAAGGTCATCTACCTGATGTGCACAGAGATTCTAGAACTCCAGATAACTCACACAATTCCTAATCAAAATTAGAGGTGGGGTTTGTGGGCTATGTTTGAACTATGTGTCGGCTATGATGGCAATACCTCTAAGTTCTGCTGCATATTCATTTAGTTAGCTGCTGGCAATCAAATATAACTTTGATTCTAGTTTAAATTAGTATATAGAACCTAGCAAGGCATCAAAACATTTTTAAAAAAAGATACTACTGATACTACCACACAAGCAAGTTTCTAGTTTTTATTGTTGTTGTTGTTGTTTTTGGTTTTTTGAGGCAGGGTCTACTCTAGCCCAGGCTGACCTGGGATTCACTATGGAGTCTCAGGGTGGCCTCGAACTCACAGCAATCCTCCTACCTCTGCCTCCTGAGTGCTGAGATTAAAGGCGTGTGCCACCACGCCCTGGCAAGTTTCTAGTTTTTTAAAGCAAATATTTACTACACCAGTGAAAAGCTGACTTAATGCATACATATTTAACAGAGAAGCCATTTTCCCACAAGGTTCAAGCAAAAGGATATCTGGGGCAATTACAAACACTTATAGAGGAGTCCAGTTCAAGTTAGGATTTGTACCGAAAATCCATATAATGACATCAAATCAGGATGAAAAATAAGCATAGATTCATTTTGAAACCCTGTGATCAATATAATCAGGATTATTTTCTTATCTTTTACTATTTGTCCAGCACTTTTTTCATGTTTAGAGCCCTTCCCATGAGCTCAGAATCATCTCAGTTAACACCATGTCCTGTGTCTGGTGCCACATTTCTTGCTTACACGATCTGAACAAAACAGAAGTAGAGGCTTAAAATGATGCACAGTCCTTACAGATCAGCCAGCTCTAAATGCCCTTAATAGTCAAAATGCGCCTATTAACCAGTTTTCTAAGCCAATAACATCATCTGTATGATTGTTTAAATGCTAAAGCAGCAGGAAAGAAGAGGGAGGGAAAGGGTACAAAGATATGAGAGGAGCCATTCTTGATCAACAGAGGAACTGGACTGTCCACAATTTTCTTACAGAAGCAATGAGTGACCTAGTTTCTAGTAGCAACCCCAACACTGAAAACTGCAGTGTAACTGAAAACAAGCTGTTTTACCTCCGCTGGCTTCTACTGCTTACTCTGACACCGACTGCTCTCTGCATCCCTATGCTGGCTAGGATCTTTTAAGTTCTATGTCCTGAGCCAAAACTTCACCATCAGCTTCTCTCCCTCCCTTTTTCTGTATCCTGTACCTCTGCAAGGAAATAAAATTAGCAAAGTTAAACATGCCCAGTGGGCAAGACAGGCTTGGGTTTAAGGAGTAAGTTAGAGCACGCTGTGCTAAAGTGCTTATTTGGCTCCAAAAGGTTCATTGTTGGGATGCTAGCTCCCACAACTAGCTCCTCAGGGATTTTTGCAGGAAAATGGAGAACTGTGTTAAGATAGACATGCCCTTTAAGCTGGTCTCAAATCAAAATAAATTTAGAATATTCAAAAACACCCTACAGGATTTTCCCTGTGGAACCTAAATAAATCACTGACCAAATTGCCCAGTTCATACTCCACTACTAAATGGGACTTTCTACAGCAAAATCTTATGTCTTCCTTTTCTACATCTGAAAAGACAGTAGGTAGAGTTCTTCACTTTAGGCTTCATCGTTCTATCTTCTTGTGATGGAATTCCAAAAGAATGTCATTTACGGAATGATCTCTTATAAACTGAAATACAATTCATTTCTAAAAGCCTTGCAAGTCTGCTAAAGACAAGATCACATCCCGTGGTTAGTAATCTTGTGGAACTTTAAAGATATGTACCTATAATACATCATTAGATAGCATTAAGATCCTTCTAACATGGATACATATTATAACATAAAATTATGAATAGTTTCACACCTTCATGTACGCTGGAGTTTACTTATTACCTCTAAAACTGCATTCACACTAAATTTTTAGCAATTAATATATAAGAGAAGTGTGAACTGTATTTTTTTCTTTCTTTGAGACAGAGAGAGAGGCAAATAGAGAGAGAATGGCTGCGCCAGGGCCTTCAGCTGGTACAAAAGAACTCCAGAAGCATGCGCTACCTTGTGCATATACTTTACGTGGGTCCTGGGGAATCGAACCTGGGTCCTTTGGCTTTGCAGCCTAGCACCATAACTGCTAAGCCATCCCACCAGCCCATGTATTCATTTTTATATTGTAATACATACACAGACTGTCCTTTATACTATGAAACTTTTTTTCTTTTCAAACAAAAACATAACAGATGCTCAGTAATCAGGATTTTTAACTTTTATGATAAAGGCATCATTCATTGTACTTTAAATGGAAACCAATTCTTTTAAGACTTATAATAATGGTTATGCTATAAAATTCTTATTCATCATATGCAGTATATCTTAACAGTTAAGATTTAAATTTTCCTTCAAATAACATGTCCCAACAAAGAGTTTTAACTCTCAAAAATATAAATAGAATAATATTAACTGGGGGGGGGGGGGCAGCGGTGGAGAATGGGCACGCCAGAGCCTCCTGCCACTGCAAACAAACTCCAGACACAGGTAACACCTTGTATATCTGGCTTTACGTGTGACGTACAAACTTCAACTGATCTTCCTATAAAATTAACATTGGTTCCAAACTTTGCAATATTTCAGAAAGAAACTACTAGATTAAGAATGAAAAATAAAAAAATCCCTATAAAGGAAAAATCTCTAAATCCTACAAAATTTACTTAGCACTTATTGACTCATGCTTAAGAAATGAAGGAGTGGCCTGACTTAGGAAAGTAACGTAGGAGAGTCAGCAATGGCACATTAAGAGACTCACTTTACCATTTACCGGGGCTTAATCCCAATTCTGCCACTTACTAGAATCCAATCTTGTGGAAGTCACTTAAGAATGCCAAGCCCAACTTCCTATCTCTTAAGGCACACCTCATAATAAAGGTACAGAAGTTAAAAATGATCGCACAGGCAGGGTTATTTAAGAATTCACTAACTGCTGGGTGTGGCAGTGCACGCCTTTAATCTCAGGACTCTGGAGGCAGAGGTAGGAGGATCACCATGAGTTTGAGGCCACCCTGAGACTACATAGCGAATTCCAGGTCAGCCTGAGTTAGAGTGAGACCCTACCTGGAAAAACCAAAAAAAAAAAGAGTTCAATAACTATGATTATTAGTATTTCAACCCTTTCTATGGAGACTTGATTTCTACCTCCAGCGACAAATTCATTTTGTAACAGAAAAATAAGACTTATTTTCAATTTATGTGGTCTACTTGATAATTATTAGACTACATGGGTCATACAGTTTTTAGCCCCCAAAGCAAGACACTATATATGCCATACTGGGAAACTGGCAGATTTGTTGAACTGGGGAAAATAGTTTGATGCAAAGAAAGAGCACAGACTGAATTTTGACTTTGGCCCTTAACAGCTGCAAGGTGAATTTGGCAACTGATTCATAGCTTCAGTTTTTTCATCTGAAACACAAGCAGAAAATCACTGATCAAATAAAGCAACTTGTGTGAAAGGTGCTATGTCTTTCCCTTCATCCTTAGTTTTTGGCCTAAGGGATAAGACTAAACTTTTCTAACATGACAGTATTGACTCTGGCCTTGCACATGCAAGGTGTGAGTATGTTTAGTGAGGGGCAAGTGCAACAGATGAAGATGAACTTGGATGCAACAATAAATACAATTTAATAGTATGCCCTAAAGTAAGAGTAGTGATTCTTTGCTATAAGAATATATGGGGGGGGGTCCTTTTCATAAAATACTCATGACAAATATTGCTCTTGAGATTCTGATTTAAGGTGCCCAGGAATAGAATCTAGAAACGTAAGCATTTAAAAGGTTCTCCTGTGACCTGATACATATGACATGTGGCTCAACTTAAGGGTTCTAAGTATTTTGGAGCAGCTGCAATTCAGGACACCTGTGTTCTTCTGTACAGGTACTGAGAATAGAGCTTGCAGATCTGAAATTTTAAATACTTTCATTTATTTCTTTGAGAAACAGAGAGGGAGGAGGCCGGGGGGGGGGGGGCGCAGTAGAGAATGGGCACGCCAGAGCCTCCTGCCACTGGAAACAAACTCCAGACACAGGTAACACCTTGTATATCTGGCTTTACGTGTGACTTACAAATTTAAAGCTGGGCAATCAGGATTTCCAAGCAAGTGCCTTTAACCACTGAGCCATCTCCCCAGCCCAAGGAGATCTGATTTTTAACAAACACCATAGGTATTTCTTATGTTCACTAAAGGTAAGGAAGCACTGATCTAGGGTAATACAATTTTTAATCACATTTGGTTATTGACAAATTTGTACTTTCTTAATAAATAGCATGTCCAAAACATAATTTATAAATATGTAAATAGTTATTTAGAGACTAGTAGTCTATTTTAGCCTAAGCATTACTGTTACAGTTACTAAAACCAAAACACAAAAATTTTCAAGGCATCAGAAAGTCCACCACCACATAGCAGTCCAACTAAGAAATGTCACAAATTTCAATGTCGTAAAGTTGTGTGTTTTGCTTCTGGTTTTTACTGTCCATTCTTTAAGTAGAACAATAATGGCTGAAACAATCATTAATATTTGTATACTACATTTACCACTTTTATATGCAAGAATCAACTTAATCCTGGCACTAATCTTGTGAGGAACATAAGAAAACTAATGTTTACTGCTGTTTTTCTAAAAATTAAAAAGTTTTTTTTAAGAAAAGCAAGTTCTCAATCCTAAATTTTCCTATCTTTATAGTAATATGTGGACTGAACCCCCAGGCAGGTGCAAATTCCATTCAAAAAAATACGAAATTAAGGGTTGGAGAGATGGCTTAGTGGTTAAGGCACTTGTCTGCAAAACCTAAGGACCCAGGTTTGATTTCTCAGGACCCACGAAAGCCAGATGCACAAGGTGGTTCATGTATCTGGAGTTCATTTGCAATGGCTAGAGGCTCTTATAAACCCGTTCTCTCTCTCTCCCTCTCTCTCTTTCCCTCTCTCTCCAATAAGTAAACACAATGTTTAAAAATATAAAATTTAAAATCTGTGATTTTTAAAAATTGTTATAAATAAACCCCTCAGAGCATGAAATTATTTTAAGTTTCAATTAGTCTATAGTCATATGCCATCATGAGTTCATCTTGCTGTTTAAATTTTTACTTTATTTATTTTATAGCAAAAAGATAGAAGGAAGGTGGGACCTCAAATGAAAACAAATAAAAATTTAATAATGTACAAAAATTAGAATACCCTTAAGCTATAATGCTGTCATTTTACCTTGCCCATGTCAAATTTAACCCATATAAGAGATTCATCTCCTAAAACATGAAACAACATTAAATAGCCTCTTAAAGGCTAGAAATTCAATGTTTAGCAATGGTGGTCTAAAGAGTGAGAAGCCAGATATGCAACATGAACAATTCTAACATGTATCCAGTCCCCACCAAAATCATTGGTCAGATCAGCTTGTCATCAACTAGAACCACTACTCTGATTTTAACAGACCTAGCAAGTAGGGTATCTGACCTAAATTACATAGGAAATTTGTTGTAAAGATAGAATGAGAAACTGTATGTTTACTCCAAAGACAACTACAATACACACTCATGGACAGTGAGTGCATTGTTTTCCTAAGTGAAATTTAGAGCGCTTGGAAAGGAGGTAGAATCAAAAGGTGTTTTTCCAAAGGAAAATAATGCCCTAAAATAACTGTAAACTCAGAAACACATACACACAACAAGAAGTAAAAATTTTATAAAGCAGGAGAGAGGATCTCTCTTTGGCCTGACACTCACTGATTAGGCCACACTGGCCAGCCAGGAAGCTCTAAGGATCCTCCTGTCTCCTCCTCTCCAGGGCTAATATCACAGGCATACACTACCACACGTAGGATTTTATGTGGGTACCAAGGAACAATCTCAGGTTCCCATGCTGTGATAGTCACAATCATCTCTCGGATGGCGCAAATGAATGATGGGTATATTTGATGGGGTGACGCAAAGCAGATAATGCACAGAGACAGTGGTGACCACGATAGTTACAATACTTGCTTATTCGTGACACCATCCAACTGACAGAAAGCCTCCATACAGACCTCATTAGCATGTAGCATGCAGCCACAAGGAGAGAACAAAAGTGGAGGAAAAGTCCAAGCCAAGTGTTAGAACAAGGGAGTGAACCAGGTCCTGGAGAGCCAATTAAAACACATATCATAAAATTCCAAAATAATTTTCAAATATTTTATTTTTTAAAAAAGTCAATACAATAAAAAACAGCTTTATCATCAAAAAAAAAAAAAGAATTTTATAAACCAGCCAAATATTACTTATTTGGACCTCAAGTAATAGAGTGACTAGATCAGTGCCATAGATTCTAGAGGCACAAGTATGACCGAGGCACATACTCTCTCCCCAAGCTCAAGGTTTGTACGGAATAAATATGTATTTAGAAGCAATGGCAATACAGTGTGAGAAGTGGTACTACCAAGAGACGCATGTAAAAGTTGTCATGAAAATCTGACAAGCAGGGGTACTCACTTACTGTCTGAAAAGAAGGGGTACTCACTTCTGCAAAGACAGCGCTGAGGCTTCACAAGGGTAAGCACTGGGTGAACATCACTGCCAACCCCTACTTTCTCCATCTCCAATTCTAAACTAAAGGCACCCCTCTTTGCACCCTGGCTTTTACAAAGACTTTAAGTGTACCTGGAATGAGAAGAGTAAGCACACATCCTAGCATCTCCTTGAGCAGCAAGAATCGTCACACTTACGAGATCACTTGATAGTTTTAGGCTGTGTTGTTGTTTTTGTTGTTGTTTTTGCTGCTGCTGCTGCTGCTGCTGTTTTTGAAAAGCTACTACAAAGTCCAAGCTTGAAACAATTTACAAATTCAGCAAATGTCCTTTCTTTTTCGCTGTCTCATGCACTAGTTACTCTCATATCAACAGGGACACAAGGTGGCACTGTCGTGCTGACATTCATTTCAGGGCCTTTTCTAAATGGACAAATTTGAAAAAGGCAAAAGGCCCTATTGTGACAACTAAAACCAGAGTGGTGATGCTGGCCTCCCTCTAAATATGCCAGCATTACAGAGGCCTAAGGAAGAGCAACTCATTTTGCATTTCATGAATGTCACACAATACTTTTACAGGAGACAACATAGTCTCTGATGGTTTCTCCAAAATGTCATGTCTGTGCTCATCAAAATGTTCACAGGCACATAGTTCAGCTTTGCTAGCAGAAGCTCAGCAGTGAGCTGCTCGCCATGGGCAGGCTGTGGACAAGGACCACCTCTCCACCTAGTGGCCAATGGGGAAGGAATGGAGCCATAGTAGCCATGTTGCACTTCATTTAGTTACAAGCAGGCTTGTATCAAGCCACCCACAGACAATTAAGTCAGTCAGTGTGACAAACAACAACTTTTGGTTTATCGAATTCTTCGAATCATCAAATAGGCTCAGTAATTTATTGTGATATTTACTTACCCAGAGAACCAGAACCTCAAAATTAAAGTACTCTGCTCTCTCTGACCACATGCATGCCCTTTATTCTTGTATCCATAAACTTTGTTCCATACATTTGTAACTTACACGTAGAAAATGCAAACAGACATGTCTACATCTAAAATAAAATTACACATTTTTTAAGATTAAAATAAAAATCTAAAGAGGAGTTTTCTCCCTCATTTCACAGGCAAGAACACTGCAGAACAGGGAGACTATGGTTTATTTAAAGTCACACAGTCAGAACTAGAAACCAGGCCTCCAGATTTACTTGCTTTAAATCCTTTGTGGTATTAATTAATACCTCCTGAGTCCCAAAGAAGTGCTTTTTGTAACACACCATAGGGTTTCTCTCAACATACGAGGAAAATAATTAGTTTCTGAAACTTTTGTTCCTGTTTTTGTGCTTACTTGATAGAATGAAACTATTGTGTATAGGTCCCAGCACATCTTCATATTTGTGGGAATATTATGAACTAAATAATTACTCATATCCATTCAACTTTTACAAAACAGAACAGCAAAAGGGCAGGATACAAGGAGAAATGTCCTGTTCAAAACTACTTTACAGAAAGTCGTAATGTAAAACGAAACCTGAATCCATTCTATTCTGACTGATGGAAAGTTTATAGAGAGGTTTTTTTTTGTTTTGCTTTTATATAAAAATTATTTGACACACACACAAACTTTACCCATTTTCATTCAGCTCATGATGCTGCTTTGGCGCCCGTGTTAGGAAGGCTTCTTACTAAAACAAAGGAGATCTGTCCACAAACTATGAAAATCTGCTCGCAACTCCAAACTGAGGGGTTAAAGGGGAGAAAGAAACCCGGCAGGGGGAGCGCCACGCGTGTGGGCTGCTCTGACTGCTCTCCTATGACCTTCTCCTGGTGCTGCACTAGAGGCTGTCTTGGGATGGATGAAGAAGGCAGATATGTTTAGTCAGATGGAAAAGCCGACACAGTAGGGATGGGTCAAATGGCTTTTACTAGATGTTGCGGGTAAAAAAAGCATTTCTTTCTCCCAATCCATCCACCCTCAACTTACTTGTGTTATCTGAACTGAACTTAGAGCCACTTAATTTTTAATCATCTCTATTTCTCTCCCCTGTAGAAATGAAATGAGAGAATAAAGAACACCACTGATGTGAGAACCAGAAAATGTTACAACTGCTTTGGTTCTTTTTATCATACCTAAAAACCAGGAAGATGGAGACATTAATAAATTAGTTCAGAACTAGGGTATACTTATTGGGTCAAGAGGATTTTAGTGTCTGGTATTAAAAGAGAAAAAAATGCTGACAAAACACTAGGATAGAGCCATCCCTACAACAATATTTGCCTAATTTCTATTTGAACAATTTAAGAAAAGAGCATTTTCTCACTGTTTAAATGTGTTGGTGTCTATATGGTGTCATTGTTTTAAATGTTAGTCTTACAGTTTTCATATAGTTTTCATAAATAGTCACAGTTGCACCTATAGCAATAAAAGTGTTATATAAGCCAAAATATTCATCACTTTCTACTAATAATAATTTGGTTTTGTCATTGTTTTTTGTTTTTACTGATTTTTAAGTAGGTACCTAAACAAAGAAAACAATACTCGTATAATTTTCTTCATATACATTTCATTTACTGAAGTAAAGATCAAACTGTAAAAGGAATATCTAACAACAAACCATAATTTAATTGCAAATTCACAGAACATCTTAAAGGAAAAATAAAATAAAGATCCAAATTAAAGTCAAAAGGAAAATCTAAACCCTTCTAAACATTAAAAAATACAAATAAATAAATAAAATTTACAGGGCTGGAGAGATGACTCAGGTTAAAGGTGCTTGCCTGCAAAGCCTGACAACCTAGGTCAATTTCCCAATACTCATCTAAAGCCAGACGCACAAAGTGGTGCATGCATCTGGAATTCATTTACAGGCAGGAAGCCCTGGCAACACCACTCCCCCGCCCCTTTCTCTCTGTCTCTCTCTCAAATAAATAAATAAAAGTATTTAAAAACAAAATAAAATTTATACAACAAATTCTATAGTTTCAAAAGTTTAGATTGAGTTTACCTGAGAAAATAAGCACATATATAAAATTTGTAATTACTCTTGTTTGTACCTTTATATTTCACTTTATTGGGTATCTTTTAAGGCTTCAAAACCCCCAAACTCTACCATGTGATTTTATATTTATTGAATGTGAATCCTTACATTAGTAGTTTTATGTGAAAAATTTTCAAATAAAATTCTTAATACTTAAATGCTTAATAAGTAATAGGCACATTAAATTAATATCTGGACACATATAAGTCTTCAGTGCCAAAATTACGTGTAATACCAAAAAGGTAAACATAGTATGCTATAATTGCCATCCTTCCTATCAGTTTCAAGGGTAAGAGTGGGAATTCACAATTAATAATGACATATTCAATTTCAAGCTGAGAACTAGATGAGTCACTTAACTTACAGTCCTTATTCCTTTTCTCAATATTCTTACTTGGAAGTCAGCAGCCCCTCTGTCTAAGTTAACGTGGTTTATGTAAGGGTCACTTTACACTGCTAAACCGAACTACCAAACAGCCGCCTGGGGTTGAGTGTCCAAAGATTCCAGAAAAGCAAGCTCCATGTCCTCAAGCTGACTGCTGTCAACTGAACTGTAGAATCACCAAAAGGCTTGACCCTGGAGTGGAAGAGTGTATGAAGCCAAATTCAAGCATAATTTTTCCACAGTTGAGTACAGAAATGACACAGTACTTATTCGTATTACAGTTGAACAGTTACAGTGGCAGAAAAGTCCTTTTTGCTTCTAAGCCCTCGAATGTTCTTTTAAACATCTACTGCAGGGGCAACAACATATACTAAAGTATTAGGTGGGTCGTATCTCTTCTCTTAGCCTCAGAAACTTACCGATGCTGAAATCAGAAACTATATGCATGGTAATAATTTGCATAATTATTTATAATTGGTATCAACAATGATGAATAAATGTATAGTATCTATGAAACAGGAAAACATGAGCTGGCATTCTCTAGAACTTGGAGGATATTGATGTAGCCTTTGAGTTTTGGGTAGCAAATGAGAAGCACCTTGCTAGTTATTTAACATTGGCTATAGTTCCTGGAAATTCTGTAAAATGCTAGAAATTTAAGTAATGGAAATAATGAAGCAAGTTTTCAGGAAAGTTGTAAGTTTCAGGTTTCGCATGATACCTACAAGTATTATACTTGACTTAAGATTTAAAGCAAAGTATCAAATGATCAATGCTGACTCTAGTGATTATGTAAATAATCCCTAGTAATTGTATAAAATCACCAAAATAGTTTACATATTATGAAAAAAAAATCATTTAAAAGGCCTTGGCTTCAAAGTTAATACTAACACTTGCATAACTGAGAGTGCATGTTGTCCTTGGCGTGGGATAAACTGTGTTTGTTATACCTGATTTCTAAACTTCGCCTATAATTTATACAGCCATATAAAAGAAAATATTTAGATTTTCTTTTCAGTGCTAGTTAAGGAAGTTAGTTCAGGCATCTATTTTTCTTCTTTTATACTTCTGTACAAAAAATAAAAATAAAACCCATAGTTTGCTATGGTATATTTCTAAAGTACTATCCAATGTAAGTCAGGTCCAGTGCCGATTATCAACATTTATTCTTAAGAGGGTCTGAAGAAGGCTGGAACCAGCAGCATTCAAGGAATGCCAACACCAGTCCTTCCTCTAAATGAGATGATCACCAGTGAGCAACGTGAGCCAGATGCTGTTCCACACACCTTGCCAGAGCCGGAAGCAACACACTCGTTCAGGGAATGACTGAATTTGACTTCTTCCTACGTAGCAGCAAGACCATTCACTACTCAGGGTTGGGCAAGTCCATGAACACATCCACCGATAATTTTTATATTAATAGAAAGCCAGAACATGTGTAGATCATCACAGAATTGGATATTTATGTAGTGCCAGATTTTATGAATATGGGAATTTGTTAATTAGCACAAGGACTAATCATTAAAATTCAAAAATAGATAAATAAATAGGAATACCATTTATTTGTTAACATTTCAGGGAGAAAGTATGCAGCTGCTTTCCTTTTGATGAATACAGACGTCTGCAGAAAAATATGAAGGAAAAATATCTGCAGTTTTTGAAACCTTATTGAGTAAGATCCAGGAAATCACTACATAGTCTTTATATTAAAAATAATCATAGTGATTCACTCTTTCAGTTTAAAAAAAAAAGTTTAAACTGGCATGTGCTTAGCATCTGAATCATACCATTTGCCTTCTACTGTTTGGGTGCTTCTCAAAGAGCCAAAGCCGATCTTCAACGGATAGGAGTTAAAAAGCACATGCACGTCACTCAGTACCACATTGTTTTAGCTACAGGGCATGGCAAAACATGAAATAACTGCTTTAGAACACTTCCTCATGTGGGTGTGTTAGATAACTGTCTGCTCCAACACTAAAATGAAACACACTGTGACCTGACCAAGGCTGCAGGATCTAAACAGACAGATTCCATGTGCTGATAGGAAGAGCCCACCATAACCAGCAAGGCTGGTTAATGAATTTTTCTGGCACTCTATAGCCCTCCTGTGACGCAGCCTTTCAGCTTTCCAAATCCCTATACAGCAGAGCACACTGGTTTTAAGTTTACTTATGCACATTGTACAATGTCTTGCTGCATTTGGATTGTGACAGTCCCTCCCAGAAAAGGGCAAGATTATTTTTCATACTAAAAATATTTCAGATTTACTGAAGGCCAACCAAGAACTATGATGCGAAAAAAAAAAAAAAACGCATCCTAAATATTAAAACCACCACAGAAAGGACTAAAATCTTACTTACATTTCTACTTTCTAGAAGGCTAAAAGAATTTTTCTCTTGAGAATCTCTCCATCTTCTTGTTTGTGTTTAATATAAACATACTTGATGTGAATTTTTAAAATCATATCACCAAACAAATTATTTATTTATCTATACCAATATGAGATTATGTGTATAAATGTACATAAGAGTACACTGATATTTCCACAAATAAATGTGTATACAAAGAAAGAATTCTTGTTCAATAGATGTGGTAAATATTTCTTTTGTTAAAAAGAACATCTTAGATAGTTTTCATAGTGCTAAAATGGAAAATAACAGGTGCATGAAACAGTTCTGACCTAAAAATTCTGAACCAAATTTTTGGGTCAGAGTCTAAAGTTTAAAAAAATCATATTCAAAATACTAATTATGTTCTATGTTAATACACACTTTCTAAAGACTCTCCCTAAACTTTCCCTTGGACCTGTGTTGGGGGAAAAAAATCTCTGTTAGGACCTGATTGAATATACTTAAGATGTGTACTGCCCTTGGTCAAGGCTGGCCTTTCTAACTTAAAAGACAGTTTGGAAAAATAAGCAAATTAAAAGCCTAAGTATAAATTTTTAAACAGAAGAGGTTAAAAAAAAGACTTTCAGCAGTAAAAGTTCATCACCCTTCTAGAATAATGGATTTTTAATAAACATTTTACTAGGTTTGAACCTTGAGAACATGTTGGGGAGCCTGCTCTGGTGTCCCAGGTGGGTGAAGAATATTGCTTTATGGACCTCTTTGTGCTGTCAGAAAGGCCTAATGGAATTAACGGGGGGAGGGGGGAGAGTCTGCCACTTATATTAAATAAATAATTTATTACAAAAAAGGTGATTGTTACTATCAAAGATTTGCACAGACCCACTGCCATGCTGTCTCACTGCTCACACACTGAAAACATTTCTCTGCCTTACTGTCTGTCTTAATTCCTATTAAATGATTAGCCATTTTACTTTCGGACATATCCAAATAAAACTCCATTAAGAAGTCTATCTCACATGGAACTCACTGAAGTACTTGTTTGAATTTCAAAGAAGACTATTTTAGGAAAATTCATCAACAATATCAGCTAGTTTGAAACAAAACTTTTCCCACCACAAGAATAAAAAAGAAATGAAAGTAAAAAGAGCACCTCAAAACCATATTTGCAATAACAAATACACTATTTATGGCCCCAAAATGTTAAGTGAATACTTACAGTTGTTGTGCAAGATGGCCTGATACACTTCAGAGCTTTTACTCTGTAAAAACATGGCCAGTCCTCCACCCTCCCTCCCCAAACATAAATAAACAGTAATATACTAAAAGGAAACTGTCTCAGGATAAAAACTGCTTGTTAAGAAAGTTTGTATTCTGACTATCCACAGTGACTACCCTATAACTGTATGAGTTGATCTGTAAAACAAAAAGTTAAAAAGCAGTCCCTTATTTCTTTCAAAACATATCCCCCAGATACAGTATTTGCGTGTGTGTGATGACAAAAATAATTACTTGATTCCTATCAGTCCTGAAGAACTGCCCCTCACCTCATGTCCAATGCAACCAAATAAACATGCTAGCAAAAGGTATGCAACCTGCTGCAAGGATTGAAACTGTAAATATGGACTTCAAACTTCAATGTGAAACAAAGAAAAAGAGTCTCACTTTGGTAGTACCCACACTGGCACTGCAGCTAAAACTCATTGGCAAATAACTAACAAAACCCAGTTAGCAATAAATAAGGACAACATGATATATAGACAGACAGATGGAATTGCATAAACAGACAAGAAAAGCAAAGAGACAAACATACGGAGGAGTTTGTTTTAAAAGAGGGGAAGATTCTGATTTATTTGGTATTTTATGAGAAAAATAGGTTTGCTTGGAATTATTTTTGAAGTAATAAAACCGAATCACAAGGTCACACCCTTAAATAACTAAGAAGAAAATTAGTAGAGGGTAGGCCTCCTATAGATGTTCCAAGTTTTAAGCTAACATTAGCTCTGTCAAATGTAAATACAGAAATTAAAAATCAAAGAAGAAAGAATCAAAGAATTGGGAACTACAGATGATAAACAGAAGGGGGATTGAGCAGCAGGATTTTTTTTTTTTTTATGAAAGTTGTCTGCCCTACCTTCTTCCCCAGCGCTGAGTTTCTCTTCTCATAATCGGTGTCTCCCTGGAAGTACAGTGTGAGTGGTAATGACTGCCTGCCTCCCTAATGAGTCCATTTTCCTGCTCTTGATGTTGTGTATATACACACACTGCAACCTACCTTACAAACCACAGAGACGGGAAGAGAGAGAGAGAGAGAGCAAGAGAGAGGGAGGGAGAGGGGGGCAGAGAGAGAGAGAGATAGATAGAGACAGAGCAAGCAAGCCAGTGAGAGAGAGAGAAAAAGAGAGAAAGAAAAACAGAAAGAAACTGAGAGAGAAAGGCACAGACAAAGCCCTCCTACCAGACAGCAGACAGCCCTCCTTCCCCTATCCAGCAAAATGCAACTCGACTAAGGCAGCAACAGGTTCAGTATTGCCAGACTATCAGAGTGAAAAAGGTATAGTCTCTGTATCACTACTGCTTGCAAATAAACAGTTTAAGAGCAGCTGGCTCCACCTTCTTTATTTATGCTCCATTATGAGGAATGCATTGTTTCAGCTCTGGCACACAGTACGTGTGTAATTATCATAAATACATTTTTTGCATATTAGCAGGAAATAGTGAAATGCATAGCTTATTTGTGCGATCTTTCAAATTTATCTTTTAATGTGAGAAGTATGTCAACAAATCTGCTCTGACAAAAGCCTAGTAAGGTTTTTAAAGTCAAAGCAGTCTTAAAGGAGACTGTAAAAAAAGACTGCATACAATAGGAAAACTGATCTCAGACAAAACTGGTAACTGAAAGTAAGAAATCCCTGCTCAGCAAATAAATCAGGATCATATACAAAATTGCAGACAAACACAGAATTGAGTTTAATGAAGTTACTGGATGGATAGTACTCTAGAAGAAAGCAGACTGCTTTCTTATTAGAAACGTCTAGCTAGACACACATCCCAGTACAGCGAGGTCTGTATGAACAGGTGCAAGGCTAAGGGCACACAGTAGACATCAGAAATCACAGTGCGGTACCGTGCCTCAGAATATGGATCAGAAACTACAGCAGACAAGCCTTGACCTGTTGTTAGGAATAAAACCTAAAGATAATGCTTCCAAATAAAGAAAAAAAATAGGTCTTCCTTTGTCCTATACCTCTAGCAAATTTCCATACATACCAGCTCCAAAATAATACTGCTGCTATACTTGTTGTCCCAACATGTGCTCCCCAAGCCATTTGCCAACTCCCAGGTGCCGTTTCTCCTACAGTAACACATCTGCAGTTTTAGAATCACCAGAAGAAAACTGGACTAGTTTGAAGTCACTAACCTTACCTCTCACTATTTCAAAAAACAATACTCGATGTGTCATACCATATTCTAGCAATGTATTATGTAGGCATTTATCTCCCTAAATAAGTTTCAATATAATTTAGCTGTGTCATTTAGCTGGATTTAGGAACATTAAAATTAAGAGAATCTACACATACAAAAAAAAATGAAAAATAAGACTGCATCTGACTTAACTCTGTATTTGGATACTAATGATCCTAACAGTATTAACTGTAAAGTTATCCTTTTCATAAGAGTTGGATGTAGTACTGTACTTTAAAATCAGAATGTATTCCTTTCAGTAATCAACGCTACATTATGTAGACTTCATTACTTTGCTTCAACTATCAGTTTTCTATTAAAAAGTAATTATCTTTAGTATTTTAATCTTCACCTAAGGAGCAGAAGAGATGGCACAGCAGATAAGGGTGCTTGCTTGCAAAACCTGCCCTGGGTTCAATTCCCAAGCCAACCATGTGGGCCAGATGTTAAAAGTGGTACAAGCTTCTGGTATTCATTTGCAGTGACAAGAAGCTCTGGTGTGCACATGCACACACACACAAACATGTATACATGTGCAAATAAATGAATTTAAAGGTTTTTTTAATCTTCACCTGGTTACCAAAAATACTTCAAACTCAGATAAAATCATATTTACAGCAAAGATCAATATTAAGTTATTTTAAGGATAACCTAAGCTGGGCATGGTGGCGCACGCCGTTAATCCCAGCACTCGGGAGGCAGAGGTAGGAGGATCACTGTGAGTTCGAGGCCACCCTGAGACTACATAGTGAATTCCAGGTCAGCCTGAGCTAGAGTGAGACCCTACCTCAAAAAAAAAAAAAAAAAAAAAAAAAAAAAAAAAAGGATATCCTACAGCACAGAAATTATAAGGTAATGTCTATATGTGCACTATAAAAACTACCCTGAGAAAATTCTAGCAGGAAACCATAGGTCCAAGCCAGCATGCTGGTTCAAACCTGTAATTCCAGTATTTAGGAGGTACAGACAGAAAGGGTAGGAGTTCAAGGCTATCTTAGCTACCTAGCAAGTTCAAAATCAGCCTGGACACTTGAGACACTGACTCAAAATCACTAAAATAAAAAAGAAACTAAAAGTCCAGACCCTCTGATTTCACTGTACACAAAATTTTATTTCTCTGTCTCAATCATGCCATACTCAAAGTGGTGCCTTGAGGGTTGGAGAGATGGCTTAGTGGTTAAGGTGCTTGCCTATGAAGCCTCGGGAGCCACGTTCAACTCACCAGGACACACATAAGCCAGAAGCACATGGTGACACATGCGTCTGGAGTTTTATTTGCAGTGGCTAGAGGCCCTGGCATGCCCATCCCCCCTCTAATAAATAAATAAAAAAGTGTTGCCTTAAGAGGAAAGTGACATGATAGACTCCTCCACCTCTGGTCACATCCACAGAAAAACATTTAGTGTGCCCAAGGTACCAGTATGCATCTGCCCCTGTGGCAGTGCCTGACAGTTCTGTGTTTCTACCATTGCCTATGGTTTCACGGAAGCTTTATGCATATGCATTCACACCAAAAAAAATACCAATTAGAAAACATAGAACCAGGGCTGGGGAGATGGCTCAGATGTTAAAGGTGCTTGCATGCAAAGCGTGATGACCTAGGTTTGATTCCCCAACACCCATGTAAAGGCCAGATACACAAAGTGGGACATGCATCTGGAGTTCATTTACAGTGGCAGGAGGCCTTGACATGCCCATTGTCAATCAGTCTTTCTCTTTTCTCTCTCTCTCTCTCTCTCTCTCTCTCATAAAAAAGGCCAGTCTGTTGGGCTAGGACCCACGTAAGCCAGATGCACAAGGGGGCATATGCATCTGGAGTTCGTTTGCAGTGGCTGGAAGCCCTGGTGTGCCCATTCTCTCTCTCTCTTTCTCCCTCTCTCCCTCCCTCTTTCCATCTCTCAAATAAATAAATAAAAATAAAATAATAATGTGGTAAAGAAAAAAATTAAAACACATAACCCTTATAGGAAGACAAAATGGTTCACATGATATATTTGTAAGCAATATCTTAACAATAAAGGTTCTGTACGAGGATCCATGAGTTCGAGGCCACCCTTAGACTACATAGTGAATTCCAGGTCAGCTTGGGCTAGAGTGAGACCCTTCATCAAAAATGAAAGAAAAATAAATAAATAAAGTTTCTAGGGATCTGTGAAAGATATAAAATTATTAGACATTTTTGTATGTTGATATGTCATGGACAATCTGCTCCTATAGAAACATTTTGAAATTTGAACCTGAAAATTGATATGTGTTCTACCTATAGAACAGATGTATTGAGTCAATGCAATCCAATCAAAACCACAAAAAGATAATTAGAGAATATTGACAAACCAATTCGAAATTTTACATGGAGAAGAAAATTCTAAGAGTAGACACCATGCTGTTAAAGAAAAAGAAATAATAAAGTTGAAAAAGCTATAGTAATCAACACAGTGTGGAATTGGCAAAAGAACACACAAATACATCCATGGAAAAGAATAGAAAGGCCAGAAATAGAGCCACATAAATCTAGTCAACTGATCTTGAACAAAAATTAACAGGAAATACAATGGAGCAAAAACAGCCAATTCAACAAATAGTGTGGAACAAAAGATATAAAAGAGAAAGAACTTTTTTATTGTTATTTATTTGAGAATGACAGACAGAGAGAGAGAGAGAGAGAGAGAATGGGCACTCCAGGGTCTTCAATCACTGCAAACTAACTCCAGACGTGTGCGCCCCCTTGTGCATCTGGCTAATGTGGGTCCTGGGGAATCGAGCCTCGAACCGGGGTCCTTAGGTTTCACAGGCAAGCGCTTAACTGCTCTTGGACTGGAGAGATAGCTTAGCAGTTAAGGCATTTGCCTGCAAAGCCGAAGGACCTAGGTTTGACTCCCCAGAACCCATGTAAGCCAGATGCACAAGGGGGTGCATGCATCTGGAGTTTGTTTGCAGTGGCTGGAGTCCCTGGTGAGCTCATTCTCTCCCTCTCTCTCTCCCTCTCTCTCTTTCTCTTTCTCTTTCTCTCTCCCTCTCTAAAATAAGTAAATAAATAAATGAAAAAAGACTTACCTTGTTCAAAAAAAAAAAAAAAAAAAAACTAGACAACGACCTTAAAGAACCTTTACAGAGCAGCTGGGTAGATGGCTCAGCAGTTATAGGTGATTGCTTGCAAAGCATGTCTGCCTGGGTCCAATTCCCAAACCACCCATGTAAGTTGGACTCAAAAAGTGGCACAAGTATATGGTATCCATTTGCAGAGGCAAGAGACCCTAGTATCCACCCTATTCTCTCCCTCTCTCTCTCTCACACACACACATATGCATGCACTCGTCCTCACAAATAAAAAAATTATATTTTTTAATAACTTTCACTGAAATGAACTCAAATCACAAAGACCACTAACATTTGTGAAATGTAAAACTCTGAGACTCATAAATATAAATAAAAATCTTTAGATAAATCACCAAAGGCATGATCCATGAAAGAGAGAATTAGTAAGCTAGACTTCATTAAAATTATACCTATTTACTATGCATAAAACCCTGTCAAAAGAATGGTAAGATACGCCCTGGACAGGTATAAAACATCTGCAAAAGACATATACTATAATGGACAGTTATATGAAATATGAAAAGAGCTCTTCAAACTCAACAAGAAAATAAAACCACCAGGTTAAAAATGACCAAAGAAGCCAGGCATGGTGGCACACACCTTTAATCTTAGCACTCAGGAGGCAGAAGTGGGAGGATTGCTGAGAGTCCAAGGCCACCCTGAGACTACATGGTGAACTCCAGGTTGGCCTACCTTGGCCTACTCCAGGTGAGACCCTACCTTGGAAAACCAAGAAATAAAAATTAAAAATAAAAAGGCCAAAGAGCTTAAGGGAATTAACTAAAGAAGATAAAAGGCAAATAAGCAAATTAAAAGGTTCTTCATATCATATCATATGCCACCAATTAAATATAAATTTAAACGACAAGATGTCATCACATACTGGAATAACCAAAACCCAAAATACTGACAATACCAAACGATGGTGAGAATGTGGAGCAACAGGAACTCTCATTCACTGACTTCTTACAAAACTAAAGACTCTTTATCCTATGATCCAGCAATAATACTCTTTGACATTTATATAAACTTACTGAAAACTATGCCTGAAAAAAATAACTATTGCATTTAGATGTTTTACAGGCTTTATTCATAATTCCTCAAACTTGCAAGTAATCAAGATGCTTTTCAGTAGATAAATGGACAGATAATCTTCAGTATACGTTCATAATGTTTCTCAGTGACAAAACGAAATGAGTCATTAGTACATACAAAGATATGGAGGAAGATGTGCATCACTAAGTGAAAGAAACTAATATGAAAAGGTTAGACACTGGATGATTCCAACTACACAACCAGAAAAGGTAACTGGGAGAATAAAGAAAATAGTAACAATGGTTCCAGGAGTCATAGTGAGGAAGGGGTGAATAAATGAATCACAAATATCTTTTCAGGGCAGAGAGATCACTCTATAACCAGCAGCAAGCAGACACATGTGATTACAGATTTGCTCAAAATAAGAATATGCAAGATTAATGCTAAATGTGCAAGATGAATTTGAGTGACAATGATGTATCAAAGTAAGTTTATTCATTGTAACAAATGTAGCACTATAATGACGGATATTGACAAAGGAGAGGGAAGTATTAATACATACACAGAGGTAAGAGGATATATGAGGAATCTGATATTTTCCCCTCAAATTTTCTACAAACCTAAAACTTCTTTAAAAAATAAAGTATTTAATAATAAACTTTTAAAAAACTGCTCTGGTTCAAACACAACCAATTAATACTTTGCATCTCCTGGTTTCATATAACCACCTCAGTTTTAATTTCTTCATATAATGAAAATTAAAAAGAAAGTACTAGGCTTGATAACATAATAATTATTATGATAGCCACTGCTTAGGGGCTTACCATGTAAAAGAATCTGCTCTAAGTACCCTGCACTTTATTAACTCATCAAATTCTAATGATGAGCCTAAAAGGTAAGAACTGTTTTTAAGCCACCTTTTCAAGGTGAAGGAAGAGGGAGATTGAGTAACTTGACTGAGATCATATAATTTAGCAGGAATGGGATATCAATCGAGCCTATGTAGTTTATAGATCTTATGCACTTAAAAACTATACTGGAGTGTTTTCAAACACCTCATGATAGTTAAGGCTTCATCAAGCCACAGGATTCAAATCCAACATATCCTATTATATTTGCATATTAATATAGCATAGGACAAAATTCTTCAAGCCCAGGAGTTCTCAATACTTTTGGTTTAAGGAGAGCATCTTTAAAATATTCAGGGGTGGGGGAGCTGCTGGAGAGAGGGCTCAGTGGTTAAGGCACTTGCCTGCTTTGGACTAGGGTTTAGTTCCCCAGCACCCATGTAAAACCAGATACACAAAGTGGCTCATGTGCCTGGAGTTCATTTGCAGAGGCTCTCAAGGTCCTTGTACGCCCATTCTCTCTACATGCCTTTCTCACTTTTTCTCTTTCTCTCTCTTAAATAAAAAAATGGCATATAAGTAAAATATTTAAATCACTCTAGGGAACTAGAGAAATGGCTCAATGAGTAAGGAGCTTGCCTCACAAGCCTAAGGACCCTAGTTTGGATAGTCAAAACCAATGGAAAGCCAGACTCAGTAGTTCACATCTGTAATCCCTGCTTGCGCACAGCAAGACAGGAGGCATCCTATTTTGACACTAGACATTCACGGGCCTGCTAACCTGATATACACAGTTCTGAATAATCCCTGCTTTAAGCAAGGCAGAAGGTGAGAATCGACACCTGAAGTTGTCCTCTGACCTACACAGACACATGCCCACACTCACAAATATATACATGAAGATTTTAAAAAATGATAATTGTAAAATATATACTTTCAGGTCTTTAAAGTTATACATTAAATATATACTCTGTCAAGTAATCTTAAGAGTTGTATACTTCAAGTATTAAGTACTTAAGTCATATAACTAAGTATTTAATGAACTATATAATGCACAAAAATAAAACACCTCTAATTTTGATAGCCTAAGAAATAAAAACAACAAGTTATAGTAATTTATAAGAGACATTGAAAGAATTCTATTGTATGATTTTATACAAATTTTTTCACTTTTGAATTGGATCTATTCTCAGTTTTTACAGTAATGACTTATTCTCAAATAAAGAATTTACACTGGTTCTGATCTCTATGCATTAACTAACACACACATCTGCTCACTATGGACTATACGCTATATTTGGAAGTGAAAAGTGATGATCAGAATGCATGACCCACAGCTCCTGCCACTGGAAATGCTGACAGGTGGGGACAGGAATGTAAATGATTGAATCTTGCGATAGTCTACAGACAGCAATGACTGACTCAAACTCTGTGCTCCCTTTCTCTGTAGAAACTGAAAATTAAAATATGAAAAAATAAATATAAATAACTAAATTTAAAGGTAGGTTATGAAAGCAGCATGTGTGTACTTATTTGGGCAGGGATAGGTACTGAGGTTAGAGTTGGAAAAATAGTTTATTTTCTTATACAGTGATTTATAGATGCACCAAATATACTTGCGAACATTTTCCACCAAAATGCCTAGTATCTTCTACAAGTACATCGTATACGTGCTTAAGTGACTGTGAAAATCAGTGATAAATGTTATCTTGGAGTACAAAATTTCAGTATTTTTAGTTACAGCTTGGTCAGAATTATACTGAAAACTGAGTATTTACAGAAAATATGGAAGTTTTTTGTTTTCAAAAGCAAATGAAGTGAGCTAAATTCCAAAGCATTTACTAATTCTAGGTTATACTTTTCCTGAATTCCTTCTTAAGTATCATTAATGTTTGAGTAATATTTGAGAGCTGGATAGATGGCTCAGCAGTTAAGGCACTTGTCTGCAAAGCCAAAGGATCCAGGTTCTATTCCCCAGGACCTATTAAAGCCAGATGCACAATGTGGAACATGAATCTGGAGTTTGTTTGCAGCACCTGGTATGCCCATTCTCTCTCTCTCTCTCTCGCTCTCTCTCTCTCTCTCTTTATCTATCTCTATGTCTATCTCTCTATATGCATCTCTCTCTCTTAAAAATGAATAAATAAGCTGGGCATGGTGACACACGCCTTTAATCCTAGCACTTGGGTGGCAGAGGTAGGAGGATCACCATGAGTTCAAAGCCACCCTGAAACTACATAGTGAATTCCAGGTCAGTCTGCCTAGAGTGAGGCCCTACCTCAAAAAAAAAAAAAAAATTAATTAATTAATAAAATATTTGAGGCCTAACAGGAAAAATGTAAGAATACTTTAACATTTATAAAATTCCTAAAGTATCTTTATTGTGAAGGAGAAAAGGGAAAAAAAATAGAGGCATGTTACAATAATGGAAAGATTTAGAAGCCTTAATAAATGGATTTAAAAAAAAAAAAGCAATGTCTGAGATTGGTCAATGATTAAGTGCTACACTAAGGAAATGACTCTGTCACTGAAGCTGCTGTCATCAAGTTAATTGTGTGCCCTAATTAGGTAATAATCCTTAATTTTGGTCATCGGATTAAAATTCCACATCATTAATCCTTAGGAAAAGTAAAGATACTGTAGATAAATCACGGCTTACTATTATTGGCAAGTAGTATAATCTTTGAAAGGGAAGAAAAGTATATCTGAGTTCAATTTTAATCAATGAGTAGTCAATTTAAGACTACAACGGCATGTTTCGCCTAACGTATGTGAGTGGGATGCCTCCATGCTGGCAAACTGCAGGGCTGAAGGGTCCCACATGCCTCCTTTCCTCGCTGGCCTTAGCGCCCCACACCAGCTCTCCAGCCCCAATTGACTTGCTCTCCTGCTCTGGCACCTGGCACTGCAGCTGATACCTACACGAAGCTCAAAAGGTTTCCTTGATTGAGTGGATGCGTGCAAGTGTGCAGTCATCAATAATAAAGCAACTGTACACAGGATTTACAAATCATGCTTAATTAAAAATATTAACACATTTGGGCTGGAGAGATGGCTTAGCGGTTAAGTGCTTCCCTGTGAAGCCTAAGGACCCCAGTTCGAGGCTCGATTCCCGAGGACCCACGTTAGCCAGATGCACAAGAGGCGCACATGTCTGGAGTTCGTTTGCAGTGGCTGGAGGCCCTGACGCGCCCATTCTCTCACTCCCTATCTGCCTCTTTCTCTCTCTGTATGTAAAAATAAACAAAAAAATAGAAAAAATATATTAACACATTTGATTTCTATGAATGAGATAAACAACTGGTCAGTAGTACTTCTTTTAAAAAAAAAAAACTTTTTTGTTTATTTATTTATTTATTTGACAGTGGCAGAGACAGAAAGAGGGGGAGAGGGAAAGAATGGACACATCAGGGCCTCCAGCCACTGCAAACAAACTCCAGACGTGTGCGCCCCTTCTTGTGCATCTGGCTAACGTGGGTCCTGGGGAATCGAGCCTCAAACCGGGGTCCTTAGGCTTCACAGGGAAGCGCTTAACCGCAAAGCCATTTCTCCAGCCCTAAGCAGTACTTTTAAAAGTTACTGAATCACATATAAAACATATCCTTATTTTAGGACTTTGTGGCCAAAAATAAATAAATAAATACAAACAAGTAATACTCTTCACCTTCACTTCATGTTTTTTTTTAAACTTTAATTCACAATAAATGGTTGGATGAAAAGGGTACTATGGTAGCTGAGGAGATGGCTTGGTCTATAAAGCACTTGCCATGCAAGCATGAGGGCCCAAGCTTGGATCCACAGTGCCTACATAGAATGCTGGGAATGGTAGAATGTGCCTAAAATCCTACGACAGGAAAGATGGAGACAGAAAGATCCCATGGCAAGCTGTCAAGTTTATTTATCTGAATCAGTTAACTCTGAGTTCAGTGAGAGATCCTGTCTGAAATAAGGTAGATAACAATAGAGGAAGATCCCCGATGTCAACCTATAGCCTACACACATGCACACACGCACACACACACACACACACACACATTCATGTATGCCCACATGCATATGAACATACACACATGTACATACATTCCCATACAAAAAAATATATAAGGGGAAAAGTTAGTGCCTTCTAGCATATTTTAACTGTTATCATCTCTGACAATAAAATTCAGCCTGTATTTACATTTCATTTATCTAATATTTCTTCCCTATATGCAACTAAAGTGTTTAAGAAGAAGTGTGAAGTTGGCCCAAAGTTCTTCATAGAAATGGAACTATCTGGTTTGAAGAACACAATGTGATAAGTTAAGAGTACAGCCTTACACATCTATGAAGTGTTACCTAAAAATTATAACAGTTTGAAGGCAGGAAAGTACAGATGAGCAGGAGTAGAAAGAACAGAAAATGACACACACACAAAAAAAAGTGAGCAGTGAGAAATTCTGTGTGTTAATGTGGCCATTTTGTCTAAGATTGAAGCACAATCTTGAATTCTAAGAAACTGTATTATATATATATATATATATATATATATATATATATATATATATATGTATTGGTTTTTCAAGGTAGAGTTTCGCTCTAGTCCAGGCTGACCTGGAATTCACTATGTAGTCTCAAGGTGGCCTCTAACTCAGGGTGATGATCCTCCTACCTCTGCCTCCTGAGTGCTGGGATTAAAGGCATGCGCCACCACGCCTGGCTTTATTTACTTATTTTGAAAGAGAGAAAAGAAGGCCGAGAGAGAGAGAGAGAATCTACAAAAATATAAAACAAGTAAGACCCTGGAAAGTATAAACATAAGGATTCATGCATAAACTATAAAATTATTTTGCTATTGCTGTTGTTACTACCTCTATAAACTCATCTTAAGGGTTAACATTATCTTCAGAAACTGAAAGAAATGAGTACTTTCATGACAGAATTAATGGAAATGCTGAATCAATGAAATAAAAAAACATACTAATGTCTTTTGCAATAGCATCTTTGTTCACATATACTGAGTGAATTCTTCCTGCTCCCTGCTCAGTCCTTCATATTAATCTAGGACAAAGCAAGCAACTACTTTAAATTTAGAACACATACATAATTTATTCATATGTATACCATATATTAAGTATACCAAGAAAATAAAAAGAGGACAGAGGTATTTTATAGGAAAAATAAAAATCATATATAAGATATGAGAGGTATTTTAACTCAATAGACTTCATATCTTTCCTATATCTTCATTTATAAAACTTTTGACACTTAATGATTGTAGACTTTACCTAGCACATGCCTCTTATGATGTCATATGAAAGATATGAAACTGAAATAAACTGCAAACAACTCTAAGCTAATACCTTAATAATATTCATGTGGCTTTTCCTTAAAATACTTAAGGTTCTCCCTCTAATATGTTTCCACCAATAAATGCCCCTCATAATTAACTTGCGCTTTACCAGTTTAATCAGATGTTTACCATTACAGATTATGTGGAATATTTTTCAGGTAGTGAATTTTACCTATTACTACTATCTTTAAGAAGTTATCTTAATAACTATATAGAAATAATACATTAGTTCTAGGCAGTGGTGATAGAATAAGAAATGATTTGAGAACAATGAAAACAGCTGTGGGTGTGAACAAGCAATGCACTGCCAGTGTGTACTCCCTGAAGGACAGCTCCAGCATTAGCTAGCAAACCAGACTCCATCTCCTTTACCTGTAAAAATATTTTGAATCTTTATAGATCATTGCCTCTTGAATCTTAACTGTACTAATTAAAATTCCAAATTCTAAGTTGTTGAGATTCTCTCATATCGTGTTGTAGCTACCTTCCCGTTGCTGGGATAAAGCACCAGAACAAAAGTAGCTAGTGGGAGGAAAGTTTTGTTTAGTTTTTTTTTTTTTTTTTTTAATTTCAGCGTACAATCTCAAGGGGAAGCTCCAAGATGGCAGGGGAAAGCATGACATAAGCAGAGGACGAACATCACCTGGGTAGTTTAGGTATGATAGTTTGAATGTAGGGCCCTTAAACTCAGTCATTTTTTGATTAAACTTGCTAAGTGAGCCCCTCGCAGGCAGACCGTGGGGGAAGATCCAAGAGTCCAGGCCTGAGGTGTGTTTGGGGTGGATCGTCCATCCAACACTACTAGGTGTGAAAAGAGCATTTTCAATTCTGCTGGTTCCTGCTTGTTGGTGATGGTGTTTGCTGGCTGCAGCTGTTTCTCTCTGTTTAGATCTATGAAAGAGAGCCAGCTTCTGCCACCACTGATGGTGTGCACCTGGATTGTCATAAGCCTGAAATAAACCCCTTCTTCTCATAAGCTGTGTCCCGTTGGATGTCTGTCCCAGCAACAAGGAGCTGACTGTACCATCACCTCTGCCACCGCAGGTGGAAACAGTAGCAGGAAAGGGAGCCAAACTCTTACAAGGAGGAGAGGGCAATAGCACCCCAAAGCCCACCCCAACAACACACCTCCTCCAGCAAGGCTCTACCTCTCAAAATATCATCAGCTGGGGAAAAGCACTCAGAACTCATGAATTTATGGAGGACATCTGATTCAAACCATCACATTTTGTTATATATTTTCTACTAATTTTAAAATTTTAATTTTAATTTGAAAACAGTAACCATACCAATGACATCATAGAGCAGCATGTACACTTGTGACTTCAATGTGTTTGCTAAAATAGTTTGCCCATAAGTGAATCAATTTCTCTTGCATGCTTACTTGTGTGGTAGAATTTGAATACTACACTTGCCAGACTGCTTTGCCAGAATGAAAAGCACTGGCATAAGACTAAAATGAAAAGGACATTGTTGCTGCTGTTGTTTAGTCTTGTTCCGGTTTTCCAGCTCTATGGTTGGCACTGGCAATCTGAGCAATGGCACTTTAGCCATCTCTACAACACAGAGCTCTTAGGAGCTGCCTTCCAGAACTGATGACTACAGCAAAAGTACCACACCATTGCACAACAGCAGCAGCCACCGGGAACTGGAAACTCCAAAAGGCTCACCAAGACTCACTCAGAGTGCTCCTGCTGCCTCAGAAGTACAGGGCTCTGTAAACTTGGGAGCAAGACTTTCCCTCGCTGTAACTGCAGGCATTCAATGATAAATAACATTGTCCCCTTTTTTGTTCTAATGTACTTTCCAACACCTTAATTCAATACCCTGGACTACACTTCCTCTATTTGGAGTCATTTCAATTTGCATAATGTCATTAATCGGTATAAGCCCACCCTCCATTATTGTTAAGTTTTATAAGCATATGAGTAATAGCCATTTAAAAGATAAGCCAGAAATAAATAACATTTAAAATTTTAAGTATTTTTCTATTGATTAATAACTTAAAAACATAAACATTTTTATTTTTTTTATTTTTATTGTTTTTATTGACAACTCCCATAATTGTAAACAATATCCCATGGTGACATTTTTCAATCGAATGAATTATCAAACAGAAATCGGATTAAACAAATAAGCATCATCATTTACATCTTGGTGTTATTATTGTGGTTTAATTTTAAAATGTCCTCCATAGCCTATGTGTTCGACCACTTGGTCCCTGGATGAAAAGGTTATGGAACCTTTAGCAGGGGAGCCTTCTTAGAGGAAGTGAGTCACTGGGAGCTGGGAGAAGACCTGGAGATTTTTATAGCTCAGCCCACTTCCTGTTCATTCTGTTCCCTGACTATATTGCAATCTAACCAGCTGGCTTCCCATTACTGCCACCAGGCTTCACTGCTGCAGTGGAATAGATCCCCCTGGAACTGTAAGCTAAATTAAACCCTTTCCTTAAGTTGCTTCTGGACAGGGATTTTGACCCAGCAATGAGAAAGTAATAAAATAACAGTTTTACATTTTCTGAAATAGTCATTTGAAAGGGTGGTACTGGGTTCAAGTTGTAAAAAAAAAAAAAAAAAAAAAAAAACCTATCATGGTGGACATTAGGGAGGTTAGGGGAAAAGCCTCACAAATCAGAAAACCAAAGGGAAAGAGGAGTATCACTGACTACATTCACTGAATCACAATACTCAAATTTCAATCCCAACTGCCAATTGTATATTAGTTGCTAACATAGGGCTAGTAAATCTCCATCTTCCCAGATGTCATGAAAGCTTATGAACTAGGAAATATATTCACAGTGTTAAGCAAAAAAAATTAAAATCTACTTAAAGATTTGGAAGACTTTAAAACATGTTATAAAGTTATTTTCCAAGGTTTGTACAGCTTTTAATGTCTACAAATACTAGCCTTATAACTGCAACGATTTTTGCAACAAAATCTCAAGATGATAAAAATAATTACATTTGTTCGACATAAATTTCTCTCCTCACACCATGCATCTTCCAGATAGAAATACCTTTTGGACATTATCAGTACTATCCTAAAACATATGTCACAGACCAGAGTACCAACAATCACCAATCATCACAGGGCCACCTGTCACACTGTAAAGAAAATGAGTAATGACCATTAGCTTAATACTGCTCCTCAACATCCTGCCCCAAATAACCAGTGGACTTTGAGTTGGGCAAATGAAATTCATGGAAATTCTCCATCTCATTACAAAGTATCATAATGACCCTATTAAAGTGTTATGATGTTTTTATATTTGGTAATGCATTATTTTATCCTACACTTAAAAATTAACCATATTAATGATATCCTACAGCACTCACATATACTTATGATTTCACCATCCTTGCTGAAATAGCTTGTTTATAAATAAATGAATTTCATGTGTAGTTCTGTAACCTAACCAAGGAATATTTTTTTCTATTCCAATCAAATCAACTGCTCCAATATATTAACTATATTAATACAGTTTTTCTAGAATGCATTGTTTTACTGAGAATATCTTCCTGCATAGCAGTTACTGTATCTAGAAAGCACTTTAGTTATTTGCAAAAATAGTTCTTAATCTTACTGAAATTGAGCCTAGAAAATATCACTGCCTGATATGTCAGAAATACAGGTATTTTCATTTAACTATATAGTAAACCTACTGCACTGCATTATTTGTGCAATACTTGTTTCCCCAAATCTTCAGAATGTTTTCAATCTATCTCCAAAATGTGACAGAGTCTGTTGCTCTACTGTTTTTCATATATTATTTCAACTACAATTGCTCTTGAGGAAAGAACAATGTTTCCAAATAAATGTTTTTTTTCTATTAGATTTTTGAGTAGCCCCTTTACCTAAACATTAATTTAATGATTGTAAAGTATGTGCTGAGTATAACATGACATTGAACACTGTTAATTTCAAGATCCAGATATTTACCAATAAGATAATATGCCATCATCATTAGAAAATACCTCAAAGGGACAGGAGTGGTGGCATACACCTTTAATCACAGCATTCTGGAGGCAGAGGTAGAAAAGTCATCATGAGATGGAGGTCAACCTGGGACTACAGAGTGAATGCCAGGTCAGCCTGGACTAGAGTGAGACCCTACCTCAAAAGAAAAAAGAAAAAGAAACTACTTCAAGATAACACCATAAACATGAGCTGAAAGCCTTTTGACATTATGGTAAATATAAATCTACATCTCAAATATAATTCTTAATAATATTTTAACTTAAACTATTGCTAGATTATATCATTTTTACCTTATAATATACTAATGCATGCATAGTATTCATTAAGGATATTCTTGTTTGAATAGTATTACCTTTACAATGATTTTTTTTTCAGTGAGCTATGCATGGAAAGAATTAGCTAAAACTAGATATGACTATGTCTCTCTGAAAAAAGGCAGAAATAAAAATTAGCACCTCTGGTTCTTAAGTCAAATAAATTCCCATCTTCCTTTGTATAATTTTCCATGCATATAAATGATACTCTGATACTACCAACATCTATTTCCATGCTGAATATTAGTAAACTTTAATGTTTGAGATTTTACAAATAAGAGTTTTGATACCTTTTCAAAACCTATTCTATCACATTGCATATTTCCAAGAGTACAAGAAGCCTCGTCTTAGAACATTGTTTTACATCATGTCCCTTAATTCAAGTTTGAAAAATGCAGGTAATCTATAAACGTATTTTTGGGGGGGGGGTTCTTTTTTGGTTTTTCGAGGCAGGGTCTCATTTTACCTCAGGCTGACCTGGAATTCTCTATGTAGTCTCAGGGTGTCCTCGAACTCACGGTGATCCTCCTACCTCTGCCTCCTGAGTGCTGGGACTAAAGGCGTGCGCCACCACACCCAGCCTTATAAATGTATTTTTAACCATGGCTCTCATATATCTGTAAAATGAGAATAAGAATAGCTATATGGGGCTGGAGAGAAGGCTCACCAGTTAAGGCACTTGCCTGCAAAGCCTAACAACCCAGGCTGTATTCCCCAGTATCCAGCTAAAGCCAGGTGCACAAAGTAGAACATGCATCTGGTATTTGTTTGCACCAGCTGGAGGCCCTGGCAACCCATATTTATATTCATTCTCTTTGTCTCTGCTTGCCAATCAATAAATGAGCAAAATTTTAAAAATAAATAAATAAAAGAACAGGGCTAGAGAGATTGCTCAGCAGTTAAGACGCTTGTCTGCAAAGCCTAAGAACCCAAATTCAATTCCCCAGTACCCACATAAACCCAGATGTACAAGGTGGCACATGTGTCTTCTGAAGTTATTTTGCAGTGGCTAGAGGCCCTGGCACACCCATTCTCTTTGTCTCTTTCTCTCTCTCAAATAAATAAATAAAAATAAAAATGATGCTTTCTAGAAAAGGAAGAACAAAATGGGAGCAGGCAGCCACCAGGAAAGTGTTCGCTGGGGGCAGGTAGCCACCAGGGAAGCCTGCTCACTGGGAACTGGTGGACTCCTGGAAAGCCTTCTCCCTGCAGGAAGGTAGGCACAGGTGAACCCACGCTCCTGCCTTGGCTGCCTCCACTGATTGACACCAAGCCCGCCTCTGGACCTCAACATTCCCATATTCCTGCCCATTGCCTCAGCAGACCAGGGGATACATACCAGCCACCTCCAGGGACCCTCAGTCAGGCCTGATCAATGCAGCTGGGCTCCACACACTCCCCCCAAACTCCCTAACCCCCAACACCCCCAGAATCCACCGAAAGACAACCCCAGAGCCTCCTTGGCACCAGCTCCTGCTCCAGACTGGGAGCACAGGGGCATCAGTGCATCTCCACAACCTGCTCTGCTAAAGTACAGTGGGAAAGCAGGAACCAGTGCAACTGCTCCCGAGCCCCACAGGAGAGGCACATCTGTAACCTCCAAACCAGCCCTCATCTCAGCCACCAGCCCAGAGCTACTGGCACACTGGCAACCTCCACCACCAGTACATCTACAGTTATAACTCCATCCCACTCCCATCTGGTTCAAACCTAAAAGAGAACACTCACTGATGATCCTACAAGGGCAAATATTTGCTTCCTCCTTAATAAAATAGGACTTTTATCCCAAGATGGGTAGATCCAACACAAAAAGTAAAAGAAAAAAGAAACATAAGAGAGAGATCTCCACCAAGGTTGCCTTGTGCCACAATGGAAGCCTCTAGTGAAAACAAAGAGGATGTAAAAATTGAATCCTAAAATAAAAGCACAGTGAGCTATGTGGTCGTGGCCAAGCTAATCAATGAGCTGTATGGAACCAAATCATCAAAAAAAAACCAACAATCAATGCAAGAAATGCACACATCCTTCTTCACTAGGCTCCACTTAATTGAGGAAAACCAAAAGAGACCTCAAAAGAGAGATAAACAAATTGAAGGTGAGTCAACCAATAGAGGATCTCAATAATCAGCTGCTTAAGCTTAATGAAGACATGATCAAATGCAAGAATGAATTGCAGGAAACATCAAGAAAATCAAACCTCAACCTGAAACTGGAATTCAACAAAGAGCTGGACATGATGCAGAAAAATGCAAGAGAAAACAGAAATGAAATAGAGCTTTTAAAAGCCTCTAGATAATGCAAGAAATTATCTTGTGGAGTACAGAACCTCAGATCTGGAAGACAAGACAGAAAAACTGATTGGGAACTCAAAGATTTGACAAGTTGAAAAATTATGCGAACAGAATGAGGATACTGTGGGAAAACCGAAAGAGATCAAACATTTGGGTCATGGGTACACCAGAAGGGGAAGAAGTCCTGCCAACAGCACACAGAACATTTTCAAGAAAATTATTGAAGAAAATTTTTCCAATCTCACGAAAGAGAGGCCCATCCAGATACAAGAAGCTCAAGAACACCAAACACACTGGACTAAAGAAGAAACCCTCCAAGGCACATCATAGTTAAAACACTAAAGGATGAAAACAAGGAGAGAGAGAGAGCGAGCTAGAAGCAGCAACAATGAAAGCCAGAAGGGCTTGGGATGAAGCACTTCAAAGCCTAAGAAACTACTGTACTCAATGAAAGTATCCCACACAGTAGATGGAGAAAGGACAACTTTCCATGAGAAAAGCCAACTATATGATTATATAACACAAGGCCAAACCTACAGAGAATACTTCAGGAAATATTCCATAGAGAAGAGCCTAGGAGAGTATGAACATGAAAACCAAAACTAGTGCAGGCACAAAAACACTCAAAGCGCCAAGCCCCACAAACCCTCTAGGACAGCAGGGACTAAATCAAACTTCACAATTATAACTTTCAATATTTGCAGATGACATGATCCTACACATACGTGACCCAAAAGACTCTACCATAAAACTTCTGAAGGTGGTAAATTCCTTCACCAAAGTGGCAGGATACGAAACCAACACACAAGAATAAGTAGCCTGCCTATATGCAAAAGACAAATTTAAAGAGAAAGAACTCAGCAAGGCTGTCCTATTTTCAACAGCCACACACACACACACACACACACACACACACACAAAATCAAATACCTTGGAATAACACTAACCAAAGAAGTTATATACTACATACTAAAAACATAAAAATACCTAAGAAAGAAACTGAGGAAGACATAAGAAGATGGAAAGATCTTCCATATTCCTGGACAGGCAGAATTAATATTGTGAAAATGGCAATTCTACCCAAAGAAATACACAGATTCTACACAATACCAATTTTAAAAATCATTATTCTTTACAGAGACAGAAAAAATAATTACAAAATTCATATGAAATGACAAAAGGCCTTTGATATCCAAAAATATCCTCAGCAAAAGAAATGCCTCTGGAGGTATCACCACACCTAATCTGAAGCTATACTACAAAGCCATAGTAACAAAAACAGCATGATATTGGCAGAAAAACAGACATATAGACTAGTGGAACAGAACTGAAGACCCAGATCTTAGTTTAGGCAACTACTGCTAATTAAACTTTGACAAAGGAGATAAGAACATACACTGCAGAAAAGAGAGCATCTTCCACAAAGGGTGCTGAACAAATCGGAAGACAAAATGTAGAAAAATGAAACTAGACCCACTACTCTCATCACAAACTGAACTCAACTCCAAGTGGAGTTGACCCAGCCATTCCTCTACTGGGCATTTACCCCAAAGGCTCCACTCATCACTGCAGAGATATTTGCTCAGCCATGTTTATAGCTTCTCTATTCACAATAGCTAAGAACTGAAATCAACCCAGATTCCCCTCCAATGATGAATGGATAATGCAGATGTGGTACATATACACAATGGAATCCTACTCAGCAGTAATGAAACGTGATACAGTGAAATTTGTAGGAAAATGGACAGATTTGGAACAGATCATACTAAGTGAACTTGCACAAACACAGGCAGCCAAGCATTGCATGTTCTCCCTCATCTGTGGTCCCTAATCTGGAAGAGCTTAAGCTGCAGGCACACAGACAGGCAATTTGAGGGACAGATAACTACAATGGAATTGTCTGGGGAAAGGGGAATGGCAGAGATACACAGAAAACTAAATCCTCCTGGACAGCAGACTAAAAGATATAACCCTCAATAAGAATATGCAGAGGGGCTGGAGAGATGGCTTAGCAGTTAAGCACTTGCCTGTGAAGCCTAATGACCCCAGTTCGAGGCTCCATTTCCCAGGACCCACGTAAGCCAGATGCACAAGGTGGCACATGTATCTGGAGTTCGTTTGCAGTGGCTGGAGGCCCTGGCGCGCCCATTCTCCCTCCCTCCCTCTTTCTCTCTCTCTCTCTCTCTCTCTCTCTCTCTCTCTCTGTCACTCTCAAATAAATGAATAAAAATAAACAAAAAATATATATACAAAAAGAGCCGAGCGTGGTGGCACACACCTTTAATCCCAGCACTCGGGAGGCAGAGGTAGGAGGATCACCATGAGTTCAAGGCCACCCTGGGAATACAGAGTGATTTCCAGGTCAGCCTGGGCTACAGTGAGACACTACCTCAAAAAAAAAAAAAAAAAAAAGAATATGCAGAGATCACTTGATAAGAAGGACCCTACAGATGGTGGGATGAAACCTAACCCTAAAACATTTGGCTCTGGCTTATAAGTCACAGCACCAGAAATCAGTTATAACCCACATTGAACTATTGATTGGAGAGACCTAGAGGACCCCAAAACAAGGCCGGCTTCTGACAAAGCACTGATTACCCACCTTAGGTGAAAGGTAAGACCTTACTGCTGAAAACACCACATGCTGCCAACAAAGAACACTGAGAGATCTGGCTGGAATCCAGAAGAAAGCCAGTTCTCAGATGGCCTGCCCATATAGTGCTGGAAAGTACTACGTGAGCTGCTAGGGAGAATGACCAACAATGTTGCATACTAGCAGGGGACACTGCTATACAAAAGCAACCAGCTGAGAAGATGGACATATCTGTACAACAGTGGCACCCACCCAAGGTGGGTAACCAATGGATCTCTGGTTGGCTAAGAGATCTGCTCAGTGGAAAAGAACCCATAGCTGGAACTGGGAATGGAGTCAGAATACTATGGAGACCAAGAACATGGACTCCACTGAGAAGCTCCCACTAGTCTCTGACACAAATAGAGACTATGCCCATCAAAATCTCTCTTAATTATCAATGCTTATCCCATTTACCCTATGCTGACCTCAGTCTCCATTAGAGAATCCCTTTTTTTTTTTTTCTTTTTCAGAAGGCAACTAGAACTGAGGAGATAAACCACTCCTCACACATCAGCCAGGGCCCATGTGAAACAACAGAGGAATCGGCAAGATGACCAAGAGTGCTGCTTCAACAGCGAGCCTGACAACCCGCACAACAGTGATGGAGACAGACACCAAGGATACTCAAAATGGATCAAAGCAAAAATCCAGAAGCTGCTGAGACCTCTACACTAAAGCAGACTTAACACACTCACCACAGCCCAGGGAACTGTGTGGAAGAAGGGGGAAGGAAGATTGTAAGAGCCACAGAGTAGAAGAGAATATCCAGGGGCATTGGCCCTCACCCCACAATGACTGGCTGCTGCTCTCACAATTCATAGCCCACAAACCAATGGTGAATACCAGCAATCCCACTGAGGGCCCTCACTGGAATGGGGGCAGGGAGGAGGGACGTGATGGTACCAACACGTGATGTGTCCATACAGAGTTTCCACTTAATAAAACAAAAATAAACAGAATAGCTATATCACAGAACTGCCTTGAGCATTACATGAGATTGATAGTAAGAGATAGGATTTGTTGTCAACACACAAAGTGAAGGACACTTGGCAAAACACATGAATTTTATTAAGACTAGTGTCTATATTTAATAAACAAAATGCTAGTTTGTTCCCCATAAACACAGATTAATTGTAAAAAAAATAAAAACTATTAATCAAAACAAATAGAATGGGTTATTTACATGCCTATCTCTCTTACAAAACCTGAAGTTTTTCCATAGGCAAAGCCATGTTGTAGTCGTCTACGTGTTGTAATAAAGTGCAAAGTACAATGTTCTGAATGTACTGAGTGCTCAGTAACTTTTTGAATGTTAGACACATACACATAGAGTGTGTTGTGGTTTATCTTGACTGGACACAGAATCACCTGTGAAGGGTTATCCATTTTGGGTTAGGCTCTATTCAAGTCTGTGAAGGATTATCTTGATTAATTAAGGTGGGAAGAACCACTTTGACTATGGAGACACCATTCCCTGGGTCGATGTTCTGATCAACAGAAAAGGAAAGAGAAGACTGAGCACCAGCCTCATCGCTCTCTGCCTCCTCAGTGTGCTGAATGTGACCAGCTTCCTCAAGTTCCTGCTGCCACGCCTTCACCACTGGATGGAAGATAACCTGCAAGTGCAATCCCAAAGAAACCCTTCCTCCTTTAAACTGACTTTGTTTTTCAGTTATTTTGGCCCAGCAACAGGAAGTTGACTATGGCAGTTACCTTCTCATTGCTGGGACAAAACATCTGACCAGAAGCAAATTGTGACAGGAAAGGGTTTATTTCAGCTTAGTTTTGAGGGAAAGTTTCATCATAGCAGAGAAATGCATGGCAGAACAGCAGCTGAGGCATCACATCTTGTCAGCACAACTGGGAGGGAGCAGTGTGCATGAGTCAGTTCTAAACATTCAGTGGACTGAACTAATAAACTTTAAGGACTGTCAGCAAGGCTCCACCTCCCAAAGACTCCACCTGCTAGGGACAATGAAAGAGGATTAACAGCAAACACATGGGGTTATGGGCGAATTTAAATTCAAACCATCACATTAATGAACACAGAGTATCACTATAATCTGACATTTATTATCTGTGAAAATTATAGCACTTTCTCAAAAAAAAAAACACATGTGGTGGTACACACCTTTAATTCCAACATTCAGGTCAACAACATATATTTGCTGGTCACCTAACAGCTTAAGATTTTCTTCAAAAAGTAATATATTGATATGTGAGCTGTATGTGGTGACACACATATGTCACTTCGTATGTGGGAGGCAGAGGCAGGAGGATCAGAATTTCAAGGTCAGCCTAGGCTACGTCTTATCTCAAAAACAAACAAAAACTCCACAACTATTTAATTTAATTTAATTATCACCAACATCTTGTGGAAACTATTTATGACAATCCAAAGTTTTCACAGTTAAAAAAAAAAAAAAAAAAAAAAAATGGAGCTTCAGAGAAAGTAAATAACGTGTACCATGATCCTCTTAGTAGAAAGTTATAAGCCTAGACTTTGACAGGTCATCTAATTTACTCATCTTCCATCAAGCATGCTTCTTCTGACTCCTAAATAAAAAGGATCCATCCACAACATAAAATACTATTTAATTTTAGTTAACATGATTAAAATTATTTGTCTAGGCTTAAGTGATGCAAGAAAATGGTTAAATTATAGTCACTAATGGTTCTAGGACCTGAGAATTTTCTTGGTGCAACATAATAAACTCTGTCCCATGAAAACTGAAAATAAGATAAATAAAAATAGGCTTATTGTCAAAGAAATTAAAGATTAGTGCTGGGCACGGTGGCACACACCTTTAATCCCAGCATTCGGGAGGCAGAGGTAGGAGGATCGCTGTGAGTTCAAGGCCACCCTGAGACTACATAGTAAGTTCCAGGTCAGCCTGGGCCAGAGTGAGACCCTACCTTGAAGAAGGAAGGAAGGAAGGAAGGAAGGAAGGAAGGAAGGAAGGAAGGAAGGGGGGAAGAAAAAAAGAAAAGAAAAGAAAAGGAAAGAAAAGAAAGATCAGTTTCACAATAGTTTGATTTATATCATCACTAATGTACCAAATTCCAAAATGCACCTATATGAAAAACGGTTTACAGTATTTAAAAATAACTGTATCATCAAATAGTTGTGACCTTATTCTTCTGGCCATTGTAATTGGTCTTTTTATGTGTTTGAGAAAGCATCTCAAGCTTTACATACTGAAATTTTAAATTAGAATATAATGCAATGTATCAAGTTCAGTGGTCTTTCTACAATATTGATAAAATTACATGGTTCTTTGCCTTTGAGGCTTCTTCTGCATGTTTAAAGTCTCACTTCAGTTTCCAGTCTAAATGGTAAAGGACTCTTCGAAGCTGTTATGAAACAAATCCAAGTATATCCAAAACATCTACATTGAAAAGAAAGTGTTTAAAATGCTACTCTGAATTGTTTCAATTTTCGCAATGAAAGAAATGGCAAAAATTGGCACGTGCATTAATTATCTTTCACTTTGCTAGAACACAATACCTGACACAAATAAATTTAAGGGCGGAAGGGTCTATTTCAGTTTAGGCTCAAAATTCCTATCCATCTTGGCAGGTACGGCAGCATGGCAGCAGGAGTTTTAGGGTCACATTCAGGCCAATCAGGAAGCCAAGAGGGATGAATGCTGGTGCTCAGACAGCTCTCTCCTTTTTATTCAGTCCAAGACTTCAGCCCATGTACTGGTGTCCACCATATTTAAGGAGGGTCTTCCCACCTCAATTAGCCTAACCAAATAATCCCTAGCAGGCATTCCCAGTGGCTAGTTTCCTAGGTGAACCTAGGTCCTGTCCAAGGGACAATCACTATAAAACATCATAGAACTATATCATGTCAATTTGACACTCACACATAATGCTTTTAGAGCCATTACCTTCTACCTCTAGTCCCCATAGGCTCATGGTCATCTCATAATGTAAGTGCACTAAGTTCCAACGTCAAAAGTCCTCAAACTTTAACAGTTCCAATATTGTTCAAGGGTATAAAGTTGAAAGGCTCTTCGTAAGACTCAAGGCAATCTCCTAAACTGAAGTCCAAAACAAGACCAAAACTCAGTAGAGCAAATTCTAAACCTTGCATGTCCATACCTAGCACTTGGGACTCATGTTGAAAGCATATGACTTCTAAAGGCCTTTGGTAGTACTCATAACCTCACCCTGGGACCACTCCACTTCAAATCCATGGCTTTCCTAAGCAAGTGTCCTGTGTTTCTGGTAGTTCCAACATCACGGGGTCTTCACCTTCAAAGCTTCATGATGCAACCTGTCAGGGACTCCATACAGGGGATCTGACCATGCCACACACTGCCAGGCCTCAGTGCCTCCCTGGAACGATACACAAGACTCCATGACCCCCTCTACCTTACATCATCATGCCTCCAAAACAGTACACAAGGATGATGCTGCCAAGTTCTTTTGCCAGCTTGGAATGTAGCCTCCCCTCACTTGGGCCACAGCTACGGAGGCCTCTGTATGACCTTCCTGCTGACTTTGGGAAAATATTTCCCTAGACAGTTGTGTTGCCCTTCAGTTTAGACTTTCTTCCTTCAAATGAATTTGGATTTTATAACATAGGACCTCCAATGTGTGAGTTTTACTCTCAGAGCACCCTTCCTGTTGTCCCACTTCTGTGCAGGAAGTTTTTCTTCAAAGATGTTGATCTACCAATTACAGTGGCTTACTTAGCACCATCCTGGATGTAATTCTGTCTTGAGATGTCCTTAGTCAAAAAAAATTGTCCATTGAGAAAGCTGGAAGAAGCCATTCTACATGTAGTTCAACGGGAGAAAGAGAGACCACCAGTGAAGATACTCAACAGTGGACACTGCAAGCCTTATAATTGGCCAGCCAGGCCAAATGAGCCAACAGATGCAATAGTGGCACATCTGTCATGGTGGAAACCAACTGCCCTCCAATTGGACTGGAGGCCCACTCCATGGGAGGGAATACATCCCTGATACTGAAAAGTTAAAACATAGGTAGTCAGGAGCCCTAGGGGTGTAACATCTGCTGATGTCTGGAAAAATGTATATACTATGCTTATCAAACTGCCCAGTAAGCACTTCTCTTAATATTTATACCCTTATATTAAGGCTACTCTCACTTTGGGTAGAGAATTTTCTCGTTTCAGATGGCAGTGACCTTGGGACGACTCAGAAGGTATCATAGTGCTGGAAAGAAGTGACTGGAAAACTGAGTAACATCTCGATCACACCTTCCAAGGCTCAGGGTCTAATGCGGAAGAGGTGGTGGAAAGAATGTAAGAGCCAAAGGAAGGGTAGGACTCCTTACAACGTGCTCCCTCCAGACATAAAATGGCCTGGATATCCATGATCTCATACTGCCTGACACTACCTACACAAGAACATCATAAGAGGAGGAAAAGATCATAACATCAAAATAAAAGAGAGACTGATTGAGATGGGGAAGGGATATGATGGAGAATGGAATTTCAAAGGGAAAAGTGGGGGGAGGGAGTGTATTACCATGGGATTTTTTTTTATAATCATGGAATGTTAATAAAAATTGAGAGAAAAAAATTATTGGAAAAGTAAAATAAAAGAAATAAAGGAAATACTTTTAATTTAAAAAAAATTGGGGGCTGGAGAGATGGCTTAGTGGTTAAGCACTTGCCTGTCAAGCCTAAGGACCCTGGTTCGAGGCTCAATTCCCCAGGACCCACGTTAGCCAGATGCACAAGGGGCACATGTGTCTGGAGTTCCTTTGCAGTGGCTAGAGGACCTGGCATGTCCATTCTCTATCTATCTATCTGCCTCTGTCGCTCTCAAATAAATAAATAAAAGACAAAAAATTTTTTTAAAAATTTGTCCATTATATTTGAGTTCTACATTATTACAGTTCTCAGGATGTGGCAGAATGCAGCCAGTTTCTTTAAGAACGTACATCATGAACTGCCTCTAACCCAGCTCCTGATAGAGCACTTCTTCCCCTCTGAAACCTCACAAGCCAGGTCTCTATCGTCTGCATTTCTCTCAGCTTTCTAGTCTTCCAAGCTTCCAATTTAGCTCTTCTTACAGTATTCGAGAGCCTTTCTGGCCCAAAGTTACAAACATCCTCCTTAAAACCAGTCCTGAAGGCCTATGAACCACAATGTCTTGTTTGTTACAGCAACTCCCCAACTCCTGGTGCCAATTTTCTATATTAGTAATCCTTCTTGTTCATGGGACAAAATACCTGACAAAAAAAAAAAATCAGTTTAAACGATGAGGGTTTTATTTCAGTGTACAGTTCCAGGTCACAGAACATCAGGGAACGGGAGACCTGGCAGCAGGAGCTGGAGACAGCCGCTCACGGTCAGCACAAGCAGGAAACGGAGAACAGTGAATGCTGGTGCTCAGTAAGTGCCCACCTTCTTTTTTTTTTTTTTTTTTAATTTTTTTTATGAAGAGTCTCACTCTAGCCCAGGCTGACCTGGAATTCACTACATAGTCTCAGGGTAGCCTTGAACTCACGGAGATCCTCCTACCTCTGCCTCCCAAGTGCTAGGATTGAAGATTATGTGCACCACACCCAGCTGATCTCCTTTTTATATAGTCCAGAAGCCTAGCCCATGGAGTGGTATCTCCCACTTCATTGGAGTGGATCTTCCCACTTCCATTACTCCAACTGAGGTAATCCTTCAGAGACATAACCAGAGGCCAAATTCCTAAGAGATTCTACCTAAACCATCCCAGCAGATGAATTTATAATGGAGCAGGAGTTAAAAATAACTAGTGAATCCAAACTCACGCTTTAAAGCATGAATTTAAACATCAAGATATGGGCTGGAGAGATGGCTTAGCGGTTAACCAGTTAACGGCTTGCCTGTGAAGCCTAAGGACCCCGTTTCGAGGCTCGACTCCCCAGGACCTACGTTAGCCAGATGCACAAGGGGGTGCACGCATCTGGAGTTCGTTTGCAGTGGCTGGAGGCCCTGGCGCGTCCATTCTCTCTCCCTCTCTCTATCTGCCTCTTTCTCTCTCTGTCTGTCGCTCTCAAATAAATAAATAAAAAATAACAAAAAAAATTTTAAAAAAATAAAATAAAATAAACATCAAGATACATCGAGGTTCTTTTCCTCACTTTCAGTAATTTATTAGTAACTCTGGATCATAAATATGGTAGACAGAAACTAATTCTTCTATCTTCCTTTGAAAAATGTCAGCAAGTGTTTTGTCACAATTTTCCATTAATTATAGAAAAACAAAAATATTCTTCAAAATCATTCCTTTCCATGTTTCATGTAAACAAGTCCAATTGTGACTGACTATACAGTCCTATATTTATGAATAGATCCTTGTTCTCCATGTACTTTCATTCATTTGAAAGACATCACTGGGCTGGAGAGATGGCTTAGCAGTTAAGGCACTTGCCTGCAATGTTAAAGACCCAGGTGCGATTTCTCAGGATCCATACAAGCCAGATGCACAAGGTGATGCATGCATGCATCTGGAGTTCAGCTGCAGTGGCTAGAGGCCCATTCTCTCTCTTTATCTGCCTTTTTTTTTCTTTCTCTCTCAAATAAATAAATAAAATAATTTTAAAAGACATCACCACATACAATGTCTTTATCTGTCTTGCATCTCCAAAAAGCTAAGCTCCTGCTTTCCCAGTGAATGTCATTCTTTAAAACTTTCTATGTATTGATTCTATCCATTGTTTGACCACACATTTCTATTAAGTACTTTGAAGTCCACTGCTCTTCATTTACTCATCATCATACTAAACTTGGAATCAAGGTAAATTAAATTTGGTTTTCCAACTGATTTTTTTTTAGTATAATTAAGGCTTAAATTATACTTTGTTACTTTTTGTGTTTTTAAACCTAACAGATTGGCCTCATGAACAAACCCTAAGCTAAAATAAGGAGTGGCTTTGGACAAGACTGCAAAATTTAGAATATATTCATTGGTAACTACGTTTTGTGTGTGTGTTCATACATGAGCATTAAAATAGAAATGTATCGGAGATCAAGGGCAAAGACTGACACTCAAGTAAAACACAGAATTACAAAGCTAAACTCTGAACAGTTGGCCCTTACATATATCAGTCCTTAATACGAAGCTCTACTAAATTACCTTTAATGCAGGTTGCTATAGATATAGTTGAATCAATCAAGAACGCAGACGTAAAAGCACACAGGCAGACCTTTTCCTAGACAGATCCCTGCCATGCAAGAGGAAACGAGGCAAATCACTAAGGAAAGAGAGCAACACCCAGCAAGTGGAGCTGGGCACTTGTGAACCCTCTAAAAACAACTTCCATCTCCTTTCTATGCAATGTATGCAACTCAGCTTCAGAGAAACACTTAGGAAGAGGCAGAAAAAGCATAAACTATGAAACAAAATAATTATGATGATACTTTTTCTAATTAGCATATGCTAAAGTAAGTGAAAAGACAGAATACAAATCAAGAGAATGAAAAGGAATTTAGACTATAAAGACAACTCATGCAAATCAATAGAAAAGAAAAAACATAAAAATAGGTGACTCCAAGAACAATCTTTTCATAGGAAAATAGAAAACTTCAAAACCACACTGTTTTCTTTTATTCACTTAAATGGCAAAATTTGAAGTCTGAAAGTACAACATGTTAAAAAGAATATAGATCAATAAGAATATTTATTATCATTAACTGAAGAACAAATGAGAGATACCATTTTAGAGAAACAATTTGATAGTGTCCTATAACACTGATCATTTACATCCTGAAGAACACTGCAGCTCAAATACATATGCATGTAGTCAAGAATAGAAGACCCTATAAATGTCAACAATAAACAGCTCAAATGTCCAAGAGCAAGAGAAATGGTAACCGCAGTGTGCTATAGTCAAAATTTTTATATGAATAGGAAATTTAAATGTATGAACTAAAGTTACAAAGGTGGGAAATTTTTAATAATTTAATGTTGAACATTAAAAGAAAAGTAAGTACCTAAGTATATATATTCCCTGGGTGAGACATTAAGGTTTTAATTAGTCACACATGTTATAAGTGGTAACTATATCAGTTTACTTTTTTAAAGAAGCAAAGGAAAACAAGCACAAAGTTTAGAATGATAGTTACCTGCTACTGATAAAACTGATATGAACAAGGCAAAAGTACAGAGATATGGATAAATTATTTTTAATATTTTTTGGTGGAGGTGGAAGTCTTACTCTGTAGAGCAAGCTGCTATGGAAATCACTATGTAGCCAAGCTTGTCTGACTTGTGGCAGTTCTGCTATGTGAGCTGCAGAAAGCAAAAACACGCTCCACCTACTGTGCTATTTTATTGGTTGAGTTGAGTTCATAGGTATTGTGACTTAAAATAACAAATGAATTAAGAAGGAAATTAATGTGTGCAATGCATGCAACAATGACTAAATCACATGATTAACTAATTCTATGTACCTAAAATCTAATTTATTTAAATGGCTAATGCTTTAGCAAATCTTCTGAAACTTTATCATCTATAAATGCCTTGAAATCTTGCTAAAATGAGTATGACTGACCTGGGATGAGGTTTGGAATCTTTTATTTCAGCTCCTACAGAATCTATATATTACACAGTATTTTCAAATATTAGGTCCTAGAGGAGCCAAGAAGACTGAGGTCATTCAATGCAACAATAAAGTTTGGCTAATGAAAAGTTTTAAATAAGTAAGCATTTGTTTATCTTAAAACATATATATACAGGGTTGAAAAGATTGCTCAGTGGTTAAAGGCACTTAGTGCAAAGCCTGATGGCCTGGGTTTGATTCCCCAGTACCCACATAAAGCCAGATGCACAAAGTGGTACATGCATCTGGAGTTCATCTGCAGTGGCTGGAGGCCCTGGTGTTTTCACACGCATTCTCTCTGGATGTCTGCTTCTTTCTCTGTGTCTCTATCAAATAAATACATAAAAATATTTTTTAAAAACACATATATATACATGTATACACATACATTATATATACATATAATAAATAGATGATAGATATATAATCACCATGATAAATAGATGACAGATATATAATCACCATGGTTTTAAGATGGAGCATCAGTGGTCTGACCAGACAGCAAGCCAAATGGCTGGAGGCTGGAATCTGAGGCCTCTAGGAGCATTTTGTCCTGAGCCGCAGTTGCTAGTACCTGCGTTTTGATATTTACCCTGCTTGCTCTTGATTTTGCATTGGTTCCGTCTTTCCTTACGATGCCTCCTTTTTTCAGTGGAACTGTTTATGCTGTGTCACCATGTATATGTGATTTGTGTTTTGAAACAGACTCATAATTAAGAGACTGTTTCAGATGAGACTTTGGCCTTGTTTGTTTGTTTTCAAGGTAGAGTCTCACTTATCTGAAATGTCCTCTGAGGCCCCACGTTGGCCTCAAACTCACAGTAATCCTCCCACTTCAGCCTCCTAAATGCTGGGATTAAATGTATGCGCCACCATGCTGGTTTGACTTTTAAACAGGCTTGGGTGTTGTAAATACTACTAGGGACTTTTAAAGTTCAGATGAGTGCATTTTATATCACAAAATGGTCATGAGTCTCTGGACGCCAGGGGCAGAATGGGGTGGCTTCAATCAGATGTCCCCCAGAGGCTCACGAATTTTAAATACTTGGCCCCCAGCTCGTGGCAATCTGGGATGTGGAGCTTTGCTGCAGGTTGTGTTGCTAAGCGTGGACTTAGGGGTATTACATGCCAGATTCCCCTTGCCAGAACTTGGCTCACTTTCTTCCTGCCCTCTGCCAGCTGCTGTGGCAAGAAGTGATGCCAGGCCTCTGCTGTACCATCCTTTCCCTGATATGATGACAATTACCCTCGGTAATGTTACCATCAGCAACTGCTTTGGGTTAGGTGGTTTGTCTCAGCAACACTAAAAAAAAAAAAAAAAAAAAAAAAAAAACTGCAACAAACCCATAAAAGCGGGTACAAGCCACTGGTGTTTAGGATTTTTATTGAAAGCACAGCTTTCCCAGCTAGCTGCAGTAAAGTGAAAGGATCAGATGAATTTAAGGGCTGAGACTAAGGAAGTGTCTCTGTGGGTAAAAGGCGTGCTCTACAGAAGTGAGAAGCTGGATTATATCCCTAGCATTCACATACGTGCCGAACACGGTGGTATGCCTGTAATCCCAGGGGGGATCATGGGAGGCAAAGACAGGAAGATCCCTGGCATAAGCTGGCTAGGTTGGTAGACTAGCCAAATCCGTGAGCTCTGAGTTCAGTTAGAGACACTGGGTCAGCAAGTAAGGTGGCAAACAATAGAAGCCATGAAATATCAACTTTTGGCCTCCATGCAACAAGTACACACGTGTGCACACACACCTGCGTGACATCTGCCTACCTATATACAAGCATGTGTACACATACACACAAGAATTAAAGAAAATCATTTTATGTTTATGAAGATCAGAATAAACCGATAATTTAAGTTCCCTTTTCCTAAGTACTCAAATAAAAACTGCAACTTGCAATTTGGAAAGCAATTATTGGTAGTTAGAAATATTCAAACTACAATGTACAGTATTAAGATATTATCTCTATAACAGAAGAATGTTTTAAATTCTTTTGTAAGCTGTGTTTTTAATTACTAAATACTGTAGGTATTTCCTGGAACTCCCACACCCAAAAAAAAAAACTTACCAACAATATATTTGGCAAACCTAGTTTGGCAAATAAAAGGTTATGTAGGGACTGAAGAGTTGCCTCAGCAATTAAGGTGCCTGCCTGCAAGGCCTAAGGATCTTGATTTGATTCTAGGGTACCCACATATAGCCAGATGCACAAGGTGGTACAAGCATCTAGGGATCGCTTGCAGTGGCTAGAAGCCCTGGCATGCCCATTCTCTCTCTCTTTCTCTATGCCTCTTTCTCTATCAAATAAATACATGTATAATATAAATAAATTAAAGATTATATAGATTTTATTACTTAAATTACTCATGTTATAGTCCAGTCATCATTAACTACAGCTATAAATTACAAGGTGCCTGTTTGACTCAGGCATCTCTTATTAAGATTAAACTTCCTACTTAAGTCCGCAGCAGGCAAATCCCTGCTGGGGGGTTGAGGAAGGATGTCACTGGGGGTGGATTTCAGCCCAGACCTATTAGGTGTGTAAAGAGTATTTTGAACTCCAGTTGTTTGTGCTTGTTGGCTGTCTGCTATGCTCTGTGGAAGTGAGCTAGCTTCTTCCTGTAAGGTTCAGGAGTGACCAAGACCACGGGGACCACTCTAGGGCAAAGATGGAAGTTTTATTCAGGGGAAAAAACACAAGCTTCCAGGCCTGACTCTCAAGAACAGAGCAGTCAGCTTAGGGTTACAGATAGTGGGCTTTATAGGCTCTTTAGTTGGGGGAATGTGAGAAGAGAAGGATTTTTTTTTTTTTTTTCTGTTGGGGCAGTAAATCTCTCTTCTTTACATTAGCCATAGGGTGAGACCAGAAGTAACCTGGTGAGAGATAAGGGGAAAGTAAATCTAGACTTGGAGCCTTGTTAGGCAGGGGAGGGATAATGGCTGGGCAATTTCTTGAGGAATGTGGATGACTCACTTCTCTCTTGCTCTCCTGCTGTAACTCCATTTTGTCCTGACCTAACACTTCTGACATTGATGACGCTGGCCCTGAATTCTATAAACCTAAAATAAACCCTTGCCTTCCATAAGTTGCTTCTGGTCAGGTGATTATAACAGCAATGAGAAGGTAACTACAACAGAAAATTAGTAGCAACAGAGACTGGTTGCTACCCACATTAAGCTGTTGATCAGAGAGACCTACAAGGTCTCCAAAACCAAGACAGCTTTCTGTCAGAGAAATTGATTACCTGCCTGAGGCAAAGGCTAAGACCCTATTTGCTGAAGACAACATAGGCTGCTGAAACAGAGCACGGAGAGACCTGCCTGGAATTCAGAAGAAAGCCATTCCCCAGACAGTTAGCCTGTCTAGTGCTGGAAAGCACTACAAGAGCTACTGGGGGAAAATGGCCAACAACGGTCTGAGCAACCAGAGGTCTAAGCTACCCAGAAGCCAACACCCTGACAATGTCCATGCCAGTGCAATAGTGGCACACAGCCATGGTGGGTAACCAACAGCTTTCTGATTGGCTAAGAGATCCTCTCAATGTAAAGGAACCCATATCTGGAATTGGGAACCAGATCAGAATCCTATGGAGACAAAGATTCTGTTTTCAAGTGTCAAGCTCTCACTAGCCTTTGGCTAAAAGAGGGGTTACATAATCAACTTCTTCCCTAAATTAATAATGCTTATCCCACTTAAACTATGCTGACTTCACTCTCCATTGAAGAACCTCTTCTTTTTCAGACGGTAGCGAGACGGAAGGAGAGAAACTACCCCTTGCACTTTAGCCAAGCCACAGCTGAATTCAGAGGAACTGGGGAGACGTGCAAGAGTGCTGCTTCCATGCTGTTCCTGATCATCAGCACCAGGGCGAAGGAGACAGACCCTGAGAATACTCAACACCTACCAAAGTAGAAATCCAGAAGTTCCTAAGAGCCCATCACTAAAGTAGACTTAAAACTCACCCACCACAGCTCAAGGAATTTTGCATAAGAGGGGGAGTAAAGATTGTAAGAGCCACAGGTTGAGACATCATGCCCAGAGGCATCTCCTCCCCCAGAAAATAACTGACTGCTGCTCCCACAACACTACAGGCCCATGGGGGATAACTGGAACCCCACTGAGAAGCATCCCCAATGGAATGGGGGTAGAGACAAGGGGTACCAACACATGAGGTATACATACAAAACATCTTGTCAATAATAATAACAACAAACATTTTTTTAAAAAAAGAAGAAAATTGGTACCAAGAGAAGGGTTGTTTCTGCAATGAATATGATCATGTGGATTTTGGTATTTTGTAATGTGTTGGTGGAAGGAATGTGGAAGGATTTGGTACTTTGGACTGAAAAAGTCTTATTATGTTGCAAGCAGAGTTTCATGGACTATTCTGGTGACAGTTTAAAATGCTAAATGCAAAGAGAATTGTGGACTGTGAAAACCTGGCTTATAAACTTTCAAAAGGGAAACAGAACTTTTTTGGAATAGGGCTTCTAGTACAAAAAATGACTCACTTCTTCTGCCCATACCCTAATAATCTGAGCAAACTGAGTTTAAAAGTAATGGACTGGTAGGCTTTGCAGAAGTTACAGAACAGAAACATATGAAAGATGTATTGTTTCATGGTGCTGTGAAGAAGTGACAGAGGAGTGCTCAGCACTGCAATATCTCTATCACACCTTCCAAGGCTCAGGGTCCATTGAGGAAGAGGTGGCGGAAAGAATGTAAGAGCCAAAGGAAAGGTAGAACTCCTTATAACGTGCTCCTCCAGACACAAAATAACCTGGATACCCATGACCTCACACTGCCTGACATTACCTACACAAGACCATCATAGTAGGGGGAAAAGATCATGACAGCAAAATAAGAGACAGATTGAGAAGGGGAGGGGATATGATGGAGAATGGAGTTTCAAAGAGGAAAGTGGTGGCAGGGAGGGCATTACCATGGGATACTGTTTACAATCATGGAAGCTGTCAATAAAAAAAATAATAACAAAATAAAAATTAAAAAAAGAAAGATGTGGGCTGGAGAGATGGCTTAGCAGTTAAGCTCTTGCCTGTGAAGCCCAAGGACCCCAGTTTGAGGCTCGATTCCCCAGGACCCACGTTAGCCAGATGCACAAGGGGGCACACGCATCTGGAGTTCGTCTGCAGTGGCTGGAAGCCCTGGTGCGCCCATTCTCTCTCTCTCTCTCTCTCTCTCTGACTCTTTCTCTCTGTGTCACTCTCAAATAAATAAATAAAAATGAACAACAAAAAAAAGATGTATTATTTATCATAGGAAAAATTCAAACAAGTTTGAAGTTATAGGCACAGAGACGGTTTTAGGTTACTGAAGCTACAGTTGTTGATTATCATTAAGGGTGGTCCAACTGCTTTGCACTGGGACAAAGGAAAAAAAATCCCTGAGAGTGAAATTAACTCATAGAAGGCTCAAAAGAGTAAGAATACAAATACTTTTGAAAGCAGGTAGCTTGAAGGAAGACTGGTGGAGGGGTATGCTGCTCTTCAAGGTTTATTCCCCCTGGATTTATAAATTGGACTATGCCTCACACCTGGTGCTAGTTTTGACCGCATGAAAAATGCAGAGAATTAGGTCATGAAGTGTAACAAGAGTTTTCTTTTTTGGAAATGGCCCCTGAACAAAGTGAAGCAGGATTGAAATCCCTGGGTGGAGGCCCAGTAAGGCCATTTTATGAAGGTGAACAGGTTCCAGAGGCCACTAATATGTGACAGAGTGAATCAGGGTTAAAATCCCTATATGGAGTCCAGTAAGGCCACTGTATGTAGGTGAGCCAGTCCCATAAACTGCTGCTGATATACAGCAAGTAAAACAGGGTGGTAAACCCTTGTATGGCCAAGAAAAGCCACTATATAGAGCTATAAAAATAGGCCGGGCACGGTGGCACATGCCTTTAACCCCAGCACTCGGGAGGCAGAGGTAGGAGGATTACCAAGAGTTCAAGGCCACCCTGAGACTGCATAGTGAATTCCAGGTCAGCCTGGGCTACAGTGAAACCCTACCTTGGGAAAAAAAAAAAATGGACTGGTGGTTTGTAATGTAGACCTGAAGATGTTTTGCATCATATCACAGGGCAGAAAGAAGGCTGCAGGGCACAGCTGCTGGTCAGGGGCAGAATTTGCCTCAGACTCCTCAGGCCAGCTGGAGCTGTAGAAAGATTAGGAATCCAGAGACCTTTGTCACTGGTATGGATATCAGACTTAAACTGTCATGTTTGCCTGCTAGTTATTGATTTTGCATTGGTCCTGTCTCTCCTTTTTATGCCTTTTTGCAGTGGAAAGTTTTTTTTTTTTTCTGTATCAAAACATATTAGAAGTATATACCTTATGTTTTGATCTTCACAGGATTCACAGTTAAGACAGTCTTAAATCTCAGATGACACCTAGGATTTTGTTAAAGTCTTAAAGTTGGTAAAGATTACAAAGATCTTTGAAGTTGGACTGTGTGTGATTTCCACTATAGGACAAGGGGCAGAATGTGGTGGCTTGGATATGAATATATGTCCCCAATAGACTCATGATTTTTTTTTTTTTTAAGATTAAACTTCCCACTTAAGTCCCCAACAGGCAGATCCCTGCTACCATGGGAACGTCACTAGGGGTGGATCTTCAGCCCACCCCCACTCTGTGGGTAAAGAGCATTTGAAGCTCTGGCTGTCCATGCTTGTTAGCTGTTTGATGGTGTCCCTCTGCTATGATCTACGGAATTGTGCTGGCTTCTTCTGCCATTGATAATGCTTGCCGTGGATTTTGTAAACCTGAAATATAGCCTTTCCTTCTACAAGCTGCTTCTGGTCAGGTGGTTGTCCCAACAACAGGAAAGTAACTGCAACAGAGGGAATTTCCAATAAATCACAACAGGCAAATTTCCTTTTAGTATTTAAGCATGCAGCTGCAATTAGTCAGATATTTTCTTTGTAACTCCTATTACTCATGTTTTGACTTCTACATCCTCCAAAGTTCACCATTTCTATTCAAGAGCTTTCTGTTTCCTATATGCTTTCTTACATTTGCACTTTGGTTTGCCAATTTGTATCTCAACAATGACACTAGTTAAATCATCCCCTGAATTGTTCCACTAAGGTATGTTTCTTAGAACTCAAAATTCTTGATTTTCCTTTCAGTGATGCCATTTTTTTTTTCCTTGCCAAAGTCAGGTTTCATTTACTTCTGCCAACAGTAACTAGTCACCTAGGCATGTCCTCAGATCTTCCTGCCTGGTCTTCCTCTTTTACTAGTAACTAGATCCCACAAGTGATACATAAAATTTTGGTGATAACTCACTGGCACTGAGTTACACTTGTAAGAGTACTCCAAGAGGAAGAAATATCACAGATAGGGGAAAGCACATATTCTAACAATTCCCAGCAAAGGTACAAGGAGGACTATCTCTGCTGTCCTATGTCTTTATTTAGCCTCAGGGAATGAAAAGATGTCATTCAGCCACTTTGGCTTTTTAGCTGGTTTGGAAGACCTGGATACTTAACATGAGTAAATACTGATCTCCCACAGTGGTTCATAATCTTCTGAAGATAACTCCTTCCTCCCAATGCCTGCTGCTTTCTGATATTTACCCTGAACTCCAGTACTATTCCCTCAGTTGCTTGCTCAGTTCACAGAGTAGAGCAGCCATTTCACTCATTCAGAAAGGCAGGCAGCTGGGGATCAAAAGTAAAAGGGAAGATAACTACATACAGGTCAACTTGTTTTTCTAAAGCCTTAAACTGTAAAAAAAAAAGTCTGAGGATGGGATGTGATACATAAGTCTGAAGTATATTTGAGCATTATTATACTCATTCCCAAGAATCAGTACCTTCTCGGAAAATACATTCTTATGAAAGTAAGGCATTCTCCATATACCCTTAAGATACAAATCTCAAAATATAATACAGCTATTAATCACTTGATGTAGGCTTTAATGGCATCCCAGTTTTAATTATTCTAGGACACAATCATCTTTTGTTTTAGAAACAAGTTAAAATCAATTTGCTGTATTTTCCTTCTGTTAGGAGAAAAACAAATTATGACTTTGGCCAATCAGGTAAATTTCCCAAATGTACTAACAAGTCTCACAAATATGCAAAATTATGACAACTATTTTATAGTAATTAAAACATGACCTCCAAGACAACCTTCCATATTGTTTATAGCCCAATGATTTTTTTTCTTTTCTAAATGAGGTTTGAAAATAACAAATATTACAAATATACTAATTACTAAATAATTTAAATAAGATAAAACTAAAACTAGTTTTAATTATAGAATTTTTATGAATGTTCCTTGTTTAAAAATTTAAAAGTTCACATGAAGTATTCAAAATCTCAATTGGAATCTCTAAAATGAAAAAAGCACTGCGGTTTATTTGTCCTGCTATCCAGATAGAAATCATATAGGATATGAAATTTGGGTTTCATCCTTGAGTCAGTAGGTAATGTAATTCTGTGTACTCTATTCAACACAATATCCTGAATTGATTGTAGTAGATTTGCTTTAGTATTGATGGGCGATATCTGATATATTCCTTTATGAATCACAGTAAACATTACTTTTATTGGAACTTTTGTCATGATAGAATTTCATTAAGTATCTAAAAGGATAAGGGATCATAATCATGTGTAAAGATGTCTTGGTCTTAGAAAAAGTAGAGAGGATGTCTATAGTCAGTAATTTTCACAACGTTAAATTTGAACCAGGATTAGTTGAAAATAAGGAAATGTATACGCTGGTAAGCAAAACATAAAGTAATATTCCTTAAACAGATACATTATGACAAACAAATACTTATTGAATCCCTCTTGTGTGCCAAGTGCCATTCTGGTACTAAGGCCATCAAGATAAACAAAGCACTCTGTCCTTAAAAGATGCAGTTCACATAGACTCTGGCGGGTAAATTCCAAGCCCAGAATTGTGTTGCCCATCCCCACCTCACAGTGAGCTGTTGGCCAGGAAGACCCATAAAGTCTCCAAAACAATATAGGTCATTGCCAAAACACTTGGTTACCTGACAGAGCTAAAGGGTAAGACCCTATTGCTGAAGAGAGCTGAGGCTGCAGTCACATGACATTGGAATATCATGCTGGTACCAAAAGGGAAACTAGCTCCCTCCTAGCTAGCCCTCATAGTGCTGGACAGCCCTATGGGAGCTGATGGAGAACAATGACCATCAACAACATGAATAAGCAGGGGACCCTGCAGACTGCAAAATCAACCAGCCAGACAATCAGTACACACTTGCACACTAGTGGCACACAGCCTCTGACCTAACCAACTGTTCTCTGATTGGACATGAGGCCCATTTAGTGGGGGAGAACACATATCTGGTACTGGAAACCAAGTCAGAATCCCATGGTCAGGAAACTCAGACTTCAGAAAGAAGCCCACACTGATATCTGGAGAAGAGGCTCTCAAATAACTTTCCATACCACATTGAACCCAAGCTGTTCTCACTCTTGGCTGGAGAATCTGCTTTATTTTACATAAGACAGAGAAAACACAAGAAACAAGATCCACTCATACAAGAAGATAACCAACTGCCCACTATGAGACTGGCCACTCTACCACATCTGCCAAGGCCCAGGAGAAATTGCAGAGGAAGCAATGACATGAATACTGCTCTTACTGATAGCCTGACAACCAGTTCCAGGTAGACAGTGACAGACACAGTGATCAATCAAAACCTATTAAAGCAGAAATCCAGAGACTACAGAGAACTCAACATTAAATCAGACTTCCAACAGGCCTGCCACAGCTCGGGGAACATTTTAGAAGAGGCAGTGGAAAGACTGTAAGAGCCACAGAGTGGGTAGGAATATCATGAGGCATGATCCCCATCCCCCGCTACCCCACAAGAACTGACTGAGTTCTTCATGACCCCACAGTGAGTATCATAATCCCACTGAGGAAGACCCCCAAAGTAAAGGGATCAGGAGTGAGATGATAAAAGAATATAAACTGTTACTATATATATATATGTGGGGGTTTCTATTTCTCTTTCCTTCTCTCTCTATTTCTCACTCTCACTCACAATCTACAGTTCAGTGTGCTATGATTCTAACGTACCTTCCCTAAATGATGAATCTCAAATTTAACTTGTAGTTAAAAAAAAACAAATTTGGGCTGGAGAGATGGTTTAGCAGTTAAGGTGCTTGCTGGCAAAGCCAAAGGACCCAGGTTCCATTCCCTAGTACCCATGTAAAGCCAGATGCACAAGGTGGCAAATGCATCTGGAGTTCGTTTGCAGTGGCTAAAGGCCTTGGTTTGCCCATTCCCTCTATCTGCCTTTCTCTCTCTCTCTCTTTCTCAACTATTTTTAAAAAACACAAAATTAAAGCAAATCACTGTATATCAGAGCTATCTATTTTTGCATAGTAAAACTCATCAATACACACATGATAGATAGAAAGAGATGTATAACCCAAAAGTACAGAAAAACAATCACCATTCATTTTGACTCTTGCGCACTTTGTTTCACTTTATAACTAATATTGAAATTATAATGCAGAATAGCTCAGCCATAATGTCCTAGGATTTTTCCCATTTTTTCCTATACTGATTTTCAGCTCAAAAGACCCATCTCTTCAACATGGTAATGCTGTCTTCAACCTCTTTCTAGAACATAAAATATTAAATGAAAGCATTAGTTTTCAATGATACTTCTCTGAGGGTTGTGTATACAAAAGATACTGAATACAAAGAAGGTAGGCATTATGAAGACGAGGTACCACAGTATGTCAGAACACATATAAGAACACCAGTCACAATAAACCTGAAGAGGAAAGCTGCCACGCATAAACTAAAGCCAATAATTTTTCTAGCATTGTACTTTTCAGTGGCATTTTTGAAGCATTCAATATTATTGCACTGTATTTCTATAATGTACTATAATAAAGATTTGGAATAAGTATCTGAAATATGGTCATAAAGAAAAGTAAAGTTACAAGTGATGGTATAGCAACTCATTAGTCTGTCACTATTCAGATGTGTCACATATATACAGACTAAATCTACAATATAATCTCTTTAAAACTTTCAATATCTCTGGTAGACAATGGATATAATACTAATTGATTTGAGATAATTCAATTATTTGAAATTAGAATTAACTTTAAAAGTTTCTATGACTCCTTTTCATTCACTAATGCTAGCCATTTCAAATATAACCCAAACTCAGGAACACTGGTTTTACCTGAGCCGATCATTTGGAGTAATCATTTATGCAATCAAATAAAATTGAACCTTTCTTTCATTAGTGACATCAAGGAAAAGTTAAATAAAGTTACATAGAAAATCTGGACTGTATTCTATGATAAGGCTGGTTAAAACTCCACAAACAAGATCAAAGACTAAATGACATAATGAATATAATAAAATTAAGGCAGAAAATTATTTCAACCCTCATATCCATCAAACCCTCAGGAAAACTGAAAGGTGTTTTCTTGTATTTGAAAACTGGATTCTAAATATCAACTCAGAAATGGTTTATGGTAGAACAGAAAAAGTACTCATTAAATTTTTTTGTTGTTTATTTTTATTTATTTATTTGAGAGAGAGGCAGAGAGAGATAATGGGCGCGCCAGGGCCTCCAGTTACTGCAAACGAACTCCAGATGCGTGCACCCCCTTGTGCATCTGGCTAACGTGGGTCCTGAGGAATCGAGCCTCAAACCAGGGTCCTTAGGCTTTACAGGCAAGCGCTTAACCGCTAAGCCATCTCTCCAGCCCTCAATAAATGTTTTATCAGATAACTTTCTGCACTAATTTGCCCTTCTTTGTAATGCAATTAAACTTCCTGCCTGATTCTAGGCTAGTATCAATTATCATGTACAAAAAAATCTTAAAGTCTTGGTATTACACTCTCTTGGTGAGCTATCTTAGGCCAGTTATTGGCTTCTAAAGTAATTTTAGTGTTGTATGAAAGGAAAGGGGACTGGCACTCACACTCAGACCTCACAACACACATATGGTCAAGGCACTGCCATGTACTTTGTGGCATCTAACCACTATTTGTTTTGTTTGTTTGTTTTGTTTTTCGAAGTAGAGTCTCACTCTAGCTCAGGCTGACCTGGAATTCACTATGTAGTCTCAGAGTGACCTTGAACTCATGGTGATCCTCCTACCTCTGCCTCCCAAGTGCTGGGATAAAAGGCGTGCTCCACCACACCCGGCTTAACCACTATTTTGTAATATATATGGTTTATTCCTAAAGAAAAATATGTCAAGTAGGAGACACTAAAGAGTGAGCCTAATTTCCCCAAATATTTTCCCTTAAATATTCCATTCATTGGAAACTAGTTAGATGAATTACACTACTTGAATTCAAAAAAAAAAAAAAATTAAGGACTCAAATAACAACAAACAAAAGGCCCTTTTGAAATCAGAACCTACCAGGTTGAATACATTGTTTCCCTTCTGTCTCGGCCTTAATTTCTCTATGATCTCTAGTTACTAAGGATGGCTTAATTTCTCTAGATCTCTAGTTACTAAGGTTGGCTTGATTTAGGTTTCCTTTTTGGCATCTGCATTCTCATTACTACCAGCACCTAACCTTTTCTTTGTCCTGTTTTTGCTTTAAATGTTATCCAGCTCCACCGTTATTCACATAATGGAATCAGGGAACAGCTACCGAATCTATTCACAGTTCAACCTTAAATCAAATTCCCTCTCAACATTGACAATTCTTGACTGGAGAGTTTAAATTTTAAACCAAATTCTACCATAGCAACCATTCTTCCTACTTACAACTCAAGTTCCTTGTACAGTACTCTATAACCTTCTCCAAACCAACTATGTCTTTCTTAAAATAAAATTACCAGTGCTACTCTGGGGAAGCACTGAGAATGGCCCCAGAATAGAGACCTGGTGGGGTGGTAATTAACTGCTTAGGTTTACTAGAGCTGGCCTTGTATTTGAAATCCCCTCTGTTGGATATGTGACTTTGAGTCTAAGCCTTAATTCATCTTTCAGAATGAGATAATAAGCGTACCTGTGTCATAAAATTTTGGAATTAACTTACGAAATGCCTATGCCTAGTTCCGAATAAGCTCTCAAAAAATGTTGGCTACTATTGTGGTTATCATTATTATTTAATACAATGATAGCATATTTAATTTCCTTTTCACTGTGCTTCCTACTAAAAATTCTGCTAGTGTTTTTGACACAAATATCTTAAGAAAACATCTACAATAATTCTTCAGCATACCTGCTGAATTTCAGTTAGCATTCTCAAATCTTTCCTTTAATCACATTTAAAATATCTCTTCCATTATTTGCATGCACTTAACTATACCTCTATTTGTACCCAATGATATAATTTTTTTTTCTCTCAACTTCGATTAATTAGATGTTTGGTGGCAAAAATACCTTAGCATTGCCTAATTTATTTAAAAAAAAAGATATATACCTAATTTACTGGGAAAAAAAAAAGTATATTCTATGAAGCAAAATAAAATGCTACATGAGCAGTACTAGGAATAGCCGAAGCTTCCGGGACATAGGTGAAATGAAGAACATTGATAAGTTTATCAATTTCTGCAGATTACTATCTGTACTAGTTAATAGGTAGTGTTTAATAGCTTTTAGCTCTCATATGCATTCCTTTTCAACTTTTTTTATTTGAGAGCGAGAGAAAGGCAGAGAGAGAATGGGCACGCCAGGGCCTCTAGCCACTGCAAACAAACTCCAGAGGCATGTGCTACCTTGTACATCTGGCTTACATGGGTCCTGGCAATCAAACCTGGGTCATTCGGCTTTGCAGGCAAGTGCCTTAACCCCTAAACCATCTCTCCAGCCCTCATATATATTTCTATTAATTGATTGATATAGTAGTCTGCAATTATTTTTAAATGAAAGCCTTGAAGGTTATCATTAAATACTAACCTATTAAGTATTTCCACATGACTGCATGCACTCGTTTCTGTACACAATAAGGTAGTCTTTACAAAAATTCTCCTAACCCAAATTCTTTCAACTACCCTACATCAAAATAGTCATATTTCTTTGCATATACTATCATCCCTCCTATGTGGATCTATTGTATTCTTAAATGGGTATAATGTAGGTTCAACAATCAAATGCAACAATTAAAAGTACAAATTTCATAAGCTTTATATGGAGATGATCCTGATTACTCAAAGTATATCTATATTGTTAGACAAAAGGAACAAAAAATATGCTTACTTTTTTTGAAAATATGTATTTATTGATCTAGACATATATCTTATAGATCGAGTTAACTGAATCTATTATAACCTGATTTTACCAATTAAACAGCTTTATAATGAATGCAAAGAATCAAGTTTATAAATTCTATCAATAATATAGCTTCCTGAGTTATGATGAGTTGGTGAAAATTTATGTAAGCCAATGAATTTATTGTTACCACTATAAAAGATTATAAGGAACTGATACCATTCTATATTTGAAAGCAAGTATCATTAAAATGAATAATATATCAAGGACTAAAAGTGACAAGCAAACTTACTCTCCGTTGGAGAATCTGCTTCTCTTTTTCAGATAGATGTAGATCCTAAGGAGAGAGCCACCCCATCATACCTCAAAAGGGCCCCGGCTGAAACTAAGAAAAATTGGAGAAACAAGCAAGGGGGCTGTTTTCCTGATGAACCGGATACCAGCACAAGGGGGAAGGAGATCAGCACAGAGAACAATCAACTCCTACCAAATCAGAGAGCCAGAGCCTCAGAGGCCCCCAACACCTCATCACTGAAGCAGACCAAAAATGAAGCCAACATGGCTCAGGGAAATTTTGCGGAAGAGGGGGCAGAAAGAATGTCAGAGCCACATGTTGGGTCATGATATGCAGAGACATTTAGCTTACCCATAACTGTGGGCTAACTCCACAATGCATGACCCGTATACCTCAACAAGGAGGGGCCAAGGGGCGGGGGTAGGTCACGGATGAGCCTAATAATGGTACCAAACTGACTGTATTTGCTGAATACAAAGCTGACTAATAAAGAAAAAAAATTAATAAATAAAAGTGAAAAGCAAAAAAAAAAAAAGCATCCTACATATACTCTTTCTTAATGGTCTAAACATCACTTACTTCTAAGAATATTCCCTCAAGCAAAAAGATTCAAGTGCTAATAAAGACATCACAGGATGGTGAAGCAATTTTTTAATGTTATTTATTTGTTATTTACTTATTTATTTGAGAGAAAGAGGGAGGGAGGAGAGGGAAGGAAGGAGAGAGAGAGAAAGGCAGACAGAGAAAACGGGCACACCAGGGCCTCTAGCCACTGCAAATGAACTCCAGACACATGCACCAACTTATGCATCTGGCTTATGTGGGTTCTGGGAAATTGAACCTGAGTCCTTAGGGTTTGCAGGCAAGCGTCTTAACCATTAAGCCATCTCTCTAGCCCTGAAGCAATTTTTTTTATATATTTATTTACCTACAAGGGTAGCGAAAGAAAGAGAGAGTGGGTGCACCAGGGCTACCTGCCACTGCAAACAAACTCCAAATGCATGTACCACTTAGTGCATCTGACTATACATGGGTACTTAGGGAACTGAACCTGGGATAGCAGATTTTGTAAGGATCCACCTTTAACCACTGAGCCATCTCCCCCCGCCCAGTGAAGCATTTTTTGTGGCAGGGATCTACAGGTTATGTGACATGGTCAAGATCATACAAGTAGTTAGTGGCAGCACTGGATGAAAAACAAACTCTATTAACTCCACATCCAAGATTTTCTTAAATGTGCAACAAAAGTAAAATAGAAAGTCAGAGATTCACTAAGGGGTGAAAGGTGTGGGAAGTGTCAGGAGAATAAATACAGTACAGTGGCAGGTTTGCCTTCCTGTTTTATAAACAGAGGTTCCTGGAGTTCCTTTTGCAATAGTAATGTGTTCTGAAAATTAAGACGCACATAAAATGGATTTCTGATAATTTATAAAGCACTAAAACATAAATAAGTAAATTTCCACAGGATTACCAATGACAGATAATGGATACCAAGAATTTCAAACCTATAAGTTCCCATCTCTTAAAAAGTATCAAGTATAAGTGAAAGGAGGTTGAAGCTGTGTACCCAACTCCTTAAACTGGGTCTATTTTTCCTGACGTGCATATTCATGAGCTGACAGTAAAAACAGGCTGGCTGCTTTGTTTTACTTTACTCTGTTTACCTCATTCTGTCAAGAATGGATTTTGACACTCACAGTATTAATATTGCTATTTTTATTGATATAATTAGCATTGCTATAAATAATTTCTTGGCCTGCCATATCTAAGTATATCATTAAAATTAGCAATATTAAAACATTTCTTATTTCTTACAATCTTGGAAATAGACTGCTGGCCCAAAGAATCAAAATGACCTCATGATGTGGAAATTGCTGGAAAATAAAATACCATGGCCCTGTCAATAGAGACGACTGTTTTGTGTATGACTTCACTAAACACACGAGTTTATATTTGTTTGAAGCTAAAGTTTCTCACCAATCTGCTGTTTCAATTTCCCATCACACCATATTGTACCTAAAACAGGCAATCTGGATGAATTGCTACTTTTTTTTCCTCTCCCAAACAGCTCAAGAATGGATTTGAAATATGAAGCTTGAATCTATAAAGCAAAAGAATTAAGACGCCCAAAAATGAGACAGGGTGGGTGAAAATAAGCATGCTTAATAACCATTTGTATAATTGCTAGTGGGTGGTCAGCCCACTTGTGAGATTTTGATCATTACATGAAAGCAAAATCAAAACATATTTTATCTTGCTCTAGATCTCATCAGCTGTGACAATAACCTTATCTCGACCTTGAATGGTTTGTTCATAAAACAAAGCAGGGTGACTGACCCAGTGCATAGTCAACACAGAAAATAAAGGCCAAAACAAAATGACAATACAATTCAAAACAAGTGTTTGGAAATTTTAGCCTAGTATATTAAAACCTTTCTTTGTCTCTATCACTTGACAGATGGTTAGCCCTCACACAGCCTAGTATCTCTGGCAAAGAAATGACTGTGTCTAGCCAATAACACCCCAAATTTTGACTTAAAATTCACTGTATACATGCTTAAACTTACCTTACAAATATGAATATTAATACAATTAGTCATGCTTATTTTAATATTGTAGCAACTCGACAGATGTCAAGATTTTATCTTTTGTACAAGGAATATTTCTTTTGGAAACAAAACTATCTTACGAGGAATCAGTCTTTATGAACTTTCCATTTTAGTTTTCATTTATTTTATGGGCTGCTTGGTAATCATGCTCTAAAAAGCTTCAAAATGACATTTTAGCCTAAAAGTATGACAAAATTTACAAAGACTTCATTAGCTTGTGTTTCTGTGTTGTCCACAGAAAAGTTCTGGTAACTAGCAAAGTATGTCAAAAAATATCACTTGGGAACATTCAACACATTCCATGTCAAGAACACAGGGCAAAATGGTATTTATCCAGTACTACAACATGACTTTATTCATAAAATGTTCATGTATAAATACAAACTCCCAAAGAAAAACACCCATTGGTCAACCACTCTTACTAGTAATAGGAAAAGCTCTTAGTTTTTAACATTCTGTTAACCATCCTTCCATTTTACTGTTTAAAAAAACACAGGTACAGACAATTTACCCGTTAATTTAAGAATCAAATCTCTGTTTCATTCTCAATCTTAATCGTATTTACGCTTTTCACATACTTAGCAGATCTGTACACAAGCTGGGAGCAATCACAAGGGGCTTTACAATGCACTACCTTTTTCTGGAAACAGGTGATGACAGAGACAGTACAGAGATGTTATGTTGGTAGAGAGACATAAACTCTCAATAGCAGAGGTCGGGAGGACTGAGGGATAAAGTACAGTAAAAGCTATCCCAAGGACTAAACTTGTAACTGTCTAACAAAGACTCATAGTGACAGACAGCCAATGAAAATCAGACCTTGGGGCTGGAGAGATGGCTTAGTGGTTGAGCGCTTGCCTGTGAAGTCTAAGGACCCCTGTTGGAGGCTCCATTCCCCAGGACCCACATAAGCCAGATGCACAAGGGGGCGCACATATCTGGAGTTCCCTTTGCAGTGGCTGGAGGCCCTAGCACCCCCATTCTCATTCTCTCTCTCTCTCTCTGCACCTCTTTCTCTCTCTGTCTGTCGCTCTCAAATAAATAAATAAAAATAAACGAAAGAAAGAAAGAAAGAAAGAAAATCAGACCTTGTTATTTGAGAACTATGAATCACGTTTTGGACCGGTGAGACACCTTTGAAGCCACAGAGTTAAATTACCTACTCATTTAACCAAGCACCAGGTTTTCTTCATGCAGAGTCTAAGTTATTGTGTCCGCCCCCCCCCCCCACACTACCGACTAAGTGAGTAAAGTAATGCTAAAATCCTCAGCAATGTTCTTCTTATATTACAATGGCCTACTACTTCAGAGAAGTGCCATTAAGTGCTTTAGGAATTTGAAAAAGAAGTTTAAATAACAAAGCTTTTTTTTTTTTTTTTTTTTTTTGCAGGCTTTTCTATCTCTCTAATGTCACCTATGTATTAATTATAACTTTCATCTCTTGGTAAAGCAACACATGTAAAGGATTGAGAGACCAGATTTTTCCATTCCTAAACAAATCCTAACCAAAAATTAACAGTCTAGCATGTTTTATCACACCTCACTAGCGAAACAATGCTGCAGAGGAATTTTATAGTAAATTTGAAAGCATGGAATTCTTAAAATGTAAAGCAACATTTTACTTATTTCAAAGACATGTTAAGCATTATAAGAAGAAACCCTACCTGACAAAGATTTACTGAAATAAAAGAAAGACATTTCATAACAATAACAACTGAGAAATACTATCCACTCCCTCATACTTTTGTAATTCATTTTATTATTTTATTTTTAATTTATTTTATTTATTAGATAGAGAGAAGGGAGGCAGACAGAGAAAGAATGAGCATGATAGGGCCTCCAGCCACTGCAAATGAACTCCAGACGCATGCACCACTACCTTGTGCATCTGGCTTTACCTGGGTACTGGGGAATCGAACCTGGGTTTCTTGGCTTTGCAGGCAAGTGCCTTAACCACTGAGCCATTTCTCTAGCCCCACTCCTTCACACTTCTAAAATCTCCTTGAAATGGTAGTTTGTAGTTTACCAAACAAAAAGTAGCTATATTGTAATGTTTAATCAAAAAATTCTCCTAGCAATGTCGAGTATATAAGTGTATGTGACATAACAATGTTAACTCACTAAGGGCCAAAATTTACTCATTTGTGTACTGTCATTTTCCAAGTGTCTTCAACAATTTGTTAATTTCACCATCCATTTCAGAAAAACATGATTATTTCAGGCATCAGGCATAAAGCTCTACTTCCATATTCCAAATGTTTTAAAGACATTTACCTCTCCTTACCACATTCTAAAGATATCTGAAATAATTTAAAATTCATTTATAAATTATAGATCCTTTTCAGGAATTAGTTGTATCTTTTACTGCTGTTCTAAAATGGCCTAATTACTCAGTCTACTCTTTTTTCTGGGAAGTCCAATTTGTCTAGAAAATCTTCTGAAGATTTGTACAAATGAGGCCAAAGTAATTTATTTTTTCCCTTAGATTTTCTTCCTATACCACACAGTCAAATTGTATTAAAATGACAGAAAATTGGATATTTAAATCTCAAAAGCGTTCTAACATAACTACATAAAAAACAGGCATCATATTTACTAAATCTAACCTAACCTCATCATAGCCCTCACATGAAAACTTTTGAGTTATTCCATTTAATCTCATATTGTCTTTCATTAGGTAGTCAATGCACACATAATACATCTGTGTTTTTTTAAGGTTTCTTTTTATTTATTTATTTATTTATTTATTTGAGACAGAGAGGAGGGGTGAGAGAGAGAGAAAAAGACAGAATAGGCACGCCAGGGCCTCTAACCACTGCAAATAAACTCCAGACACATGCACCACCATGTTCACCTGGCTTATGTGGGACCCAGAGAATCGGACCTGGGTACTTAGGCTTTGCAGGGAAGCATCTCAGCCGCTACCTCTCTAGCCCTGTATTGTCTTGATATAGTAATGGTCTAGATATAATAGTAGCCTATCTAGGCAGGGAAATATGAAGGCATCTTTCAGGTTGCCTTCATATTTTCTTCAGCCTAATAAAACTAGAACTTCACCATGAAAGGGCACACTCCTTTGAGGCAGTAACCTACCTGATCTTCATGTGCCTAAGGCCTGTAAATCTAGACTAGAAACAAAAACACTGGACTGCCTAACTCACTGAGCAGCTAATGCATTACTATGAAACTCACTTTTCTTCTTAGCCTGTCTAATTCGGCACCGTTTGTTCTAAGCCCAATGCCCTGCAAAAGTGAGCTCAATGGAAATCACAAACCCAAATCTGAGAATTGAAAGCAGACCACAGAACACTGTGCAACATTCGTAATTCTTCAAGGAAGAGTCTAAGAAAGTCTTGAATGGCTGAGCCCTCTCCCCAGCCCATTGACATTGAGCCCGAGCAAGCAGAAGACTAAGTGTCAGTTTCATTTCCTCAGAACCTTTTCTCTTTCAGTGTGTCTGTGTGGTGCATGCATGTGTGTATGTGTAGTTGTGTGGGGGTAATGTGTGCAGGTGTATGTGGCCACAGGTACATGTTGGGTGTTTCCCTCAACCGCTCATCGCCTTATTTTTTTTAGTATATTGATGTGTGTATGTGTCTTCAAGGACAAAGATACCAACTTGCAATATTTGTGTGTCAACTCTGATGCATCTGATTAAGAACAAGTGCGGGCTGGAGAGATGGTTTAGCGGTTAAGCGCTTGCCTATGAACCCTAAGGACCCGAGTTCGAGGCTCGATTTCCCCAGGTCCCACGTTAGGCAGATGCATAAGGGCGCACAAGTGTCTGGAGTTCGTTTGCAGTGGCTGGACGCCCTGGCACGCCCATTTTCTCTCTCTCTCTATCTTTCTCTGTCACTATCAAAATAAATAAATAAAAATAAAGAATGACAAGTGCAAAGCCTGGGGTGGTGGCATCCACCTTTAATCCCAGCCCTGGGGAGACAGAGATAGGAGGACCACTGTGAGGCTAAGGTCAGCCTGAGACTACATAGTGAATTCCAGGTCAGTCTGGGCTACAGCTCAAAACTGAACATGACATGAAAAGACAAGACAAGCAAAAGCTTGACAATTCTATGAAACATCTTTCCCTTCCTAGGAGCACAACCATATCTATTTTCAAAGGAAAACTGCACAATGTGGTCAAATTATGACCGACGCACTCATAATGTAGGTGGATGGGGATGATGGTCGTCTATTCTTGCAAGACAGGAGTCCTTGAAACTGGGAGTAAACCATTTATGAATTTAAGTAATAATCTATGATTATGTAAATTTACAGTAACCAGTATTTTTAAGTTTTTCAGTGGCAACAAGTTGCAGAAGTTTAGAACACCGTTCCCTTGAAAACACTGGAAGAATGTATGCCCCGCGAAAAATGTTAATCTGCTGAAATGTCTACATGGCCATGCAGTGGGAGGGGAAAAATATATGCTTTTAGTAGTTTTTAAAAAATAGTGAAAAATAGTTCACTTGTCTACAAAGGTAACACGTTCCACTTAACTTGGGCCAGGGAAGATTGAGATGGTAACTCTACCCACAGGCAGGCTTCCAAATATCTTCCCGGTTCATTCAGATTTTTATTGGAGAGTTTGTCACCCAGCCTCTGACCTCACCCGACCCCTGCTCAGAGTAGGAGATCCGTGCATCACGGCGCTAGGTAGCCGAGCTGTACGCCATATTGTGTTTTCCGCTAATGTTTATGGTTTGCGCGTGTGCCATATGCTTGTGCAAGCGTGTTTATCAATACAACTTTTTAGAAAAGCCCATGCCTCCTGCCTCTTTAGAAAGAGTTACAGCTTCGGGGAGCTGAGTGGTGGTGTGGAGGGGGGGGTGCCAGGGGGAGGACCCGGAGAGCTGCGCAGATTGGGGGAAAAAAATGCATTAAAAAGGACATTTAAACTTTGCAAACCTCCCAGCTGTGTGCGTGTGAATGTGCGTGTGTGTTTCACCCTTTAGGTACCAAAGAGCGTTTCACGTTAGGTTTCCAAAGCGGCCCAGAGGAGAGAAGGAAGAGGATACAAGGGGGCTTGGGCGGGTGTCCGGTGGGTGGCAGGCTCCGAGCTGGTGGCGCGGGAGAAGCGGGGGACGCTAGGGGACCCCTGACACCTCCCGCCCCTCAGTCTCCGCAGACGAGCCGGCCAGACGAGGGGCGGGGAGAGGGGCGGGGAACCCGTACCCCGCAGCCCCCCGACCCAAGCTCCTCTCTTGGGAAGCAGCCGACCAGGTAGACACACACGCGCTTCCAGCCACGGGACGCCCCGCCCGCTGCCCAGCCTCTCGGGCGCCCGGGGGAAGGGGGCGCGGCATTGCACCTCATTGCATTACATTGCATTGCATCGCATCGCATCGCATTGCACGGCCGGCGGGCGGGGCGGGGCCGGCCCGCTGCCCCACGGTCTCACCGCTCCGAAACTCGCGGCCCCGGCCCGGCCCCACCCCGCGCTCCCCTCCTCCCTCTCCTCCTCCTCCTCCTCTCCGTCCTCCTCCTCCTCCCGGGCCGACGCCGCCACCGCCCACCTCGCGGCGACTCGCAGACGCCCAGCCCCGCACGGCACGCACGCAGCCCTCCCTCCCGGCCGCCCCACCACAAATTAGAGTTTTCGGCGTTACCTCCTCGCGCTCTTTAATCTTCTTTCCTCAACTCCTAAACTTCCCCCCGCCCCTGCCTCTTCGGCAGCACGCCCGCATTGGGTGCCTCACGCCGGCCAACCTCTAGCTTGCCCTTCTATTGGGTAGCGCTCCCGTCACTCTCGCTCCCAGTAGGCCAATGAGAACGGCCCGGCCCTCGTGAGGTTGCCGCCCATAAACAAAAATGCACTCTTGCTCCTCCCCTTTTGGGTCCCCGCCCTCCAGCGGCCCGTCCCTCAGCTCCGTCATCTGCCATTGGCTCCCGAGAGAACCAATCCGCTACCTCGCGCGCCCATTGGCTAGTGGGAACGTCGCTTAGAGGAAGGCTAACAGGTCATTGGTTGAGTGTCTCGCCCACTCCCGGAGAGGTCAATCGCAGCTCGTTGTTCAGTGATCCGAGATCTAGAACACTATTGGTGGAGCCGAGCCCGTCAGACCGGACCGGAGCGATGCGCTGATTGGCTCGACGCACACCACCATTAAGTTTGGTTGTGTGTTCCTCCGCCCCTCCTCCTCCTCTCCCTCCCCGCCTCCGCCCGCCCCTCCCTCCCGGCCGAAACCTCCCCCATCCCCCCTTCCCAGACCGCTTTTACTTTCTACGCATTTCTATTTCCTCCTTTATTTATTTATATTTGTGATAAACTTAAATGACCCGAAGATGGAGGCGGGACTTGGAGGGAGAGAGCTGGGGGCAGGAGGACGAGTGACGGCCGCCGGGGCCCAATGGTTGGCGGGCGCTGCGGGGTGAGGGGCGGCGGCGCGGCCAGTGGGAGCCGCCGGGCGCGCCGGGCCTCGCCAGCCGGGATGGCCCCGGGCGGAGGCGGCGGGGACCCGGCGTCTGCGGCGACGCGACGCGGGGCCGGGGCGCGCGGGGAGGCGGGGGGAGCGGGACGACGAGGAGGGCCGGGTGTGGGCCCCGCGGGGCACCCCGGGTCAGGGCTCCGTGCCTCCCGCCCGCCCCGCACGTTGCCAGCCCCAGGCCGGGTCAACGGAGGCCGCGCCGGGCCCAAGAGTTTTGTTCGTAGAAGCTTTAGGAAAAACATGATAATAATAAAAAATAAATAAATACAATACAATACGTCCGGGCGTGGTGGCGCCCGCCTTTCATCCCAGCCCTCGGGAGGCCGAGGTAGGAGGAGCGCGCCGTGAGTTCGAGGCCACCCTCAGACTCCATAGTGCATTCCAGGTCAGCCTGGGATAGAGGGAGACCGTACCTCGAAATACCCAAAATATAAAAAATAAAATACCGTGCGGAATGGTTCCTAAGCCGCCCTCCATAGAAAGGAGGATTTATGATTCCTACTGGAAAAAGCAGATTATGTTTCTTATTATTTACTAAACGCCCCAAGTAACGATATTACCCTCCCCCCCACACACACACACCAACCGGAGCCCACGAAAATGCAATATGCTGTGAGCTCGAAGGAATTAAAGCAACAGGGAAAATTAAATGCGGTTCGCGTGCTTCAGTAAAACCTTCGTATGCGTCCGGCCGTTTGTCACTCGACATAGTGCTCCCAGGAGCCAGATTCTCAACAGAGACTGACTGGTCCAGTACTCAGGCATTTGGGGGAATAGGGTAGGGAGGGATTGGAGGGGGGGAATGAGGCTTAAGGCCAACAGGAAACCAAGGATAGATTCCTGAAAAGAATGCCTTAAAAGGACTAAAATGGAAAAAATAATAATAATTGCTTTTCACTACACAAAGGAAAAGAATTCCTGCCAAAATAAGAAATTGTACTTTTTAAGGAACATAAAAAGTGGGTTTTTTTTTCCACAAAAGAAAGTACTTTGTCAAAAAATACTGTGCATACAAAGAATATGTTATTTAAAATAATAGCTATTAATACAGAAAATAACAATGTAGGATGTGGGTTTGATGTGTAGCTTCCAGTAGACTTGAATTAAGTCTTTGGGATTTTAACCTAGGTTTCCTTGGCACATACTGCATGCATTCCACACAAGATGCCTGGCTTTGAGTGGGTAACCCTCTCTGGCAGAACTTAAGCAAGATCAACTAACAGAAAAAGGTACAAGGCCTTGACCTCATAAATTCCTTTAGATCCATCTACAAGATTACATATGTGGGTGTTAGAATCTAGAAAATCGTAAGCTAAAGAATTCAAAGATCAAGTGTAGAGAAATTGCTATTGAATGTGAAAGTCAAAATGTTTTATTTTGTATACAAAGCTAAAAGTGATACCATGAGAATTAGAAGTATTCCATAAAGAACAAGCAACTTCACATGAGAAAATACAGCAGAACTTAACAAATGTTCAAATACTTTATAGCATGACTTCTACAAGGAGGAATAGCTGCTCCCTTGAATTATTTTTGCCCCTTTGGTATGTGTATAGTATATATGGTGTGGTATGGTGTGGTGTGAGTAGTGGTGTTGGTACTTGTGTGTATTCTCTATGGATCATCCACCTTATTTCCCTGAGATAAAATGTCTCATTGAAACTGAAACTGCCCAGGTTTTGCTTAGACTAACTGACCAGAGAGCCCCAGCAATGCTGTCTCCATTACCTTCAGCCCTGGGGTCATAGACATGCACAATCATGCCTGGCTTTTTTCACTCGGCTGCTGGAATAGAAATTCAGACTTCAAGTTTTTGCAACAAGCATTCCTACCCACTGAGCTATCTTCCCCAACCCCTGCATTGCTTCTTTAAACTAGTTTTTCAACAAATGTTATAAGATATTTTTCAGCATATTAACATGAGTTGTTAGATAATGCATTAGGAAAGCAGCATAAAATATTAAGTTCAAGTAATGGTGATATGTGTAGCATCGTTTGTTTGTTTTTTATGTCCAATTCTGAAGTTCAATGCTTCTGCCTCTAATGTCTTCGTATTTCCAGTGCACGCTTACCTTGTCCACCCTGCTCTTTTCTCTCCCCAGATATAAACAGCCCAAAAGACGCAACATTAACTCCGTAATTATAATGACTGTTCCTAAGAGATAGTTTCTTTACCATTCAGAAGAACCAAGGAAGGGAATAAAATAAGAATGGCATAGTAAGAAAACACAGAGGAAGATTAACAGAATGGCAATTGCCTAGAGAAGGATTTTTGTGCAGAACTTAGTTTAATCCTCTATCCTAGTCACAGTCTGCTTCTTGCCAATGTGCTAATTATTAATTCATTCAACAGATACGGAGACCATTGGTTTCATAGTAAATAAATTTTTGGATATCTAAAGTTTGTAGGAATTCAGAAACTAAAACTAGATTTGAAATTTTTCCCTAGAGTAGTTTCTTGGAAGACAGAAAAAAAAAAAAATCGCTATGCCATGTATATATGTAGCATATAAGACATGGAAATACAGTAAAAAGAATGCCTAATTCTTACAAAGTTGAAAATATTTATAATTGAATTTATTAGTATACTAAATATAAATGTTAATCAAGTCGGCTCCTACTCTAAAGAACTGATTCTAATAAGGTAACTAGACATATATACAAAATGTGATTATATATAATGTCATATGTGACATAGAATTTTATAAACTATATAAAACATAAAAAATAATGATATTTTCAGATGAAATGGAAAGAGTCTTGATTAAACAAATAAATACTACAGGACATCAGAAAAGTTATTTACATCTAAGAGTCAGGGAATTCTCAACAAGCAGTATTCAAAAGGAGCACAAGATAGATAAAAACAATAAATGTTTAGCATAATGAAAGGCTGAGGAACCTTCTAGAATCTGTAAACCCAGTTGTGCCTAAAAAAAAAAAAAAATTATTCTCTGTGGTGGTTACTCTTACTATCAACTTGAGATGGTTTTAAGAAAATTCATTAAAGAACTTACATGCTTCTTCATACAATCACATGTGTCATCCACCACATCATGATACGGTTAGCAACAACTTAAAACAGATACTACTTTTCTATACATGAATTCACTGATAACTAGAGCACACAAGAGCAATGAAAGAATATAAAATCTTCCATTTAGACTGACATAAAATTGAACTAGACAGCAAAATTTGTCAGGACAATGTGCAAAATATTAAGGTTAGACCATCCGCCTTCCAAAGGAACTTAAGGGGGAATTTTGTTAATCCGCATGCAACCCAGATGTGAAACAAATTATTCTGTCCCTGGAAACTTTACATAAAGCCACCAACTCCTCAGTGTGGTAGAAGTCTGAGGCACCCAGTCTCTCCTTCCCATGCCTGCGTTGTGTTCCACCAAGCTTTGTTTCAAACGGAAATTCATAACAAAACATAAGCAGATTCCACCAAAACCTCACATAATTAGGACATAATGGGGTGGACTAAAGAGTGTGATGTTAAAGAAAGGAGAAGAGGGAGAGGAGAAAACGAAGGCATCTATTAATGATGCAGTGTACTGATTCGATGAGCTGAACATGAATACCCCAGACACAAGCTGCTGCATAAATGGCAAATCAATGACATTTCAGATTGGCCACAGAGACTACGGGGAAGAAGTGCTATTCAGTTACTGGTATTATAGAAATAGGGTAAAAGAAAAATGAAACTACACAATTCACAAAAATTAAACTATGTGTACTTTATGGCTAGGAGATGGGCAGTATAGATGTTTGCTGTATTTCAATGACAATGTATTTGGTAAGGAGGAGGAATACTAAGAAGTAGTATAGGATAAATACAAAATGTCCAACATAATAAAAAGTTCAGCTGACTTCTACAATCCATAAACCCAATTGTACCTACACCAACCATATCTTGGTGATATCAGTCTGATGGGATTTAGAATCACTTAAAGATTAGTAACGCACATCTCCAGTGTATCTGTGAGGTTATTTTGAGAGAGGGCTAATTGAAGGGAAAGACTCACACTAAATGTGGGTGGCACCATTCCATTGGTTGGGGTCCCAGAACGAATTGAAGAGGGCAAAACAGAAAACAGCAGAAAGCCTGCATTCCCTACAGGTCTCCTCCACAACACCATCTCGCCACACTGTTCCTCTGTCCACACTCTTGGTGCCAATTGACCGTGGACTGAGCTCTGACAGAATGAATGAACCAAAATAAAATCTTCTTCTATTTGGTCATTCTGTCAGGTATTTGGTCACAGTTATCACAATGTAATTAATGCAATTTTCATCATTCCCAAGATGATTTTAACTGGATTTATATTCACTTACAATTTGACATTTGTAAGTCTTAGTTGACATTCACTGACAATGTTAGAATTTATTATATAAATTGACAGTGTTTCTTTATCAGGAGAAATGTTTTAGTTTTTTTTTTTTTTTTTTCCACAATCAGAAAGGATTTTTTGAGCTGGGAAGATGGCTCAGTGGTTTGAGGTGTTTGCATACAAAGCCTGTGGGTCAGAGTTCAATTCCCCAGTCCCCACTTAAAGCCATATGCACAAAATAGAGTTAGCACACCCATTTTCTCTCTCTCTCTTTTCTATTTCTCTTTCTCTTGAATAAAAAAAAAAAAAATACTTTTAAAAGGGATTACTGCCAGGCATGGTGGTGCACGCCTTTAATCCCAGTACTCAGGAGGCAGAGGTAGGAGGATCGCCATGAGTTCGAGGCTACCCTGAGACTATATAGTGAATTCCAGGTCAGCCTGGGCTAGAGCGAGATCCTACCTCAAAAAAACAAAAAAAAAAAGATTACTTTCGCATTAGATTTTCTAGTTGTAATGTTTTGTGTGTAAGAAAACTGTGTTGGTTTACTTTTGTTCTTGTTCATTTGGTTAAAATTTTTTTTTTTTTTTGAGACGGAGTCTCACTACATAGCCTATGCTGACAGCTAATTTGCTACTTAAACTTGGCTGGCCTCCAAATCACCATACTTCTGCATCAGCCTCCTTGGTGCAGGCTTTACAGACATAAATGCCTGCCTTGACAGAAAATTGTTGGGTTTTACATATTGACTTTGTACCAGTATGTCTTTGTGAACTCTGTTGTTTACTTATCGTTTATTATTTCTCTTGGTTTGGTGGTCAACATTTGTATATCTAAAATAGTCATTTTTCCTTTCTTTTCAGTGTTTATAACCAGTAATTTATTTTTCTTACTTTATTAACCAGAATTTTGAGCATAATGTTGAATTGAACTTTTGGTAGTATACATCTTTGTATTAATTATGAATGTTTGATGTGGGATCTTTTGGTATCTTTCTTCCTGAAAATTTTGTTTAAAGTGATATATACTTTTAGTTTACAAAAATCTGTTTTATAAAAAAAGATGAATAGATATTTATTAATTTTATAAGCATGTAATCATTTTCTGCAGTTAATACATTGAATCATAATAAATTTACTGATGTTCCAACATATTTCCATTCTTAGTTTCTTAGTTTTATTTTAATGAATATATGTTTCATTTACTAATTTTTCTTTGGAATTTTCTAACTTCCAAACTTCTCATCTGGGATTGGTGATGCATGGTAGCACTGACAACCTTTATGAATTTGATGGTTTATATCTAACTTCATTGGATTACTTGGATCAATTTTATTGATTTTTTGTTTGTTTGTTTGTTTGTTTTTTTGTTTCCAAGGTACTCTTACTCTAGCCCATGCTGACCTGAAATTGACTGTGGAGTCTCAGGGTAGCCTAGAACTCACAGAGATCCTCCTACCTCTGCCTCCTGAGTGCTGGGATTAAAGACATGCACCACCATGCCTGGCTAAATTTTATCTTTTACCATACTCTGAAGACACTTTTTTCTACAATAGGCTCCTCTGTAAAAAATATCTTGGTCTATGGCTTTTTTTCTTTTTCTTTTAAAGATAGACCTTTGTTCAGAAGTTCTGAGGTGTGGGTATAAAGTTCGTCTAGGCCCAAATGAACTCAGAGTGAAGGATGAGTGGGTCTCCATAAGTAGATGTGTTCCTAATTTAATCACACTGAAAAACTCCATTTTACTGTATAACATATGACACGTGCACAAGTTTTAGGCGTTAGAACAGGACAGCTCTAGCACAAGGAGACAATTGTTCCATGTAGAGGGGAAGACCTCTTATCAGTCTTATTGTTATAGTCTCAACCCAAGGAATGAACTGAATTTTCTAGGAAAAAGAAAATAACTCCACAGGTCTTAACAGCAATTACTGAGAGTAAGTTTTTCGATTTTTGGTTTTTTTTAACTGATTTTTTTTGTTGTTTATTTTTATTTATTTATTTGAGAGCGACAGAGAGAGAGAGAGAGAGAGAGAGAATGGGTGCGCCAGGGCCTTCCAGCCACTGCAAATGAACTCCAGACGTGTGTGCCCCCTTGTGCATCTGGCTAACATGGGTCCTGGGGAATTGAGCCTGGAACCAGAGTCCTTAGGCTTCACAGGCAAGCGCTTAACCACTAAGCCATCTCTCCAGCCCTCGATTTTTGTTTTTTGTTTTTCAAGGCAGGGTTTCAATCTAGCCCAGGCCAACCTGGAATTCACTATGCAGTCTCAGGGTGGCCTTGAACTCATGGTGATCCTCCTACCTCTGCCTCCAGAGTACTGGGATTAAAGACGTGTGCCACCACGCCCGGCTCTGAGTAGGTATATTTTTAATTGCCATTCGATAACCCAAGGATGCAATCAGTGAATTTCCACGAATGTGAATTTCTGGACTGTTTCCCACTGTACAAAATTTTTGAGAAATTTAAGTGAATGAAATGATAAAAGAGTTTTTGAGTATCACTGTATGTCACTATATGTCAGAAAACAGGCCACCATCTCTCAAAAACTAATAAGCTTCCATTTGAAGATGATTCAGTTTATAAAAGATTACATGCCTCTTGCACATGAGACACACTGATGTCATCACTACAATCAAATGGAGTGAGTATAGTTGTGGACCATAATCCCAGCATGCAGGAGGATCAGAAGCTCAAGATCATCCTCAATTACATAGTAGGGTCAAAAAAAGTTACAGTCAGGAAGCAAGGGACGAGTTGAACAGAATACCACCAAGGGCTATCTTTTTTTCCTTCCTTAAAATCAGCAAGCCTGTTGCCTGAGAACTATTTGCTTTTTTTATATTTTATTTTATATTTTTATATAATATTTTATATTTTTTTAAAATATACTTTACTTATTTGTTTATTTGAGAGAGAAAAAGAAAGAGGGAGAGTATGGGTGCACCAGGGCCTCCAACCACTGCAAATAAACTCCAGAAGTGTGAGCCCCTTTGTGTATCTGGCTTACGTGGGTCATGGAGAACCGAACCAGAATCCTTTGGCTTTGTAGGCAAGCGCCTTACCCGCTAAGCCATCTCTCCAGGCCCTGCTTTTTTATTTCTGATTAGCAGAAGAAGTAAAATACCTTTAGTAACTTGCTTTTCTTGAAGAATGTTACTTTACATGATGATGGGGTCACAAAGTTTGTGAACAAAAGCAAAAACAAATTGTTCCTCTAGCCAAAGAAATGCTAAAGACCATCATCACTTGGTAAAATAAAATATAAAGGAAATTTCAGAGATTACAGATCCTTTCTTCAGGTTGTGCACCCCAATCTGCACAGAAAACTAATCTGCTCTGTATTAAATCTCCAGAGAAGATTTGTTTAAAACCTCTTGTAATAGCTCCAGTGTTTAACAACTTATTTAGAATTTTAATGTCTCCAGGTTTATGAACTACACCTTACATGAATGATATTTATTTTAAATGCCAAATTAGATTAAAGTTTTACAACACTATGCTTTCCCAAGAAACAACTTTAAATAATCATGTTCATAAAAATACTGAAGCCACAAGGAAAATGATAATTAACATTAAGAACATTTTAGAAATGGACACTTCAAAAATATTAAATGCACATTTTCAGAGCCAGAAAAAAATAAAATTTATCTATTTATATATGGTACATACATTTGTGTGTGTGTTTATAAATTTTTTTCAGAATATGTAGCTGAACATCATTACTCATACCTGCAATCCTATCAGGAGACAGGAGGATTGCCACAAGTTCAAAGTTAACCTACCTTCAAAAACCAAAATAAAAAATAATATATAAGTATATTCTATTTACATTGATTTTCCCTGGCATATTTAAGAGATTATACTTTTTTCCTTGTTTTCTTATTTTTATCCTTGTTTCGTTTTCAAATTTAGTTCTGATCATGGAACTTTCCATAAAAGAATACTTGAACTTACATAAAGTCATGAAATCATACAACTCATAAATGCTATGGAATTAGGCAGAACTAAAAGTACAATAAAATTATCTCAATAATTTTAATAGAGGGCACTGGCTATGCTCCAGGTCCTGAGCAGCAGGGATGACAGTGTTGAAGCCAGAAGTGGGGCAATGGTCTACAACAGAAGTTCAGTCCCAAGTGTGGGGTGTTGCTGAGGTGAATCTGACCATGTGGATTTTGGCTTTTCTAACTTGTGTGCTGGAGGAGGAATATGTATGGACTTGATACTTACGACTGCAGAAGCCTCAAGTGTGGTCTCACAGTTAAGAAGACAGTCTTTTTTATTTTATTTACGAGAGAGAAAGAGAGAGAGAATGGGCATGCCAGGGCCTTCAGCCACTGCAAATGAACTCCAGACACGTGCGCCCTCTTGTGTGCGTGTGTGACATTGCACATTTGCGTCACTGTGCGTCTGGCTTACGTGGGACCTGGGGATTCGAACATGAGTTCTTAGGCTTCGCAGGCAAGTGCCTTAACTGCTAAGCCCTTTCTTCAGCCCTAAGAAACAGTCTTTAATCTTAGATGAGACTTGAGACTTTGAAACAATCTTAAAGTTGGTAAAGATTATGGGGACCTTTGAAGTTGGACTGAATACAGTTTGCAATCTTCTTCCACCAATGATGGAGCTTGGCATCCTGGATCTACAAGTCTGAAATAGATACCTTCCTCCTAAAAACTGTGCCTGGTTTGGATGTGCCTGTTTGGACCTGTGGGAGATGACGTGTTCCAGGGGCAGGCTCCATCAAGGGCCCGAGTGACAATCCTTACCAAGGAAGTGTTTTTGTGTTTTGTTTTTTCCTGACCACCCACTTCCTACAGATTATCCTTTCAAACCCCCAAAGGTGAGGCTGCCTTCAACTCCCCTGATGTTTGGACAAAGGACATCTTGTGATGAAGGGGCCTATACAGGTCATAGCTTGCTTTCAATACCAAAAATCTACCATCGCAATATCAACTACAAAGGCAGCATCTGCCTGGACATCCTGTGGTCACAGTGGTCCCCAGCACTGACTGTGTTGAAAGTTCTTTTGTCTATCTACTCTCCGCTATGCACCCCAACCCTGATTAGCCACTGGGGCCAGAAACAGCCCCCACTTAAAAGGCTGAGAGGGAGAAGTACAGCCGGGCATGGTGGCGCACACCTTTAATCCCAGCACTCGGGAGGCAAAGATAGGAGGATTGCCATGAGTTCAAGGCCACCCTGAGAATGCAGAGTGAATTCCAGGTCAGCCTGGGCTAGAGTGAGACCCTACCTCGAAAAATCAAAAAGAAAAACCAAAAAAAAAAAAAAAAAAAAAAAAGACACAGAAATATGCTATGTAAGCACCTCCAAGATTGCACGGGAGACATTTTTCCAAGAGAAGCTCACCAGGCAGAGGTCTTCCTGTGAAGATCTGGGTTGTTGACTGAGCTCTTACACAGACTCCTCTGTGCTTCACACACATGTTGTTGACCACACACTTCCTCTGGCTGTAGCACATTGGTGTCACTCTCAGCCATTGTGGCTTTGAAAATATCACTTAAAATTTTTTAATGTTATTCAATAGAGAGAAAGGGGGGAGAAAGAGAGAGAGAGAATGGGTATGCTAGGGCCTCTAGCCACTGCAAACGAACTCCAGACACATGCGGCACCTTGTGCATCTCGCTTTATGTGGGTACTAGGGAATTGTGCCCGGGTCCTTAGGCTTCAAAGGCAATGCTTTAACTGCTAAGTCATCTCTCCAGCCCTTTATACCACACCTTTGATGCCAAAACAATAGCCATTGTTATTATCTTCAGCCTTCCTGGTACACTGGAATTGGCCTGCCTACTCCAGCTCACTAGCTCATCTCAGAAACACGAGGCCCCACAGGTTTAGCTCCTCTGCCCTCCAATGATGTCACACCCACTGTGGCACCACACAGGATCCCAACATGGCCCACGTGTCCTTTGCCTTTTGAACTCAGTGCTGCCTTGGCCACCCATTACATATAGGTTCGTCTCATATCTTGTCTGCCACAGAGCCATGTCCTGTGGAGTCTTGGGTGCATTCCGGAGGCTTCTGGGAATTGGAATCATGTCATTGCAAACTGCTTCTTCTGTCTGCTGCTGTCTTCCTCTGCAGTACAGTGCAGCCCTTTTCTCCTCACACCAAACACCACAAATGGAGAGTGTCAGGATATAGAGCATACAACACCCCAGGAGAGAGGACTTTTAAAAGCAAGAGCACATTGTTAGACATGGAGAGGTTTTGTTATGCTTTTCTATGAGATGAGGATTTTTTCCCCCATATCCTCACCTCCACCATAGGGCACCTACATGAAGTTGAAGTTCAGTCTCTTCTGCTATCTTTCATAATGACACTGATCTTCTCTTCTTTGACTTGATTCTGAGATAAAAGCAAAAAAAAAAAAAAAAAAAAAAAAAAGGTAAGAAAACATCAGGCATAAGCTGCCTGATCTTTAGCACAGACTAGTACATAATACATTTCTTGGTGCATATACACCTCATAGCCAAGATGGAATGATGTTTTGGGTATGGTTTGCTTAAACTCTCTGTCTCTGTGTCACCTGATGCTTCAGTGGTCCTAATGCTCACAGAGGCACACTTCTCCAGTTACAGCAAGCGAGTAAACCTTTTAGCAGTCGGACAGTCATGCTGTAATTCATTAAGTGAGTACAAACATGGACCATTACTTACCATATATTTCAGATAAGGAGTATGAGGATTCTAATGATGAGTTTGTACTGTCCAAGACACGCTTCAGCAGTTTGGAGTTGGTTATTGGTTCTATCCATGCCAATGGCTACCATATAATAGGTGCCAACAAAAGTTTTCACTAGTTATCTTAAGCCTCAAGCCCATCCGGGCACAGTTGAACCTCAAGGTAGAGGCTGACTGGATTTCTGTAGGTGGAAAGGGGTTTGAGGAGGAAGCTAAACAAAAATTCTACAGAGGTATTCTTCCACTCTGAATAAAGAAAGTCACAAAGAGGTTTCTTTGTTTTCTGTACCAGTGATTATAAAAATTATCTCTACATTACATTAAGTAATGGTAGCATTATGTCTGAAAAACTAATGTATATACTTTTATTTAAAAATATTTAGAGGGATGGCGAGATGGCTTAGCGGTTAAGGCGTTTGCCTGTAAAGCCAAAGGATTCTGGTTTGATTCTCTAGGACCCACGTAAGGGAGATGCACAAGGGGCAAGTGCATCTAGAATTTGTTTGCAGTGGCTGGAGACCCTGGCATGCCCATTCTCTCTCTCTCTCTCTCTTCCTTTTTCTCTCCTCAAGTAAATAAATAAAATATATTTAAAAAAAATATTTAGAGCTGGGTGTGTTGGCACATGCCTTTAATCCCAGCAAAGGTAGGAGGATCGCTGTGAGTTCAAGGCCAACCTGAGACTACATAGTGAATTCCAGGTCAGCCTGGGCCAGAGTGACAGCCTACCTTGAAAAACCTATATATATATATATATATATATATATATATATATATATATATATATATAACTGGTCATCCAGGTTTTCAGAGATGATCATCTTTTTGCTTCTGGAGGGTTGTGCAGGCCGTGCCCCACTGTTGACTGCTCAATGAGATTCATAATGGTTTCTGAAGGTGCGGGTGCTATTTTCTTAAAATGAGACAACAATGAAGTTTGCTCAGTCAATTGACTCTTCCTTTCAGGAAAGACTTCTCTGTAGCATGTGACGAAGTTTGGTAGCATTATGCTCACAAGAGAATTTCTTTCAAAAGCCGGAGTCAATCTTTGCAAATTCTGCTGCTCCTTGATCACTAGGTTGATGTAATATTCTATATCCTTTGTCATTTCGTTGTTCACAATATCCTCACCAGGAGATTCAATCACAAGAAGTAACTTGCTTTGCTTCTCTGTGAGAAGCCACTTATTATTGGTTACAGTTCTATCACAAAACTGCAGTAATTTAGCAAGCCTTCAGCCTCTACTTCTAATTCTGTTTTCTTACTTTCTCCATCATATTTGCAGCCAGTCCCTCCACCAAAGTCTTGAATCCCTCAAAGTCATGCATGAAGGCCAGAAACAAAATCTTTTCCAATTAAATTTTATATTTTGACTTCATAAATGATAAATGTTCTTAATGGCATCTAGAAAGGTGAATCCTTCCCAGAATGTTTTCAGTTTACATTACTCCTGTCTAATAGGGGAATCACTATTTAAGACAAGCTGTTTTTCATAGGCATGGTGGCACACACTTGTGACCTCAGTACTCAAGAGGTAGAGGCAGGGTGCCTGCCTTGAGTTCAAGGACAGCCTAGGCTACAACACGAAGCCCTGTCTCAAAAAGAAATGTATTTACTAAATACTAAAATTTTTAAGTCAAATGACTCCTGCAGAATATTATTTTTATTTATTTATTTGCTTACTTGTTTTTGGTTTTTCAAAGTAGGGTCTCGCTCTAGCCCAGGCTGTCCTAGAATTCACTCTGTAGTCTCACCGTGGCCTCGAACTCATGGCGATCCTCCTACCTCTGCCTCCCGAGTGCTGGGATTAAAGGCGTGAGCCACTATGCCTGGCCAGCATATTATTTTTGTTAGCAGGCATGAGAGGACAAAATTAATCCATTTGTCCATATCCATCAGAGCTCTTGAACAAGCAAGCCTAATGTCAGTGAGTAGTAATAGTTGGGGGTAAAATTTGTTTTTCTGAACAGTAGGTCTCAATAGTGGGCTTATAATATTTGGTAAACCATATTGTAAACAGCTGCGTTGTCACCCAGGCTTTGTTGTTCCATTTATAGAACACATGCAGAGTAGATTTAGCGGAATTCTTAAGGGCCGTATGGCTCTCAGAATGGTTAATGAGCTCTGGCTTCAATTTAAAGTCAGCGGCTGTATTAGCCCATTGCCAGAGTCAGACTCCTTGGAAACATTGAAACCAGACATTGATTTCTCCTCCCTAACTATGGAAGTCCCAAGTTGGTATTTTCTTCCTGTATAAGGTTGCCTTATTTACACAGAGAATCTCTTGTTTTCTGTAGCCACCTCCAATGATCTTAAGGAGATCTGCAGGACTAATCATAGCTTCTATCTCAGCACTACAATATGCTGCTTGACCTTCTTTCCTTGTGTTATGGAGATTAGGTTTTGGCCCAAGGTCATTTTGAGGCTGTTTGATTCTCTCCAGACCACTAAAACTTTCTCCACCTCAGCAATTAAGTTGTTTTGCTTTCTTTTCATTTATGTGATTACTGGAGAAGCACTTCTGGTAGCCTTCATCACTTTTTCCTTCGCATTCACAGTGTGGCTAATAACGTGGTGCCAAAGGGCTCCTCTTAGCCTATCTTGACCTTTGACATGTTTTCTTCCGAGTCTTAGGATTAACCATTTCTAGCTTTTGTTGTCTTTTTTTTTAAGTGTGGGAAATCATGCATGCTAAGCAAACCTTCCATCACTGAGTTATATCTGCCGATCAAAATTTTGGATTAAAAGGGAGAAATATGTGACTCTCTTCTTTTCACTTGAACCCTTAAAGGCCATTTAATGGCTATCAATTGGCCAAATGTCAATATTTTTGTGTCCCAAGGAATAGAAAAGACTAAAGGGATAGAGAGAGATGGGGAAATGGGGCTGGTTGGTGGAAGAACTAGAACGCACATATGTCTCTATCAAGCTCATCACCCCGTATGAATATACCATTTATGCTGCCCCAAAGAATTGCAGTGCATGGAAGATAAGTAAACACAGACCATCGTATTAGATACAATAATTATGAAAGTGTTTGAAATGTTGCTACAGTTACCAAAATGTGACACAGAGACATGCAGTGAGCATTTGCTGTCCAAAGTATGGCAATGTGTGGCATCACTAGACGTGTTTGAGGGCACATTGTCACCAACCTTCAATTTGTAAAAAAAGAAAGAAAGAAAAAAAAAAAAACAAATCAGTATGTGCAAAGCACAATGAAGCCAAGCAAAACTGAAATGAAGCATGCCTGTAATGGGCTTTTAGACCACATGTCTAATTGCCCGATTTCCTATCCTCAGTGGAAATTAGCCCTGTCTACTAGCATGGCCATGCAGACTAAAATAATTACATTTCAGAAATTTTAAACAGTAAAAGCTGAATTTTTATTTAGGGAACAAAAAAGATTAGATAATATTTTCCAATGAGAGGGGAAATGTGACATTTATAGCAATAAGCCTCCTCTGAAAGAAACAATATCTGCTTTTCTGGAAATGAAAGGTGTAAGAGAATAAATCATGTTTTAGGAGAAACTGGTTGAAAAAGACAGATACTCCAACTCCTTTCATAAAATGTAAGATTTAGTATGACTTTTTTTTTTTTTTTTTTTTTTTTGAGGTAGGGTCTCACTCTAGCCCAGGCTGACCTGGAATTCACTATGGAGTCTCAGGGTGGCCTCGAACTCACAGTGATCCTCCTACCTCTGCCTCCCAAGTGCTGGAATTAAAGGCGTGCGCCACCACACCCGGTTATGTCTCTTTTTTTTATGGGCCGGGGCTATCAGTTGAGGAACTCACTCTGTATCCTAGGCTGGCTTTGAACTCACTGAGATCCTCCTACCTCACCTCCTGAATGCTGGGATTAAAGGTGTGAACCACCATACCTGCTAGACATGGTTTTCAGGTGATCAAAATAAAATGGTGACTGATGCATAGTTAAGTTTAATAAGAAAGGACACACAGAGCCAGGCATGGTGGGGTGCGCCTTTAATCCCCGCACCCTGGAGGAAGTGGCATGAGGATGTCCATGAGTTCAAGGCCACCCTGAGACTCCACAGTGAACTCCAGCTCAGCCTGGGCTAGAGCGAGAGTCTACCTTGAAAACACCATCCAGAAAAAGAAAAAGAAAGGACATACAGAATAGTTTCTGAGATTGTGATATTTAGGTCACTTTTTAATTAGAGAATAATTTGATCCTGACTGCATTTTAAAAACATATGGTTGCTTTTCTTGAATCTTTATTGAACTTTTTTCTTTCTTTCATTTTTTTTTTAAGTTAAAGTTGAAGCTTAAAGGTTTTGTAAAAGTTTCAGATTCAAGTGCAGACTTCCAGGGAAGGATGAAAGTTATAAGGTGTAATGTAAGAATATTGCTAAATAAAATACTTCCAAGGTAACCTGTCTTTGATTTATCTTTTCTATTAAAGATTAATACTTGAAAATGTCAAAATAGCACAGACTTGAGAAAACCTTAAGCCTTGTAGAGTTACTGTGCCTACTTTCATACAATGAGTCTCTAGTGTGCTGTCAGAATGTGGTGTGCAGATGAAGGCTAAGAGATAATACTCCCCCTACTATACTGAATCAGTTCCCTGAAGTGAGTATACCCTGTGATAGGAGGAAGGAATCTGTATAACTGATGATACACTTACCCAATATTTTTTGGTTTATCCGAGTTTCTCACTGCGACTCTGCTCAATTTTGTTGCTACTTTTTCTTTCTTTCTTTAAAATATTTTATTTTTATTTATTTATTTATTATTTGAGAGAGAAAGAGACAGAGAGAGGCAATGGGCATGCCAGGGCCTCTATCCACTGCAAAAGAACTCCAGATGTGTGTGCCCTCTTGTGCATCTGGCTTACGTGTCCTGGGGAATTGAACCTGGGTCCTTTGGCTTTGCAGGCAAGTCCCTTAACCACTAAGCCATCTCTCCAGCCCTATTGCTTTTTTTTTTTTTTTTTTTTCAATTCCAGGTATGGGTTTGTTTTTGCAGAGAACTGATGGGGCTTGGAAACTTTTGCCAGCAAACATTTGGTTAGGGGCTGGAGAGATGGCTTAGTGGTTAAACGCTTGCCTGTGAAGCCTAAGCAGCCCGGTTTGAGGCTCGATTCCCCAGGACCCACGTTAGCCAGATGCACAAGGGGGTGCACGGGTCTGGAGTTCGTTTGCAATGGCTGGAGGCCCTGGTGCGCCCATTCTCTCTCTCACACTCTTTCTCTCTGTGTCGCTCTAAAATAAATAAAAATAAACAACAACAACAAAAAAACATTTGGTTGGTTGAATACCCAGGTATTGCTGGCTGATTTTCTGTCTCTACTGAAAGTAACTCAAACAAAGGAGAAAACAACAGATAGGTTTTTCAATTCTTTCTGCACTCCTGTAAGACTTTTTTTAAAAAATTTATTTGTACGTGGGGGAGGGTGAACCAGGGTCTCTTGCTACTACAAATGCAATGATAGCTTGCAGGGTTTGCAAGCAAGCATCTTTAAATCATGTCCCTGGCCCCATCTTGGAAGACATATTGTAAAACATCCCATATCTGAAAGAAAAAAGAAATCAGCTGTCGCTTTTGAAAATAGCATATAACAAATCACCTTGTTGTAATTAACATGTTGAGTTTAGGGCTGGTGAAATGGCTTCGCGGTTAAGGCATTTGCCTGCGAAGCCTTAGGATCCTGGTACAGGACCTACGTAAGCTAGATGCACAAGGGGGCGCATGCGTCTGGAGTCTGTTTGCAATGGCTGAAGGCCCTGGCACCGCCCATTCTCTCTCTCTCTCTCAAATAAATAAATAAATAAAATATTTAAAAAAACTTTTTTTGAGTTTGGAAAACGCATGGGGACTGCTGTAAGTTCTATTCATCATGTTTCTGAAGATCTCAGTGCACTGAAGGCTGTGCTAACTCCTTTGAGAAATACACAATATTTATTTCTGCCCTTAACGAGGGCGAAAAGCTGATAATTTCACTAAATAAAAAAGCAGCAGGCAAACTATGTACAAAGCATACATGTAATAAATGGCTGCTTTAGTAAGTTATTTCCATTTCCAGTCGTATGAATTCAGTGGGGATGTCCATTAGAACTGACATAAAGATAAACTGAGCCCGGTGTGGTGGCGTATGCCTTTAATCCCAGCACTTGGGAGGCAGAGGTAGGAGGGTCTCTGTGACTTCCAGGCCAGCCTGAGACTACAAAACTGAATTTCAGGTCAGCCTAGGCTAGAGTGAGACCCTACCTCACAAAAACAAAAACAAACAAACAAAAGCGATGAGATTCCCAGGCATGGTGGTGCACGCCTTTAATCCTACCACTCAAGAGGGCGGCAGAGGTAGGAGGCCACCTTGAGAATACAGAGTGAATCCCAGGTCAGCCTGGGGCTAGAGTGAGGCTCAACCTCGGGGAAAACAAAAAAACAAACAACAAAAAAAAGTGATAAGATCTTGTGGAGATCCAAGATCTATGCTAAAACACAATAGGAGCTTGTCCTGGATTTAAGACAGCTAGAAGGATCCCTGGGCCTGTGTTCTACTAATTAACGTAGTACAGCCACTCTGTTTTTATCTGTCTTTTAGTCTATGCCCCTCTCCAACGGTTTAAATTCAAATTTGTTAGACAGAAGAGTGATAGCTTGATTTATCTATTTATTCAGCAGCCCTTAAGCTGAGCTTTTTTTTTTTTTTCTCCCCACCTAGACATTAGCCAATGTATAAATTAGCTGGCCTTGGGCAGACTTACCATTCCTGTCTTCCTCATTAGTGGGTAGGAGTATCTAATGGAATGGGAGGGAAGAAGGTATACTCTGTGATGGGAGCCACAATTCCCTTGGGCTGTCCTTTTCAACAGGATTGTTCTAGTGTGTTGTACAGGGTGTCATAACCCACGTGAAAGTGGTAGTAAGCATACAGCTAGTAAGTGCTCTGGGAGATCAAAGAAAACAGTTCTTAATGGGGATTGATAACAGAGTGAGACCCCTTGGAAGGAAGAGATCTGAACTCTGTCATGAATGATAGCAGTAATCAAGTTTTGAGGCAAAGAGAGGGAGGAATTCTAATGTAAAGGTATGAGTCTGAATAATAGCTACAAAATAGCCTTTATCTTTCCTCACAGTTAGTGGGACAATTTTTTTTCATCTTTAAATATATTTTATTTATTTGAGAGAGAGAGTAAGAGGTAGAGAGAGAGAGAGAGAGAGAGAGAGAGAGAGAATGGGCATGCCAGGGCCTCCAGCCACTGCAAACGAACTCCAGATGCATGCACCCCCTTGTGTATCTGGCTTATGTGGGTCCTGGAGAATTGAACCAAGGTCCTTAGGCCTCACAGGCAAACACCTTAACCACAAAACCATCTCTCCAGCCCTAGTGGGACAAATTTTTAACATAACTTTTAAAAACATGACTATGAGCTTGAAAACACAAACACTTACTTAGTCTGATTAAGGACTACTTTTCTGGTTGTAAAGTAAAGCCAGATGTAGGCTTTTTTTTTTTTTTTTTTTTTTTTTCCCTTACCACCTAGTCTTTACACAAAGATATGGTCTCACAGTGGAGAAAATCCTGAGCTGGCTGAATTGTCACTTCACATTTTCACACAAGTTAAGAGAAGGAAGAGAAGGAACCCTAGCGGGAAGAAAGAAGTGTGGCTTCTTACCACTTCAGAAAAGGTGAAAATTCACTTCCTCCACTTCCCCATCCCTTCCCAGAAGCCCCTGTGCCTGTTACGGTTTATCCAAGCGCCTAGAGTCCTTTCTGTAACCTGTGTCCCTGGTGAAACATTTTCAGGACAAGAACTGATCTGCCCCTCAAGACCAGCACTTTTCCTCAAGAGCAAAACAATTGTGGCTAGGAAATAATATTTTATAGATGAGGCAGCTTTCCCCACAAACTTATGTTTGGCAAGGTTGGGGAGATAATACTTGGAAAATGGGTGCTGAGCAGTTAGTATATTAAAAAAAAAAAAACTGTTCAGGGGGCTGGAAAGATGACTTAGCGGTTGGGGTGCTTCCCTGCAGAACCAAAGGACTCAGATTCAATTCCTCAGGACCCACATAAGCCAGATGCACAAGGTGGCACATGCTTCTGCAGTTTGATTACAGTGGCTGGAGGCCTTGGCGAGCCTGTTTTCTCTCCCCCTCTGCCTCTTTCTCTCCCTTTCTCTCTCAAATAAATGAAAAAAAAAATGTTCAGGGATAGAGGGATAGCTCAGTGGTAAGGCATTTGCCTTCAGAGCCTAATGACCCAAGTTTGATTCCCCAGTACTTATGTTAAGCCAGATATAAAATGCATCTTGTAGTCTGTTTGCAGTGGCTGGATGCTATGGCACATCCATTCTCTCTGTCTCTCTTCTATCTCTCTCTGCTTTCAAATAAATAAATAAAATTTACTTTTTAAAAAAATGTTTACTTCATGATGCCCTCCAAAGCAAGGAAATATCAAACCTTTCTTCCTACATAAAGCTTGGTTTTGACTGTCCATTTTTTTGGAACTTTTTAAAATTTTATTTCTAGAGAGAGAGAGAGGGAAGGGGAGAGAATTGGCCTGGCAGGACCTCAGACACCACAGTCGAACTTCAGATGCTTGCACCACATAGTGGGCATGTGTGACCTTATCCTTGCCTCACCTTTGTGCATCTGGGTTACATGGGATCTGGAGAGAGATTGAACATGGGTCCTTAGGCTTCACAGTCAAGTGCCTTAACTGCTAAGCCATCTCTCCAGCCCTGAATTTTATTTTTATTCTTATTTTTTAAAAAATATTTTACTGGACTGGAGAAATGACTTAGCGGTTAAGGCCCATGCATATAGAGCCAAAGGACCTAGGTTCAATTCTCCAGGACCCACATAAGCCAGATGCACAAGGTGGCACATGCATCTGGAGTTCCTCTGCAGTGGCTGGAGGCCCTGCCATGCCCATTCTATCTGCCTCCTTCTCTTTCTCTCTCTATCTGTCTCTCTCTCTGTCTCACTCCAACAAATAAATAAAATATTAAAAATATTTTTTCCTAAAGTCAAACACCACATGTTCTCTCTCCTATGTGTATCCTAGTTACAAATGTTTGCGCTTATGTGTGAGTTGGAATAAAACTCAGGAGCAGAGGCCAGTAAGCTAGAAAGCGGCTATAAGGGAGGGAGGAGAGGGGAGGACTTAAGGGAATGGTATTGGATATATGTAAGTAGAAAAACAGATTACTGGGGGCAGAAAGGCCTAAGTGAGGCCAGGGGAAGAGATTGAGTAAAGGAAGGATGGGGGAGGGTTAATCAAAATCTAAGAGGGTATGAATAAGTCATATGGAAACCTACTTTTTTTTTGACAATAGCATATCCAGAAGCCATAGATTGTTACTAGAAAAATTTTAGTGCCAGGGTTGGTATAGTGAGGTATTGGCCAAGGAGGTTCCTGATGTCCCCCAAAGCATTAATAGCCATTTCCAAGGCTCTTGGTTTCCCACCAGAAATAGATGGTAACACCCTATTGCTGAAGACTCCACATGCTTGGGCTGCAAGATCACTGAGAAATCAAGCTGGAGCTGAGCTGATAACCTCTTCTATGTAGACCAGGTGACAGAAAGCTGGAAAAAGCTATGCTGCATGAAGCACCATGGGAAAAAGAGAAGTCATCAGTGGACACTGCAAGCCTTAAGGGTTGCCAGCCAGGCCAAATGAGCCAAAAGGTACAATGGTGACATGCCTGTTATGGGGGAAACCAGATGCTCTCTAATTGGACTGGAAGCCCACTCCACAGGAGGGAATACATGCCTGATACTGAAAACCTAGGATGGGGGAAATCATGAGCCCTAGGGGTATAACACCTGCTGGTGTCTGGCTAAATGCATATATTATGCTCACCAAACTGCCCAGTAAGCACTTTTCTTAACATTCATACCCATATATTAAATGCTACTCTCACTTTTGTTTAGAGAAGCTTCTCTTTTCAGATGGCAGTGACCTTGGGATAACTCAAAAGGCAGAAGTGACAGAGGAGTGCTCAGCACTGAAACATCTCTATCACACCTTCCAAAGCTCAGGGCTCATTGTGGAAGAGGTATCAGAAAGAATGTAAGGACCAAAGGAAGGGTAGGACTCCTTACAATGCACTCTTCCAGACACAAATGGCTTGGATATCAATGACCTCACAATGTCTGGCACTACCTACCTACACAAGACCAGTATAATAGGAGGAAAAGATAATGACATCAAAATAAAAGAGAGACTGATGGAGAGTTGCAGAGGATATGATGAAGAGTGGAGTAGCGAAGGGCAAGTGAGGGAGGAAGGAATTATCATGGTTTATTGTCTATAATTATGGAAGTTTTCAATAATAAAAAATTTAAAAATATGTCCCTTTTATGTTTTATTTTTATTTATTTATTTGAAAGAGAAAGAGGTAGAAAGAATGGGCATGCCAGGGCCTCCAGCCATTGTAAATGAATTCCAGACACATGCACCACCTTGTGCATCTGGCTTACATGGGTCCTGGTGAATCAAACCTGGGTCCTTCAGTTTTGCGGGCAAACATTACCCACTAAGCCATCTCTCCAGCCCCATACTTTGAATTTTACATTGCCACTGTGATGAGATTAAAGTTTCTGGGATTTAGTATCAAAGAAAGGTTGTGGAAGAACCTAGTCTGCCATATTGATCTGGGCTGTAGAGCTCTTCCCTTCTCTATACCTTCTCTGTTCCGTATACTTGACAGGCAAGATTCTGCACCACCTCTGCTCATTTCCTCAAGAGAGCTATGACTTCTAATACAAGGACAAAGACTTACTGCCTGTGTCTTTGGTTCTTACTGGTTGACAGAGAAAGCCATCATGCCCTGCTTCGTGCAGAAGGAAATAACTAAAACAAAACATTAAAGCCCTTCGGGAAGCTTATGTTCCTCGATTGTGAGCACTTCCTCAGATCTGTTTTGGGGACATGTATGAGTGCTTGATACTAATAACGTTAGTTGACATTTCTATGTGCAAGGTATGGTCTTGCTTAAACCATAGGTTGACACAATATTATTGAGCCTGGGTCAGATCCAGCTTGCCAACTGTTTTGGTAAATAAAGTTTTGTTGAAATATAGCTACTTCTGGTTTGTTCCACATTGTGGATGGATGGTTTTTTACTACAACCATAGAACTGTGAAGTAACAGAGATGAAATGACCTATACACTTTGAAATACTAACATATTTATTATTCTTATCCTTTACAGCAGAAGTGTGCTGGCCCCTATTCTAAGCACATAGTATATATCTAGTGTAATTACAATTCCATGAAGTAGATAATATTTTTCCCATTGCTATTTTACAGATAGCTTTGACCAAACAGAATGGCTTAAAAACTTCCTCAACGGCCACCCAGCTAATGAGCATTACAGAGCTAGGCTTATTTCTTTCAATATTTCAAAATGTTAGAGTTAGTATAATCAAGACTATAACAGTTGTTATTTTAATAAAGGGCACATATGAAGCCTGAGGTTATAGGTGTGATGGTTTGGTTCTGGAATGTCCCGTGAAGTTCCACGTGGTAAAGTCTCAGCTCCCAGAGAGGCACTACACCAAGTGGTAGAACCTTTAAGACCGGGGCCTAGGAGAAGATCTTCAGGTCACTGAGTATGTGCTCTTGAATGGGATGGTGATATCCTGTCTCCTTCCTCTTCTTCATCTTCGCTTCTTGGCCATGAGGTGAGACTTGGCAGTGACATGTGTTCCCTGCCATGGTGTGCTGCTGCCTCCCCACAGGCACAAAGCAATAGGTTTCAAGCAATCATATAGACTGAAACTTGAGCCAAATAACTTTCGTTTTTTTCCTATTTTTAATCATTTTTATTTATTTATCTATTTATTAGAGACAGAGGGATGGAGGGAGAGAGAAAGACAGAGAGAGAATGGGCACGCCAGGGCCTCTGGCCACTGCAAATGAACTCCAGATGCGTGCACCACGATGTGCATCTGGCTAACATGGGGCCTGGAGAATGGAGCCTGGGTCCTTAGGCTTCACAGGCAAGCGCCTTAATGGCTAAGCCATCTATCTCTCCAGCCCCCAAATAACTTTCATTATGTTAATTACCTCAGGTATTTTGTTACAGCAGTGCAGTAGAAATGCGTCATTCTCAACCAGGGTTAAGTTTGCAAGCGAGGAGACATTTGGCAATATTTGGAGACATTTTTTGTTTTTCACGACGGGGTCTGTCGTGTGGAGGTTTCTAGTAGATAGAATCCATGGATGGCAGTAAATACCCTATATTGCATAGGAAAGCCCAGTAAACTGGAGAATTAAGGAACAGCCGGGCACGGTGGCACACACCTTTAATCCTAGCACTCGAGAGGCAGAGTGACGAGAATTGCCGTAAGTTCGAGGCTACCCTGAAACTACATAGTGAATTCCAGGTCAGCCTGGGCTAGAGCGAGACACGACCTCGGGAAAAAAAAAATTAAGTGACAAAAAATGATAAATGGTAAATAATGCCATTGTAAAATCCTGGTCTAATCCAGCTATCTACCTACAGGGTAGGCCATTTGGGCTTATAATAAATACTGCCTCATTGTGTTTACTTCAGCTGACTGGCAGTTCAGTATATGTATAGAACAAAGAAAAGTTAGAGAAAAATGAATGTGGGGTTGGTAGCTAAACAAAAGCCTCTGGGAAACGGGCGAGTACTTAACATGGGGTCAGAAGTCTATTGCTTCTGATACTAATATCCTGCTGTGGATATCCAGCTAACCCCCCCACACCCACCTACGGCCACTTCTACAGTGACCACTGGTACCAATTAATGGGTTTTCTCCCTCTGCACCTCTTTCTGCCAGAAAAAAAAAAAAAAAAAGTGTCGACTCACCTTAATGTATGGATTACTTTCTGGTTGCTATGAACAAGTACCAGACCTGAAGCAGCTTAGAGAAGGAGAGTTCATTTTGGTGAAGAGTCCTGAGGGAAGTCCACCACGGCAGGAGCGGGAAGGCAGTGTCACACTGAAGCACCGAAGGGAGGTGGCGAGAGGGACACATGCGGTTCGATTGGCGAGCTTTTTCCTTCTTCTTCAGTCTAGGAACCCAGCCCATGGGATGGTGCCGCTCCTAGTTAGATGAGTCCTTCCACCTCAATTAATCTTATCTAGAAAACTCCTAACAGACATGCCAAGAGGTGTGTTTCCATGGTGACTGAAAATCCTATCAAGTTGACAACCAGAGATTAACCATCACACTTATGGGTCAGTGTCTTGCTGCTGTGATAACAAATTAATACAAATTTGGAGGCTTAAAACAAAGCTTTATTCTCTTACAGTCTCTACTGCATTCGTTTTGACTGACTTCTGAGTCCTTCTTGTAAAAAGTGTTATGATAATTCTTAGCACAATCATATTTGCAAAGTCCTTTTGCCCTAGGAAGTAGCACTCACAGGTACTGGCAGTGAGGAGGTAGCCGTCTTTGGAGCTGTCATCGTTCCTATGCTTTCTACGCATTGCCTTAACTTTCTGTGTCACTCAACTTGTGCCTCCCTGGTGCGCTCAGGTATCTACGTATTCCTCAAACTGCCCCTCCCCAGAAAGAAAAAAAATACAAAATTGTGTCAGCTAGTTACCATCAAAACAGAAGTTCTCTTTTGTACAGAATTCTCAGGTTTCATTACCTCATAAATTGACAGCCACAGTAGAGTGCTGCCCTCTGACCTGATGTGAATTCCTAACCCAGTCCATGATGAAAAGCAGTGATCTTGTGGTACACAGCAAAGTGCCTGACATGTGATGAAAAGCTAGTGACAGTGTGTGGTAGATTGCACTGGTGGCCCAGGGTTCCTTAGCTTTCCTGAATTAGTGACATTTTCCATGGGACTTCACATTCATCCTGTGGTTTTTTTTTTTTAACTTTGTATTATTTTTATTGACAAGTTTCATAGCTGTATATAATATATTTTGAAGATAATCTCTTCCCATTGTCTTCTCTTGTCCCATTTCCCCAACCCATTGCCACTGAGCTCATTCTTTCCCATTCCTCTAGCTTAAATGTGTGAGTGTGTGTGTGTGTCCCACTGAGTTTAATTAGGGTTGCCTGTGTGAGTTTGAGTAGGGGATTATTTTCCAGAACACACATGACTTGCGAGTGGCTACACCAGTGAAGAAAATGTCTCCCACTCTTCCAACAACCATCAACTGCTAATGACTCCTTCGACCTGTTTCAAGATACAGGATATAATTCCTTTTCCTCCTGTTTTGGGCCTAGTCATGTGACTACTATTTGCACAAAGAATAAGTTGAAGACTAGGTGTCAGTATTCTAGTGCAGAGCTTCATTCAAGAGGACTTGCATTTCCTTTCTGTACTTTACCACTGCTAGGGGAAGAATAGGCCTTGGACCATCCTGTTGGATTCAAGAAATTATTGAGGGCTGGAGAGATGGCTTAGCTGGTAAGGTACTTGCCTATAAATCCAAAGGACCCAGGTTCAATTCTCCAGGACCCACATAATCCAGATGCACAAGTTGGCACATGCATTTGGAGTTTGTTTGCAGTGGCTAAAAGCCCTGATGTGCCCATACTCTCTCTATCTGCCTCTTTCTGTCTGTCAAATAAATAAAAGTAAAATAAAAATATATTTAAAAAATTAATTATCGAAAGATATCTCAGATATTATTGTCTCAGACAAGCTACCTATATGGGTCATCCTAGATCAATTTACCTCCAGCCCACTGTTAATGCATGAGCTCAATCAATACAGTACACTAAGATGTTGAAGATGTTTTTGTCACAAAGCAAAAGTTAATGGACATAGTGAGTTTTTCTCAAAATGAGTCTATAGATGTTTTTGCTCTTATCAGAATGGGGCTGTGGATATGACAGCCACTCAAAGTGTCACAGGCTTCACTGCAACAAAGTGGTGACTCCCTTGAAGCCCACAAGAGACTGAAAACAACCTGATCGAACCAAAACCTCTGAGCAGAAAAGAAGTGCTTCCCTGTGTAACTTCATGTAGAAAAATTTCAATCCTCAGTGGCCAAGACTCTGAGGATTGCTCATAATTCCAACACAATACTTAGAAAACTAGGATTTAGAATGACTAAGGAAGGAATCCCTGACATTGACTGGAAGAACAAATCTGTTACTGCCTGAGACCATGTCATATGTTCCTGTAATGTCAAGCAACACTCATGGAAGCTGTGGGAAATGCAGGATGGCACAGACATTTGAACAGGTCAGGAAGGGCACATGGATTATTAGGTGTGGCGTGAGTCAAAACCTGGGATGGGATCTAAGATCAAGACTTCATCTTGGGAAGAATCTTGGCTGAATGAAATTTCTCCAGCCATATGCTACTGCTCAAATCTACAAAAGTGTGTGATACTTACCAGTATAAGACACTATGAAATTTGTTATCTATTTTTCAGGTGATGAATCTGTGATTAAAACCAAAATATCCTCATAACTACAGAAATGTGAACAGAGGAGGTTTCTACCAAATTTTCACTCTGCTGAGTACTAGTATAACACTTGCAGTCAAGATGGCATCTGCCTAACTGCGCTGCACCACCAGGGAAAGGAAAGGCAAGAAGTTGAGGGTTTATTGGGCCTTCCAAGGGTGAGTCTAACAGACCTCCAGTGGGAGGGCAGGGAGGAGCAGAGAAGGGAATCCACTGACTCCCATGGTCTTGCGTAGCTCACCAGTCCCCTCAAGGAGCTGTCCTAGCCATAGTCCCAGCCGCAGGTTCTCCTGCACTAATCGCAGGCAAGGGGACCCAGGCCAGCAGGCCAGTGTAACTCCATGTGCGCCTCCACTCTCAGGAACACCATCCCACTTGCCCAGCCCCCCACCGCTGTGCCTGCACCCAGGCCAGCGGGCTAGTGTTCCCCCAGGGTACCTCCACGCAGAAACACCTTTCCACTTGCTGCAGCCCCCCACCCCAGTGTGCTGATCCAGGCCAGCAAGCTAGCATTTCCCCCAGGGTGCCTCCATGCTCGGTCCCATGTGCTGCCACTCCCCATCTCCCTACTCGAACCCAGGTCAGCGGGCTAGTGCTTCCCTGCCACCACCAGGGACCTCCACATGCCACTGGCCCTTCACACATGGACATAGGCCAACAGGCTACAATTCCGCCCCCCCCAAGGTTCTCCCACCACAGGGGACCTCCACGTCTCCCCCCCTGAGTGTCACCTGACCCACAAGAGTCCCATATACCCACCCTGTGCTATCACAGGACCCGGCAGTCCCATCCACCCCTTGCTACAAGGTCCAAAGGGGCCTACTGTCCCATCTCTTCAACCTTCAGCATTGCAGAACCACCACTCATTCCCATTCTACCCCTCCCCCCACAGCCGAACTACATACCAGTCTGCTTTGTCCATTCCCTCCTAACCCTGTCTCCTTGGGCCACCTGACCACACAGTCCCATACCCCAAATCATGGAACAACAAGCCCCTAAATCAGGTCCCCAGGCCCCCACAAGAGCCGCATAGGCTTCTTCCCTCTGAGCAGGCAGGCCCCATGGCCATCAGAAGCTTGGTGGAAGAAAACATAAAAGGGAATAATCACTGAAGACACTTCAAGGGTAGACTACAGCTTCCTCCTAAATTATGTAAGATTCCTACACTGTGATGGGCTGACCACAGCGCAAAAGGAATTACATGAAAAATCAAATGCAAGTAAATCCAATAGGATCGCCCAGTCCCACAATGGAAGTCTCTAATCAAAACATAGATGAGACAATAGTATCAGAACCCCAAAATGAAGATACAAGCTACGCAACCCAGACCAAGCAAATAGCAGAACTTGCAGAAAAGCAACAAAGGTCCAATAATCAGATGAATGCTACCCTCACTAGACTAGACCTAATAGATAAAAACCAGGAATGGTTCCAAAGACAGTTAAATGACATGTAGGAGAGTGAAAAAAAGGAGGGGAGGAAACCTCAATAACCAGCTAGCTCAATGAAGCTATAAGCTCAATGAAGACATAAAGAAATGCAAGGATAAATTCCAAGAAGCATTAAGAAAATCAGAAAATGATGTGAAAAGGGAACTCGGCAGAGAGAAGGAAACTATACATAAAAAAGCAATAGAAAATACACACCAAATTGAACAAGCCCCAAACTCTATAGAACCTCTCAAGAATAGAGTCAGCCATGTGGAGGATAGAAACTCAGAACTGAAAGACAAAAGAGAAGAAACAGTTCATGAGTCCAAAAGTTTCAATAAGCTCAAAAATTTCTAAGAACAGAACATTAAGGAACTGTGGGATACCCATAAACATCCCAACATTCAGATCATAGGAATACCAGAAAGGGAAGAAATTCAGATCAAAGGCATGGAGAACTTATACAACAAAATTATCAAAGAAAACTTTCCCACTCTCTCAAAAGAAAGTCCCATCAAGTTACAAGAAGCTAACAGAACTCCAAACAGATTGGACCAAAGGAGACATCCTCCAAGACATATTATCACCAAGCCTCTAGACATCAATATCAAAGAGAAAGTCCTAAAAGCAGCTAGGGAGAAACAACACATTTCATATAAAGGTAATCCCATCAGAAGTACTTCAGACTTGTCAGTGGAAACCCTGAAAGCCATAAGGGCCTGAAACAGAACACTACAAAGTCTAAGAACCTATGGCTTCCATTCCAAACTACTGCACCCAGCAAAAGTGTGCCTCATAATAGATAGTGAAAGAAAAACTTTCCATGATAAACCTCAGCTTTACAACTATATGAACACAAAACCAAACCTGCAGAGAGTACTTCAGGGAATTCTCCACACAGAAGAATCAAATAATCAACCTCAAGTGCCTACAAGAAGCAGATCACAATAAACAAACTCAGAGAAGGAACAAAAAAACTACGAAGTCCAAGAAAACACCAAACCACATAAACCACCACGATATGGCAGGGTTTAAATCAAACCTCACAGTCTCTAAAATAATAATGGTCATCCCATTTATCTGGTGCTGACTTCACTTTCCATTAGAGAATTTGCTTCTCTTTTTTCAGATGGACACAGATCCTGAGGAGAGAATCAGCCCATCACACCTCATCAGGGCCCCAGCTGAAATCAAGAGTAATTGGGGAAATGAACAAGAGTGCTGCTTTCTTGGTGAACCTGGTACCAGCACAAGGGTGAAGGAGGTAGATACAGGGAACACTCAACTCCTACCAAATCAGATATTCAAAGACACAGTGACTCCCAAGACCTCATCACTGAAGTAGATCTAAAACGATCCCAACATGGCTCAGGGAAGTTTGTGGAAGAGGGGGCTGAAAGACTCTTAGAGCCACATGTTGGGACACTAGGTACAGAGACATTGCCTCCTCCCCATAACTGATGGTTAACCCCACAATGCATGACCCACATTCTCCAATGAGGAGGGTCTCTGTGGAGGGAAGAGGACAGGGAGGAGGCTAACGATGGTACCAACATAACTGTATACACACTATGAATGCAACTAATAAAAAAATGTCAAAAAAATTGGAAAAAAGTACTTAGTATGATATATATGGCATGAAGTTGTTATAGCAGAACTTAATTTTTTTTCTTTCTGCATTAGTCAATATATCAGTAAAAGTAGAGTAGGTAATATAATAGAATAAACCATGTTATTCATTCTTTTTTTAAAATTTTTTTGTTTATTTTTATTTATGTGAGAGTGGCAGAGAGAGAGAGAGAGAGAGGGAGAGAATGGGTGCGCCAGGGCCTCCAGCCACTGCAAACGAACTCCAGATGCGTGTGCCCCCTTGTGCATCTGGCTAACGTGGGTCCTGGGGAATCAAGCCTTGAACCAGGGTCCTTAGGCTTCACAGGCAAGTGCTTAACTGCTAAGCCATCTCTCCAGCCCACATTATTCATTCTTTAAAGCATTTTAATACATGTGAAGGTTACAGAAAACTAGTCAAACAAATTAAGACTCACAGGTATGAGTCAAACAATGTCTAACATTATTTTTAATTCATCCTTCCTTTATTTCTTCATAACTATAAATGCAGTTTTACTTTAAGCTACTAAAGCTTGTCATAGTACAGAAGATTTTATATGTAGGGTATTGGATCTAAAAATTTTAGGCCTTAGGAACAACTTTAGACAATTGGTAATACATGTACTATAACATGCCACTGAAGAAGTGTTTATTGTTCAAACATACAAATAACACAAACTCCTATGATAACCACCTTAAGATGAGTTTTTAATTGCTTTGATGACTATAGTAGCAATTCCCAAAATATGCTTACTCTGTTTACCGACAGTTTTATTCAGCATATGGGCATAGGAAAGCATTAGCATTTTCTAACTCTGAGGATGAATGTGTTTAATGTTGAAATAACTTTGAACAGTTCTATGTTTTTCGGCATGAAGTTCAAGAAGAAATGTAAATACAGAATCGTAAATCTGCGTCTGTTATTCTCCCTACCAATTTGGTTAAGCTAGCCAATATATCACCACAGCGTACCAACTATTTTGGCTTCCTTTAACGACCAACTTAATTAAACACACGATTCAAAAGTTTGCCATCGGTAGGCCAGCTGTTCAAAAACATTCAGACTGTGTAGATCTAGCTGTTTACCTCAGTTTCATCCATCAATACTGACTATCCTTTAAATGGAAGGTTGGAGGTTATAGTGTGTCTGTCAGACTTGATAGTGGAATATCAGAAAGTGACAGGAGTTTGAGGCTGACTCTCGGTTTGTAAGAAAGAGAACTTAACAACACTGATTTTTCTGCTGAGATGTGGAAACTCAACCACCTTGGGGTTATGCCCTTGTTCTCTCAGTGCACATTGCATTTCAAGGTCCACATTGCTAAGGCCTGATGGTGGTGGAGGAGGGAGAATAAGGCACACGTTGGCATGTGCAACATATGATGTTGGCATCATCAGAAGCAGTTTCTTTCTCCTCTAATATTTAATCATCTAATGGGAAGAACAATTTTTGTTTTTGTTTTTCCTGACAATAAGATAGATTTGTTATGCTGCAAAGCGTATCTGCTGCCTCTCAGGTACTTGGGTTTGTTGTGACATTCTTATATCATACCCCTTAAGAAACTTGGTGAAGCTACTTTAATATTCACTATCTTCTTACTTCTCTTATTGCATGTTAAAGTTGTCCTATCACTTTTCCACTACGTTGGGGAAGAATTATTAAAGCCTCAAGACAATCTCTCTAGACATGCAGCCCCTCCAACTTGACGTTTCATTCGCATTCGCATTCCCATTCTTACCCAGGGCTAAGCAAACATTAGCTAATACTTGATAGTGTAGAATTATGCCTTATTCTCTGACATGAGCCTCTAAGAACTCTGATAGGGATAGTTTCCCTTAGCATTTAAAGCTTGTACTAGGTTTAAAAAAGAGTGGATATTATAGGAGGTATTAAGTGAAAGTGATTCCAGGGGTGGGAATAACAAGGAGCCAAAAAATGAAAGCTGACGCCATGAGACACGGACATGACAGAGGTTCCGGGACAACGCGGCAATTGACTTGATTATCATGTGAGCGTCTTGCTGGGGAATAATGGAAAATAAGGTCACATACACACGAAAGGATACTTTATGGTGAACTTTCCTAGGGCAAGAGATGTATTTTATTTTTTTTGGCAATAATGAGTTTTCCTCAAACTTTTGGCTGAAAACAATTGAGGGAAGTGCAAAGCAGAGAAGAATAGCCCTAAAATTTATGATTATGGACAAGGATTTTGATTTAAGGCATCGTCCATTTTGCTTCTTTTCCACCTTGCCTCTATAAGAAATTTTAATGAAGACAGATGGGACTTAGTTCTCTACTGAACTTGTGACTCTTGCAAGAAAATCTTGCACAGGCCCCTGGAAGCAAAGCTCTGTGAGAAGAGAGCTATAAATTTGTCCACGGATAAACTCAGCCAGAAGAAGTCCAGGTGTGGAAGAACCAGTGCTCAAAATTGTTTTCAAAGCCCAACAGGACATAAACCTATGAAGCTTCTCTCTTCTCCAGTCTTCGGGGGGAAAAATTTCCCGAGGCAAGGACTGCTCCCGAGACAGACGCACATCGGTGAGATCTTCTTACCCTGTCTCAACCCAGCATGCTCAGCTTGACCCAAGGCATGCGTTGTGCAGGGGAGAAACTGCCGGGAGGCTCAGAGCTCTGCGCTTTGACCGTTCTCTGCAGGGTCCCACTCTGATGTGGCTTTGCCCCAGGATAGAACCTTTGCTCCACACCACTGCAGAAATGCACATAACTGTTCCTGCCAAGTCCCACATCATGTCAAAGAGCTCAGCGTTTGCCCTGAAGCCATGTATCGTGCAACTGTATTTGTATGAGTGTGACTCTGCGGGGTTTGAAGGCACTAGGAGCGTGAATTGGTGCTGTGTTCTGAATTGTTGTGTACTACCAATACTCAATATCTTGAAAATCTAGTTGTACATGTGGCAGTGTTAAATGGCCAGTTTTGTGGGGCTGGAGAGATGGCTCAGTGGTTAAAGGTGCCCTTATGCAAAGCCTGCCAGCCTGGGTTCACTTCCCCAGCACCCACATAAAGCCAGATGCAAAAGAAATGGTCCAAGTATGTAGCATTCCTTTGCAGTGGCAGAAGACCCTGGTATCTCCTCCCCATTTCATGGCGTGCATGCACACAGACATGCACATGCATGCATGAGGCAAATAAAAAAAATAGTTTGATTTTTTAATTTTTTTTGGCTTTTCAAGGTAGGGTCTCACTCTGGTCCAGGCTGACCTGGAATTAACTATGTAGTCTCAGGGTGGCCTCGAACTCTAGGTGGTCCTCCTACCTCTGCCTCTCAAGTGATGGGATTAAAGAACGGTTTGCGCTTTTAAAAAGAGGCTGGGCTTTTAGGTCATGAGTGCTTCATGAATGGTATTTGAACTTTTATTATAAAAGAGGTCCCAGACAGCTGCCTTGTCCTCATCTCATCCCCACCCCTGTCTTTTCTTTTGAACCAGTTGAGGACCCAGAGAGAAGTCACCGTCTATAAACAAAGAAACCGGTCCACCCCAGACCCTGAATACAGCAGGGCCTTGATCTTAAACTTCCCAGCCTCCAAAACTGTGAGGGAATTATGTGTTTATAAGCTCCCCAGTGAATGACATTTTGTTAAAGCAGCCTGAGTGGACTGAGATAATGAAAGAAAGTGTTGCAGAAGACAAAGAGGGAAAAGGCACAGAAAACAAGGGCTACGTTTCTGATCACTAAGCTTAAGAAGGCATATTTGCAAGTTAAATGTGCAACATGACCTTAGCTATGTAAAAACATGCTTTAAGCTACAGGAACTGTGTCAAGATAAAAGCAGTGGTGGACAATTCTGTTCTCACCTTCTCCTACTTTTGTCAGCACACTTTTAGCCTGTGTGCCTTTGCAAAATGCCTTTCCTGTAGCACCATCTTCAATACAAAATACTAGTACATACACCTTTTAATAGATGGTGATAATTGAACCACATAAGTGACAATGTAGAATCTTACTGACCATTGACCCTACCTCTCCTGCTGCAAATTATCTCTTTAGAAAATACTACAGGTTCATGATTTTAGCATCTGTTTGCTTTAGAATTAAAAAATAAATAAATAAAAAAATAAAGCAGCAGAAATTATGATGTGGCCGAGGGTCTGGTTTGCTGAGTAAAGTGTGTTGCTAGGCAATAATACCAGAGTAACTTGGAGGCTTGTTAGAAATACAGATTTTCTAGTCTTTTTGGAGATGTGCCTACCTATAAACTTTGGAGATCAGACCTAGTGATGTAATTTTTACCAAGTCCTGGTGATTCTGATGTACATTTAAGTTTAGGAGTCACTGGTCTAGGGCAGAGGCAGGTTAAGAGCCATGACTCAAAGACCAAATCTGATCACCTTATTACGTATAAAATGTTACTAGAACACAGCATAGCTCATTTGTTTACATCTTTTTTATGGATATGTTCTGCATCTTATAGTATTGAGGAGTTTTGATAGGTACCTTAAGTCCCACAAATCCTAAAAGAAATTACTATTTGACTTTATAGAAAATCCTTTTATTTTGGAGGATAAATTTCTTTACTTTGTGTCTATTTTTCTCACCATTGGGAGTACAAAGACTATATTAAGAATTAAATCCTGAAAAGTATTTTTTTAATATTTTATTTATTTATCTAACAGAAAGAAAGAGGCAGAGAAGAGAGAGAGAAAAAGAGTGAGAGTGAGTACAGGCCCAACAGGGCCTCCTGTCACTGCACACAAACTCCAGATATATGTGCCACTTTGTGCATCTGGCTTTATGTGAGTACTGGGGAGTAGAACCCACGGTCACAAGGCTTTGCATGCAAGCACCACTAAACCCTTAGCCATCTCTCCATCTCCATGAAAGGTGGTTTTTTTTTTGACGAAGTATCAGCGAACTGATTACTTTAATTAAATATGTAAATATGAATTTCACTGATGTAGAAATTTTATGGCAATGTAGAATGACCATTCTTTCATACTCATAATTCTCAATGCAAACTTTGTTCCAGAAATAAATAAAAAATAAATATTAAATCAAACAGAAAATAATTCTTAAAAATGAAAGGGAATCACAAAGGTTTATACCTATGGCTGGGAGACAAAATAAATCCAAAGGGTTCCATCTGCTGGTAGAAATAAAAATGGCTACAAATTGAAGTTTGTGTTGTAAAAATTGGCAGAATTGAGAATATAGAAGCTTAAACCGAAAAGATCATTGTCTGACTCATTTATTTTAAGGAAGAAATTAATAAGGATTATGAAAGTAAAATTCCAGGTGTTTTTAGTGGTTCACACAAAGCCAACAGGTTAGCATTGTAGATTTTTTTAGGCTAAGCTTTATATAGAAGCAAGTTCCTTTTTCTTTCCTGTTTACCAAGCCAATCCCATTACTAAAATGTTATGCAAGTAGGTGGGAATCCGTCTATCATACAATTTAGAGTTGTATAAAGCACTTAGGTGTTAAAATTTGATGTTTTTAATTTAAAAAGCCATAAAGTTACGCTGTGAAATTACAGAAAATACAACTAATGATAATATTACTTCTTTTTAATATTTATATTTATTTTTATTTATTTATCATTTGAGAGAGAGAGAGAGTCAGAGAGGAAGAGGCAGAGACAGGGAGACAGAAAGAAAGAATGGGCACACTAGGGCATTCAGCCACTACAAACTCCAGATGTATCCATTTCCTTGTACATCTGGCTTGTGTGGGTCCTGAGGAATCGAACCCGGGTCCTTTGGCTTTGTAGGCAAGTGCCTTAACCACGAGATAATCTCTCCAGCTCTGAACATTTTACCTCTTAATTAGAAATTCATTACTGAAAAATTTAAATTAATATATAATGATATATTTCTCAGAAATTAGAATAGCCCCTAACTACTACATAACTACTTGTTTTAATACAGAGAAAAAGAGCTACCCAAACATATACAAATGTTTTCCTTTCAAAAATGGTTTTATTGAGGTATCATTCCTGTAACATAATGCAACCCATTCTAAATATACCTTTCGATGTGTTTTTAGCAAATTATCAAAGTTATGCAAGTAACTTTTAGATGACCCACTTTTAGAAAACATCTCTCATTCCAAAACATCTCTTGTGCTCACTTGGAATGGGTTTTAATTCCTATGCCCACACCTAGAAAATTATCTTTATTCTGCTTGAAATTTTTCTTAGAAATAAAATATGTAATATGTAGTTTTTTAGTTATTTTTTTTCACTTCATATTCTTTAAGTTCATCTTAGTTGTAGCATGTATTAGTACTTGTTTCCTGCTGTTGGTGAATAATCTTCCCTTGATGAATATAACATATTTTTAAGTTCAATTTTGATTGCCAAATAGTAATTGTGTATGTTTATAAAGTGCAATTTGATGTTTCATTGCATGTATACATTATGGGATGTTTGAATCAGGGTAATTAGTATTTCCATCATTTAAAATATTTATTATTGCTTTGTGATATGTTGCCGTCAGCTTCGAGTTGCTGGCAGAAAACATCTGACCAAGAGCAGCTTGTTGGAGGAAAAGGTTTATTTTGGTTTACAGACTTGAGGGGAAGCTCCATGATGGCAGAGGAAAATGACGGCATGAGCAGAGAGTGGACATCACCTCCTTGCCTACATCAGGTGGACAACAGAAGCAGGAGAATATGTCAAACACTGACAAGGGGGGTGCTGCCACAAGCCTGCCCCCAACATCACCTCCAGAAGGTGCCAGTTCCCAATTGCCACCAGCTGGGGACCTAGCATTCAGAATACATAAGTTTATGGGGGAACACCTGAATCAAACCACCACATAACATAAAAGATTTAGTATTCTCTCCTGTAGCTGTTTTGAAATTTATGATGCATTAACCTCAGCACTCTGTGTTAGTCACCACTGTTGTGTGTTCTGTGAGTTTGGCTAATGTTAGCTTCCACATAAGAGATCATATGATGTTTGCTTGTCTGTGCTTAGCTTCTCTCACTTAGCTAATGTTTATCAGGTTCATCTATGTCATGTTGGCAGAAATGACAGCATTTCCCTTTCTAGGGCAGAATACTATTGTGTATGTGTATTTTTAAACTTTTTTTATTGACAACTTCCATAATTATAGACAATAAACCATGATAATTCTCTCTCCTCCCCCACTTTCCCCTTCACAAATCCACTCTCCATAATATCCCCTCCTCTCAATTAGTCTCTCTTTTATTTTGATGTCATTATCTTTTCCTTCTGTTATGAGGGTCTTGTGAAGGTAGTGCCAGGCACTGTGAGGTCATGGATATCGAGGACAATTTGTGCCTCAATGATTGCATTGTAAGCAGTCCTACCCTTCCTTTGGCTCTTACATTCTTTCCACCACCTCTTCTGCAGGACCCTGAGCCTTGGAAGGTGTGATAGAGATGTTTCAGTTCTGAGCACTCCTCTGTCACTTCTTCTCAGCACTGTAGTGCCTTTTTGGTCATCCCAGTGGTCACAGCCACCCCAAAAGAGAAATTTCTCTAATCAAAACTGAGAGTAGAGCTGGACATGGTGGTGCACTCCTTTAATCCCAGCCCTCAGGAGGCAGAGGTAGGAGGATCACCATGAGTTCAAGGCTACCCTGAGACTACATAGTGAATTCCAGGTCAGCGTGGGCTAGAGTGAGACCCTACCTTGAAAAAAAAAAAGTGAGAGTAGTATTAATATATGGGTATGAACATTAAGAAAAGTGTTTACAGGGCAGTTTGTTGAGCATAATATATGCATTTAGTTAGACAAGAGCAGGCATTACACTCCTAGGGCTCATGGCCTCCCCTGCCATCGGCTTCTGATGAGGCTTTCAGTACCAGGCATGTATTCCCTTCCATGGAGCAGGCCTCTAGTCTAATTAGAGAGAGGTTGGTTTCCGTCATAACAGACATATTACCCGTTTCATCATTCAGCCTGGTTGGCCAAACTTAAGGCTTGCAGTGTCCACTGTTTACACTACTGGTAACTTCGGTCTCCCATAGGGCTGCATGCAGTGCAGCTTTTTCCAGCTTTCTGTCAGCTGGTCTACTGAGAAGAGGTTTTCAGCTCAGCTCTAGCTTGATTTCTCAGTGATCTTGCAATCAAAGCATGTGGAGTCTTCAGCACTAGGGTCTTGCCATCTGTGCATTGGTTTTTGAAATGATGTTCTTGGCTAGTTTGACATTATGGGCTCAAATGATCCTCCTGTCTCGACTTCCTGAGTAGCTGGGGCTACAGATGTACAGATGCACATCACTATGCTTGCATCATGCACTGATTACCATGCTTTGCAAAATATTTGAAACCTGGTAATGTGATGCCTCCTGCTTTGTTCTTTTTGCTCAAGATTCTGGATTCCAATTGTAAAACATTGCAACTGGAAAATATGGTTGATATAATTTTGACATTCTTGAATTTGTTGAGGATTGCTCTGTGACCTATCTGAATGATGTTTCATGTACACTTGAGAAGAATATGTATTTTGTTATTAAAAACTAGATTGTTCTCTATGTCTGTCAGGTCCATTCCATTTAATGTAGTCCAAGTCTCATGCTACCCTGTGTATTTTCTGTCTGGCTAATTTATTCAGTGCTTTAAGTGGGATACTGAAATCTTATTATTGTGTAATAGTCTGTCTCTGTTGTAAGGCATTTTTCTTCAGGGCATAACATGAAGCCATCTTGAAATAAAGAACGCTTTGGCCTGGTAGCTATGGCAACTTTGGAGCAGAACAATGCTGTGATACCAAGTCTGTGGTAATGATAATAGAACTATTGACAATTCCCTAGTAGATGAAATAGTAGAGGGTTATAAGATCCTCACCTGAAATCAAGTGATTGCTCCCTCCTGCCCTCCCCACCTCTAGCCACAAGCTAGATTACATAAGAAGTAGAAAGCCAACTAGACTAGGGACTCCATCATGCAGCTTCTATGAGTTTACTACCCAGGGGCTGGAGAGATGGCTTAGTGGTTAAGGTGCTTGCCTGTGAAGCCTAAGGTTTGATTTCCTAGTACCCACATAAGCCAGATGCAGAAAGTGGCACATGGGTCTGGAGTTCTTTTGCAGTGGCTAGAGACCCTGGCATACCCATTCTCTTTCTATCTGCCTCTTTCTCTCTCTTGTTCATAAATAAACAAATAGATAAATAACAGGATGAGGTGGGTTTGTAGTGATGCAACTACCTTTGAGTCACCCACATTCCTGTAAGTAGCCCATTGCCTATGTTCTCTAAGTAACCCCAATGAACTTTTTGGTTCAATGAAATTGGATTTTGGTGCAATTGTATTTTGATCTTATAGTCTGTGCCCTATCTGGGGTGAATTGATGGAGTTTCTATCTTCCTAGGAAAAAACTTCACATGACAATCTCATTTCAAATTTCTCAATGTTTGTGTGTCATGTATTTAAGTACTATAATGCTGGCTACACCTGTGTTTGCAATTTTATCTTTTTGACAACTACTTTATCAGTGTGTAATGTTTGGCTACTGCTTTTGCTATGTTCTATCAGTTGTAGTATATTGAATAAACTTTTTAATTACTTTCAAGAAAGTTTTTACTTTCCTTTTTGATTAGCATTTTTTTTCATTTAAAATTAACTTGACTTTTATGTATTTGCATAATTTCTAAAATTCCTCTTGTTGGGGGCTTGAGAGATGGCTTAGCAATTAAGGTGCATGCCTGCAAAGCCTAAGGATCCTGGTTCGATTCTCCAGGTCCCATGTAAGCCAGATGCACATGGTGGTGCATGCACCTGGAGTTCGTTTGCAGTGGCTAGAGGCTTTGGCACGCCCATTCTGTCTCTATCTCTCTCCCTCCCCCTCTCTCTGTCTCCAATAAATAAATTTTAAAAATCTTTAAAATAAAACACCTAATCTCCTCAAACAGTTATCATTCCTTTATTTTAATACTTGTATTTATTTATTTATTGAGAAAGAGAGAGAGAGAGAGAATGAAGGCAGGGATGCCAGAGCCTCTTCCCACTGCAAACAATCTTGAGATGCATGCATCACTTTGCGCATCTGACTTTAAATGGATACTGCGGAATCAAACCTGGGCCATCAGGCTTGCAAGCAAATGCCTTTAGCTGAGCCATATCCTCAGCCCCATTTATCATTTATTTGTTGTGAAAACTTTCAAAATCATTTCTTCTAACTTTTTGAAATGCATAGTACATTATTATTTAATATAGTCTCCTACTGTACACGGACACACCAGAACTTCTTGAGCTTATCTAGTGGTAACTTAGGAATTATTGATCCATACTTAAAAAACATTGCGCATTTCCACATGCAAGACTTGAATGTGACAGTTTCTTCATATCGCCACCAGTACTTGTTATTGTTTAGCTTTTTACCACAATAATCTTAGAGGACATGAAGTGGTTTCTTATTGAAGTTTTAATTGTAATTCAATATTTCCAAAAATTAATTATGGTAGATATAGCACTTACTTTTTTGTTGCTGGGACAAAACATTCTATCAGAAGCAACTTCTGGGTTTATTTCTGACTTAGAGTTTTGAGAGAATGTTTCACTGTGGTATAGATATGTGGCAGGAGCAAGCAGCCAGGCATCATATCTTCTCAATGAGCCAATGAATACCTAGTGGGGCTGGACTAAGAAACTTCAAGAAATCTTAAAAGTTAACGTTAAAAACAAAATAGCTTACTTTTAAATATAGGTCAAAACCTTAACAAAGGGCTAGAGAGATGGCTTAGTGCTTCAGGTGCTAGCCTGCAAAGCCAAAGAACCTAGGTTCAATTCCCCAGTACCTACGTAATGCCAGATGCACAAGGTGGCACACGCATCTGGAGTTCATTTGCAGTGGCTATAGGCCCTGGTGTGCCCATTCTTTCTCTCTTTCCTTTTTTCTCTCCCTCAAATAAATAAATAAATAAATAATTTTTTTAAAACCTTAACAAAAAGTCATATAGTTATCAATCACTCATATAAATATGATTCATATCATATGCAATCAGAAAATCACAAGTCAGTGCAGCAATGACATACCAATACATAGTTACTGCAGTGTCAAAACCCAGAACAGACAATACCAAGTACTGAGCATATATAGAAACAAGGACTATCATTTATTGCTGGTTGGGACACAAAAGAGTACCACTACTTTGACAAACAGTGTAACACTTTTCTACAAAACTAAACCAATTCTTATTGTATAATCCAGAAACTGCACTCCTTGTTATTTATGCAAAGAAGTTGAAAACTCAAGTCCACACAAAAACTTGCATACAGATACTTAAAAAGTTAATTAGTTAATTTTTACATAATTCCCCAAACTTGACAGCCACAAAGATGTCCCTTAGTAGGTGAATGAACAACGTGTGGTACACCCAGGAAATGCAATATTATTAGATGTTAAAAAGAAATGAGAAACCAGGCGTGGTGGCACATGCCTTTAATCCCAGCACTTGGGAGGCAGAGGTAGGAGGATTGCTGTGAGTTCAAGGCCACCCTGAGACTCCATAGTGAATTCCAGGTCAGCCTAGAATCAGCTAGAGTGAGACCCTACCTCAGAAAAAAAAAAAGAGAAAGAAATGAGATATCAATCCATGAAAAAAACAGAGGAAACTTAATTGCATATCACTAAGTAAAAGAATCCAATGTGTGGAGGCTGCGTGTGGAAAATATAACTCTATCCATATGCTTTTATGAAAAGTCAAACTATGATGCTGTTAATAATAATAATAAAAAACATTTAAAAACTATGAAGACAATAAAATGATCTGGAATAACAAAGAGTTAGAGAGGGAGGGAGGATTTCGAGAGCAATAAAACTTCTCTATTTGATTATGGATAAATGTGATTATATGTTTAGCCAAATTTATAAAGCACTGAACACTACAAATTAACCAGCTTGTAAACTATAACCTTTGGATGGTTATGATGTGTCTAAGTAGATTTAGTTGTAATGGTTATACCACCAGGCTTGCAGACCATCGAGGAAAATGTTCATGAGAGAAGGAGGGGGACAATAGGATCTTTGCAGCTACCCTTCAATGTTGCTATGAACCCCAAACTACAAAATAAACTCTATTAAGACACATGAAAATGAAAAGGAGACCAAGCATGATGAGCGGAGCAGTCAGTCCATGTAAAGGCCATCTGTGGTAAATTGTCTAGCATGACTAGAGAAACAGAAATTAAATCAAAACAATTACCTGCAGTCAGTTTCTGTGAAGGTTATTAAACTAATGATTCATGAAACTGGCTCAGAGAAGTCATTTTTCATGCTTTCTTACTCATATTCTAGTTACAACCTAATCTTCATTTTGTTCTAGTCAGCGCCATGCTGCCGGGATGAACCTCCAAGCCAGAAACCGCCTCTAGGAGGAAGGGCTTGCTTGAAGCTTACAGATCCGGAGGAAGTTCCGTCATGGTGGAACAAGCTGGCCCCCTTTCACAGGTCCCCCGCAGAGAGAGCAAAACCACCACCAGCACCACAAGCAAGCACCAAACCACAGGGACCTCGGCAGAGCTCACTCTGCTTATCTCGGGCTGGAATTCACAGGAAAATGGATGGGTCTGGAAAATATTATACTAAGTGAGGTAACCCAGGATCAGAAAAAAAAGACCATCTCTTGCTCTCTCTCCTAGGTGGATCCTGATTTCAAATGTTTAAGCTTGTAGGTAAATTGAAGTAAGGCAGAGTAGAGGCCAGGAAACAAGAAGCCATGAGGGTGTGAGGGGCGAGGGCATTGGGGGAGGGATGCTAGGCGTGTAAGTAGAGTGGTGTAATGCTGGGGGTGGAAAGGCCAGAGGAAGGGAATGGAGGAGAGGAGGGGGTGGGGAAGGCTTAGCTAAAACTAAAAACATAAAAAAGCCACAGGGAAACATATTTCCTTGTTAGCCGAGTAAAAACATGTAACTAATAGTTTAGAAGAGAGGAAGAGAGGGAGAGTTTTGGAAAAAAAAAACCAAAACAACAACAACAACAACAAAAAACACCCTCCATGTATGGTAGACAGTGCTGCTCATTGAAGTGATAGGCTGTTGCAAGAAAACCCTAGCACTAGGGCTAAGTGAGTTGTTGGCCAGGGATGCCCTGGAGGTCCTTAAAATAACACTTCAGTGTCAAGGCTCTTGATTTCCCACCAGAACTAGATGATATGACCCTATTGCTGAAGATACCACCAGCACGGGTTATACGACGCTGAATCATCGAAGTGGAACTGAGCTTGGAGCAGTGTGGGAAAGTACCATGGAGACTCCTTGAGGAGAAGAGTCATCAACAGTCTTGCCCAATAGTGGATCCAACTTGTGTGCTATGCAACCAACCAACCAGGCAAGATGTACCTCCTGGCACCATAGTGGCATGGTGGTTACGGAGTTAACCAGCTGTTCTTTCAGTTGGATCTGAGGCCTACGTTCAACCAGAAGCAGCCTATGGGAGAAGAGGGTTTATTTTGGCTTCCAGTCTTGGAAGGAAGCTTCACCACGACAGGAAAAGCAGGGTAGAGCAGACAACTGAGCATCACACCTTCTCACAGCAGCAGGAGAGGGAAGTATTCTGAGTGGGCTAGTCCTAAACACCCAGTGGGCTAACTAAGAAACCTCAAGGCACATCCATAATGTCACACCTTTTCTAGCACAGCTCCTCCTCCCAAAGGCTTTACAACTTTCTCAAATTGCCTCCAGCTAGGAACAAAGTATTCAAAACATATGAGGCTATGGGTGACATTTTACATTCAAACAACCATAGAAGGGAATCTAAACCTAGTCCTGAAAGCTTAGTCGAAGGCCAATGGCTGAGAAAAACCATAGACCCTAGTGAAGGAAGCTCCCACTGTTATTTGGCTAACTGGATATGATGCCCTCATTAAACAGCATGGACTTAAAAAAAAAACTTTTCTAATTCATGATCACAGGATGAATCAAGCAAAGTTCATGGACTACTCTATGTCATAATGGAAGAAACCAGCTAAGTATAATTGGGAGCTTAAAACTCTTAATACTCTTGATGCCAAGCTTTTGACTCTGTGCAAAAATATTAAAATTAATGAATGAATTTGGTATGTGTACTAAATATAAAATCATCCAATCAAAGCAATAGTGCTTCCATAACAGAACAGTAAACTATCTTAACTAAGCAAGGAAGCAATCTCATTTGCAATGTGTACAGAAAAAGAATTCCTTGGGAAATAATTTAACCCAGATCCCTACAATAAAAGTATAAGGTCCAATGAAAGAAATTCTAGAGAATACACACATAGTGGAAAGCTATCCTGTTATCATGGATTGCAAGAATACATATAGTGAAAATATATATACTACACAAAGCAATCTATAGATTCAATGCAACCCTTACCAAAATACGAAGACAGTTTTCATGGGACAAAAAAAAAAAAAAAAACCTAGAATTTATATTGAACTATAAAATGATCCCATCTAACCAAAGCCATCTTGAGCAAGAAGAGAAAAGCAGAGATCAGTCCATTATGTGGCTTCAAAGTAGACTACAAAACTGTAGTAATCAAAACACATGGTGTATCTGTTACTTTCTCATTGCTGTGAAGAAATAAATACCTGACTAAAAGCAACTTAGGGAAGGGAAGTGTGTATTTATTCATTTATTTTGAGAGAGAGGTATGACAGGGGCGAGACATTTTAGTGTGCCAGGGCGCAGTAGGTGACTACTGGTAGTAATTGTATACTGTACATTTCAAAAAGCTGTAAGAATTTTGACCATTATCATGGCATATGTTTAAGGAGATATGTTAAACTTAACTTAAGCATCATACCATGTATCATATTGTATCCCATTAATACATAAAAAATTTTGTTTTTATGTGTTAGTTTTTTTTTTTTTTTTTTTTTTTTTGGTTTTTCGAGGTAGGGTCTCACTCTGGACCAGGCTGACCCCTGGAATTAACCCTGTAGTCTCAGGGTGGCCTCGAACTCATGGCGATCCTCCTACCTCTGCCTCCCGAGTGCTGGGATTAAAGGCGTGTGCCACCACGCCCGGCTTTATGTGTTAGTTTTAAAAGGAAAAAAAAAATCTGTGTTCAAGTGAATACCTTGAGTGAAGAGAAGACAGCTGGGATGTGTACAGATCAGTGTCCAGAGGATTTAGTTGGCCAGGGTATGTAGTGTGAATATGACTAGTGGGAAAATCATATAATGATGGACTAGTTTTTAATTTTTTTAATTTTTTATTTTAGAGAGAGCAACAGAGAGAGAGAGAGAGAGAGAGAGAGAGAGAGAGAGAGAGGGAGGGAGAGAGAATTAGTATGCCAGGGCCTCAGCCACAGAAATCAAACTCCAGATGTTTGCACCCCTAGTTGAGCATGTGCGTCTGGCTTACATGGGATATGGAGAGTAGAACATGGGGCCTTAGGCTTTGCAGGCAAGCATCTTAACTGCTTAGCCCTCTTTCCCGCCCATGGACTAGTTTTTCTGATCCTCGACATTTCCCAAAGCTCCCACAGCTCTAGCTGAGTTGCCCCATACCTGGAGAAGTGAGAGGAAGCATAAGAAATGCTTGAATGCAAGTGCTAACTTCTGGCTGACATAAAGCCAAGGTGTCAGTTTCGGAGCTTCTGTTTAGTTGTGGCCAAGTGGTATTGCTGCTGGATGCTTAACCTGGAAGCAGCAGTCAAGGTGAAGAAGGGGAAACTGAAGAGACTGATTGAGAACTACTCAGGTAGCCAGCTAAGGGGAAACAGGAAGTTCCAACAGTGCCTGGTGCAGCAGAACGGGAATGGAGCATCTGATCCAGTCTCATCCAGTCAGCTCTCTCGCCTCCTACTCAGGTGTGCCGATCTGATCCTGAGCCCAGATTGATCGGCTCTCAGATTAAACCCCACCGCAATGTTATAAACAGATGCTTACCAGGTGAGCAGGCCTCTTTTTAACTTTTCACCTCTTGAACTTCCAAGCCCCTGCTGTGGTAAACTGAGCAGTTGGCTGGGCTGAGATGGAAGGGCCCTTACTCCCACATTGGCTCCCTACCCCTCCTGCCTTCCATGTGGCCCAAACTCTCTGTACTTTCTCTTTCTTTCTTCCTTCCTTCCTTTCTTTCTTTCTTTCTTTCTTTCTTTCTTTCTTTCTTTCTTTCTTTCTTTCTTTCTTTCTTTCTTCTCTCTCTCTCTCTCTCTCTCTCCTTCCTTCCTTCCTTCCTTCCTTCCTTCCTTCCTTCCTTCCTTCCTTCCTTTCTTCTTTCCTTCCTTTTTTCTTTCTTTCTTTCTTTTGAGGTAGGGTCTCACTGTAGCCCAGAATGACCTGGAATTCACTATGTCGTCTCAGGGTGGCCTTGAACTCATGGTGATCCTCCTACCTCTACCTCCAAAGTGCTGGGATTAAAGGCATGTGCCACCATGCCAAGCTTATTATTATTATTTTTTTTTAATGGAGTAGAGAGATGGCCTAGAAGTTTGGGCACTTGCCTGTGAAGCCTAAGAACTCACGTCTGATTCTCCAATACCCACATAAAGCCAGAGTGCATGCATGTGTAGTTTGTTTGCAGTAGCTACAGGCTCTGGGGTGCCCATTCTCTCTCTCTCTCTCTCAAATAAATAAAACAAAAATTTTTTTAAATATTATTTTTAATTTATTTGAAAGAGAGGAAGGAGAGAGAAAGAAAGCAAGAAAGCAAGAAAGGGCATGCCAGGTTATCTAGCCACCTCAAACAAACTTCAGACACATGCACCACCTTGTGCATCTGGCTTACTTGGGTCCTGGGGAATCAAACCTGGGTCCTTTGCCTTTTCAGAGAAGCACCATAAGTGCTAAGCCATATCTCCAGTCCCCTCCCTCCCTCCCTCTCTGCCTCCCTTCCTTCCTTTCTCTCTCTCTCTCTTTCTTTTTGTTTGATTTTTCGAAGAAGTGTCTTGCTCTAGTCCAGGCTGACCTGGAATTCACTATGTAGTCTCAAGGTGGCCTCGAACTCATAGTGATCCTTCTACCTCAGCCTCCTGAGTGCTGGGGAGAAAAGGATGCATTACCATGCCTGGCTGTCTTTCTCTTAATCTAATAAAGTCCCTTTAAGTCTTACCACTGGTCTGTGGATTTTAACTGTATAAAATTATAAGACAAGAATACCAGGTACCCTAAGTTTATTGGTGCATTGGTGTATTGGCAAGGAACCCCACAACTCCAGTTACTAGAAGGAAGTCACTATTAAATGAATGATGATTAGTAGCTGAACTGGGTTAGTGTTTGCTAAAATAGAAGAGCTGAATGTTCTAGATTTTGAGACAGTAAATTGATAGCAGTTAACAACTTTATCTACAGACAGCATAGATATATTTATTTATTCCTTTTTTATTCTAACTATTTTATTAATATTTTCAGGCTCATTATGGTTTTCATTAACATTTATCTAGTAAACAACTGACCTAGTAGACAACTGAAAGTAAAGACTAGCATTCTTGAGGTGTGAGAGCTAGAACAATTGTGGCTACCTATCTTACAAGGCAAGTGCATTGAACGGTATGATGAGGGTCATTACACTAGTTTAAAAGACAGTGCGGCCCCCTTACACATTGTTCATTTAAAGTGAATATTAGAATACATTGGTTGTGTATCTAGCCCACAGGAAGCCCATCACAATCTTAATGTTCTGTGTAACAAATACCCACCTCTTATGTGCTTTGAAAATTTTATTTATGCCTAATCAAAAGTAATGTAAATAGTCTATTTAAAATAAGCTAATGACCTGCATGTTTTCGTATGGATGAATGTCAGTATATCTACACAGAAAATACATGGCAATCCTATCTACCTATATTTTAAAAAATTGACTATCTTTCCAAATTTCGCATACTCATCACTGTAAAAGAGGTATGTGGAATTTAAGGTTTCACAATGGTCAGAAGACAGTTATTCCTGCAGTATCTCATTCGCATCTGACTCAAATGCTCTTAGATTACATAATCTAGAAGACGTCTAGCCCATATAAAAATGTCATTATTCTGAGGAGGCCCCAATGTTACCCCAGAATCCATCAGAAAGAACAGTGATGCAGTGTAGAACAGTGAATCCACCTGACTGCCGGCGCTCACTCGGAGGAACAATCTGGTCATTGGGAAACAGTCAAGTCTACCGCTGGGGCACACTCCCAGTGGGATTCTTAGCTGGCCAAGGCACGCTCTTTCTAAACAGGGGGACCATGGGATCAGGGTGAAGTTACACCACCGCGATTATAAACTTACAGACATTGCTTTGCAGCACAACTCGTCTAACTCCTCTCAAAGTAGTTCAGAACTAGTCTACCCACCTCAACCCAGAGTAACCAGGAGGGCACATTGGAGCAGAAGTGTAAACTCTAGCACATTCTTATTGCTGTATTCAGTGTGAAGATCGGCACACCTCTACCACGTCAGTACAGTTCCAGGACGTAGGTAGGAGTAGTGGTAATGTGAAAACAGACAATTGTACAACTAACAGAAAAGTAAAACCTATGTGTCAGAATCTACAATAAACCTGCATCCAAAGGAGTCTCACAGGTCAGTGGTGTGCTGAACTCTGGGTTCTGTGGCAGAGTTCCGCATTGGACTTGCAGGCCATTGGCATGGTGGGCTCATTTCCTGTCTGCTAAGGGTGAACATGTTCCGCAGAGATATCCTGGTGTCTACTGAGCGACAGAATTCACAGAAGTTCCAGGTTATTTGTTATCTGAATCACTACTTGTGCTACGTTTGATGTAGATGAAGATAAAGTGGCTTCTTGGTCAACGACTGCAGTTTCTTCCTTTTAAAGTCAGTGGGTTTCTTGTATAGTTCTATCACAATGGGCCCTGGTTTAATTTCATCCATCTCCCTGAAAGCAAAACACTTGGTGCTGGTAAACCTCTCTTTAGGCTTGTAGTGGTTTTTTAAAATTTTTTGTTTATTTTTATTAATTTATTTGAGAGCGACAGAGCGAGAGCGAGAGCGAGAGAATGGGTGCGCCAGGGCCTCCAGCCACTGCAAATTCAAACTCCAAACGTGTGTGCCCCCTTGTGCATCTGGCAAACGTGGGTCCTGGGGAATAGAGCCTCGAACCGGGGTCCTTAGGCTTCCCAGGCGAGTGCTTAACCGCTAAGCCATCTCTGCAGCCCCGGCTTGTAGTGTTTGAATTCAAAGAAGATAGCTGCACCTTTGGTTAATTTTTCAATATGCTTCTGGAGCTCAGCATCCACATTAAAATGAACACACGTGTCTTCTTTTCTTGAGGTCACAGGAGTATCTTGCATCGGAGTCAAGTCTATGCCATTCACCTCCCTCCCAGCGAGTGTAACATAGGGCGTGATGCATTCATTGCCCAGCATCCTTCAGAACAAGTTTCTCAATTCTGATAGTGAGTAAAGTCATTCCTGGCAACCTGGGTAACAAAGTACCAGGAACTCAAGCAGGAAGAGAATCCTGTTCCAGTACCACCCTCTTCGTCATCCTCTTCAAATTCCAAATTCGCTTCTTCACCAGGTGCTCACATTGTTCTTTTTTTAATTTTTTTTTTATTATTTATTTGAGAGTGACAGACAGAGAGGCAGAGAGAGAGAGAGAGAGAGAATGGGCACATGCCAGGGCCTCCAGCCACTGCAAAAGAAGCCCAGATGCGTGCGCCCCCTTGTGCATCTGGCTAACGTGGGTCCTGGAGAGAGTCGAGCCTTGAACCGGGGTCCTTAGGCTTCACAGGCAAGCGCTTAACCGCTAAGCCATCTCTCCAGCCTCACATTGTTCTTAATAGGACAGGCTGAACATCAAATGGAAATTCTCTATTGTATGCAAGAATATTCTTTAGGACTGGTTCTAGCTTCTTCAGGTCCTCCAATTTAAATTCTCCTTGGGACTGTGTGGACTGTAAGGTTGCACTTTCGCGATTGCAAGCATGTTGCAATTTTGCCGAGTTAGTTTTCAGCTGAGGAATCCGTGGCTATTTCAGCTACGCGTTACAGGGAAGGTTTCCGAGTTCAGTTCTGCCCTCAAGGAGATGATGTGGGGTCACCGTTCTCATCTGTCGCCTCAGCTCCTCGGGGGTGGGGTGGGGGTTTAGGTGAGGATCACAGGAGACCAGCCCTTTGTTCTTCTGTGAATTCAGAATTGTTGCGCGGAGCCTCGGCCTCCTTTTGTAGATGCCTTGCTAATTAATAACTGATACTTGGCTACGGCTTCAACCAGCCTGCCCCAGGAGTCGAAGTCGGCGCCTCTCCTAAAACTGGTGCTCCAGCGCTGCAGCTGATTCCGTCACCTCCAACACGGCCCATGGCTGGTCCCCACCCCTACCCCTACCCCCCAACCCCAGCAAGACCTGGCTGTAGGGCACCACCCCCACATTATCAGGGCCAGGATGGGAACAGCTACGGCCAACCACCGCCCCATTTTATTAATATTGTCAGCATACAAAATAATGGATTCACTATGGCATTTTTACACATGTATATAATATCTATTTCCCTCCTCTATTCCCGTGGTCCCTTCCCTGGTTCCAAATGTACCTCTAGTAGATGTATTTAAAAATTTTTTTTTTGTTCATTTTTATTTATTTGAGATCAACAGACAGAGAGGGAGAGAGAGAGAAGAGAGAGAGAGAGAGAGAGAGAGAGAGAGAGAGAGAGAGAGAATGGGTGCATGAGGGCCTCCAGCCACTGCAAACGAACTCCAGATGCGTGCTCCACCTTGTGTATCTGGCTAACGTGGGTCCTGGGGAATCTAGCCTCAAACCGGGGTCCTTAGGCTCCACAGGCAAGCGCCTAACCGCCAAGCCATCTCTCCAGCCCTGTATTTTTTTTTTTTTTAAGATGTTTAGAGGGATGGCACTGTCATTCATGGAAATGAATAAGTCAGGCTTTTTCCAGGGAGAAGTTGATGAATAATCTTCCAAACATTTTGAATTTGAAATACTGTTGGAGAGCTCCGACACGTACTTGGACACTAAGGGCTGAAGCTGGGAGAAGTTAAATGGGGCCAGAAATAAAGGTTCTCTCCCGCTCCCACAAAGCCACCAGGATCTTCTAGTGGACCTTTAGTAGAAGCCCTCAACTGGTTGGAGTTAGCAAGAGAGAACTGATCTCAGAACTCTCAAAGCTGGCTACATGTACAGTAAGGAGAGGCAAAAGAAGCAGACGTGAATGGAGATCAGGAAATGCAGGCGAATCAAGCCAGAAAAACGTTTTGCTGAGAAGTTGGTTCTCTGCAGCATTTGTAATCTGGGACTAGATAAGGTCGGGCCATTAAGAGAGAAACTGGGACCATTAATGGAGTTTTATTTATTTGGGGACATAATATATGGTGGTGACTATGATGAAAATAATAAGTGAGTAGTAGGTGTCCTAAAAATTGCTATTACAGAAATGTACCGATAAACTTTCATATATTCCTATATTTCCTAGTTCTCCTCCCGTGTCATGTAATTCTTTTAAAAATATTAGCCAATGGTATATTCTATAATTTTTTTTTCTAAAAGAATGAAAGAATATTGTGTTTTAAAAGTATATTTTAGGGCTGGAGGGATGGCTTAGCAGTTAAGGTGTTTGCCTGCAAAGCCAAAGGACCTCAGTTGGATTCCCCAGGACCCACGTTAGCCAGATGCACAAGGGGGCACATGCGTCTGGAATTCGTTTGCAGTGGCTAGAGGCCCTGGTGCACCAATTCTCTCTCTCTTTCTCTCTCTCTCTCTTTCTTTCTTTCTCTCTCTCTCTCTTCCTCTTTCTCTGTCAAATGAATAAATAAAAATAAAATATTTTAAAAGTATATTTTATAATGCTATGATGCAAAAGTGGTGGTTTGGACTAAACACAGACCTATGTAGTTAATATATTTAGCTTGAAAATAGGAACAATAATGCTTGCCACTAGTTTATCTCAGAGACTCCTTATGTGAACTCATTGAGAAGAATTACATAGCATTAAAGGAATGTAAAACATATACAGATACCATAATTGATGTTGAAGAACCTCTGATCATATGCTGGAAAAATTTTTATTACTTTAAATAAACCATAAAATCTTTTTTTTTCTGTATATAAAGTCAACAAACATTCTCATCTTTTTTAGTTATAAATTAACTATAACTGCCTTCTGTAAGATATTTGCATTTATCTTATTTTTGCCTACTTCTGCTCTGGCAAATACATGTAAAATAAAATGTTAGTATCAACAAACAAATATTTTTGTTGGGTGTGTCCTTCCTGTCCAAATGTTTGTTTTTAGGCAGGACTATTTGTTGCAAAAAAATGTTCATGAACCATGCATTTGTTGTTAGACCATCCTAACAGCTCAAGTAGTCCTGTCTACATTTTCTTAGGTCACCTTCTTCCCAGGACTTCTTTCTTACCAGTCCTCTGGTTGGCCAAGATATTATTTTTTTTTCTTGCTGAGGCTTCAATATTTGCCTGGTAGGAATGCTTGCACAAACATTTGTGGATAGCCCAAACATTTTTTTAAATAACATTTGCTTGGAAAAAAAATTTTACTGGCAGTTAGGACACATTATTTAAACATATTTCAAAATATTTATGCATCCCTGTAATACTTTGGTGGTGTCTGTAGTGTAAGTCTGAATTGATGGTTTTCTAGTTAAACCTTTTTGCTTGTTTATTTTTGGTCATTCCACACAGTTGATTTGATTAACTCAAATAGTTAGGTGGCTATAATAACCAGAGGTTTTTGAACTTTCTTTTTTTTTTTTTTTTCAGAGAAGTGAATTTGAAAAAAACAAATGAGATTAATTTTAGCACAATCTTGTCAAATGACTGATTCTCTGTTGCTACTTTGGCTCTTTCGTCCTTCACAATGATGATTCATAAAGTGATGGATTTGTTAATGACAATTTATGTGACTGCTTAGAAATAGATGTAGCTTTATGTGACCTGTGGTCCTTACTGTACAGCTCAAGCCATCTTTAAGGTTCCCCCCTCAATTTTATCACTATTCCCCAATGAAGAAAGAAAATAGGTAACTTATTTGTACATTTATATGGATTACTAAATGAAACTTTGGGAGTTTTTGTTTATGTTTTTGTTTGTTTGTTTATTTTGTTTTTTTGAGGTAGGGTCTCACACTAGTCCAGGCTGACCTGGAATTCACTATATAGTCTCAGGGTAGCCTTGAACTCACGGTGATCTTCCTACCTCTGCCTCCCAAGTGCTGGGATTAAAGGCGTGTGCCACTACACCTGGCATGTTTATGTTTTATTAGCAGGATTAATTTTTTTGTTGTTTTTTGTTTTGTTTTTCAAGGTAGGGTTTCATTCTAGCCCAGGCTGACCTGGGATTCACTATGTAGTCTCAGGGTGGCCTTGAACTCACAGCCATCCTCCTACCTCTGCCTCCCGAGTGCTGGGATTAAAGGCGTGCGCCACCACACCCGGCTTTTTAATTTTTGTATTTTTCTAAGATAAAGAGAGATGCTTTAAATATACCATTATATCTAACTTTTAGATATGTTTTGGCTTGAGTATTTGCTTATCTGCTCTGCATAGGAAGAGCAAGAAATGTCACCTTAATTTTGACCCCTGGAGGTGACAGTGTCACATAATTTTAAGTCTTGAGTAAGTATATCTTAGTATGAAGTTTTTAACCATATTATAAAATTTTGACTCATGAAAGGCTCCTTACTTATCCCCATGTTGCTAAGCCTGTTTTTCTGCACATTTTTTCTTGACTCTATCCTTTTGATAGTTTTTGTGCTGACTTTTTTCTTGATGTTCATATGGTGTCCTTTTATTGGTGTTGTGATATATATATATATGTATATATGTGTGTGTATATGTTTATACCAACCTATTCATTATGTAAATTATGTGTAAATTTGCTCCATGCATTGTGTCTTTTCACTCAAGTGTCTCTAGTTAGTCTTGATCTGGCTGTGCCTCTATTGATGATATCTCAGCATGTCTTTGTGTCTATATGCTTCTTTTCCAGTTTGGATATACATGTATTTTGTGTTCTCTATTTCTATGTCTATTTTGAGGTATCTTTTGGCTTAGTTTGCCTTTATTCTTCCTTTATCTCTGTATTTCACCTTTTATGTGTTTTTCTCAGTTTTTATTTGATTTCAATTCTCTATATGTGCTTTCTTTTTTTTATGGTATAAAACACAAGTTTGATACTCACTCTTGTGTCATACTTACTAATTAGAATTTACAGTTTGAGCCAGGCATGGTGGTGCATGCCTTTAATCCCAGCTCTTGGGTAGTAGAGATAAGAGGATGGCTGTGAGTTTGAGGCCAGCCTAAGACTACGTAGTGAATTCCAGGTCAGCTTGGGCTAGAGCAAAGACCCTACCTTGCAACCCATCCCCCCCAAAAAAAGAAAAAAAATACAGTTTGCTCTTTTATGTACATCAAAACATAATGTTCTATCCCATAATTAGATAATAGATACAAATTCTACTTTTCAATATAAAAAATATGAAAAGAGCCAGGCTTGGTGGTGAACACCTTTAATCCTAGCACTTGGGAGGCAGAGGGAGGGGATCACTGTGAGTTTGAGGCCGCCCAGAGACTACATAGTGAATTCCAGAAAGAAAGGCATCAACCGTTAAGGAACAAGAATTTACACATAAGGTTTCCTATTTTATGCCATTAGAAAAATTAGTTAAAGATCATAAAAGACAATTCATTGGAAAAACACAAATTAGGTAGAGTAGGTAAAAACAAATATGTTCTCACTAGTAATTAGGTACATGTAATTAAAAAAATAAAATTATACTTTATCCATTATGGGAAAGTAAAATGGCTATAATAACACATTATAGTTTTAGTGATTCAACATTTCAAGAGGGCCATATGTATCAAAACTTTAAATACATATAAGCTCTGGCTCAGAGATTTAGTTTCGGATTTTTTTTTTTTTTTTTTTTTTTTTGAGGTAGGATTTCACTGTAGCTCAAATTGACCTGGAATTCACCATGTAGTCTCAGGGCGGCCTCGAACTCATAGTGGTCCTCCTACCTCTGCCTCTCAAGTGCTGCGATTAAAGGCATGATCCACCATGCCTGGCTCTGTTTCAGGAATTTGTTCAAAGAAGTAAGTTGATAAGTCCTAAAGCATTTCATATTCATTTAGAATAAAAGTAAACTATCACCCATGGACTATTAAAAAAGAAAAAGAAAGAAGTAGATAAGTATACAACTGTTTATTTCAGGATTTCTTTCAGTAGTATAAAATTGAAAGTAAATGTTCATCAGTGAGAGATTGGGTAAATAAATGATCACACATAAAATAGAATATTATGCATCTATTGTTATTAAACCCCTTATAGAGTATTATTGGCTGTAGAAACTTATAGATGTGAAATGTACATGCTATTTCTTTATTCAAAGAGGTGCTATAGGGCTGGAGAGATGGCTTAGTGGTTAAGGCGCTTGCCTGTGAAGTCTAAGGTCTCATGTTCAACTCTTCAGGTCCCACGTAAGCTAGACTCACAGTGATGCAAGTGAGCAACGTTGTACATGTGCACAAGGGGGGCAAGCGTCTGGAGTTTGATTGCAGTGGCTGGAAGCTCTGGCATGCCAATTCTCTCTCTCTCTCTCTCTCTCTCTCTCTCACACACACACACACACACACACACACACACACAAACACGCACAGCCAGTCTATTGGGCTTTCCTCAAAGAGGTGCTATAAAGAGTATGCTAGTTTAAGTATAAAATGTCCCACATGGCCTCATTTGTTTGTGAGTAAGCCTCACATGCTCAATCCTCAGCTGGTAGAGCCTTCAGGAGGCAGAGTTGCTGGCGGTGTGTCACTGGGGCCAGGCTTTAAGTTTATTAGCTTAGCGCACTGGATGGTCAGAGCTGCTCACTTTTGCTGCTCCGTCCCAATGGATGTGACAAGATGTGATGCTCACACTGTGTGCTCTGCCATGCTTTCTCTGACAGGATGAAATGTCCCCTTGAAGCTATAAACTGAAATAAACATTTTTCCATAAGCTTCTTTTTGTCACGTTTTGTCTCAGCAATGAAGAGATAATTGCTATGTAGCAATAGCTATGTTATTTTGTGTGGAATGCAAGGTAAGAAAGCTACTTCCTCTGTATTTTGGCTTCAATACTCAAGTACTATGGTTAGAAAAATGGCTGGTATCCGTTTGAGAAGTGTTTTGTTCTTAAATTTTAAAGAAGATGGAGGACTTTTTTTATTTTAAAATATTAAATAAATTGATAACTTTCGTGGTTTTCCTTTCTGTTTCCTTTCCCCCACACCGTGGATCAGTGATGCTCCATAAAAACTGATTTCTCATCCTAGATAAGGTGATTTTCTTGAATCTTTTAGAAATTCTGGGCCTTGATATGTATTGTCTTAATCAATTGTCAAGGAAAAAAGTATTTGTCTAGAGCCAGGCTTGGTTGCACACACCTTTAATCCCAGCACTCGGGAGGCAGAGGTAGAAGGTTTGCCATGCGCTCGAGGTCACCCTGAGACTACATAGTGAATTCCAGGTACTCTTGGGCTAGAGCGAGACCCTACCTCTAAAAACCAAATATATAGATTTGTCTAGAGCCTTTGGAAAAAATAGAGAAAAAAATTAAGCTCCATACTTGTCAGAATGTCATTGCAATGTGAAGCTCCAAGAGGGTGAGCAAATACAATGTGAAATAATAGAGATGAACACTGTGTTGGTGTGGTATTCATGCCAATATCAATAAAAATGAAGCTTCAACATGTTCAGTACAGTACTCTACAAATTCAGCATATAGAAGACTTACCTAGGGAAGCATTTTTATATTTTATCTATTTGTTCACCTGACAGAAAGAGAAAGGGGGAGAAAAAGAGAGAAAAAATAGAACGCCAGCGCCTCTAGGCACTGAAAATGGACTCTAGATGCACGTGCCACCTAGTGCATCTGGTTTTACATGGGTACTGCGGAACTGAACCAGGATCCTTAGGCTTTGCAGGCAAGCACTTTAACCACTGAGCCATCTCACTAGGCCCTAGGGAAGCATTTTTAAATGAAGATTTTTGGACCCCAAAGGTTCCAATTTGGTGTGGAGTAGACATCAGAATCTGTATCTTAGCTTCCAAGGTGATGCCAACATAAGAAGTCGAAGGGATATTTTAAGAAATGATGCTAGTGGGCAAATTACAATGCTACATTCTCCTAAAATTATATGTACCAGATTCTATTTCTAGGAGGGTTTTAAAATATAAGCTTATAGAAGGGATTATGGGAGTTCTTTGTTGGCGGGGGGGGGAGTTCAGATGCAGATCTATACCCATTTTACAACTTATTGGCTTTCTGGACCACAATTCTGAGCTGAGCTGCCAACGTTTACTTTCATCAAATAAAAATTGGCATGCCTTTTGCCTTTTCTTCAAAGACATTAATATTTATAAATTTCCTCTTTATTATTTTACAAGAGTAGGTAGTGTGAATGCCCAAAATCATTGTAATGAAAGTGTGACAATGGAATTATGAGAAGCTGCAAAGGCAGAATTCTGCTCAATGAACGTAGCTGTGAAGTGTATAAAAGACTTCAGAGCACTTAGACATAATTTGAATATCAAATTTTTGTGTCTTAAAGAAATAAAGGAAATAAAAGTAAGTCTATACACTATCTGAGTAGAAGTCTTTCTAAATATTAACTCTGAACTTTTTCAAAAGGAAGGTCGTGGGATGTGCAGGAAGGTGTATATAATGTTTGTACAGTATAGTATAGTATAGTCTTCCAGTATAGTATAGTAAGCCAGATTTTTGTTTTGTTTTGTTTTATTCAGGGTAGGGTCTCGCTCTAGCCTAGGCTGTTCTGGAATTCACTATGTAGTCTCAGGGTGGCCTTGAACTCATGGCGATCCTCTTACCTCTGCCTCCCAAGTGCTGGGACTAAAGGCGTGTGCCACCACACCCTGCTAAAGCTAGCTTTTTGGTGATCACAACCCATAGTGAACTCTAATCAATGCTGAAGCTATTTTCACCCAGACCAGAGAGAGAGAATGATAGAAGGCTTATGATTGATGCAAATGCAGTCTTTCACTTACATGAAGAACTGGCAGGCAGGTTCGGATATCCTCTTTCTGGCTGCATAAGCTGGCTTTCAGCTCACTAGCTCAGAGGCATCCTCCTGGGCTAACCCTCTGCTGTTGCAACATTAGGCTCAACAGAAGGCTCCTTTTGAGTGGTCTTTTCTTGCCTATATTTGATCATATCCTTATGATGGGTGGAGCAGGTACCACTAAGAGCGGGTGACAGAAGTGGCAGTACGCAGCAAAGGTGGTAGGCAATCAGAGACGGCACTAACAGAAACAGAGGCAGTGACCTTGTGACAGCCACCGAAGACTAACAGAAGGGCAGAGGAGGTAAACACCACGAGGAAAAGAGATGATGAGGATAAGGACTATGAGGAGAGGAAGAAGAGAATCTTCGAGTTCTGTGCACTGGAGGAGCTCCAGTGAGTTTCTAAGCCTTAATGGCCAAGAGTCTCAGATTCCCTTGGCCAGAGAGCTGTAACCCTTATCATGATAGAGTTGAGGGTTCCAGCATTTGAGGCCTGTATAACACTGGGCTGCTATCTGCTGCTGTTTGACGTTAATAGCTGTCAAGTGCTGGGGCTCCTGCTGGTTCAAGGGCAGAGTGATAAGTCTCCAACCTGAATACCTAAAGCAACGAACCTCTGGCTTCTGAAGCCTGGAGCAGTAGATCTCCAGCTTTCAGGGCCTGAAGCTCTGTGCCTCTAGGTCTGTCAGTCTAGATGCTAGGCTTTGGGCACTAAAAGGTCCTGGACTGTCAGCAGTGAAGAGCTTTGCCTGGCCTGATCACAATTTCTATTCAGGTAGAACAAAAGAGCCCAGTCAGCTGACTGGTAACACCACTCTCTCTTGTTCTAAGCTCCTCTTGGAACACACTTCTCCAGTCACACTTGTCTCCTGAAATCTTCAACTAGAACACATTACCAGGGGCAAGAACATATATTTTACTTATAAATGAATACATTCCTAATCTAACTTTGATCCTTGCCTGATGCAAAGGAGACATCAGTTAATAGTCCTTAAATGTACAGATGTAGTAGTATGTAATCGATCCCCAGCACCAAAAAGGAAGAAAGACTGAATGAGTGAATAAAATAATGAGAGAAATATGAAATCAAATGAAGCAGTACTTTGGGTGTGAGGTGACCCCTTAGCCTCATATGTTCGTGATTAAGCGTCATACTCAGTCCCCAGCTGGTGGCACTCTTTGGGAAGGCGGTGAGGTTTTAGGGAGTGAGGCCTTCGTAGAGAAGGTGTGTCACTGGGACCGGGCCTTGGAGTGTTATAGCCTAGCCTTTCTTGCTGCATTGGGCTGATTTTCCACTTCCTCCCTGCTGATGTCACGATGTGATGCCAGCAGTCTGACTGACCCTGCCATGCTCTCTCCACCACGATGAAAACTTCCCCTCAAAACAGTAAGCTAGGGCTGCAGAGGTGGCTCAGCGGTTAAGGAGATTGTCTGCAAAGCCTAATGACCAGGGTTCAATTTCCCAGTATCCATGTGCATCTGGAGTTCGTTTGCAGCAACTAGAGGCCCTGGCATACCCATTCTCTCTGTCTCTCTTCTATCTCTCTCTCTCTCTTTCTCTGCTTGCAAATAAATAAACCAAACAAAAAAAACCTGTAAGCTGAAAAGAACCCTTTCCTTTCATAAACTCCTTCTGGCCCAGTATTTTGTTTTAGCAAGGAGAAAGTAACTGACTGATACAAATGAATATATGAAACACTTCAGTCCTAGACCCATTCACTGGAACTGCGTGGGGGGCAGTATTGGTCATGGGAGACCGTTTCAGTGATTTGCACTGACTGTACACATTCCTAACCAGTTATGCCACTGATCATCTATATGTGAACTTACCCTTGATTTCAAAGTTCAAGGTCCTTCCTATAAACTTATAGCAGGATTTTCAGTAAAGTAGACTCACTGTTACCTGGGCTTTTCAGTTATTTCCAGCCAGAGGAATATAGAATATAGGTAGGCTTCAGGGGACTCTTGCTGGGGTAGTGGAGAAACATTAAGGCAAGCAGCCAGACAGATGATGTGTTGCTATTACTGTAGAGAGTTGCTGTAGATTTACGTAGCTTTAGTAAGGAAATAACATCCTGTATCTTGCAGTATATCAATTAAACAAATGAATTGCATGTCATTTTTTTTCTTTTATCTAATTTTTCTTTTCTCTTTTCTTCCACTCAGATTGTGTTCTTTCCCTCTAACTCTCCCAAGAGAAGAGACTCACAATTGCCATCAATGGTGATGGGCACTTGCATAAAACAATACCTAGGGCGCATGTCATTTTTAAGCTTGGCACAAAAGCCTTTATATAAGGAAAATATAGTTGAGATATCTTGTTAAAATATATGGCCTTGTCCACAAAGACAAAGAAATATAAATTTAAAAAAATATATTCAATACACCTCTGCCATGCAAAACTGCAGTTTCTGTGAGTGATATCTATGACTAGTGCTGTTCTGAAGACACGCACATGTCTCCTGGTTCTTTGGCTCTCATCATGTCAGGAATATATTATTTTCCTGATATACATAGGTGTGTGTGTGTGTGCGTGTGTGTGTGTGTAATCTTAGTTCTTTGCTTTTCCTCCAGTCTTGCACAGATACAAGCAACAATAATCTTCTCAATATAGGTTCAATTTTGTAATTCCCTGAACCAAACGTGTCAGTAACTTAATTGACCAAATTTGCAAGTGAAGAGGGTCTGGGGACAGTCAATGGCTTTCAGTCTGGCTGAAAGTGTCCTGGGCAAAACCCTTGGCCACATGCTTCTACAGCAAGGGGTGCCCAGTAATGCTCAACATACGTAGGTAGCCCGCGAGCCACAGTCCCTGTCTCCCATCTGCTTTGCAATGCAACTTCCTGCCGAGGCACTCACTTTGGCTTTTAATCTCCAATCGTGTATCTGGTACTTGATCCTTGCGTTTTAAGTTTGTGTTTCCTGGAAATTATACTCACTTGATCCTTGTATTTTAAATTTGTAGTTCCTGGAAAGTACACTCACGCTCCTTTCAATTTTTTTTTTGTTTATTTTTATTTATTTATTTGAGAGCAACAGAGAGAGAGAGAGAGAGAGAGAGAATGGGCGCGCCAGGGCCTCCAGCCACTGCAAATTCGAACTCCAGGCGTGTGCACCCCCTCATGCATCTGGCTAACGTGGGTCCTGGGGAACCAAGCCTCGAACCGGGGGTCCTTAGGCTTCAGAGGCAAGCGCTTAACCGCTAAGCCATCTCTCCAGCCCCTCACGATCCTTTCAAAGTGGCCTAAACTAAGTGTTGCAGTCAGATTCTCATTGCTGGTAGAAATCACCCAACCAAGAGCAGCTTGTGGGAAAAAGAGGTTTATTTTGGCTTACAGGCTCGAGGGGGAAGCTCCACGATGGCAGGGAAAACAATGGCATGAGCAGAGGGTGGACATCACCCCCTGGCCAACATAAGGTAGACCATAGCAACAGGAGAGTGTGCCAAACACTGGCATTGGGAAACTGGCTATAACACCCATAAGCCCGCCCCCAACAATACGCTCCCTCCAGGAGGTGTTAATTCCCAAATCTCCATCAGCTGGTGATCTAGCATTCAGAACACCTGAGTGTATGGGGGACACCTGAAGCAAACCACCACACTAAGTCCATAATATATGCTGAAGAGCGTGTAGTTGCTAGACAGTGATTCTTCTGTCTTCTCAGGTGGAATCCCTTGAATACAAGCATTAGCCTGGACTAAGTTCACATGCATACTTCTCTTTAAGCACTCACTATGTTGTCAAGTTAAGAGTCCCTCCGCCATGATTCTGCTGTTTCTGGCTCTTGCATTTCTTCTCTTTCTTTCTTCCTTCCTTCCTTCCTTCCTTCCTTCCTTCCTTCCTTCCTTTCTTTCTTCCTTCCTTCCTTCCTTTCTTTCTTTCTTTTCCTTTTTGCTAGTATTCACAGTATAGTATGCCGAAGAACAGAATCCATGTATATTAGGACTCATTTCTAAGAATCTAGAGATAGAATAAGATATGAAGATAACTGTGGATGGTGCTAGGTCACAGAATTGAAACTGTTAGAAAATTCTATGCCTTCAGCACCTTGGTGCTGAGAAGTGACAGATACGTGTTCAGCACTGAAATATCTCTATCGCACCCTCCAAAGCTCAGGGTCTATTGCGGAAGAGGTGACAGAAAGAATATAAGAGCCAAAAGAAGGGTAGGACTCCTTACAGTTCACTCTTCCAGACACAAAATGGCCTGGATATCCATGACCTTCCAGTGCCTGACACTAGCTACACACGACCCTCATAATAAGAGGAAAAGATGATGACATCAAAATAAAAGAGAGCGTGATTGAGAAGGGGATGGAGTATGATGGAAAGTGGAGGGAATTACCATGGTTTACTGTCTATAATTATGGAAGTTGTCAATAAATAATAAAGTAAAAAAATTTTAAAAATGAAAGAAAATTCTGTGCCTTCATAGAAAAAGTAGAAGACTGATGAGTTATAGTTACATTGAGAGAGTATATTGAGAAGGTTCCTAGGAGTCCAATGTATTTTTGTCTGTCGCTTTACTACGACCAGGACCATTACAACAGGGACAGGTCTCTGTTTTCAAATGTACAGAATAATGATGCTGACATGTGGAAGGTCTAGGGATCCACTTGGAATAAAGCCAATTTTATAATACTGGAGTTGAAAACCATGATATATATAGAAGAATGATTATTAAGTGGCCTCAGTCTAATAAATGCTTCGTACCCTCTACTTGGGTGAAGTTTTCTCAATGGTGAAGATGGGAGAATAATTTAGTTAACATCCTGCAAGTGTCACTACTTAATGGTAACATTCACAAAATGAATGATAAAAAAATAGAGAGTATGCATAGATCTTTCTTGGTAGAAGCAGAGTACCAACTAAGTTCTAAATGTACAATTCTGGAGTGCTTATCAGCCATACATGGACTAAGACATTACAAAGAAAAAAGTTAATAACACAAATAAAAACAGTTAGTTGAGAAAACAATGTATTAGTCTTTCATGGACTTGCTTAGTTAAAGGGTATGTGATTTTCCAATTTTTTTTAAAATGAGGCCTTTAAAAAATATTTTATTTATTTATTTATTTATTTATTTGAGAGAGAGAGCAATATACAGAAATAAGCAGGTAGACAGAGAGAATGGGCATACCAGGGCTTCTAGCCACTGCAACGAATTCCAGACATGTGTGCCCCCTTGTGCATCTGGCTAATGTGGGTCCTGGGGAATCGAGCCTCAAACCGGGGTCCTTAGGCTTCACAGGCAAGCACTTAACCACTAAGCCATCTCTCCAGCCCTGATTTTCCAATTTTAATTGGGTTGTAAAATGTTAAAATGTTTATTTTTTCCTTTATTTTCCATAGAAGAAGGTGACCATTTAGTGCTGGATTTCAGGAAATCACTATCAAAGTATCTACCACTGTTAAGAAATGAATTAAAGGCAGTGCATCTAGCTTACGTGGGTCCTGGGGAATTGAATAGGGGTCCTTTGGCTGTGCAGGCAAGTGCCTTAACCACTAAGCAATCTCTCCAGCCTTGAAGTTTTTATTTTAAGCACTACTGGGAGTTAATAAGAGAAAGACAAGTTTGCAGATGAAGAATTATATAAATGTTAACTTTCTAGTACAGGTGGCCTAAAAGAGAAATGAACAGATTAATTTAGAATGGGATGAATTTATTGAATTGTGGACTAAAGAGCCACAAAGATCAATCAATGGCCCATTGAGTCTGTCCTGCCTTTTTCTTGGTTTCCTTCCAGTGAATCCATTATTTTTGGCAGTGACCTATATAGTAGGCATATATATATATATATTTAAAGTTCTAAAACATATTTCTAAATACAGATAGATAGATTTACATTTGGGCCAGATGAGAGCCCTGTATAAGGTAAAATTTTGGTCAGAACCAAATAATTATGACTTCTGAATTGATAGGTGAGTAATCCATAAATTAGCTGGTTAATTTGTTTCAAGTATGTTGCTCTGAAGCCATTACAGGACATCTATATTGAATTGTTTTACATTCTAATTATGACTAGGATGAGCAAAAATACACACTTGGGTTTTAAAACAAACATGACTGTTTAAAAGTAAGCAAGGAAGGAGAGTGTCCACAGCCAGAATCTGGAGACTATCACAACAAATTTTCTTCTTTAAAACCTCACATTACACCTTCTCTTCTGCACTCATCTGTGGACACCTGTGAGAGATGCTTTGCGGTCAGACAGAGGAGAGGTCCTGTGAATGATACCCAGGTGGGGAGCAGGAAATCAAGGAACATGGTCACTGGGAGGAGAAAACACCTCTGCTGCAGGTGAACAAACTTCAAACAGGCTTTTTGGAAAGGGTACTGAAACACATTCAGAAGTGTTCATGTGTAAATACACTTGGACTCTATAAAAGAAAGGGGCTGGAGAGATGGCTTAGTGATTCACAGGCATTTGCCTGCAAAGCCAAAGGATCCTGGTTTGATTCTCCAGGACCCACATAAGCCAGATGCACAAGGGGGCGCATGCATCTGGAGTTCGTTTACAATAGCTGGAGGCTCTGGTGTGCCCATTCTCTGTCTCCTCTCTGTCTGCCCCCCCCTCAAATAAATAAAGAAATATTTAAAAAAGAAAAAGAATTAGGGTTGGAGAGATGGCTTAGCAGTTAAGGCACTTGCCTGTGAAGCCTAAGGACCCAGTTCAATTCCTCCGTACCCATGTAAGCCGGTGGCACATGTGCCTGGGGTTTGTTTGCAGTGGCTAGAGGTCCTGGCATGCCCATTCTCTTTTTCTCTCTCTAATAAACAAATAGGAACAAAAATAAAATTTAAAGAAAGAATTAGAATAATGTTCCAGAAGATGAATATTATTTTTTTTTGTTCATTATTCATTTATTTGAGAGTGACAGACAGAGAGAGAAAGAAGCAGGTAGAGAGAGGGAGAGAATGGGCGCACCAGGGCCTCCAGCCACTGCAAACGAACTCCAGACGCGTGCGCCCCCTTGTGCATCTGGCTAACGTGGGTCCTGGGGAATCGAGCCTTGAACTGGGGTCCTTAGGCTTCATAGGCAAGCGCTTAACCACTAAGCCATCTCTCCAACCGCAGAAACTGAATATTATTAAGAACAGGTTTCTGCTGTGATTTAAATTTTTAGAACATGTGACATGAATATCTGATAGCATGAAGGACTCGTTTCCTCATAACAAGCACTTTGGAGACTCGAGTCTGGGATGCAACGAACAGGTCGGGGAGGGAGATGCAGACGAGTGACCGCAGAGGTGATGATGAGGAACAGCGTATCTATAAGCCAAGGAGCTGACCCAGGCTAGGGAGAATAAACAAAGGCTCTCCGTTTCTCTACCATTAGAATCATTTAACACCCCAAATTCCTGACCCCACAGTGATCACCAGTACCCCCACAGTATTTTCACTGTTTATGGAGGATGGAGGAGGGCAAAAGGAATGAGAGAATGAAACAGATGCTCCAGGACTGCCTTGAGAAAGGAGGGTCCTCAGTGGAAGGGGGTGGGGGAGAGGGGACGCAAGAGGTAATGCGATGGGAACACAACCAAACTCATATCTGTCTTTTGTTTTGATTTTTTTCCTGAGGCAGGGTCTCACTCTAGCCTAGGCTAACTGTAACTTAACTCTGTAATCCCAATGTGGCTTTGAATTCACAGCCATTCTTCTAATTCTGCTGGGATTAAAGGAGTGAGCCACTATGCCCTGCCCAAATTCATGGACTAAAGAGGCTAATGTAATAGAAACACAACCAAGCTAGAGTACATTCATATATTAAAGTTACCAATAAAAATTAAAACAGTAGCCGGACCCTTGGAGATCCTGCTTTAAATGGTCTTGAGCATCGGGCATCAATTTCTTGTGTGTTTGCCTCTCCCAACCCCCACCCCAATGCAGAAGACTAAACCCAGAGTTTTGTACTTGCTAGTCAAGAGCTCTGCCGAGGTAATTCTCCAACTCCACATCAATTTCTTGTAATGTTCATGCTTGTAATGTTCAATGCAGGTGATCATGATATGTGGCTAGACTAACAACCGAATGCAAGGTGGATGTAGATTGTAGACTATGTTGGGAAGAATTTTGACCCCTATAATCTTGACTTCCTTGGGTTACTCTTGTGAATGTTACTTTGGCTGGGAAAAGGGGTTTTGATGATGCAATGAAGGTGGCTAACCAGCTGAACTTAGAGTAGGGAGCTTATTCAGATTGTGAAAATGTATCTAACTCAACCACATGAGCCCTGAAAAGCAGAGACAATTCTGTTTGGTACTAGAAAAAGGAAGTTAGACATTTGAAGCCCAAGAAGAATTAGAAATGTTCTTATTGCTTTAAGGATTAAGGGATCATATGTCAAAGAAACAGGAAAAGGAGTTCCTACAACCCACATAACTGAATTCTCTCAACAACCACAATAAATTTGGAGGCAGAATCTTCTATGGAGCCTTATGTAAGAGTCCAGGCAAGGCTTTGATTTCTGTCTTGATAATAGAGTTGGTGACACAGGACAGAAAAAAGTAATTAAGAGCAGGAACCAAACTTTGGCAGTGAAAATGGGATGTAAAAGATTATACAAGTGGAAACAGAACTTTATGCCAATGACTATGTAGGATGAGGGTCTCCCCTACTGGCTACTCAGTTGTGGCAAGTAGGTGGATTCTGGGGTTCAGGGGAATGGCAGGGAAGACAGAAATGCCTGAACATGATTGAGGAAGGGAATGGGGCCTAGGGGAGGAGCAGTGAGTCCACTAGAGGGATGAGTCTATCGTATTGACAACTCAGTGTAATACTGGGGGTGGGGGCAGTATCCACAGGATAGGAGGCGCCCATAATGAAGAGGCCATGGGGAACTTAATGATGGTGTTCAGGAAATACTTCTGAGCACCCATCCTAGGAGGGAGTTGAGAAAGGGTCATTGCTGCAGTCAGGTTCGCATTGCTGCTGGAAATCACCCAACCAAGAGCAGCTTGTGGGAAAAAAAAGAGGTTTATTTTGGCTTACAGGCTCGAGGGGAAGCTCCACGATGGCAGGAGAAAATGGTGGCATGAGCAGAGGGTGAACAGCACCCCCCCGCCCCCGGCCAACATAAGGTGGACAACAGGAACAGGAGCGTGTGCCAAACTTTGGCATGGGGAAACTGGCTATAAAATCCCTAAATCCGCCCCCAACAACACTCCGCCACCAGGAGGCGTTAATTCCCAAATCTCCATCAGCTGGGAACCTACCATTCAGAACACCTGAGTTTATGAGGAACACCTGAGTCAAACAACCACAGTCATCAAGGAATAGATTTAATGAGGGTCTGATATCGAAAGCAGTTTTAACTTGCTGTCATGATCCATATATCTTAGTTTAAAAAAAAAAATCTAGGGCTAGGGAGATTGCCAAGTGGTTAAAGGCACTTGCTTGTGAAACCTGCTGACCCAAGGTTCAATTCCCCAGCAATCATGTAGAAGCCAGATGCAAGGTATCCTATGCATCTGTGGTCCCAGCATGCCTGCCACAAGGAGGGAGAATCAGAAGTGCCCAGGTCAGATTCTTAATATTTTATTGTCATTAGCATCCTTTGGATCAAAGTGAGGCAGACAAAACTGCATCACCTAAAGCCAGGTATGATGGCGGGGGGGGGGGGGGGGCATGTGCCTGCAGTCCAGCTACTTGGGAGGCTGAGGCAGGAGGGTTGCTTAAGTTCAGGAGTTTGAGGCTAGTCTTGGCAATATAGTGAGGGAGAAAGAAGGAAGAAAGAAGGAAGGAAGGAAGGAAGAAAGAAAGAAAGAAAGAAAGAGAGAAAAGAGAAAGAAAGGAAGGAAGGAAGGAAGGAAGAGAGAGAAAAGAAAAGAAACAAAAAGAAACAAAAAGAAAAACAAAAACCAGAGCTGGGCATGGTAACACACACCTTTAATCCCAGCACTCCTGAGGCAGGGATAGGAGGATCCCCAGGAGTTTGAGGCTAGCCTGGGGCTACAGAATGAGTTCCAGGTCAGCCTGGGCTACAGTGGGAGCCTACTTTGAAAAAATAAAAATAAGGAACAACAACAATAACAATAACAATAACAAAAACCCAGAAAGTATGAACATCTTTTAACTTAGATTTGGAGAATGGAAATAAACACTGAAGGAATTTCCTCTCTTTTTTGACGATCTGATGTCTTCCTTGTTTAGCACTTCACCTGACTCCTGGATTTGTACCCTGGAAGTTAGACCACAGTTACAACCCAAGACGCTACACTTTACAAGAAAGACTTCCTTAAACCCACAAGCCTAATTATTTCACTTTCTTTTCTTCAGTGATTTAAAAAAAACATTTTATATTTATTTATTTGACAGAAAAAGAGATAGAGAGAATTGGTGTACCAGGGCCTCCAGCCACTGCAGATGAACTCCAGATGTGTGTGCTCCCTTGTGCATCTGGCTAACGTGGGTGCTGGGGAATCAAACCTGGGTCCTTTGGCTTTGCAGGCAAACGGCTTAATCACTAAGCCATCCCTCCAGTCCTCTTCAGTGATTTAACATTGCTTATGAGATAATGTCCAAATGCTTCAAGATAGCAAACCATGGCTTTAGTGAGTGACCTCTGTCCATCAGCCCTCACCTTCTTGCATCCTCTAAGTAAACTTTGCCCTTCAGTAATATAATACTATACTACTTATCTGGCCTCTGAGCTTTTAAAAAAAAAAGTTTCTTTTTGTTTTTCCTGTATTTTTGTGGCCTCATCAATGCTTATTCTGCAGAGCTCCACAGTCACACTTTTTTTTTGTTCATTTTTATTTATTTATTTGAGAGTGACAGAGAGAGAGAGAGAAAGAGGCAGAGAGAGAGAGAGAGAGAGAGAGAGAGAGAGAGAGAATGGGCTCTAGGACCTCCAGCCATTGCAAATGAACTCCAGACATGTGCGCCCCCTTGTGCATCTGGCTAACGTGGGTCCTGGGGAATCGAGCCTCAAACTGGGGTCCTTAGGCTTCACAGGCAAGCGCTTAACTACTAAGCCATCTCTCCAGACCCACAGTCACACTTTTATTATAGTGATAAGTCACAGGGACTGCTACAATGTAATGTCTCTTCACGTAGACAGTGAACTTCTTTCTCGTTGTCTTGTTTATTAAATGAACAATTCAGTCTCTAGCTACAATTAATGATGATCTGACATGTGTCCATATTGTTGACGATTCTTTTCCCTTTTAAAATCCACATGTTTATTTCGACATCAAAAGGCACATTCTCATCTAAGTATGGCCACTATCTGGTACGGGTATCCTTGGTGTTCTTAGAAATGCAATATCACAGGCTTAAGACCAAGAGAACCTGAATCTGAATTTCAACAAGGTCCCTAGGTGATTCATATTTACAACACGGCTTGAAACATGGAGGCCTAGGAGATATGCCACGAGTAGAGTTCTACTTGCACGTAGGATACCTGGGAACCCTTCAGCACTGTCTCTTACATGTAATTCAATGGAGCGTACCACTTTAGAAGGTGATAACCTTTTCTCACCAGCCTGGAAAACCTTTCTGTGTATGACAAAGCCAAAATCAATTTCTCTAAAGCAATCTGCAGCATTTGTTAAGAGATTTCTACTTATAAATGTATATGTGTAACTTATGTATACATGGCATCTATATAATAGGTCCTCTTAACTTAAAAAAATCAGCCTTAGAAAGTAAGGTAGACTCGCTTATCATAACCCTATCCTTTCCAAAAAACAGTTCTGGCATTTCCCTTGGTCTTGCAGATAAAGATGCCTGCTTTTTTGTTGTCTAGTCTTCTCTACACAGATGGTTGTCTTGGCTTTCTTCTCTGTGTTACTCTTACTGTCTTTGAAAATTAACTCTAATTTTCCATTTCTCCCTTCCCTCATTTTACTTTATTGCAGTCATATTCATCCCTTACTCTGTTCTTGCACAACTCAATCTTAGTTTTACTGTTTTGATATTGAACCTATTGAGGGAAATATGAAAGGTTATATGTAGACAATTTCATAGGCATTTGTTTCTTCTGTATTCAATTGTCCCAGGGTCTTTAACAGTGCAGAGCATCATTACATATATTCAAACACCCTTTTAGGTTTTCTTTCTATATTCATTACTAATAGCTAGCCAAGTCTGGGCATCAACATACTTTCATTTACCTCATCAATGTTCCTCCTTGCTTTGAGAGTTTGGTCATTACCTAAAAGCAGATTACACACGAAGCCTAATCTCCTGTTTTTGTAGCTAGGCTTTCTTCTGCTTAAAATGCTCCACAGCCTTTTCTTGACTAGAGTCATCTTACTCATTTTTTTTATAGCATTTGGTTTGTATTGTTCTAACTTGCTTCTGTGAAGTTAATAACTAACATCCTTCCTTTTAAAACATCCTCTCCCTGCTGTGTCTTTCAATACAGGCCAATCCATTTTTCTTTCCTCTTATTACCAAAAATTTCATCCAGCGTGTCAGGGGACTCCTGTCAACAGACCTAATGGGCCTTTCACAAAAGACTCTTCACAAGCCTTTCCTTAAAACTTCATGGTCCAGCAGCACAATGTGGTAAAGCAAAGTAAAAGGAAGGCAGTGGGGGGGGGGGGGGGTTGGGGGAGGAACAGGAAATTATACTATCACAGGAAATTGTAGTAATAAAGTAAAAAGCCAAGTAAGTAAGCAACTGGCCGGCAAATCATAAAACCCAAATCACGCAGCAGCAAGGATAAACTGAACCTCGACCCACTGGCCGGCAGTTTCGTATTGTTCTGTTAGCCATGATTCACAAAGAAAATGCATACCTTTGTGACGTGAAAGCCGGCTGAGGTAACTAAGACACAGAGGAATTTAGTGACTTGCTTTAACTTTTACCATAACGATTGGCAAAACCAGGCCTAGGCTATGGACTTTCTGACTCTTAGGTCAGGTAGGACATTTTCCCTAATAATGGGAAATTACTAAGGGTCAGTTTATGCAGGGTCCTATCACCACATTTTCATGTAGTAAATACTCCTCAAAAGACCGCCCGAGGCCATTTTACAGATGATAATCTGTAAACATGAGAGTTCTCATTCTGGGAGCATTTGTGTTTATTCTAGAAAGTAGGCTCACATGTATGAAGTAGCTTTCCCATGTGAGCATTCACATATTAGGGACCTGAGAGGGGCAGGAAGATAAACATTTTTTTTTTTCCCAAGGAGAACAGGTACCCATAGTTGCCATAGCAACTGGAAACTGATGTACAGAAAATCCTGCTAGAAAATTTCCACATATTGAAGGTGTCTTGTCTGACCAGTAGCTAAGTCAATTTGATTAGCTTTATTAATTGAAGCAGAGGTATTTAAAATGGGGAGCAAGTGCCCCAGTTAATATGCAAATCTATTTCCTGTGGTTTTAGAAAAATAGTACTGATTTTTTTTTTTTTTTTTTTTTGGTTTTTCAAGGTAGGGTCTCTCTCTGGTCCAGGCTGACCTGGAATTAACTATGTAGTCTCAGGGTGGCCTTGAACTCATGGAGATCCACCTACCTCTGCCTCCCGAGTGCTGGGATTAAAGGTATGCACCACCACCACGCCCGGCTGAATTTTTTTTAAATGTATTTATAAACTGGGTGTGGTGGCACATGCCTTTAATCCCAGCACTGAGGAGGCAGAGATAGTAGGATCGCTATGAGTACAAGCCAGCCTGGGACTACAAAATGAATCCCAGGTCAGCCTGGGCTAGAGTGAGACCCTACCTCGAAAACCAAAGGGAAAATATATTATGTGTATATGTACGTGTGAATGTGTATGACGTGGAGGGGAGGGGAGTGTGAGCGTACCATAGTACACACATGAAGGTCAAAGGACAACTTGCCATGTTTCTTCTCCCACCTTCTTCCTTTTAGACTGAATCTGTCTTGTAGATTCTCCTGGTTCTGTTTCCCCCTGGCCATAGGCACTTTGGGATGACACATGCATGTGACCCTTAAGATGCTTGCAATTAAGTGCCTTTAATCACTAAGCCATCTCCCCAGACCTGCTGCTAAAACTGAAAACGCAGCACAATTCCAAAGAGAATCACTGTACTTGATCCTAATGCTATCCATTACTTTTGTTGTTTTTGAGTTTTATAGCAATGGGGCCATACAGCACACACTTTTTAAAAATGCCTACTTTATTTTTATCAACATTGTCTGGTGTGTGTGGTATGATAAAGATTTTATAAAATCTGTTTTTCATTTTATTTCGGTGAATGTTTTTGTATGCAATGTAGCAAACCAGTGCTAGATACATATAATCTATAAATAAGCTGGAAAGACATGTTCAAAAGTTAGTTCCTGGATTAAAGTACAACATTATTTATATGAATATCTGGACTTTAAATCCAAGCGAATTTATTCACTTAGAACGTCCCAACTGCTCTTAACTACAAGCTATGGTGCGTTCAGCTAGATGTTTGTTTTCAATAAACATTTATTGTTGAGCACAAGTCTTTGTAGGCAAAAGAAGACAAGGAGGTGACGGAAGAAAAAAAGGAGGAGGAGGAGAAGGAACAAGAAGAGGAGGAAGAGGAGGAGGGGGAAAAAAAAAACAACGTAGTAACATGGTACCAGTTCTCAAGGAGTCAATCTGTCACTAGTAGTGAAACAGCTATAACTCAACTGATTATTCCAGGCAGAATTAAGAGTCTGTAAGAGACAAAACTAAAAAAAAAAAAAAAAAAAAAAAAAATACAGGAACCCGGATAAAGGATGACCAGTCTTCCAGGAAGCTATAAAAGTCACATTAAGAGTTTAACTAGATAAACTTTGAGCCCCCTCCTGCCTGTCAACTTCCAAGATTTTATCAGATTTCTCATTACAGAAGTGGGATCATAATTCCCACCAGCAATCCATTATATGATGTTTCATTTTATGACTGTACGGTGGGCATGTCTAGCTCTTAGTCAAAAGGGGGCAGCATTCAACCTTTTTTCTGAAAACTGGAGAACCCTTTGGCTATATCCCTTTCTAGGAAAAGAATACTTTTTTTTTTTTTTATCAGATAGAATTTTAGAACATGCATACACATTTTAAGTGCACTGTTTTAATTGTTTGTTTATAGAGATGGCAACTAATTTGCACTGTCAAGTCACTGAGACCGATACATGACACCTCCAGAAACGAAGCGGAGCTGTGTCCGTGGCCAAAGTTCCCCTTTTCCGCCTTTGTCCCTGTGTTGGGCGTGGCTCAGTCTTGCTCAGACTCTGCTACAGGGCGGTGGCTGGAATGAACAAAAGGAATCCGACCTCCACTTTTACCCTGAGAAGAGGATGGTCAGGGGAAGCCTGGAAAGAAGGAAGAATTGCTGTGGATCTATTATTGCTGTTAGCATCTCATGTTGTTTCTTCTTCTTCTTCTTTTTTTTCTATTGAATCCTTACCTTTCTTAAACCTATATTTCTAAGCGTAAAGATTACATGAAAGGTACATACGTAGGTTATGTGCCCTGTGGGGATAGATGACTGCACTCTGCTGAGGTCATCTCTCCATTTGCCAAGTAACCCTTCGGTTAAGAAGTGCGCAGTGGCTTGCAGCTCTCTTCCCGCTGATGCGGTAGCCCAGGGGTGGGGTGGGGGGAGCCTGACAGGAGAGATGCTGAAGCTGCCCCACCGTGTATGACCTCTAACTGCCAGACCACCAGATAACTGATTCTGCTTTGTTAGTGAAACACTGATTTTAATGGCCGGCTTATATCACCTCCATGTTTTCCTTGATTGGCTTTGAGAAAAATCAATATCGATGGCCAAAATGCCAGATTAACTATCACAGTAGATTTCACCATACTGTGCATACCCTTAAATAGCCTCTGAATGACTTCTTAAATTTTTATTCACACAGTAGACCTTAACCAAATGTCCCTCAATGATAAAGGAAAGTTGGCCCTCCCCATAATTAGCTTTTGTAAATATCAAGTCAAAGGTCAGAGCAAAGGGCACCTGATTCCTTTCTTTTGTGAGGACAACCAGGAGACGGAGGCACTATGACTGATTTCAGAATGTCAGCAAAGGATGAGGTCATTGCTTTCTTACCATGCAAAGGCCACAAAAGGAATGAACTTGGAAGAATCAGAGATCATTACCTTAGTATGAGTGTCAGATAATAATTGATCATTTATGTGGCAGTTACAAATACCCTGACTCTTCCTTATATCTAGGAAAGTGCTTTGCTCTGTCAGGGAAACGATGATCTGAAAGCAGGTCTCGAAAAGATTTCTGATGACATCATGTAACTGCGCTGTGAGGACACAAAGCGTTTGTCACACTTAAGGTCTGAACAAGCAGTGGATCGTGCCCTGAGTTGACAAAGGAAAATAAAAGTCATTCATTTGTCAGACGTCACATGGAGCAATATCTAACGTCTAATGCCCATTTGAGCATTAAGACAAAACGCTTTCATTTCTTTTGCAATGAAACATCATGATGTTGAAACCACTAGCATTTAAGGAAAACAGTGAATTTAAATGTATGTTTTTCAAGGGATAAGTCAGCATTTCCTGATGTACTAGAGAGGACAATTGGGTGTGAGGCAGTTTAGGGTGACTGGGATCCCAAAAGTAAAAAGTAGGAATGTTTTTGGACCTGTCCTTGCAGCCTCCACTTTGTTAAAGATCAAAGAAAACTCTACTTTCTCCTTCTCTCTTACCTAAAGGAGTTCCCTAGGCCTGTTTTTCCATAAAACAACCTGAGCCCCTCCTGGGGAAGGAGCATTCCTAGAAGGTTTAAGTTTGAACCTGGCTCCGTGGCTGGTTAAGCTCAGACACAAAACTTGACATCATGGCTGGTTAGCTCAGGACCTCATTCAGAATCTGTAAATGACCCCGATTTGGGTCACAGGGTAGCTTTACCCCCTCTTGCCTCAGCTCTCTCATTGTAGGAGGGAGCCCTCTGTAGTTCCTCCACTTAAGCTAATTAAGTTTCTTTAAACCTTATCCTCTGGTCTAGGGACTTTAATTCTTTAAATTCATAAGACAAGAATCTGGGGTACCCTAAGTTTGTTGGTGCATTGGCATATTGGTGCATTCACAAGGAACTCTAAAATTCCTATTTCAGGAGGTGAGTGATCCTGGGTTCCTAGGGACTGAGATACACTTCAGAAGGTAAAGATTTTGTTTTTTAAGTGGGGACCATCTTAGCCAAGCTGGTAAACATTGGGCACTGTCATTAAAAGAGATTTTTTTTTTTTTACAGACTTCCAGTATGCTTAATTTAATTTAATTTATTTGAGAGAGAGAGAGAGGCAGACAGAGAGAGAGAGAGAGAGAGAGAGAGAGAGAGAGAAAATGGGTGTTCCAGGGCCTCCAGCCACTGCAAACAAGCTGCAGATGCATGTGCCACCTTGTGCATCTGGCTTATGTGGGTCCTGGAGAATCAAACCTGGGTCCTTAGGCTTTGTAGGCAAGCGCCTTAACTGCTAATCCATACCCGCAGCCCTGAGAGATCTTTTTTTGTTTGTTTGTTTATTTGAGGTAGGGTCTTGCTCTAGTCCAGACTGATCTGGAACTCAGGGTGGCCTCTAACTCACAGTGAACCACCTACCTCCAAAGAGCCTGGTTTAAGAGATCTTTGAGGCCATCAACCTAAATGCCTTTACAGCTGAGAAAAATGAGGTCTGTACCAATTATAAGGTCCATGTGAATTGTTTTTCTTCTTCTTTTATTTATTTATTTTTTTGTTGTTTTTTGAGGTAGGGTCTCACGCTAGTCCAGGCTGACCTGGAACTCACTGTACAGTTTCAGAGTGGCCTCCAACTCTCAGCGATCCCCCTGCCTCTGCCTCGTGAGTGCTGGGATTAAAGTGTGCCACCACGCCTGGATTGTTTTTCTTCTTAATAAAAATCAACATCTTTCCCAAGGATCTCAGGAAATGTATGAAATTTAGACCATCAGATCAATGTGGTGGGCTTAACATGTGTTGAATGACTCTAAAAGTGGCTATTTTTGTTTTGTTTTGTTTTTTTGAAGTAGGGTCTCACTCTAGCTCAGGCTGACCTGGAATTTATTATGTAGTCTCAGGGTGGCCTTGAACACACAGTGATCCTCCTATTTCTGCCTCCCAAGTGCTGGGAGTAAAGGTGTGTGCCACCATGCCCGGCTCAAGAGTGACTATTTTTAGAGGTGAAGGTTATTGGACTGACGGGAAGGGGAATGTCTTTCTACTCTCTCCAAAGAGCAGATAACAGCCTTGCCAAGAATGTGAGTGCTGTTCTGTACCTTTCCTTCTCTCTTTTCTTATTTTTTTCCTCTCTCTCTCTTTTTTTTTTTAATTGAGACTGTTTCATGTAGCCTAGACTGACCTGAACTCCCTATATAGCCAGGCTTGAATCCAATCCTCCTGCCTCTACCAGCCAAGAAATTACAGCCATATCCCACCATGCCTGACTTTTTGTCCTGCGTCCTTCCTGAATGGCCTTATAAAGTACCAAAAGTAGGAATGAAGCATTCACAGACGCAAAACAAAAACTGGTACCTTAGTTCAGCAGACTGTTAAAAAGTTCCAGGAACTCTGTAATTTATAAACCACAGAATCTATTTCTTGTAGTTCTAAATGCAGGAAATCCAAGGTCAAGGTGCTTCTGAACTGGTGTTTGGTGAGGGCCCACCTTCTAGGTGAGAGGAGGAACTCCTGGACATCTCACATGGTGAAGCGAGCAAGTTAGCTCACCGAGATCTCTTTCAAACATAGCAGTGCCACTCAAAGGCCTCATCTGTTCATGCCATCACCTTGGGGGCTAGGGCTCAATACAAACGAAGACAAACATTCTGACTACAGCAAGTGGACTCGGTGACAGACTATATCCAGAACTTACCACCTTGCAAAAAGTGTGTGGCAAGTTGCTAACAACTTCTGGGTCATAAGGAAGGCAGAAAATGTAATGAAATCATTCAACCAGATTGCAGACTTTGCTTATGGACAAAAGTCCAAAGACGATCTTAAGTGAATAAATAGGTTGAATGCGAGGATATATGAGTGCGTTGGGGAATTAGCTGGCAGGGTGGGATCAAGATTGCTTTTAGTTCTCCAAATAATTCCACACAGATAGCTGCCTATACCAGAAAAAAAAAAAAAAAAAAAGAAGGGAGAAATACCAGCGTTCAATTTCTATTTGTGGAAAAGAACAAATTATAGAGCTTGAGAAGAAAAAACAAACGCGGTGAAACACTGCAATGCGGTAAGGCGCGCTCAGGTGGAGGCAAGGCAACGTCGTTCAGAGTCTTGGTATGGGGCTGTTTTCCTAGGAAGTAGAGGCCTTCCTCTCCCACACCTATTTCACTTCCTCAATATAGTGACCCGTTTTGCTTAATACTCTTCTGTGCTTATGTTTAGTCGTCATACTGAATGTCGCTACTTGAGAAAAGCCTCCCTTATGTTAACTCTATTTAAAGACCTTTGCTTAATGCCTTTGTTACACTATGTTTTTGTTTGAAATTTAGTTTGATGCAAAAATGTATTCTAATATATTTTCTAGATTATAAGTATTTTTTTTTACAAGTAGAGGTGTTTTGTTATCTTTCTAAAAGATCACTGTTGGGGTTCCTGGCGCATGGGAAGTATTCCATGATGTCATATGCTGAACCTAATGAGCAGCCGTTTGGAATGAGTTCAGTTTTTCGGATTTCGTGGGGGAGTTCTATCGTATAAATCTTCAAAATGTGGAAAAATCAATAAAGCATAATAAAAGGTCATCAATGTATGCAAGTATTGCTATTATAAGAACTGGTTGTATAGAAAGACGTTTGAATCTAAGTCTTGGCTGTCTTACTACCCCTGGGTAGAGTTCCCTGTAAAAATTAGTTTTTCCATTTGCAAAATAGGATATTATGCCTCCTTTAGAAGATTTTTTCCTGATAATTAAATGAGATAATACAGGATAAATAGTAATGTCAGTGTATATAATATATTTTCATAATTATTAGTTTATTAATTTGTCATTAAAAATGACCCAAATTTCCTAAGATAGTAGAAAACACATTTGGCAATATGATCAAAGACAAAGATTTAGTCCTATTTTCTCTACTGCATCATATGACCTCAAGCAAATTACAAACATCTCAGGGGCCATCTTCATTTTATGTGCAAAATGAGAATGTTGAACTCTTCTCTTAAGGTTCATGGTGAGAATCAACATATTGTACTAAATTTGCAGGAAATCAAATGTTTATACAGTTACTTTCTCTAAGAATACCCATGCGTTTTGTGATGGTTTGAGTCAGGTGTCCCCATAAGTTTATGTGTTCAGACTGCTTGATCCCCAGCTGACAGCAATTTGGGAATTGGAACCTTCTTGTGGCTGTGTTATTGGGGGTGGGATTATGGGTGTTATAGCCAGCTTCCCCTTGCCAGTGTTTGGCACTCTCCTGCTGCTGTTGTCCACCTGATGTTGCCCAGGAGCTGATGTCCACCCTCTGCCCATGCCACATTTCCCCCTGCCATCATGGAGCTTCCCCTGGAGTCTGTAAACCAAAATAAGCATCTTTCCTTCCATCAGCTTCTTTGGGGTTGGTGCTTTCTGACAGCAATGTGATGCTGACTGCAACATCTTCTCTTAGATTTTTGCTAGTCAGGTTACTGGGAAGCAGCTTCTGAAATGTAGAGTAAATGTCAGGAAAAATCTAGAAAATGCTTTAGGATTAACACTTAACAGAGGGAAAGAAATGGGATTGGTCAACAGAAGTTGAAGTATATGCACTCAAAACAAAAGCCTCTGCCAACTCTTTTACAATGGATATTTTGCTATGTTTTTAAGGATAAACATGACCAATGTGACAAGTGTAATGACTACAGCATTTTAACAATTTAGAAAACATGGCAGATGCTTTACAAACTGTATTCCTGGGCTGGGTCACTCTCTGAACTGTCTTTTTTTTTTTTTTAATCAGTCAGTGATGGAATCTACAGCACAGATGTTGTGTTCTTATAGATCTGCTACCCTGTCACAGTTGATTGATCCAAAGTTTTGTACAAACCTAAACTGGATCAATTTGAGTAAGTTTTAAGTTTACTTAGAAAAGAGAACCGATTTCTGATGAAAGGAACCAAAAGTCACCAGGTATTGTTCAGGAATTGCTTGTGAGGAAGTAATGAAAGACAAATCTAACCATGCATGTTTGAAAATGATAAAGAATTACATGATTAAGAAGTCATATTAATGCACACACACACACACACACATATATATACATATACATGTATATGTATGTATATATAATCTGACAATAACACTTCCAATTTCAGAAAGCAAAAGTTGGTTAAAACTTTTGCAACAACACATAAATCCACAACTATAGCTAAAGAATTGAATACTCAATAAATAAGAGAGCCAGATAGCACACCAGTAATAATATAAAAGACATAAAAACATCATCCAACTTGAACGAATTGACATTTATAGAGCATTCTAGCCAACAATGGACTATATAACCTGTACAAATACACATGTATCATTCAAGAAGGTAGCCCATATTCTGGGCTCTGTGAAACAAATTTACAGAGGTAAAAGGAACCAATCATGTAGAATATACTTACTGCAGGCTTGAGAGATGGATTAGTGGTTATAGCATTTACCAACAAAGCCAAAGGACCCAGGTTTGATTCCCCAGTACCATGTAAAGCCAGATGCACAAGGTGGCACATGAATCCAGAGTTTGTTTGCAGTGGCTGGAGGCCCTGGAGCACCAGTTCTCTCTTTTCTATCTGACTCTTCCTCTCAAAAAAAATAAATAAAATATTTTTTAAAAATTAAAAAAAGAATATACTCTCTGACCAAAATATAATTAAGCTATATTTTTTATGAGAGAGAAAGGGAGAGAGAGTGAACAAGAGAGTATGAAAGAGAATTGACAGTCCAGGGCCTCTAGCCACTGCAATTGAACTCCAGACGTGTGTGCCACCTTCTGCACATGTGTGACCTTGTGCACATGCATCACCTTGTGTGTCTGACTTATGTGGGTTCCAAGGAGTTGAACCTGGGTCTTTAGGTTTCACAGGCAATTGCCTTAACCACCAACCCATCTGTCCAGCCCTAAGATAGATTTTTTTAAAATTATCCATTTGTACATGTGTGTGCCTGTGTGTAGGGGGGTACCAGGGTCTCTTGCTGCTGCAAATGAACTCCAGATGCATGTGCCACTTTATGTTAAACTTTATGTGGGTACTAGAGAATCAGACCTGGGTCAACACACTCTGCAAACAGGCATCTTTAACCACTGAGCAATCTCCTCAGACACTGTTAGATATTTATAAAAGGAGGCTATCTGGAAACTCTCTCTCTCTCTCTCTCTCTCTCTCTCTCTCTCTATATATATATATATATATATATATATGTATATATTTTTTTTAAATATGAGCAATACCTTTATAAGTAATCTATGAAATGCAGAGACACTCAGAAAGGAAATTTGAGGGCTGGAGAGAAGGCTTAGTGGTTAAGGTGCTTGGCTGGGAAGCCTAGGGACCTAGGTTCAATTCCCCAGGACCCATGTAAGCCAGATGCACAAGGTGGCTTGTGTGTCTGGACTTTGTGTGCAGTGGCTAGAGGCCCCGGTGGGTCCATTCTCTCTTTATCTGCCTATTTCTATCAAATAAATAAGTATATATATAAAAGAAAGGAAATTTGAGAACATTTTGAATTGAATGAAAGTAAGGACACAATATATCAAAATGTATGGAATACATCTAGAGCAATAATGTATGTACAACTTGTACAATTAAAAGCTCATGGTAGAAAAGAACACGGAGTAGTGGAAGTTGTATGCTTCCTGTTTTGTAGCTTGTTTCCTCTGGACTGAAACATTCACTCATAGAAAGAAAGCAGAGGCTTGTGAAACTTAAAAGGTCCCCTCCCTGAGGCTATGTTCACCGATAAAGCATTGCTGAGAGAGCGGATGTAGAGTCTTTGGGGTGTAGCTGTCTTCAAGTTGCCCAGGGGGTTCCCCGTAATACTACTTTCATGAGTCATCACCCATGCCGAGACGCTAGCGGTGCACCTGGTTTCGAGTTACCCATGGTCCTGGGAGCAGCTGCACTCCATTCATTGGCTCACCAAGCTGGAGTTGGATGGAATTAGTCATCCGGCCCTGCGCATCTAGGATAAAGGCACTGTTTCAATGCCCTCTCCCAAGAGAAGCAATGCCACAAATTGTCCGCTAAACACAGAACATCAGAAGTAAGCCAGGAGGTAACAAGTGCACAGTCCATACGATGGTGATAAGACATGTAACTAAGGCTAAGAGGGTGGAGTGTCCATGGGGACAGTCCGGACGTGGCCATCTTCCCCTGTGTGACAATGAAGGGTGTGCCTCTTTGCAGACATGGAATTGTGTGGCCGCTAGGCTGGGTGGTAAGACACGCACCAAAGCGCAGCCATCTGGAGGCGGAGCATACTTGAGGGTAGCCCCAGGGCCGTCATGTCCTGTGTGGTACGGGCTGGCACATCTCCTTGACAAATGGGATCTACGCTGGGATATGGGAAAGCTCCAAAAACCAGATGGACTAATGAATATTTTAGAAACTCTGAAAATAGCACATATAGGATGGAATGATAAGTAGGGGTTTCAGTCAGGTTCGCATTGCTGGTAGAAATCACCCAAGCAAAAGCAGCTTCTGGGGAAAAAAAAAAAAAAAGAGGTTTATTTTGGCTTACAGGCTCAAGGGGGAAGCTCCATGATGGCAGGGAAAACGATGGCATGAGCAGAGGGTGGGCATCACCCCCTGGCCAACATAAAGTGGACCATAGAAACAGGAGAGTGTGCCAAACACTAGCAAGGAGACACTGGCTATAACACTCACAAGCCCACCCCCAACAATACACTGCCTCCAGGAGGCGTTAATTCCCAAATCTCCATCAGCTGGGAACCCAGCATTCAGAACACTGAAGTTTATGGGGGACACCTGAATCAAACCACCACAGCAGGCTATGGCTGTATTTGCATGGCCCCTCTTATGGGTAATGAGGCTTGCAACTCAGGCTGAGCTATCTTCCAGACAGAACTTTCCCATGTAAGGGAGGATTTATAGTGGGATGAAGGAATCTGGATTTAATCCTTTGTTCTAGCCTCTGGTTTGGCAGGAAAAGTAAAAAATAAATAAAATAAAAAATAAAAGGATGAGATGGAGACATTGTCTACATACCATGTGATTGGCATGATATTTTGAAAGTGACAAAACTATGAGGGCAAAAAGCAGATGACTGGTTTTCAGTGGCTGGGTTTGCAGGGAAAGTTGGACCACAAGCGACATAGAGGAGTATTTCAGGGCAATAAAATTATTCTTTATCTCAGAATGTTTTTTGAGAAAGAGCATATTTTCCTGTGTGGAGATTTAACCTCAATGTTCTTCACAGAAAAAAGAAAACTCCACCCACAGAGAGAAACTATAAGGTAAGTTTTTGCCTTTGAAATGAAATTCTGGCAGTGTGGCTACATTTCTTTTTCAAAACTCTGATATATCTCTGCTCTTTTTGGAGTTCAGTTACTTAAAAGATGATTCATTTGATCTGCTTTTCATAAAAGATGGAAGAGAGCTGTGTGAATATATTCCGTGTTACCTGAGTGACAAATGTATTTCCAATTCAATCTCTACATTTTTTCCAAGCAAATTTAAATAAAGTTTCTATTACTTGCAATATAGTCTTGAGTGTTTCATGGAAATAGACACTTCTTCCAACTACCAGTGTGAAAATTCTATTTCTTTTTCTCAAGGGTACTTTTTACACAATTGTTAGTTATCTACCTACCACATTTTGGGAAATACAGTTGTAGGCACTTGTCTGCCAAATTGTAGAAAAGCCATTCAAAATTTTAATCCAGTTAAAATAGCGGTGCTCATCTTATCTCCCACATCCATTGAGGTTACATTTTTAAGCTTTCCCCTTTAATGCTTATAAAAGTATCAATTATGATTTGAAAATAAATTATTATAAAATGTTCAGTGACATGCTTTGTTCAATTTGAACTTTTGAATTACCATATGATTGCATTGAACTGGATTCAGAAGGTATTGGTGTGGTGGCTTTAATGAAAAATGTCCTCCACAGACTCATGCGTTTGAATGCTCAATCCTCAGTTGTGGTGCTGTTTGGAAAGTTTGTGGAGCCTTACTGGAAGAAGTATGTCACTGAGAACAGGCCTTGAGGTGTTGCAGTGTAGGCCTTGGTGATTTTTAGCTTTTCTACTTATTCCCTGCTGATGTGAAAACATGACCGTATTTGTCTGCTCCTTTTATGCTTTCCCTGCCCTGATAAGCACTTTCCTTCAAAACTGTAAAGCAAATACACCTTTTCCTTCCATAAGCTACTTCTGTTTGGGTATTTTATTCCAGCAATGAGAAAGTATCTTACAGAGAAAACTGGTACCAAGTGTGTGTGTGTGTGTGTGTGTGTTGGTGTGAGAATCTTTATTGGGAAATGGGCTAGAGGCAATTCATGTGATATTCTAGAAAAGAAACTCAGCTGCATTCTTCCTGTGTCCTGAGAACTTGAGCAAAGTTAAATTTGCCAAATAATGGTCTAATGTGTTCGGTGGAGGAAATTTTAGGGCAGAAAAGTCTGCAGTGTATAGTTTGGTTCCTTTTTGCTACTCTTGTTCAGATATACAATGAAAGAAAGAAAAACACAGAGCAGAAAGATAAGGAAGAAAAAAAAAGTTTGGCTAAGAAAGAAATATAAGCAAGATTCAAGGCCCAGGCCCAGAGATTGCAGTTGATATAGTTACAATTATTAAAGTGATTGCTACCCTTTGCTGCTCTGCATTGGAACAATGAGAAAGACGCCTTGAGGGTGAGACCCCCACCAAAGAAAGGCTCACGTTAATGAGAATGCTAATTACTTTTGAAAGTAGGGGCCCTTCCCCAACACCTCATCACTGAAGCAGACCAAAAATGAACCCAGTATGGCTCAGGGAAATTTTGCGGAAGAGGGGGTGGAAAGAATGTCAGAGCCACATGTTGGGACATGATATGCAGAGACATTCATCTTACCCATAACTGTGGGCTAACTCCACAATGCATGACCCATATACCTCAACAAGGAGGGGCCAGGAGGAGGGGGCAGGACATGGATGAGCCTAACAATGGTACCAAATTGACTGTATTCGCTGAGTATAAAACTAATTAATAAAACAAAAAAGAAAAAGAAAAAAGAAAGTAGGGGGCCTGAAGGAAGATTTCTGTTCCTTGGGGTTAAACTTCATCCTCATCATGCCAAAAACAAACAAACAAACAAACAAACAAACAAACAAACAAACAAAAAACAATCAGTATTGCTCACATGGTATTGGTTTTGGGAACATGAAAAATGCAGGAAATAGAGGGTTATGGATTATGTCATAATTCCCAAGAGCCACTGAGCTTGTGAAATGTGAGGAAGAGTCGAAGTTCCTTCCAGGAAGCCCTGTGAGATCATTGTGTGAAACTGTGAAAACGCACCCTCGATTTCAGTGGAGATCCCAGGATGTTGGGGATGCCAGGACCATGGAAGAACCGCAGGTTCTGGGTAGATCCTGCCCAGGAGAAGGGCTACGGTCAGTATAGCTACATGGAGCTGTGGCATTTGATGTTTGTCTTGCTGATTTTTCAATCTTGCATGGGTCCAAGTTTTCCTTGCTATGTCTCCTTCCTCCCTTTTGGAGCGGGAATATTTGCTCCATGACATTACATGGCAGAAGTATGTAACTCGTGTTTTGATGTTTTTTTTTTTTTTTTTTTCCGAGGTAGGGTCTCACTGTAGCTCAGGCTGACCTGGAATTCACTATGTAGTCTCAGGGTGGCCTTGAACTCATGGCAATTCTCCTACCTCTGCCTCCCAAATGCTGAGATTAAAGGCATGCATCACCATGCCCGGGCACCGTGTTTTGATTTTTATAGGATTCATAGAGATTGACTTGGGCCTGTAAGGAAAGTGAAAGAAAAAAAAAAAAAAAAAAAAAAAAAAAAACGAAAGGAAAACAGCAAACTTGATCTCAGACAGAGACTGTTTATTGAAGCACAGTGAGGGGCTGCAACCTTCCTGTGGGATGGAGGCTGAAGCACTGAGCTAGGCTGAGATTTAAGCTTATAAGGAAGACCTTAAGGAAAATAGACTGGACCACGTGCAGGTCTAAGGGAAGTAGATAAGAAACTGTAGTTATTTGTGTCCTTGCTCAGAATAAGCTTTTTCAGCAAAATTGTCTAGGGTGGATACCCCACATGTTTCTGTTCCTTCAAGGCCTTCTGAGTTAAGGGAAGTTTATCAATCAAGGAAGTTGTCAGGCTTGTCTGGGACTGACTGCGTCTGATGTTTCTTCAAGGCCTTCTAGTCGTAGGGACAGTCATTAACATTTTAGTTCCCTCTTGGTTTCAGGGAAAGTCATTAATTCTTCAAGGTCTCAGTTGAATCTTTGGATGTTTGAATAGTGTTGGGACTGGTAAAAATGATGAGAACTTTTAAAGTTGGATGAAATGGGTTTTGCATTATGAGATGGCCAAAAGTCTATGTGGACCAGAGGTGGAATGTGGTGGCTTGGATGTGGAATGTCCTCCATAGACTCATGTATATTAAAACTGGATTCCTAATTGATGTTGCTGTTTGGGAAGTTTTGTGGGGACTTTAGGAATTGGAGTCTTGCTGGAGGAAGTATGTCACTGGGTTTGTGTTTAAAAAAAAACAAGAAGCTAAAAGTTGAACTGATTCACTGAGTTACTGTAAACATGAAGTAAAAACTGAGGCGCTAAACCTATCTTTGTCAGCAGATGGAAAAATCCCAAATAGAGACGTGTCCAGAAAGGGCCTAGCAGGATGATAAGAAGGAAAGGCAGTTTTTAGGCTAAAACAAAGCAAAATAAAGTTGTCTGACCACAGAAGAGATTGACATGCAAATTTCCATGTCTTGCTTGTTCACTTGCCCCTCCCCTCAGCTATGAAAACTATAAAATGAAAATAAAATCTCCGGTCTCTAGGTCAGAGCCTCTTTGGAGAGCTATCTTAAGCTCTTTGGCCCCCGGGTAAATAAACTCCTTTGCTTTCACTCATACTGGCATTGGAGTGATCTTTCCAGAGAGTTCCTGCAGCAGGCTGGGCTTGAGGTGTTACACTCTAGCCCCACTTGGTGCTGTTGTGCTCCGTACTTCCTCCGTTCTGATAGGAAGAGGTGATACGGTCTGTCTTGTGCTTCCATGCTTTCCCCACAAAACCTTCCCCTTGAAAGCATAAGCCAAAAAACAAAAAAACAAAATCAAACTAATTAAAAAAAACCCAAAAAACCCTTTCCTTCCATAAGTTATTTCTAGTTGAGTATTTTTGGATATTTTTACTCTCAGCAGTGAGAGAATCACTGATATACCTGAAAAATACAACATCCTGTATGGCTTGTCACCATACCTGGGCCCACACAAGGAGACCCAACAGATGATTTAAGACCCTCACCCAAGTTCAAGTCCTGCCTGGGTTATAAAACACAATGCAAGACTGTCTCAAGACACAAAAAGAGGGGTTGGAGGGAAAATAAGGGAATGGAAAGGGAAAGGAAAGTTACGGAAAGAAAATGTGAGGAGAGAGCCAGAATTCATTTTCATCTATATATTTGTCTTAAAAAACAGGCTTTAGGAATAATTGGGAAAAAATGACCAGAGCGCCTTGCACAATGTTAGATGTGGTAAATATAGCAGTAGAAGTCTAAGGCATTGTCTTGTGTCTGTCTTCCTTGGGCTGTTACTATTATTGCTTGAAGTTATGTCTCTTGGAAACATCCCATTGACTTATAATTTAACTTCAAATATTCCTTTCTTTATAACATTTGACAAAGTGACACATAATTTACAAGGAAAGTGAGAGAAGAAATAGGAAAATGATTTCTAAAAGCATAATGTGCTTTGTAAGATAAAACGGAAAGTAGATTCATAGGGAAGGTCGTCAAATGGCGGCAACAGTGACTAACACAGTATCTGAAAGGTATCCGAAATAATACCAGTGATAATTAAAAACATTTCTTTCTGAGACATTTCAAAGCAGAGGAGCTCTTCTCTCCTCAGGAAACCTCACAGTGTTTTGTTGGTGTAATAAAAATAAAGACACATTGAAATGGAATTTTTACATTTGTGATTCCTAAACACTTAGCATTGCTGTGGAAAAGATATAGGCTTTTATATACCCAAGCTATCTTATTTTAGCATGATTTTGCAAACAATTGAGAATGCTGAACAATCAGCCCATGCTAAAATTTGCTTAGAACATACATTCTTTGAATGAACTTTGTTGATAATATTGAGGAAATCTGTGGTGATTTTAGGGGATTTATTTATTTATTTCTCATTTGGAGAAACAAACTTTTTCCTTGCCTTGCTTGGCGGGTTCTTGCTTACAGAAGAGTTAGCAATTTTAATGACGCTTCTAAGACATGAAGATGATGTGGTTTGTTATAGAAATGGTAATGTTGAAGCTAAAACAATGTGGGGGACGGAAAGTACAAGAGGCAGTGTTTCAGTATTACACATAATCTATTGTCTGAGTTTACACATGACTCAAGGAAAACAGCCTTGTAGACAAGTAAACACAGGGGCATCATAGGCTGAGAAGGCAAACTGTCCCCATGGCTTCTACTTTCCTATTCTCCATAGTCACCAATACAGCATTTCCCTGGCAGGATGCTCTTGTCCTCAAAGATAAAAGTTGCAAATAACGTTCCTGTTCATTCCAGAAACTTCCTAAAATACCCACCAACTCTTTAATAAGAAAGAATTAAAGACAGTTTAATCTTCAAGACCCGAACAACTCCTTACTTTAAAGCGCCTGCCTTGCTGTGTTTATTGATAAGAGAAAAAGAAAAAAGACTTAAATATCTTAAATTTAATTATAAGGGCCACAGGATGGAGGGGTGGGGGCAGATCACAGAAGTAAATCAGTTAAAAGATTTGGGGAAACAAAACAAACTATTTCACATTCCTGAGCATATTTTTAAAACCTTGACTCAAACCCAAAGAGGCCAGACCACCAGGCATCCTTGCATCCTGTTTACAACCCCAACCCATCCAGAGGCAACAAGTATTTCTCTTTATGGAGGACATTATCCATCACTTTCCAGGCAGAGCTCTTGGCACGAGGGGGTTGAATGTTCCCCAGGAGATCCCATGCTGAGAGATTTCACACAGCTACCAGGTGCGAGAGGAAAGAGCTAGCTAGAGAAAAAGATTTTTCCCAGCAGCTCTGACTCACCGCGAAATCTACATATTTCCTGGCTTTTGTTTCACTTCGTGCAGGAAGGTGTAAAATATCTGTAGAAAAGGCCAAGAGGAATCAGGAGATTTTCTTTTCCCATTCCCCAGTTCTGTCTAGAACTGTTTTCTCCTGGGTTTTCTTTTTAAAATATGGTCAGTAAAAGGAACTTGAGAGTCCGATTAGAGCCATGGACCCTAGGTTAGTAACATCCATTCGTGTTATTCTGATGCTCTTATATAGATAATGGAGGTTCATGTCAATAAGTTATGTTTTCTTTCCCAAAGTTTGCATCGTACAAAATGGGCGTTGGTTATAGGTCTGGAAGATATGTTTCCAAGTGCTATGTAGTCTCTCATCTAACAGCAAGAACTTGTCCCAGCGCTGGTCCTCTGACCAGCAAGTATAGTGGTTCAATAAGCATTTATATTTCAGAGATCCCTAACCTTCAAAAGTTTTGGTTTGCCGGGTGTGGTGGTGCATGCCTTTGATCCCAGCATTCGGGAGGCAGAGGATTGCTGTGAGTTGGAGGGCACCCTGAGACACCATAGTGAATTCCAGGTCAGCCTGGGCTAGAGTGAGACCCTACCTCAAAAAACCAAAAAAAGAAAAGTTTTGGTTTGATGCTACCAATGTTCAACTATCATAACGTTACCCAATTCTCACCGAGCCCTCGCATTGACAGGCCTGTTGTACACTAGACTGAGGGGAGCAGGGAAGGTCTCCCCTGGGTGACTCTGCGCTGTACAGAGTTGCAGCTTTCAGACTGCCTAACCTCTGTTTTATAAAGCACCAGTCTTGACACAAGTCACTCCATTTTGAGAAAATATGCCAAGAGAGAATGACTCCTTTTAAAAAATATTTTATTTTCATTTATTTATTTATTTGACAGAGAAAGAGAAAGTGTGTGAGAGAAGGGGCGCGCCAAGGCCTCCAGCCTCTGCAAACGAACTCCAGATGCATGCGCCCCCTTGTGCATCTGGCTAACGTGGGCCCTGGGGAATGGAACTGATTTCCTTTGGCTTTGCAAGCAAATGCCTTAACTGTTAAGCCATCCCTCCAGCCTATGACTCCATCTTTTGGGGGAGCGGGGGTTTCGAGGTAGGGTCTCACTCTGGTCCAGGCTGACCTGTAATGAACTATGTATCCTCAGGTGGCCTCAAACTCACGGTGATCCTCCTACCTTCTGCCTCCTGAGTGCTGGGATTAAGGGCATGCACAACCACCCCTGGCAACTCCATTTTGTTTTTAACATGGGTAAACAACCAAGATCTTCAGCACACGGGGAGGCACAGACTGATAAATAATTTCTTTGTGCCAATAAATGATACCTGAAAATAAATCATATCGGAAGAATCATCTACAGGAGCAGATTAATCATACCAAATGTGACCGCCACCAGTGGGTCTGTAAAAGAAGGAACCTGACACCAAAGTGTGGCAGGCACACTGACTAGTCATCCAGTCCGTGTGACAACCCTCACCCAGGAAAACTGACACAGCAGAGGGCTCCTGCCCCTGCCCCCAGGCTCCAGAAAGACCAGCTTTCATCATTCACTGTCTTCCTTCTTTCTCCCTGGGGAAGCAGTTCCCTCCCACGCTGTCCTTGGAATAGAAAGGTGAACACCTAAAAATCTTTTCCTAAGGCCTCAGAATAAATGGTGGAGAATAATTTCTGAGCTGCTGCTGAGGTACAGCCATCACTCAATCAGCTCCTGCTGCCATAATGAAATGCCAGAGACTGGGTGACATGAACAACAGTCACTTAATTTTCACAGTTATGAAGCCTGAGAAATCTGAGATGGAGGCAGGCCAGCATGATTTGAGTTCTGGTAACTGCCTCCTTCGTAGCTGGAAGAATAGTGATTTATTACTGTATTCCCAGACGGTGAGGATAGGCTCGGCAGAGGCAAGTTATCTGATCTTTTATTATAAGGGCACTGTTCTCATTATGAGGACCACACCCTCGTGTCCCAAATGGGACGTGGGAGATAGAAGGATAAGATGTAGGACTCATGGAAACCTTAGAGACTCTAAGCTCGTACATTACTTTAGAGTAGAAGTTCTGCCTGCTCAAAATTTCATTTAATATTTTAAGCTGTTATTAAGGAAACATTTCTCAAAAGGATTGCACACCTTGTTGCCTTCTTAATGAGAGAGGTGTGAACATAATTTCACCTCTTCTTGATGACTCAAGGTCATCATTACACTCATCGATTCTGCAAAGCAATAATGCCCTTAAGGACCATCAGGGTGTATAAAGTTGCTCACGTTTGCATTTTTCTTTCTAGACTGCTATGTTTTTTTTTTTTCTGTTTGTGTCCATCCTTAATTACCTTTTATATTGTAAGACTTACACATCCCCTTGTGCTGCTATTAATGTATAGTGTATCTACTTCAAGTAGGACTTTTTCCCTAGTAAAATATGTTACCTATAATCTGTGATGATCTTAGAAAACATAAAAAAAACTGTCCACGTCTGAGTGTGGTTATATTTGCATCAGGATAGTAGAGAAAATGAGTGTTCAAACCCACTAGATTTAGTGACAATGACTGATTATCTTTCTCTTTCCTGTCTATACCTACCCTGCTCAGGTTCTAGTTAGTTGGAAAAAAAAAAATAGCTGGCATACAGTGCTTCTAAGTGAGAAACGGAGAAAACAGAGACCCAGCACACTGTGACTATCAGTTAATTAGCAACATCATGGCCACCACATAAAGAAGAATACTGTCTTTCAGGCACCAGCTTGGACAAGAGCCCAGTATCCCTTTGCTTGCTTTTTCTTTGGAGTGTTTCTACTTTAGTTACTTGTTTCTTATTTTCGAGGAGATACAAACGTTGATAGCAAACCAATTAGTCTGATGCCAGTATTGACATTCCAGTGCCATTTCCTTTTTTTTTTTTTTTTTTTGAGTCATTTCATCGTTTCCAGAGAATTTTCCCGGATATGTTCTCCTTGAGCATTAAAATCTCCTGTGTCAGAACCTCCTATAATCAGGCCTTTGCATAGCGTCATTTATGTCCCCACAGATTGCATAGATTCTCTCTTAAAGCTCAATGAGTTTGAGAGCCTTCTGGCAGGTTAGTGAGGTAGCAGTAGCAAGCCATCAGAGTAATAGGTCCATGTAGGGGCGCTAATTTAAAACTCATTGAGGAAAAGAGTGCACAACCACACTGAGAAGATCTCCATTTAAAAAAACAAAAAAGAGCCGGACGTGGTGGCGCACGCCTTTAATCCCAGCACTTGGGAGGCAGTGGTATGAGGATCGCCGTGAGTTAGAGGCCATCCTGATACTCCATAGTGAATTCCAGGTCAGCCTGGGCTACAGTGAGACCCTACTTCAAAAACAAAACAAAACAAAACAAAACAAACAAACAAACCAAAAACAAAAAAGAGCTAAAGGCTAAGGAGTCAGTAATGTGCTTACCTTGTAAGCATGAAGTCCTGAGTTCAATACCCAGAACCCACATTAAAAAACCTTCTTCTCTCTCTCTATCTGTCTGTTTGTCTCTTTCTCTGTTTCAAATAAATAAGTAAAAATTTAAAAATGGGGTACTGGAGGGATGGTTTAGCGGTTAAGGCACTTACTTGCAAAGGCAAAGGACCCAGATTCGATTCCTCAGGACCCATGTAAGCCAGATGCACAAGGCGTTGCATGTGTCTGGAGTTCATTTGCAGTGGCTGGAGGCCTTGGTGTGCCCATTCTCTCTCTCAAATAAATAAATAAATAAAAATAATTTTTAAAAAAATCTGTGTGTGGTTCTGTGTTGCTTGGTGTAGCAGACAGCTTCAGGTTCACTGAGGTGAACTTCCAGACCAGGCACAGTTATGGAGGAAGGGATTTATTGAAGCTTACAGATCCAGGGGAAGTTCCATAATGGCAGAAGAACCTGGCCTGCCTTCACAGGACCAAGCAGAGAGAAAGTATAAGCCTAAAGGTCAAAAGCTACAGCACACTTCAGGAACTCCAGCTAGGCATACTTTGCATATCTTTAGACTGAAATCTGAAACCCACCACCACACCTTAAGATCCACACAATGGCACTGATTCCAGCCAGGTGGCTGCAGATGCAAACTACAAACAAACAACTGAATATATTGGGGGCCATCTATTCTATTCAAACCACCACACTTGGAGTCCAAGCTGTAGGGAGGCAGAGACAGGCAGGTGCCTGCAGCTCACTGACCAGCCAGTCTAGCCTACTTGGAGAGCTCTTGGTCAATGAGAGACCTTGTCTCAGAAAAGATGGCTGGCACCTGAGGGGTGATCCATGAGGTTGTCCTCTGATCTCCACACTCATGTACACATGCTAGCATGCATGCTTTGCACCTACGCACAAACACTAACACCACACACACACACACACACACACACACACAGAACTAACAAAATAACAGAAAAAAATTAACGTGCATATTTGTTTAGAAGCCTGTGGGATTCTGAATCTCACAGCAGCCCTGCCACATTCTTCAGTAAGATTTTCAATAATCTGTGCTCAAAGATAATAAAACCCATGAACAATTGTTTGTAAGAAGTAAAGCAGCTGACAGAAAGCTAGAAGAAGCCATTCTACGTGCAGTTCAATAGGAGAAAGAGATACCACCAGTGAAGACACTCAACAGTGGACACTGAAAGCCTTATAATTGGCCAGCCAGGTCAAATGAGCCAACGGGTGAAATAGTGGCACGTCTGTCATGGTGGAAACCAACTGCCTTCCAATTGGACTGGAGGCCCACTCCATGGGAGGGAATACATCCCTGATACTGAAAACTTAAAACAGGGGTAGTCAGGAGCCCTAGGGGTGTAACATCTGCTGATGTCTGGATAAGGGTATATACTATGCTTATCAAACTGGCCAGTAAGCACTCTCTTAATATTCATACCCTTATATTAATGCTACTCTCACTTTGGGCAGAGAATCTTCTCTTTTCAGATGGCAGTGACCTTGGGACGACTCAGAAGGTATCATGGTGCTGGAAAGAAGTGACTAGAGTACCGAGTAACATCTTGATCACACCTCCCAAGGCTCAGGGTCTAATGCGGAGGAGGTGGAGGAAAGACTGTGAGAGCCAAAGGAAGGGTAGGACTCCTTACAATGTGCTCCCTCCAGACATAAAATGGCCTGGATATCCATGACCTCATAGTGCTTGACATACCTACACAAGATCATCATAAGAGGAGGGAAAGATCATGACATCAAAATGGAAGAGAGACTGATTGAGATGGGGAGGAGATATGATGGAGAATGGAATTTCAAAGGGGGAAGAGGGGGATATTTTTTATAATCATGGAAAATGCTTTAAAAATTGAGAAAAAATAAAATAAAATAAAATTAAATTACAAAAAAAGAAGTAAAGCATTCTTTATTTCAGAGGGTTTTTTTTTTCAGTTTAACCTTTAAATCTTCACTTCTGGAATGTAGAAAATTGGTTTATCTTATACTGAATGACCTTCTCTTTTGAAGGACTTTCTTTTTTCCTTTTTAAAAAATAAGTTTAATGTTGAACACTAAGACAGCTTGCCATATTAAAAAAAACCTACTCCTTTGGAGTGGTTATACACCATGGACATATTTCTTGAGCTCTTATCAAGTTTTATATACTGTTTCAAGCACAGGGCCTTCAGCAGTAAGCCAGAGAGATAAGCACTGGAGACTAGAAAGGCTAATGGCATCTGGACCTGTGGTGGGATTTAGGATACTATACCTCAAGATTTGGCACCTTGGCATTTGGGAACACAGCATGAGTGCCACACTCACCCTTCACCCTACCTTTCTCTCCTGAATCAGACTATGAAATTTATGAAGAATTTTATGACTTCCCCCTTGAAGCAGGAGACAACTCCAGAGCATATTTAAATCTCCAGGGAATTAAGAGATTGGCTGGATACAATACTTTTTAATTTCCTTCCAGCCTACCTGTCTACGAACATGGCAACATAACCTGTGTCTTACGTAAAAGAGTCTCCTATCCCCCAATCGTATAAACCACATGCTCTAAGAATACAGTCTCAGAATTGATTTGCACCTTGGAATTCCAAATAAACTCGTGCCTTTTCAGTTGAGTAACGACTATAGGTGTATTATCTACTGACTAGTAATTTTATTTTGTTTTCGCTGTGATAAAATTCTGTGCTTGAATTACTCCATTGCGTTCCTTCCTTCTACTGAAAAAAATGTATGTAAAGGTGGTCAAAACATACTTAGTCATCTCAGTAGAGATATGAAAATACATATATGGCTTCTTGTTGTTAAGTTGATGTCACATGATCTAGACTTCAGGAAAGATAAGTGTAACTAACATCATGGATTGGACTACTTAGAAACTTCAAATAGTTATAAATAATGGATGGATACATTATACTTAAGCTTAAGCCAACAAGGTGCTCACTCAGTAATTTCAGGCATCAATCCCCTAACAGTTTACTAGGAATAAGAAAACGTTTCTCTCTTGCTCTTGCTTCAGAATACAATCCATGAAAAATTAAGTGATTCCTGTATGAGAGCTGGGAGCACTTATTAAAGACTGTACAGTTCTGTACATAATTCCTTTGAAGCAAAAACATGGTGAAGAAGACAGGGAGCAGACTGAAATATCACTCAAGAGGTAAAGTTGATCAAGGATTCAGAGTTGCAGGAGAGGAAAGCAGTAAAAATAGAAAGGTATTTATTTGTCTCCCACCATTTTTGGCTCTTGTACCTGACCAGGAGAAGCTGCGTGTTGTCAACGTAAGGAGTAAGGAGGAGACATTCCAGTTCAGGAAGAGTCTTTGTTCTCTAGGTGTGCTACCTTTGCGGACTGAGAACGTGGAAGGTGTCGCATTGGTGCTGGGGAGCTGCCCGGTTGTGAAATGTTCAGGAATCATGGGGGTCAGTTGTTACATAGCCGTTACTGAAAAATAAAAAAGAAGAAAGAGAAAGTCTCTGAAAGACAATTGAATATATATGTTATGTGCAAAAGGTGATGGAAATGACCTGGGGAGAGGCCATAGTATACTGTTATATTCAAACAGAAGCACTTAAGCTTTTCCACCCCTCATATTGTGCCCCTGTACTTTCATATCGTGAGTCTTCTATCACCTCCCCTCCCCTCCCAAGCCCTCCCTGATATCCATGTTCATGGCCCAATTCTAGCTTCCTGGCCTCTACTGATTCTCATTTCTACTTATATTCATATCTAAAAAAGTACAGATAAGAGTGGGAATATAGAGGAGAGGAGGGTTATCCAAAACTAAACATGTATTAAAAAGCCTTAATAGAAACCTATTTATGGTTTTTTTCTTTTTTTGTTTTTCTTAGGTAGGGTTTCATTTTAGCCCAAGCTGACCTGGAATTCACTAGGTAGTCTCAGACTGGCCTCAAACTCACAGCGATCCTCCTACCTCTGCCTCCTGAGTGCTGGAATTAAAGGCGTGCGCCACCATGGCCAGCAGAAGCCTATTTCTTTGTTAGCTAATTAAAAATATACTTTTAAATAGAGCGTTTGAACAGAAGCACCCTGCCTGGGTGGATAATGCTGCTCCCAGAATCCATGGGTCACGATAGGAAACTTCCAGTACCGGTGGTATGATTCTTTCCAATGAGTTGTTGGTCTGAGTAGTCCCCGGGCCCCCGAAATATCACAGGCTATTTCAACACATTTGTTTGCCCACCAAAACTAGTTAGAACCTATTGCTGAAGTCACCACTTGTTTCAGTTGCAGGACACTGAGAAATCAAGCTGAGACTGAGCTGGAAGCATCTTCCCTACTGGCTAGATGTCACAGCGCTGGAAGGTGCCGTGTAGGTTGCTGGGGAAGAAAAGCCTCAACACTCTTACCTTGCGGTGGGCCTGTGAGCTGCGCAACCGATCAGCCAGGAAGGATGTGCCCACTGCTGCAATAGTTGCATGACTGTTAATGCAGCTAACCAACCGCCCTCTGATTGGATGTGAGGCTTGCTCTGCCGGAAAGAATTCATGCCTGGTACTGAAAACCTAGTCCCAAGCCAATGACTGAGAAAGTCCTAGGAGGGAATCTACTAGTGTTGTTTGGTTAAATGAGTGTGCTACATCGCCATTACATTGCTCCACATATGTAGAATACACACAGGTATGTCTGTGCTCCTGGGTTAGTGCCATTCTCACCAGTGGTTAGACATGTTTTCTTTGCAAATGGTGAGGACTCCTGAGAAGACTCAAAACTTGTCAGGCTGGAGAGATGGCATTAGGGGTTAAGGCGCTTGCTTGCAAAGCCTATAAGAGTGCATGTTAGAATCTCCAGGTCCCATATAGCCAAAGTGATGCAAGCATGCAATGTTGCACATGCTCCACAAGGGGGTGCACGCATCTGGAGTTCACTCATAGCAGCTGAAAGACCCTGGCACACCCATTCTCTCTCTCTCTCTCTGCCTCTTGCTCTCTCTGTGTGTTTCTGTCTCAAATATAAATTAATAAAAATAAATTTAAAAAAAAGTGTCAAAGCATTGAGGATTAATGCTAAATGAGACATCTAAATCACCACCATCAAGGCTCAGGGAACAATGAGGAAGGGAAGAGGGGGGTAGAAAGAATGTAAGAGGCAGAAGACGCAGAAGCGGTCTGTGGGATACGGCTATTCAGGCATGAAATGGCTACTTGTTGCATTCATGATTTCACAGTGACCGTCAACCTGCACAAGACCTAAACAATACTGGACCCATCACTATTCCATCATGGATAATGCTGGAAGGCATGAGGCTCCCATCCCTCCCTGAGCAGTTAGAGGCAGGTAATGGTGTCTGGGGAGTGAGCAACATTTTTTTGGCAGGGGTATAGCCACTGGTAGGACCCACATGCTCTAGTAAATAATCTCCCACTGATGCCCATGCAGGAAACGCTCAGTAATCTCAGTGGGTCACACCCAAACGCAAGGGGGAGGAAAGTAGAAGAGGGACTAACTGGGCTGAAGTTCAGTGGGAGGGGGGTAGGAAGGAGGGCAGTCACAAGAAGGGCATTACCTTCTCTTGTCCTGTTGACAATCAAAATAAGTAAAAGTAACAAAGAAACAAACAAACCACCAAAGGCAACATGTGCTAAAAACTTCATCACTTGTTAATTACTTTTCTTTATGCTGCCATTTACGTCCCCTATATCTACATGGTAGAAATGTTATGCTGTAGCGTACTACTGAGCATCTCTTCCTGGCTCTGCATCCAGTAGCATCATATTACTAGCTTGAAATTGGCTGTGATAGGGATATTTACACCATGTGAACTGGCGAGTGTTGTAAATCAGGGATTTTTTTTTCTATAGAGCTGTCTATTATACACTGACATGCCATTTGATATGAATGAGAGTTTCATTTGAAACTGGGGTAGAATGGGTTTAGGAAAGGATACTCATTAGGGAAATGTTAAAATCTACACAAACTAGGAAGAATTTTATTAAGTATATCCCAAACCCATCCCACCTCCATTTCAGTAATTGTCAACATTGTCACTCTTGCATAATCTCTTGCTCCCATGTTTTCTCTGAACTATTAGAAATCAAACCCAAGATATTATACAGTGTTTTGTTTTTTAACATGAAACTTCTTTAATGTGCATCTCAGATGCTTAGGGATTTAAAAAATATTCAGCTACTATTTCACCACACCAAATAATATTAACAGTCACGTCAAGATATTCTTTAATACCAGTTTATATTCAAATTCCTGACTATTTCAGGAATTTGATTGTTTCAAAGATGTCTTTTCAGATCTGGCTTGTTTGAATTGGAAGCCAAACATGTGAACTGGTCTTTTTTAATAAGTCAAAGAGACTGGAAAGTTGTGAGATCTGTCTGAGATGTCATTAAAGAGCAGGAAAGGCAGATTTGACAGAACATAGTTCAAAGCAAGGATTAGAGAAAAATAAAACTGTTTCATGTTTATGCCCTACTGAGATCAGACTCTTCAATAAACTGGTTATATAATGAAGGACAAAATATGTTCTCTGCCTAAAAAAAAAAGCACACAGGTTAGAGTGATAGTGTTACCCAACTTTCAGAGGAGTCATGGGCTCCCTTGAAGGCCTGCAAATCTGTTTTCCTACATGTACAAATCTATACACACAGAGTTTTGCTTGAGTTTTGAAAATCTATAAGATTCATCTAAGAGTGAATGGAAGCAGAATTAAGATCTGGACTTGGAGGAGAGGGCTTCGTAAGTATATAATCAGAATGCAAAGTGTTACATAATAGCCAAGCATATCGAAAGCACTGCTGGAGCACAGAGAGAGAAAATGGTCAATTTTGCCTATTAGCAGGGAACATGACATTGAGGGAGAAGCTTGACATTTAGATTAAGAATTCATCGATCAGACGTGGTAAGAGAGCTGGTATGCCAAAGCTGTGTGTGATAAGAAGTGGTGCTCATAGAAAAGCTTGGCTGAGAGGCACATGGACTTACGTGAAGGAGTTAGGGTTTCATTGATTCCAGTCATTGCGGAGTTTTAAATTGGTGAATGACATGAACAGATTCTCACAGAAAAAAACTCAATGGAGCAACAATATTGGGGGGAGGGGATTACCAGCAAGGAGACTAAACACAGTGAAACCTGGCATCAGCTACTGTGATAGTCAAGTTAATGACAACAATGGTCTCAACTATGGCTTGATCAATGAGGTATGGGAAGAAGGATGGATTTTAGGAAGACCTTAGAAAATTAAATGGGGTATTTATATATATATATGTGTGTGTGTGTGTGTATGTGTGTGTGTGTGTGTATATATATATATATGGAGAGAGAGAGAGAGAGAGAGAGAGGATGGCAAAGAGAAAAAAGAGAAACCCAGTAGAGCCAAGGTTTCTAGCTTTCAAGGTCTGGAGGAGAGGCCATGCTGTTTACTGATGTCAGGATTCAGGATGTAGTCAGGAGAGAGAAAGTGAATAGATGAAGGCCACAGTTCAGAGGCATGTTCAATTTGAGACATCACTGGGACACACAGGAAGGGATTCCCGAAAGATGCTTGTTGGAAGAGAAGAGTCCTCCTGTGATCTGGCCCAATGCTTTGGATATAGTCCAAGTTCACCTTTGGGGGTCATTTAGAGTTTAGGGTATTCTTATGGTTACAGATGGGTTGTGATTAGTTTCAGGGCCTAGAGAGCCTTAAGGACTTCTCTCTGGCCAAAATTTTATCTTTCAAAACTTATCCTAAGATTCTGTATTTGGAAAAAAAAATAGTTAATGTTATCAAGTCTCCAAAATGCAGGTCTTTTCTTTCAATCTAGTAACTTCTTGTTTCCTCAAGACAAAGCCCAAACTTTCATTTTATTGTCTTACATATTATTACTATGGATAGTAGGAATAATATTACTATTCAGTGTGGATATTGATTCTTCAAGGGCCCCTGTTCTTTTTTTATATTTTATTTGTTTATATATTTATTTGAGAGAAAGAGAGAAGCAGATGGAGAATTGGCATGCTAGGGCCTCTATCTGGTGCAAACGAACTGCAGACGCTTGTGCCACCTTGTGTGTCTGGCTTACTTGGGTACTGGGGAATTGAACTCAGGTCCTTCGGCTTTGCCATAATTGTGTCTTTAAGAGATCAAAATGCCAAACTTAGTTGTGAGGTCAGGGATAATGATGTTTCTATTTTTCTTTGGTTGACTATGGAATGCTATCTGACTAAAAATTGACTGCATTTTTCTTTTTAAAATAATTTCTCCCCTCTGTTTGCTCCTAAAATGACTATTTGTTCAACTTGTTCTCAGTTTGGTTTTTCTACCAAGAAGAATGAGAAATGGAGCTCTAAATTAGACATCTCAAGCGAAGGTGAAAAAGGCAGCATGGGAGTTGAGTGAGAGAAAAACAATGTGTAATTCTTACCTTAGAAAGGCAGGTGTGAAAGGAGCAAAGGAACAGGTTCTTTGAGTCATTTCTGTGTTATGCTGCTGAAACACTTCTTCAGAAAAGTGTTAACCCGATACTGGGCACACTATGAAAATCTGCCTGTCCAAAACTAGGTTTCCTCTTTCGAGTAGAGCTTTCCGTTTCTTAGAAGCATTGATCAGTGTAAGTGCAGGTCGATCAAAGCTTTTGTGTTTGCATTTAAACGTGAATCAATCACATTTTATTAAAAATTTAAGCAATGAGTGAGAATGGAAAAATGTATTTAGCCAAGCTGAGGTTCATTCTGAAATTAGGAGTTTCATAATGTGTGAAATATTAGAGACAACAGATACTGAGGGTGAAGTGATTAGCTAGAATTGCATGGGACTGGTGAATGTTTATTGGCAAATCTCTGTTTAGCAAGACGAGAAACAAGAACCTTTTTAAGATGTCTAGGCAAATCAACATGCATCAAGCTTTTTGTTAGTTATTCCACAAATAATTATGGGAATAATTATCATGTTTAGTGTTGTGACTACCACTTAAAATGATACATTTTTAACTGTGGCAACATATACATAACATAAAACTTACCATTTTTATCCTTTTTTAAGTGTACAGATGTGACATTAAGTATCTTACATCATTCTGTTACCATTACCACTGTCTCTGAAGAACACTTACATCCTCTCAATCTGCAGCTTTGTACCCATTGTAAAATAACGTCATGGCTCTCTCCCTGTAGCCCCTGGAAACCACCATTCTACTTTCCATCTCTATGTATCTCACTATGTAATTATCTCATATGAAGAATCATACAGTATTCGTGTTTTTGCCACTAGCTTATTTCACTTAGCGTAATTTCTTCCAGTTTTATCTGTATTGTACTATGGATCAAAACCTCTTTCCTTTTAAAGGCTAAGTAATACTCCGGTGTATGTATATGCCATATTTTACTGTGCATAATGCTGATATTAACATGGGTATATAACACCTGCTTGAGTCCCTACTTCCAATTCCTTTGAGTATATAAACAGAAGAGAAATTGTAATTGCAGGTTGATAATTCTATGTTTAATTTTTTGAGAAACCACCATATATATATATATATTAGGGAACACTATTCTAAATTACAGAGATCCGTTTGTGGGGGCCAGGGTCGGCATGTGGTGGTTTGATTCAGGTGTCCCCCATAAACTTAGGTGTTCTGAATGCTAGGTTCCCAGCTGATGGAGATTTAGGAATTAATGTCTCCTAGAGGGAATGTATTGTTGCAGGCAGCCTTATGGGTGTTATAGCCAGTTTCCCCTTGCCAGTGTTTGGCACACTCTCCTGTTCCTGTTGTCTACCTTATGTTGGCCAGGGGTGATGTCCACCCTCTGCTCATGCCATCGTTTTCCCAGCAATCATGGAGCTTCCCCTCGAGCCTGTAAGCCAAAATAAACCTTTTTTTTTTTCCCCCTCACACACACACAAAATATTACAGAGATAAAGTCAGAATTCAAATTAGGGAGAGAGAGACACAAGGCACAACATCTTTATTCAGTAGAAGGTTTGCTTTGCTCTAGGGGTTAGCTATGACTGTAGGGATACCTGGAAGGTATTGTAAACTACAAACAACATAAACAATACATTTCCAGGGTTGGAGAGATAGTTTAGAGATTAAGGTGCTTGCCAGCAAAGCCAAATGACCTAGGTGTGATTCCCTAGTACCCAGAAAGCTCAAGTTCCTTTGCAGTTGATAGAGGCCCTGATATACCCATTCTCTATTTGCCCTCTTCTGAAATAAACAAAATATTTCTAAGTTGTTCTTTTAAAGGTTTCCTCTCTCCCACCCCACAACAGGATCTTGTTATGTAGCCTAGGATGGCTCGAGGCTAGTGAGCCTGTTGTCTTAGCTTCCCAATACTAGTATTATAGTCATGTGCCATCAAACATAACTCTTTCACCTTCCTCTTTCTTCTTCTTCCTCCTCTCCCCCCTCCCCCTTCTCTCCTCCTTCTTTCTTCTTTTTGTCTCTTTTTTTTTCTTTTTGGTGCTGGGGACTGAACCGAAGACCTTAAACCTGCAAGCCAGGCAAGTGCTGCACAACTGAGCTAGAGCTCTTTCTTTTAAAGGCGGAAGACCAGGGAAATAAGCAGTTGGAATGCAACATGAAAGGGAATCTGTTGGACAGGAGGAACACCGTGGTGTTTTATGTATCTCCCGGCCACTCGCCCACACCCCTTCAGACATTGGGATTTGAAGTTGGAGCTCTCTCAGTTTCCCTGCCATGGAGATCAAATGGAGTATCTGTTTCTCATTGTGAGGGATATGGATGCTCAGGGTAACTGGGGCATGTTGCAGACATCTGGATAGGGTGGGCTACTTGTTAAAATTTGTAGTTGTGATATTCCCCACCAACACACCAATATATAATTTTTGAGTTAGACTAATGAAACAATAATTTTGGGGTGTTTCCAGATTCTTGTTTTATGAACTGAAAGGATTGAAATGCACAGATCAGAGGATAAGGTTTAGAGGGACTTTATAGATTAAGCGAAGGAAAGAGGTAAAAATAGAGGAAAGCTGATGGCCATGAGAAGGCAGGGAAGGGTAAAGGCCAACCCCAAGACCCAAACTGGGGTCATTTACAAGTTCTCAGTGATGATTCAGCTGACCAGCTGTGACACCAAGTTTTGGGACTGGGATTAACCAAGAAAATGCCAGGATTGGGTTTTCTAGGGATCTTCATTCTAGAAAAAGAGAACTCCCGCCTAGGTAGGGATGTGGGCTGTCTATGGAAAAACAGACCATTCTGGGAAAGGGTAACTTCTTCCTAGGGAAGGACTCAAGTCATTTATGGACAAACAGATCTAGGCAGCTTCTCTATCAAGGTGGAGACTGCAAGGGCAGGTTCAAGGACATTCCCGGCTTTTTACTTTTGGAGCCAAGTCACAATTAATTGCCTCAGTTTGATGGACAAAGTGCCTGCACTTAAAAAAATTATTTTTATTATTTTTATTTATTTATTTGAGAGAGAAAAAGACATAGGGGGGGGGGGAGAGAGAGAGAGAGAGAGAGAGAGAGAGAAAGAGAATGGGCACATCAGGGCCTCCAACCACTGCAAATAAACTCCAGATGCATGCACCCCCTTGGGCATCTGGCTAATGTGGGTCCTGGGGAATCGAACCGGGGTCCTTTGGCTTTGCAGGCAAACGCCTTAACCACTAAGCCATCTCTCCAGCCTGTGCCTGCACTTTGTGTGTGTGTGTGTGTGTGTGTGTGTGTAGGCCAGAATTTGACATCAAGAGTCTCCTCAATGGCTTTCTATTTTATTCTTTGAGACAGGGTCTCACTGAATCTGGAGCTCACTGATTTGGCTAAACTAGTGAACCAGTAACCCTAGGGAACCCCTGTCTCCACACTGGGAACCTCAGCATTGTAGTTATCAGAGGTGCCTTCATGTTCAGCCTCTACGTGGGTGGAAGTGGGGAGCCAAGTTTAAGTCCTCAGCAAGTCCTTTACCTAAGTGTCAGGGGTTATACAATTAGCATTTGCATTATAATTGATAAAAGAATCGTGAGCCAGGCATGGTGGTGCACACCTTTAATCCCAGCACTCAGGAGGCAAAGGAAGGATGATCACTGTGAATTCCAGTCCAGCCTGGGACTGTGGTACCATGTCATCCTGGGCTAGAGTGAGACTTTACCTCAAAGCAACAACAAAAACAACAGCAAAAACCACACACCATACACACAGAATTGTGAATACTTTAGGAACCTACCCTGAGGACCTGACTCCATGTCAGAGCTCCAGGCCGAGTTCACATCTGGTTTTCCTTTCTAAGCAGGCTAGAGTTTTTGCTTATGAGAGCATGTGTAACACATTATATTTTGTTAAAGTTTATTTGTTTTTTCCATGTTAACATTTAGAAAATATTTTATTTATTTATTTGAGAGAATGAGAGAAAGAGGCAGATAGAAAGAGAAAGAGAATGGGTGTCTCAGAGCCTCTAGCCACTGCAAATGTACTTCTAGACTAATGTGTCACCTTATGCATCTGGCTTTACCTGGGGACTGGGAAATTAAACCTGGGACCTTTGGCTTTGCCAGCCAGCACCTTGACTAGTGAGTGATTTTTTGAGCCCCATTTTAACATTTTTATACATGTATATAATATATTTTAATTTTTTGAAATTATTTATTTATTTATTTGAGAGATAGGGAGGGAGAGAGAGGCAGACATCATCATGTCCCTCCTCCCTGCCCCCACTCCACTGAGGGCCCCTCCTCAGTGGGATTGCTGGTATTCACCATGGGGTTGTGGGTTATGAGTTGTGAGAGCAGCAGTCGGTCATTGTTGGTGGGGCCATTGCCTCTGGATAGTCATTTCCACCCTGTGGCTCTTACATTTTTTCCACCCTCTTTTCTGTGAAATATCCTGAGCCTTGGTGGGTGTGCTTTAAATCTGTTTTAGAATTGAACTCCTAGAAGCTTCTTAATTTCTGCTTTGGGACATTTTGTGTATCCTCAGTGTCTGTCTCCATCACCCTGGCCTGGTTGTCTGGCTCTCCATAGAATCAGCACTATTGTTCATCTCACCAGCTCCTCTGTGGTTTCACGTGGGCCCTGGCTGCTGTGTGAGGGGTGGTTCATCTGCTGACATGGAGTCAGCTCTCTATTCTTGTCTTGTTGATAGATTTTGGCTGTTGTCAATTCTCACTGCTTTCTGAAAAAGAAAAACAGATTCTCCAACAGAGAGTGAGATCAAGATAGGTTACCGTGGATAAACATTGCTAATTTAGAGAGATTTTGATGACTGTAGCCTCACTTTTGGACAAAGGTTAGTGGGAGCTTCTCATTGGAGTTCATTATCTTGGTCTCCATAGGGTTCTGACTTGGACCCTAGTTCTAGTTATAGGTTCTTTTCCACTGAGGAGATCTCATAGCCAATCAGAGAGCCATTAGTTACCCACCTAGGCTGTGTGCCACTATTACACAGGTGTGTATATCTTGTAAGGCTGGTTGCTTTCAACCAGCAAGCAAGTCTCTTGCTTATTCACAACATTACTGGTTGTTTTATCCCAGCAGCTCATGTAGTAGTGCTTTTTAGCACCATACAGGCTAACCATCCTTCCAGATTCTGCTGCATCTCTAGATGTTCTGCATCTAGTGATGATAGTGGGGTATTGATATCCTTTACCATCATGGTATTGGAATTTATTTCTAGTTTATTGTTGAATAGGTTTTGCTTTATAAACTGCGGTGCATCAGTATTTGGTGCCTACAGGTTTATGATTGTGATATCCTGTTTTTACATCATTCCCTTGATGAGTGGTCTTCTTTGTCCTCTTTAATTGCTTTTAGTTTGAAGTTTATTTTGTCAGATATTAATATAGCCACACCCACTTGTTTCTTATTTCCATTTGCTTGGAAAATCATTTTCCATCCTTTCACCCTGAGGAGGTGTCGTCCTTAGTGGTCATGTGGGCTTCTTTAAGACAGCAGATGGAAGGGTCCATTTTTCTTAGCCACCCTGTTAACTTGTGTCTATGGGTGAATTAAGAGCACTAACATTTAGAGCTATAACTGTGAGGTTTGATTTAATCTGTGCCATGTTGGAGGCTTCATGGGGTTTGGTGCTCTCTTAGGCTTTGAATGTTTTCATGCCTGTTTTAGTTCTGGTTATTTTGTTTTTCTTCTTGTAGGCTCTTGAGGTTGGTTGTTTGACTCTTCTGTGTGGAGCATTCCCTGAAGTGTTCTCTGCAGGCTTGGTTTTGTGTCCATGTAATCTTAGATCTGGCTTCTATCATGGAAGGTTTTCCTTTTACCATCTGTTATGAGGAATACTTTTGCTGGGTACTGTAGTTTGGGTTGGAAGTCATATTATTTTTTTAGATTTTGAAGTATGCCATTCTAAGCCCTTCTTGCTTTCAGGGTTTTTATTGACAAATCCTAGGTAATTCTAATGGAATTGCCTTTGTATGTTATGAGTTGTTTCTCTCTTGTTGCTTTTAGCACTCTTTGTTTTTATTGTTTAGAGTTTTCACTCTGATGTGCTTTGGTGAGTTTCTTCTTTGGTCCAGTATGTTTGGTGTTTTGCAAGCTTCTTGTATGTGGACGGATCTCTGTTTTTAGAATGTGGGAAAGTTTTCTTCAATAGTTTTTGTTGAATATGTTCTCCATGCTTTTGGCCTAAATTTATGCCCCTTCTCGTATAACCATGATCAGTATATTTGGTATTTTCTGAGTATTCCACAATTCCCTCATATTCTATTTGCATGTTTTTTTTTTAAACTTATCAAAGTTTTTGGACTTCTGAACAATTTCTTCTGTCTTGCCTTCCAGATCTGAGGTTCTGTCCATCACATGATTAACTCTGTTAGTGTTGGTTTCCAAGGAGGCATTTACAAGCTTTATTTGAGTTTTATTTTGTTTTCTGTTGTGTTTTTCTGTATTTTATCCATCCTTTTGTAGAGTTCCAATTTCAGGTTGTGGTTTGACATTCTTGATTCATCTTAGAATTTATTCTTCCACTTAATCATGTCTTCATTAAGCTTAATCAGCTGATTATTGAGATCCTGTGTTTGCTGACACACCTTCAATTCATTTATCTTTCCTTTGAATTCTTTCTGGATTTCCTCCATTAAGTTAAGCCTACAGATGAAAGCTATGGCTATAAGATGATTCCACTCAATTTCATTCATGTGATTGTTGCTTTTTTTTTTTTTTTGATGATTTGCTTCCAGTTTAGTGATTTTCTTGGTCAGGGTAAACAAGCTCATTGTGCTTTCATTCAGGGATTGTATTTCTACTGTCTCTAGGCTTTCATTGGAGACTTCCATTGTGGAACTAGGCAACCTTGTTGGAGATTTCTCAGATTGTTGTCTCATGTTGTTTTTATGTGCTTGGGTCTACCCATCTCAGGGTAAAAGTCTATTTTGCTAAGGAGGAAGCAAATATTTGCCTTTATAGGATCTTCGGTGAGTGTTCTGTTCTGGGTTTGAACTGGAGTAGAATATCGTTGTGTCTATAGATGCATGGATTGTGGAGGCTGCAAGTGTGCCTGTAGCTCGGGGCTAAGGGCTGATGTGAGAGCTGTGTTGGGAGGTCTGGCGTCTCTCCCGCCCATGATCAGAGCCATGTCTTTCCTGTGGGGCCCAGGGCCTGTAGCGCTTGTTCCTGCCCCCCTAATGCACCCAGCTGAGTGGTTGTAGAGGACTCAGTGGTACCCCCTGGCCAGTGGTTGCCAGATATTCCTGTGTTCCCAATCTGGGGTAGGAGCACTGTCTTGCACAAAACGTTAGCTGTCAGTGAGGTAGCTTCCAGCTTAGATTCTCTCTATCCTGTACTGAAGTGTCACACAGTATTTTACTGTCTGCTTTCTTACCCATGTCTTCTGCCTATCTCTAAGGTCAAGAAGATATTCTATTCAGAAATGTTTGTAAGATGAATAAACGAGTAGAAAGAGAGCTATAAGGCAACCAGAAGCATTTATGTGAAGAACTGAGGTACAATAACCTGGAGAATTGCTCTGGGAAGGTTAGCATTAATGTTCCTTGTTAGGTTTTTTGACATCTGTGGTGTGTGGGAATGGTTCTCTTGGTTATTCCACTGTAATATTCCACAAAATGCCCTTGTAGATCTCTTTCCTCAGGCCTTCTTATCACCCTTCTCCCTAGATAATCAATATATGACTGAATTTTTCTATAAATTGCAACTGTTCATTATGCTATTATTTTTTCCTTGTTTAATTGTTTTAATCTAGCAAATCCAGAAATCCTGACACATCCTATCTTGAGACATTATTGTTATCACAGTCATCTTGATTTTTCCATCTAACTTGATTGCTTATATTGTATACATTTTCAACCTTTATCTACTGAAGCATGGCAAAGTGTCTCATTTTAGCTTTCCCTGTTTTTAAAAAATATTTATTTTATTTATTTATTTGAGAGAGAGAGAGAGAGAGAGAGAGAGAGGAAGAGGCAGAGAGAAAGAGAGAATGGGCACATCAGTGGCCTCTAGCCACTCCAGACACATGCGCCCTCTTGTACATCTGGCTTACATGGGTCCTGGGGAATTGAACTGGGGTCCTTAGGCTTCACAGGCAAATGCCTTAACTGCTAAGCCATTTCCCCAGCCCCAGGTTTCCTAGTTTTAACCAGAAGATTATACCTAGAAGATCATTAAAATATATCCCAGAGAAACTGAAGCACTGTGGGGTGAAGACTAGTAAAAAGAACTTTGGTGATAAACATTATGATCAGAAATGTCGCAAAAGACAATCACCCTTCTGGGAAGAGGACAAAAGAGAGATTTCTTTTCAACTCAGAGCAATAGTGTTTTCATCCAGCTATAGTTCTGGGAAGCATTGGAAATCCCCAAAGCAAAGTGCCATATGTCCTTTCGGGAACCTGGAGATGTGGGCTTCGTTGCTAAGAAGATGATTCCCCCGCCACCCCCCCGCTTCTTCACACTCATCTGAAGCCTGGGCAACAGGGAGTTGATGTAAGCAGAGCCGGGATCTAACAATGTCAACTGTGCTGACATCATTCTAGCTGTGCAGCGCTGATGGGAGTTTAGAATATCAAACGTCCTATCAAGGGCAGTGACCAGGTGTGACTCATCTCCCTGGAGAAGCTGGAGAGAGGAAAGGAGAGGGTAGGATTATCTCACACTGATCCACAGGCTGCCTTTCAGACCGAGCTATTTGACTGGCTTGCTTGAAACAGGAAAACCCTGTTTTCAGGATGTGCTTTATATTCTAGTCTACCTATCTTGGCATGTAATTGAGTACTTCAACATCATAATATATGAAAATACACATTCTTTAGAATCATTAGTTTTTATATTCATAAACCCAACTATGAGAACAATTCAAAGAATTTGGCTTTTCTTTTCTTCCTTTCTTTCTTTTTTTTTTTCTTCTTTTCCTCCTGGTGTCACCTAGTGAACTGGGCAGACACCACTGAGTTAAAAAAATGCTGAACAAAAGAACACGGTGCAGGCCTGCTGACTCCGCTCTGGTGTTGCTAAATGAGCACATCTTAGAGGTCTGAGCAGAAGGCACTGCTTGGTCTGCAGAGGAGGGGGAGTATGCCCAATGTATGCTCAACAATTGCTTCTTGGACGAATAGTATCAAAAGCCTACAGTTTGTAAGTGTGGGATCTGTTTTTATCTACTTAAGAAGTTGACTGTTCAAAATATTTTTATTTATTTGCAAGCAGAAGGAAAGAGAGGTGGGGGGGGGGAGAATATTGGCACACCAGGGCTTCCAGCCACTGCAAATAGACTTCAGATGCATGTACCACTTTGTGCATCTGGCTCTATGTGAGTAGTAGGGGATCAAACCTGGGTCATTAGGCTTTTCAGGCAAGCACCTTAATTGCTGAGCCATCTCTCCAGCCCCAGGAGTTGACTCTTTTTTTTTTTAAAGTCAATTGACTTTAAGGAATAATAGGTGGTAAAACCAAACACAACAATCATTTTGATGTTAAGAAAATGTTTCTCAGATCTCTTGCCCATCTAGAACATTTCATTAGAATGACTGAGGTAGGGCAATTAAGTCAGAAAGAAGTATACATCAGAACAGAATGATGTCAATATGTCTTGTCACTCATGGAATATTAATTTATTTATGTCTTGCGTGGTTACAACACAAGGAACCAAAGAACAATGCTGTTGTTGCCCTGTACTTAATGCTTAAAAGTACCATTCAGTCTTGAATTTGCTGTGCAAGCTTTGTAAACTGGCATATGTGGGACAGATTGTGAGACATATTGTAATCAATGTGTATTGGTTGTGATTGGTATAGATTGAACAGCACAGAAACAAAATGATGTGTTTGAGATCTATACTCTATAACTTGCACAATACAGATGCTTTTGGAGGGGATGGGAGGAGAAATGTGACGAGGGATGGCTTCTTTAGAATAATATGTGGGATGACATAAGGAACTCCAAGTTGTTGTTATGAGATAATAAAGAAGTTAATAAGAGTGATAAAACAAAGCTAACATGTTCCTAGAAGGCATCTGAAGTTTTGGAAGCAGATGTTGAGATGTTTGGAACAAATTTACATTTAATTTCTTCTGCTTTGAAAACTACTTGGTATAGAATTTCTCTGTACGTGTGTCTCTGATACTATTTCCAATATGGGGCGATTAAGATTACACAACAGTTGATAGTAATCTTTCCTCATGACGATAATAATGAAGAACATAGGAGTCAGCAGAAGATTCTCCTGGTCCATTTAGTTCATGGACCACTGCTTATAAAAGGTAATGAACGGTGTGAGAATGGCTTAAGGAATAATTCTGAAATGTTAGGGCAGCAATTTTCAAAAATGCTCAGCAAATTCCTCCTCTTAGATTTTGCTGGGAAAATGTATGACTGGGGATGATGCATACATTTCTTTGAAAGGCAGGCATAATTATTTCTTGCTTCAGATAATCATACCGAGTGAAGAAACATTCCTGGACAGTTCTATGGCCTTAGGATTCCAAGTTGGATCAGATGTACAGGAAGATTACTAAGCTCCTAAGAACTTTCTTGAATTTGAAACGCAGAAGGGAGAGCAAAACATTTGCAAGCTGTCTTTCCTGAGACTATGTTGACCACAGAGGGCCACAGAGCAATTATTAGCCTTCATCTAAGCCTTTTATAATAGAATTATGTAATCAAGAGTTTTATTAGGGTTGGGTATACTTGGTTGTCTTAGAAAACGCTTGTACCTACAAGATTTGAAGAGTGTATATGAAGATTAATGGGAGATGACTTAGCTGTGATATAGCCTAAAAAAAATCATCAAAAGTAGAGCTGGGGTTGGAGGGATTGCTTAGCAGTTAGGACACTTGCCTGCAAAGCCAAAGGACCCAGGTTTGATTCCCCAGGACCTATGTAAGTCAGATGCACAAGGTAGCACATGCATCTGAAGTTTGTTTGCAGTGGCAATAGGCCCTGGCATTCCCATTCTCTCTCTCTCTCTCTCTCTCTGGATCTGTCATATAAATAAATAAATATATATATATATATATATATATATATATTTTTGGTTTTTCGAGGTAGGGTCTCATTCTAGCCCAGGCTGACCGGGAATTCACTATGGAGTCTCAGGGTGGCCTCGAACTCACGGCGATCCTCCTATCTCTGCCTCCTGAGTGCTGGGATTAAAGGCGTGTGCCACCACGCCCGGCAAAATAATAATTTTTTAAAAATAGAGGCTAAGGTTATGTAGACTAAACAAAATAGTTTACTTTTCTCTCTCATTTAAATAGTGCAGAATGGTAGGATGGCTTTGTCAGCCTCAGCCCCAGGCTTTCATCACTAGGTCCAACAGAGCAGTTCCACTGCTCCCCATTTCCCAGGCAACAAATGGGAAGGAGAAGAACAGAAGAATTAGGGCATTGTGTATGTTGCAGTCAGGTTCTCACTGCTGGTAGAAATCACCCAACCATGAGCAGCTTGTAGGGAAAAAAGAGGTTCATTTTGGCTTACAGGCTCGAGGGGAAGCTCCATGATGGCAGGGAAAAATGATGGCATGAGCAGAGGGTGGACATCATCCCCTGGCCAACATCAGGTGGACAACAGCAACAGGAGAGTGTGCTAAACACTGGCAAGGGGACACTGGCTATAATACCCATAAGCCTGCCCCCAACAATACACTGCCTCCAGGAGGCATTAATTCCCAAATCTCCATCAGCTGGGAACCTAGCATTCAGAACACCTAAGTTTATGGGGGACACCTGAATCAAACCACCACATTCTGCCTCTGGCCCCCATAAACTGATATCCATACATGATGTAAAATACAATGCATTTAGTCCAATTTTAAAAGTCCCCATAGTTTTTATCAATCCCAATGATGTTCAAACATCCCAATAATCCAAGATCTTTTATCTGAGCCATAATGCCAAAAAATTCTCCCAAAATCCATAATGCCACAGAATAAACATTCACACTGCAAAAGATGACATTAGGCATAGCAAAGAAATATTCAGCCAATACAAGATTTAAAACAGTGAAAACATGAAACTCTGTAGTCAAGTCCAACAACTCTAGTCAGTCACAAATCTCCAAGTCTGGTAATTCTAACCATCAACAAGTCTGTGGAGTTCCAATTCCGCCCCTCCAGCTAGGCTACTCACAGTCCTGGAAAACTTCATTGGAGTTGGCGGCTTTCCTTAGCAGCCATCTCATGGTCCTGGCATCTCCACTGGGTCTCCACTGCAACCCACGGTCCATCCTCATGGCCCCACAGGGTCTCCATGCAGGCATCCAGCAAACCTGCTTCACACTGCCCACAGGCCATTTCTAAAACACAAGACTGTTGAAAACTCAATGACCCTCTCTTTCCTGTATTTCTTATATTCCACAATACCAGGTAGGGTATCAATTTGTTAATCCAGGGGGGAATAAGGCAGACTTTGAAGAACAGACACTCCTTGAGCACTCAGGCCCCTTCAAAAGAATCTACATTCTTCCTGTTCCCCAGTGCAGGTCAGCTGGCCCAATCTCAAAGGTTGTAACCTCTCAGTTGCAGCTGAACAGACAGCAGTTCACCCAAAGATTTTTCTTTCTGTGCATTATCTCTTTGCTCACACAGTCCATTTCTACACAAAGCAACCTTGCACAACTTCTCAGGACACGGGCATAACAGCAAGCTTCTCACACAAACTGCCAGCCCAGTCCACACAAAGCTCTTTCTCACCCTCATAAGCCAAACCTCATAGTCCATAGTTGTTACTGCATTCAGGCCTTTAAACTCTGACCAGAATAGTCCATCAAGCTGTACTTACAGCGCTGCAATGCATATCTTAGGCCAAGGTTTCAAATCCTTCCATATTCCTCTTAAAAATCAGCTCCAAAAGGCCAAAGCCACACAGTCAGGGGTCTATCAGCAATCCCACTCCTCAGTACCACTTTACTGTTGCAATCAGGTTCACATTGCTGGTAGAAATCACCCAACCATGAGCAGCATGTGGGAAAAAAGAGGTTTATTTTGGTTTACAGGCTCGAGGGGAAGCTCCATGATGGCAGGGAAAAATGATGGCATGAGCAGAGGGTGGACATCACCCCCTGGCCAACATAAGGCAGGCAACAGCAACAGGAGAATATGCCAAACACTGGCAAGAGGCTATAATACCTATAAGCCCGCCCCCAACAATACACTGCCTCCAGGAGGCGCTAATTCCCAAATCTCCATCAGCTGGGAAGCTAGCATTCAGAACACCTGAGTTTATGGGGAACACCTGGATCAAACCACCACAGTGCACTAGATTGTTTTACAAATAAGACCTGGAAGAAACACATGATTTCCTCTCATACCCCACTAGCCAGGTAGTAATATGAATGCCCTTAACTGAAGTGAGGACTTAGGAAGGACTTTAGGTACCATGTATTTGGATGAACGATTGCTTTAAGAGAAAAGGAGAGCCGGTATTACTGACAACAGAAGTCATCCACAAAGCCTTGTCAAGCTCCCAGGAGATCTGTGCTTGAAGGCAGCCGAAGGCTTCACTCCAGTGCAGGCACCTTTGCAGACTCCATGAATCCTAAAGGAAGCTCATCAAATGTGTGCAGCTTCAGGTGGTTGAGATGAACCTCCAGACCAGGCACAGTTATGGAGGGAGGGGTTTTTATTGAAGCTTACAGATCCAGAGGAAATTCCATAATGGCAGAAGAAGCCTGGCCCACTTTCACAGGTCTGAGCAGAGAGAGATGAAAGCCAAAAGCCATCACAAGCAGGCACCCTTCAGGGACCCTTGGCCGACCACAGGCACTTTGCATATCTTTAGACTGGAATTCCAAATGCACCCCCACACCTTAGGGCTGGACCCTATGATCCGCCCAGTGACCCCTCCTCCAGCCAGGTGGTTGCAGATCTAAATTACAAACTTGAATAAAATCCTGAATATATGGAGGGGGGCCATCCATTCAAACTACCACAGTGTGTGCCTGTGTCTTTTTCCAGAGGAGAATGATAAAAAAGTGATACCAGGACAATTTCTCCCCCTGGTGACTCATGTAGAGTCCGATGGACAGAAATATGTCATGTGGAAGAAAACAGCCTGGGAGCCATTGATCTGACCCCTCCAGAACCTTCAGGAGAAGATGATGTGAGTTCCGTTGGGAAGTGCATAAAAAACCCACCAGAGATGCTACCCCTAATTTCTTTTGAAAATTTCAACTTTTGGAATGAGGCCCAATGTGTGCTTGGTTAACCCATCTCTTAATTGAGAGTTACGAGAAAAAAAGCCAATAGAGGAGTATCCATCAACCTCTTTAAGAGGGCCCAGTGAACTTGTAGTGTATTGGCACAGTAAAATTTCAAGAAGTGGCAGTGGTCAGCAGGACGAATACTTTAAAAAAAACATTTAAGAAGTATGCCATATTGACTGATCACTGGGAACGGTGGTATTGATGTATTTATATCTCATTAAGCTTTATCTGGTCTAATTATGACATAGATTCAGTGGGTGAGTGGAGAAGGCTTGAAGGGAAAATACTTGGGATACACCTTGGGTCTTGGGATCCAAGCACACTGTATGATTCAAATTCTCACAGCAATGCCAATGGCATAATATGAAACCAGACTCAGAGCTTTGATCACTGAGGTCTGTTGCCATGACAAGATCTAGCTTCTCCCTTTGAAGAAATGGTGCCCTGGTGGGTTTTGTGCCTACTTTTCATAGCTCATTATTGTTATTATTATCATTTTATGGGTCTCTTATTCATGCCAAGTTATTTAGATACTATTTGCCTGATATGCATTTAAATATTTTCTTTGTTATCTTACAGCATTAATTTCGTTTTAAATCCTTTATCTCCTGAATCAAATTCCTTTCTTGCCTGGGGATACAGTTTTCCATTTGGCACTTCCATTTTGATGGAGGGATCGACCCATAAAGACTTGTCTTTGTACGAAAAACAATTCATTATTTATGTGAATCAGAAAAACGTATAGCTTTCTGAAGTGTGTGGGAAAGGGAGGAGCTGAAATATCCAACCCACCTGATTGATAGTTATATTAAAGGTTGTAGTCAGTTAAATGAGTGCCTTTGGATTGAGCTGATAAGAGCCTCATGTTTTCTTGAAATATTATTTTAGTAAATGCTTGTTATTTACATTTTATTACTTGTCCTTCTATGTTTTTCGCCAGAAGATCACAACATTGAATACTGTTGCAAATGTTAATTGCTTAATCTATGTTTTGAAAGATGATATTCAATAGGTTCTTTTTGAAAATTGTGATAAATATTAATGTTTAAGGTCTTAGGTTATTGAACTGATCTTTCTCCAGTCACTCTGATAACTCCTTCAGGCGATATTGTTTAACATAATTGGTTTCTCAGCATAACGGGAGGTGAGGGGTGCTGCGGTCATTCAGAGCTCCCATTGGAGTAGGAATGGCCACGTAGGGTCCAGGCCAGGCTGGGATCTCTGAAGCGGGGCGGGGAACTCTTTTCCTAGTCAAAGCATTGTTTTTCTTCATGATGGCTTTCCTTCCGGATCCCAGTCCGTCACTGGTTAGTAGAGAGCACTTTCAAAAAGAAAGCAAAGTTCTCCTCTGAAAACACACCGTGCTGAAGAAAGCTGACACTTCTTGTTGAATAATGTCAATTCGTTGTTTTTAAAGTTATTGTTCCTATCATTTAATTAGAATATGTTAGAATATTCTTCTTTAGAATATTCTGCACTCTGAACTGATGGCTTCCGTTCATGAAATGTATCAGCTGGCGACTCAGCTGTATTTTCTGCCTTCTACTGAGTCATGCCTAGAAGCTACACGTAGCTCTATTCACACTCATAGTCTTTTAAATTCCTGAGTCCCCCATATAATAGATTACCTTCAAACATCAAAACTGCGTACCAACATACACCTGTTTGGAAACAACATGGGCCATCGGAGGTATCTTTAACATGATCATATAACAAGGTATGTAACTGCCTTTGAATCTACATTGAGCCTCCACTTTGTGGTCTGTCCCAGATAAGAGGATGGGGCAGCTTAACAAAAGTCACCCCACAGGAAAAGTACTTGGCCTCCTAGATGAGCACCTGTCAACCATGACTCCCAAGGAGGGAGAGGATGGCTTCAAAGATGCTGCTAGAAGGAGAACAACAAACTACTCAGAGGTGTGGCAATATCACAGTGCTACTTGGAATTAAAGCCAAAAAAAAAAAAAAAAAAAAAGCAACCAAAACAAACAAATAAACAAGAAATGGCTACTGACTAAAATTGAATTTATGGACTGGAGAGATGGCTTAGTGGCAAAGCCTGATGACTGGGGTTCAGTTCCCCAGGACCCATGTAAAGCCAGATGCACAAAGCAGAGTTTATTTGCAGTGGTAGGGGATCCGGTGCACCTATTCTCTCTCTGTCTATTTCTCTCTGCTTGAAAATAAATAAATCAAAATATTCTTTAAAAGTGGATGGGTGACTTAAAGGATCTTAGCCATCTCTAAAATAAAGGACAGAGACTGTGTCCAAAGCTAACTGATGTGGAGGAACAACCAGAGGACCTAACATGTGAGGACTGGGAGGGACAAGGAGCAATAGGGAGTAGAAACCTTAAGTAGTAATGGATAGTTTTAAGTCTATACCTAGAAAGGGCTTATTGAAACTTAGGATTAGTGAAAATCAATACAGATCTTTATGTAACGGGAATTTTGGGGCTCCTTGCCAATGTACCAATACACCAATGCACCGATGAATTTTGGGTACCCAGGATCCTTGTCTTATGAATTTAAAGAATTATAATCCATACAGCAGAGGGTAAGACCTAAAGAGACTGTTAGATGAGGAGAAGAGGAGAAAATAGAGAGAGCTCCTGCCATGTGGCTGGCAGATGTGGGTAAAGAGCCCATGTGGGTACAGGGGTCCAAAAGAAGAGAGGCCTGCCAACCTGGTAAATGGCTATTTATAATCTTACCATGGTGGGCTGTGCCCTCAGACACAGGTTGAGTCTGAGAGGGAGAGCTGATTGGTCTGGGCTCAGGAAGAGATCAGCACACCTGAGTAGGAGGCAAGAGAGAGTTGATTGGATGGGATTGGATCAGATGCTGAATTCTGGTTCTGCTGGAGCAGACAGGCAGTGTTGCATCTATTTGTTTCCCCCTAACTGGAAGACAGGCAGTGCTGCATCTGTTTGTTTCCCCCTAACTGGCTACCTGACTAGTCCCCCCTTATGATGATTCAAATTTTGTTGTCAACATGATTAGTCTAGGAGTCAAGCAGGTGACATGCCTCTTGGGCTGGTCTGTGAAGATAGTTCCAGGAAGGATTGGTAAAGGAAGATTTTCCTCTAGAGTGGGCGGGTCTTCCAGTGGGAGACTATATATAAAGAAGTTCTGAGAAAATACAGGACTTTTTTGCCAGACTGCCCATGCTACTCGCTGGTGCATGCATGGACCCTGTTGCTGCTATTCCCGGACTTAGGAACCAAGAAACACCAGCGTGGACTGAAGACTGGGAGCTCTCTAAGGATTCTCCAGGCCTTCAGTGTCAGATGGGAGCGGCTGAGGCATCCTGCCACATTCTCTGACTTTCCAGTGTGCAAACAGCTATTGTTGGGCTGCCCAGCCTGTAAGCTAATCTAATAAATCCTTTTTATAACACATATTCATTCTATTGGTTCTGTTCCTGTAGAGATCTCTGATGTGTGTGCTCGTGTGTGTGTGTGTGTGTGTTGACAGATCTTTTATTTCACTGCTAGGAATTGAAACTAGGGATTCATATACCAGGGCAAACATTCTGCCACTAAATTTTATCTCCCACACTGGTAGAGTTTTTATATTACAATAATAAGGAGGCAACTATTCAAGATTTCTGGTAGCATAGTCAGTTAAAGAAACAAACATCATAGCCCCTCTTGCCCACAGAGGACTCTTCAGTTCATTCAAAAGGAGACTAAGATGAAATTTCTCATCTCCAACACTGGAAGTTGGAATATAGTGAAACAACATCTCCATCATATTGAATGAAAAGCAATGTGATTTGAATTAAATAATAAAACATTTGAGGGAATTTTTGAGAAGTATTCAATAAGTTGGGGTTTGAAAGAATTTCTTTCAGAAGTTAGACACAGAATATTTAGATTTGTTTGGAAGTTAGAGTAAGAATCAGTAGTAGAGGCCAGGAAACTAGAAGGGGGCTTAGAGGGAGAAGAAGTGGGGAGGGGCTAGTGGAGGAGGTAGTAGTCAGGTAGAGGGGCAGAAATCAGGGAACGGAAAGGACTAAGTTGGGAGTGGCCAGGGGAAAGGAATGGAGAGGGAGAAGGGGAAAGGTATACACAAAATTGAAGATGGTATGAATAAGACATAGAAACCTATTTCTTCATTAGCTAATTAAAAGATGTGAGTTTTAAAAAGAACATTTGGGACTGGGAAGATGGCTCAGCAGGTAAAGGTGTTTGCTTGCAAAGTCTGCTGGCCTAGGTTTGATTCCCTAGTACCCACCTAAGGGCAGATGCACAAAGTAGCAAATATGTCTGGAGTTCTTTTGCAGTGGCAAGAGGCCCTGGTGTGCCCATTCTTTCTTGCCCCCTCCATCCCTCCCTTCATTCTTCCCTCTCTTATTCCCTCTACTTATAAATAAATAAATATTAAAAAATAAAAGAGAGAGACTGTTTGAGCAAATTATAGTACTTTCATGTATTAAAGTTCTCAATAAAAAGAAAACATAAGAAAGGAAATCAACAAAAAAAGCCAAAAAATTTAGTCAAGCATTGTGGCGCACGCCTTTAATCCCAGCACTAGGCTGGCAGAGGTAGTAGGATCACCATGAGTTCGAGGCCACCCTGAGACTACATAGTGAATTCCAGGTCTGCCTGGTCTAGAGTGAGACCCTACCTCGAAAAACAAAATAACAAGAAGACAGGAAGAGATCAAGTTTAGGAATAATAAAGAAAAAATAGACACATTTTATTTTGCAGGAATAAAAGTGCCTGGATATTATGACACAACATAAATTTTTCTTAAAAAGTTTACAAGAAACAATTGTCTATAGTCACAAAGTTAGTATAATTTTATTCCATATATTGGCAAGAAAAAGACCTGAAAGGAAAATGCAGGAGAGTAATAAGTAATAAGAGAGAGAGAGAACTATTCAGTCTGTAAACATTTATAAGAACACATTATCATGTTAACAGGGAAATAAAATTAAAGCAACAATAAAATGTCTTTATTTATTAAAGTAGCAAAAGCAACAAAATGAAAAGTTTGAGTCAAGGACACAGGGAAGTTGACCTCCTGGACTGTTTTTGTACTCGACAACATGAAAATGTATAACCGCTCTTTGAACTATAAAGTAGAAATTTCTATTAAAAATTTAAAACACGCATCAATGGCCTAATGACTTAATTTTGGAGATCTGCCCCTTGAATAAGACAAAGCACGATGTCGGGAATGTACAAATGTGTTCAACTGTGGTGCTTTTTGTAGAGGTAAAAATTTCTACAAGAGAGTTGAATGACCATCAGAAAAAGAAAATAAAGTAAGTGATAGTTTTGGACCATTTGGTGTCTTTTTGTTTTGTTTTGTTTTGAAGAGTGAGTTACCTGTTTCATCTTCTGACCAGATGGAATGTTTATATGTTATTAAGGAACGATAGGGTAAAACATTGTGATTGAAATCGTCATGCATGTGTGTGTGTGTATGTGTATGTTTGTACATGTCTGTGTTGGTGGTGTGGGTGGGGTAAAGAGAGGTCTATGCATTGGACAGATTAGGAGAGTAAATCTGTAAGGAGAGGGCTAGGGTGGTTGCTTAATGGTTAAGGGCACTTGCTGCCTAAACAATAGGCTCTCTTGGCAGGAAAGTGCCAACTCTGCTCCCCAGGATGCATGTACAACGTATGTCTAACCCAGTCTGTGGGAGCTGGGAGAACCCCAAGAATTGCTAGGGCTCACTGATTGACAGCAGCACTGGACTGAGGGAGAGACCCTTCACTCAAGCAAATACGTAGATGAGTGATAGGAGAAGGACACCTGATGTTCTCCTCTGGCCTCTGCAGGCATGTGCATAGAGCATACACATCTGAAAACATGTGCATACTTCATGTATCCCACATACTACACACAGCACACTGTGTACATCACACACACACGCACGGATGGTCAGGGAAGTGTAAGTTCTCTAAGGACAGGCCCCCAGAATTTGGAAAGCATTTTTCAAAAACATTCTAAAAAAAACCCCCTTCCCCCCCTCAAATTGTCCTTTGCTTTTTATTTGCCATGGTCTCTGCTAGACTTCTACAAGAATAAATGGATGTCATTGTATTTGGAAAATCAACAGTTGCCGTCTGGATTCAAGCATCACTGTTCAGTGGACCAACTTGAACAGAAGGATGCTTCAAACCCCACTAGGCTGGAGATAAATACACTCAAGATGCGAAGAGTGGCTCTGGAACGCGTTCAGAAGGAGGCGTGCTCTCAGCCGTGCTTCACCATTTAACATCGGCAAAGACATCGAGGTCCGGCCATCTTGTTAATGATGTGAGGGCTGCCCTGGGCTAGTCTCCGAGTAGTCACTAATTTTAAAGAAGTTTAATTTCAGTACTCTCGCTGACTCTGTGAAGTGTCGTGTGTGATGTCAGCTTGTATAGGAAGCGTGATGCCTGGGAGAGGATTGCGAGTCTGTCTGGGCTGTAACTCCAGTCTGCCTGGATGTGAAGCAAAATCTGCCACTCCCCACCTTTGAAATCAAGCGACTTACTACTTCAGCTCTGTGAAGCTCGGTGTCTTTGCAGCTACATGGGGATGACAGGGGCGTCTACACACAAGGGGTGTTGGAAATATCTTAGTGCCATTTTTGGCACATGGTAAAGTCAAACAAATGGTAGTTACCTAAGGTATGCTTGCTTGATCATTGAAATTACAATATGCCTAGAGGTTGTGCCTCACATATCAGTAACATGTGCAGAGAACTTTGGAGACTCAACAACATTTCTCATTAATGGGAAAAAAATATTGAGTTTATAACATGGGTATTCAAATTTTTAGATATCTTTTTTTTTAATCACCACTTTCCCATTCTTATCTTCAGTTTCTCTTGAAACCTAGTGCAAGAGTTTTAGACTTTCCTATGCGTTTTTATAACACCACAAATGGGTCTCTGCACTATTTATTGCCTTGTAACAAATTACCCTAAAATTTAAGGCCTGAAAATGACAATAGACAGCCTAAGTGTGGTGGTGCACGCCTTTAATCCCGGCATTTGGGAGGCAGAGGTAAGAGGATCACTGTGAGTTCAAGGCCAGCATGAGACTACATAGTGAATTCCAAGTAAGCCTGGGCTAGAGTGAGACCCTACCTTGTAAAACAAATAAACAAACAAAATTATAATAGACACACATCACCTCAAACAATTCTAGCTAGATAATTTTTGTCCAGGACCTCTCAGATTGTATGTGGGGCTGTCATCAGTTGAAGTCCCGACTCAGACTGAAGGATCACTTCAAACACGGCTCCAGCCTGTAGCAGACAAGGGGAAGCTGTCTGTTGGCTGGAAGCCGACGTCCCATCCCATATGAACCATGCCATGGATTGTGTGCCATAGTTTCTCTTGCGACTCTACCTTAGAAATTACAGTCTGACTTACAGCACTGTACCTATGTCATGTCTTTCATTTAGTCAATATCTTATAGCCAGGGCAGTAGGCCAGGTGCTTTAGTGGTGCACAAAAGTTCAATTTGTAAGTCCTACTCTTAAAAGCTTAACACCCACTCTTGTAACTGTAGCAAAAGGCAATATAGTAAAAGTATCATGGAGGAAGTGATGTCAGTAAGCTCCTTAGGTGTTTCGGGAAGGAGGAGTGAAGTGTTTGTTTGCGTTTTAGAATAAATGGGATATAATCTGGGTCTTTAAGAATGAAATGGGAGCACTGTGGGTGGACAAAAGGGGAAATGCATCCCGTGCAGAGTAAACAATGCGACAGCTTCATGGAGCCCAGGACACAAGCTGAGCTCAGAAGCCGGCAATCAGAACACCTTTAAATAAGTGCACGTAAGGAGGTAAGGAGAGAGGAAAGAAGGCAGAGGCCAATATGTAAAAATCCCTAAAGACCCCGCTGAAACTTCTCAAGCTGTTCAGTAAGTAATGAGTACAATTGAAATTTGTTGAACAACGGGATGTAAATTTGGTAAGCAATAGGTATATGAAGACTCTTTTAGGCTAGTCTCCAGGAGCAATTAGAGAGGAAGAAAAAAAGAGACAGAGAAAGTGGGTTAGGAAGAGCTCATTATGTCTTAAAGAGAATAAGAGGATACAATAAATGCTACCTTAGGATTAGAAATACACAGGTGTCAGCTTGAAGGAATCTGAAGAGTTTAGAAACAATAACTACTGCACTTAAGGGATTATATAATAAATAGATAAATAGAAATTTGGTCCCGTTTTAGAGTACGAGTTGATTTAAAGGAGAGTGATGAGTGTGAGCTAGGATATGCCAGTTACAAAGGACTTGAAAATCACTGTGTTCTCTTTTCCTTTTTTTCTGGTTAGGCAACTGTTTGCTGAGACGAACCGAATCATTATAGCTTGGAGAATGGGACTAATGCTCATTCCAAAGTGAGCAAAGAGGGCAGTGTGGGGAAGGGCAGGACTAGATCCCCAGTGTTCTGTATTGAGTTACTGGGCTGGAGTTTGAACTCAACTGGTAACCGTGATGGTAGACAAAGAAGGAAAAGATGAGAAGAGAAGAATGAGACTAGGGTATACTAGTGCTTGAAGTCACAGGTTTGGAGTCATGTGGATATGACTTCAAATATATGTCTCCATTTCTAGCTGACCTTTGGTGAGCTGCTTAATTTTTTAAGAAGCTTAGTTGCCTAATCTGTAATGAGATTTATGATAAGATCTTGTGAAGTTTCAATGAAATATTTGGCATATCAAACTCTTGGCATAGTGACTGCCCATAGTGAGCATTCTAATCATAGATTTATTGAGACTGTGACCTTTACTCAGCTATCTTAGGAGACTGATAATGTTCTAAGATCTTTTAGAACAGCCAAGTGGAACTGTTGATTTCATTTAGCATCAGATTAATCTCTCATTGCTTATAACTGTTGTCAGGTAAATATCCACATATGTTTACCTTTTCAGGAGGTAAGAGGTCAAGGAGGTTGAAAATCATTGCTGAATGTTCCAACTAATGAACACACGTTTAATACTCATCCTTTCACTCCAAATGACCAGTTAAGTCCCCATGTTAGCTATTTGTGTTACTTCCCATTCGGAAGACATGTTACAATAATTCTAATGATTTTTAAAATTATATAAGAATCATAAATATGATTTGGTAATGGTTATCTTTTCTTGAAAGGAAAGAAAGTATCCTTTGAATTCACCCTTATTCATCCTATTTGTCAAATGAATTTGTCAGGAGTATTTGAATTGCAACATAAAAATAAATCCACTTCAAACTGGGTTAACACAAAGGGGAAAATTATCAATACAAATAAAGGTGAATGGTTTCAGGAGAAGCTGATCAAAGGGCTCAGATAGTGTTTTAAGGTTGTTTCTTTCATGACTTGGCTTTGCTGGTTTCTGGGTAGAGTCTTTCTTAGAGTAAGCTTTCCTTTGGTGGTAGTATGGTTGGCTGACAGATTCAGGCCTTTAATTTATACTTTCAAATATTCTAGTAAGGAACTAGTATCTTCCTTCTGATGGTTCTATAAATCATTCAGGAGTGCTCAGATTGGGCTCTGATAACATTCTGTGCCCTTCCCTGAGCTACTCGTCACAACCAGAGAAGGAGTGCTCTGATGACTGCAGCCTGAGACACTTGTCCTTTTGCATAATGGGAGCTAAATTAGTTTTACTTGATGGAGAGAATTAGAAGTGAAAAATGATGCTTCCCAAGGACAATCAGTATCTTAGCCAAGAGCAGCAGAAAAGGATATTTAAAAAAAAAATTTTTTATGTTTATTTATTTATTTGAGAGCGACAGAGAGAAGGAGGCAGAGAGAGAGAGAGAGAGAGGAGAGAGAGAGAGAGAGAGAGAATGGGCATGCCAGAGCTTCCAGCCTCTGTAAAGGAACTCCAGATGCGTGCGCCCCCTTGTGCACCTGGCTAACGTGGGTCCTGGGGAATTGAGCCTCGAACCGGGGTCCTTAGGCTTCACAGGCAAGCGCTTAACCGCTAAGCCATCTCTCCAGCCCCAGAAAAGGATATTTTGAAAACAAAACTTTCCCCACAAAATAATTCCTGCAATTCATGATGTAAACTGTTAATCAACATTCTGCTTGAATGGATACCATCAAGCACAACAGATGAGAGAACTCGAATCCCTCGCCTCTCTGGGAGCCTTCTACCTTTCAGCATGGCAATCCTGGGACAGCACACTGGAAACAATCAATCAGCACTTGCTGAACTGAGTTGAAACTGATCCAGACCAGACTCATTCTTTCTCTCAGGTTTTCTCCCACAATTTATCTGACCAAAATTTCTGAACAATCTTTTTATCCATGCATAGCTCAGAGGGAGAAGCAAAGGATTCTAACCTTAAGTATTCCAAAGCTTCTCCAGAAAAAGAGAAATGGATGTTTCTCAATGACCAATGATGCTTAAAAGGAAGCCCTGGTGGAAAGTTGGAAAACTTGTACCAGATGTAGAAAATTAATGGATGGATGGAAGAAGTTCAGCTGCTTCTGGATGAGGCAGGAAAAGGCAGTAGTTCATTCCAAGTGCTCTGGAGGGGCAGCTTAAGGCCCTTTAATCTTTGATGAATGTGATTGAACTCTTTCCGCTACTCAAGGAAGACAGAGTGTTCATGAGGGCTCTTCCTGTGCTGGCTTCCTGCCACCATCAACCTTGTCTTTGGCGTAATTATATTCTGCTGTCAGCATTTTAAAATTCCTCTTTCTGGCAAGAAAATCTGGTAGATGAATACATGTGGCAAGCAAAACCAAGTATTACAGAAAGAGCACACTAGAATGAGCCAAGAGTTTAGGGTGGGTGTTCCATTAGGGATCTTTGGGAAGTTATACGTTTCCAGTCTTTGTTCTACTCTTTGATGGCCTCCAATTCATGCCTCCTAGTTATACCATCCAGGTGTCATTGAGGATGTGCATGAGCAAAGATGTGACCTTATAGATCAAGGTATGTTAGGATGGAAATTAATGAGCAAAGCATTTCTTCTGGGTCAATATGCAAGACACTTAGTTAATTAAGATATCACATCTCATAAAATTAAAAGATCACACATTTCCTAATTTAATGATAAAATACTGAGTTCACAGGAAAGGTTAAAAGTACAGCTCAGTCACACACCGGACTGATAGGCATTCTAATGATGAAATCTAGGCGTAGTCTTGGAACTACACTGACATGCAACAACCAGCCAAGCAGCCAACCAAAAAGATGGAAGATCCAGGGAAGATGTGATGAAAAATATTCATCAGTCACCAGCTGCTTGCTGTAAATCCACATTATTTGATATATTGTGTATCAGTTTTCCACTACTATGACAAAATATATGACAAAGCAACTTGAAGACTGAAAGATTTATTTTTGGCTTGTGGTTTCACAGGTTTTGGTCCATGGTCACTTGAATCTATTTCTTCTGGATCTGTGGTGAGGCAAAACATCATGGTGGTGAGCATGTGGTCCAGAAAAGCAGTTTAATTTAGGTGAGACAGGAGGGAGGAAGAGAGAGAGAAAGAGAGAGTGAGCACAAGTGAAATAGTGAGAAAGAGGAAGGAATAAAATGTATTCTAAGGCATGCTCCCAGTGATCCACTTCCTCCAAATAAGCTCTACCTCCTAAAATTTCTACTACCTCCCAGAAAAGTAATAAGATTAAGAATCCATCAGTGGGTCTGGAGAGATGCCTCAGTGGTTAAGGAGCTTGCCTGAGAAGCTTAAGGACCCATGTTGGACTCTCCAGATGCCAGGTTAGCCAGATGCACAAAGGTGAGGTAAGTGCAAGGTTGCACATGCCCACTAGGTGGTGCAAGCATCTGGCGTTAGATTGCAGTGGCTGATACCCTGGCATGCCAGTTTTCTCTACATAAAAAAATACAAAAATAGGGCTGGAGAGATGGCTTAGTGGTTAAGAGCTTGCCTGTGAATTCTAAGGACCCTGGTTTGAGGCTCGATTCCCCAGAACCCACGTAAGCCAGACGCACAAGGTGGCACATGCATCTGGAGTTCATTTGCAGTGGCTGGAGTCCCTGATGCACTCACTCTCTCTTTCTCTTTGCCTCTTTCTCTCCCTGGCTGTCTGTCACTCTCAAATAAATAAAAATAAACAAAAAAAAAATACAAAAAGAAAAAGTAAAAAGTAAAAAAATATCCATCAATGTATAAATCTATTGATACATGATATAATCACTTCCTAAAAGCCCAGCCTCTGAACTCTGCCTCACTGTGTAACAACCCTTCAATACATCAATCTTTGGGGCTCACATCATGCTAGTCTATAATATTGTGGCTACTGCTTGTTTTGGGTGATGGTTTTGTTAGACAGCTAATTACACATTACCAGAGTTGAAGGATAATAGGGATGTACACTTTCCTCATAATTAATAGCTTATAAAACCAAGGGCTGGAAATGTGAGGCTTTAATGACTGGTTAGAGGAGTGGGACCAAGTCCTATTTCACTCTCGGAGGAGACGTGACATCCTGAGCTGCCCAGAAAGTCATGATAACTATATAAACATGATTTCAGGATCCTGAAACCAAACAAGATCATTGTACAGTATGAAGCTTTCTGATAGCGAACAAGAACATAGCATTGTTTCAATGCAAATGTTTTTCTGTCTCCACCCTTCAGGAAATCTGTCTGATCTGGAGATGTTGGGATATCCAAACTCTGTCGAAGCAGCATGAAAATGGCACACATAACTTTCATCAGACTTGAGTGTGGATCAGTCTGTTTTTTTTTTTTTTTTTTTGGCATTGTCCATTCTCACTCATGGAGGGTGCCCCGCTTTATTTATGCTGCAAAAAAAAAAAAAAAAAAAAAAAAAAAAAAAAAAAACCCTGCCAACCTTCTACACTGTATTCTGAGTGTCTCATCTGAATTCTTTCAGGGAGACCACAAGGACCAGAGGGCTAAAAGGAGACGATAGCAAGATGCCAGTGACAACTTGCTTGGCATCACGATTTACTAGCAGAGCTACATGCGTCCCGAGTCAGAACAGGGCAGCATGGGGGTGGCACACCTGTCATGGAACATGCAGTCCTTACAAGAAGGTGGAAAGGACCAGGGGAGCAGAATATGCTGGAACTGCAAATTCCCATTGCATTTTCTGTTGTTCTATTTACATATGTATAATTCTGTACTCTTAAATCCCCCCTTTTAATCTTCCATTTTATTTTATTTTTATTTATTTATCTGAGAGAAAGGGAGTGAGAGAGAAAAAATGGGTGTACCAGGGCCTTCGGCCCCAGCCAACAAACTCCAGACACATGCGCCACCTTGTGCATCTGGCTTTACATGGGTCCTGGGGAATCAAACCTGGGTCCCTTGGCTTTGCAGGCAAGTACTTTAACCACCAAGCCATTTCCCCAACCCTTTCTTCCATTTTTTTAAAAGTAGGAAAATAGTAAAAAGTATTACCCCAGTGTTTCTCTACTTTGCAATTGCTAAGATATATTTTGTAATAATCTGTTTTGAAATAACCCTGTGAGTTAGGCATATCAGATGTTATTCTGAAAATATACATATTAAATCCCAGGGAAGCTTGATATCTTGCTGAGCTTGTAAGAAGCAAAAGGAAATAAGATATTCTTATTCAAGTCCTATGTATCATTCCATAATGTTTCATACCACTATCAACAGAAGCAAACTAAGGGTCAAACATAGACCCACAGTAATATTTTGAGTCAAAAACAAAATGAATTGTGGCCGATACTACCTTATAATCTTTTGGTTAAGGCAATTCCGTAGAAAGAATGAACTGGCGGTAAGAAGCACGGGCAAACGAAAATTTGTAAAACAATGTTGTGAAATGAATTTTGTTATCGGAGCATTCTTTGTCTTAAGTTTTGTGCATTGTAGGTATAACACAATACTTATCCTTAAATTTATGACACTCTAAATATTTTATTTATCTTGTTATTTGCAAGAAGTGAGAGGCACTGAGAAGACACACACACACACACACACACACACACACACACAGAGAGAGAGAGATAGGGAGAGGTTGGGGTAATAGGCATGTCAGGGCCTTTAGCCACTGCAAATGAACTCCAGACTCATGTGCGTCTGGCATTATGTGGGTACTGGAGATTCAAACCCAGGTCATTGGGCTTTGCCAGCAAGTGTCTTAACCATTGAGCCATCTCTCCAGCCTCATGACACTCTTTTTTAAAAATTTTTCATTTATTTATTAGAGACGGAGAGAGGGAGGGAGAGATTGCATGAGAGAAAATGAGAGAGAATGGATATGCCAGGACTTCTAGCCACTGCAAATGAACTCCACACCCATGCGCCACACTGTGCATCTGGCTTACTTGGGTCCCGGAGAATTGAACCTGTGTCCTTAGGCTTCGCAGGCAAGTGCCTTAACTGCTAAGCCATCTCTCCAGCCCCCTAGGACACTCTTTACAAACAAGTTTTTATGGTGTCTTATTTTTTTCCCATGGCTCTAAAATTTATGTTACATTTTTCTTGCCACTAAGTCACCTCTATATCCATAATCAGAAGAAATTCCCATGCTTCCCTGTTGGTTTTGCGGGAACACCTGTATTTAACTACCAGCAATGTCTGCCTAATTTAAACTACAGACCCATGGGGCAAGCACCGGGACTAATTATCCACTCTATGGTCTACCTTGAACAGACTTCAGAATCCCATGATTTGTCCTGCCATCCTGCCTGCTCTTCTTCTCTGTGCCCTTGTCAGGATAGCAGCCTGTACCTCACGGGGAAAGTAAGGCTGCAGTGAATTAGGTGAGCATGTTGCTTTATTTACGGACAGCATGTGAGTTCACCTCTCTGCTTCAACCAGTCAGCATCTGACTTCACTATTCCACATAGCTCTGTACACCTAAATCTGAATGTAGTCTCTCCTGAAACCAGGAGGAGATGAAACTCATGGGTACGTGTCAGTGCTGTTCCCTGGCCCCCACACCAAACTTTAATAAATAAAGATGGGCATGACAAACTGGGTGTGGTGGCGCACCCCTTTAATCCCAGCACTCGGGAGGCAGAGGTAGGAGGATCGCCATGAGTTTGAGGCCACCCTGAGACTACATAGTGAATTCCAGGTCAGCCTGAGCTAGAATGAGACTCTACCTCCAAAAATGAAAAAGAAAAAAAAAAAAAAAAAAGGGCATGACAGCTTCAGCTTTTATCTTTCTTTTTATGCCTGGGCCTAACCTGAAAGGTTGTGCTTAGGTCTATCTAAAACTAGAATTTAGGAGGAATGCTTTGTCAAAAGGGTTTTTATTGGGCAGGAAATGCCACATCTTACAGGGCAGCAGGGTGTGCCTATAGCTGAAACTGATATCTGAAACCACATGAAAGACAACCAAACTCTTGGCTCATAAATTCACAGCATAGAAGAGTTGGCAGCTACTCCAACAGTGTGTTCATTGTGGAGAATCAGTCAGAGCACACATCTTGGGATCTTTTGGACTCAGTCTGTTGGCTAACCAGCAGCATACATGCATCACAAGAAATCATTATTTCTGTTATTTAAATATGTAACTACAGCTATAACTACTGAAATGTTGCCCGAAAAAAAAAAAAAAAAAAAAAAAAAAGAAAGTTTGTGATTTGTTCAATACAGAGTAAGCCTTTGAAGTTGGCACCCTGGGGCCCAGCTTCTTTCCCTGGCACAGTGCGAAAATGGCACATATAACTTTCATCACCACCAGTGTGGGGCTCATTTAGAATTTAGGAAGCACAGTGAATAGCAATTATCAACCAAAGAGCTGGGAAGTGGAAATGACCTAGTAATCAGAGTAAACATGCATTGTGCTGCCACATTACAGTGTGTAAATATCAGAGGGAAAGAGCAGAACGTGGACACAGAGGGTCTTCACTATAAAGGCCCGTGTGGACATGCGGCCTTGGCTTTTTGGCATGGTTTTTGGACGACAGCTACTAAGCATGCTGACTTGGTAAACAGTGGGTCACTGTTATCATTCGCTCACTTACAGGTACCATGACCAGAGAAGGCATGGCTACCATGATTTTTATAAACCCTAAACTTGGCTCACAATGACCAAGACACATATGGAGAGATGACAGCAGCTTGGTTGGAGAGTAGACACTATGAACTGCACACAGTCAGTTCCTCTGGCTGTTTATTTCGATGCAACTGAATGTCAGTTAGAATTATAGAACCTTGCTTCCTTTGTTAAGCTTGGAAAATATTAAAGTTGCCAGTACCAATTTATTTATATTCGTCTTCCAAGCCAGTCAGGTAGGGGGTCTGGTATCAGCTTTGCAAAATGCTGCTAAACGGGGCTGGAGAGATGGCTTAGCGGTTAAGCGCTTGCCTGTGAAGCCTAAGGACCCCGGTTCGAGGCTTGATTCTCCAGGACCCACGTTAGCCAGATGCACAAGGGGGTGCATGCGTCTGGAGTTCGTCTGCAGTGGCTGGAAGCCCTGGAGCAACAATTCTCTCTCTCTCTCTCTCTATCTGCCTCTTTCTGTCCTGTCACTCTCAAATAAATAAATAAACATGAACAACAAAAAAAAATTTAAAAAAAATGTTGCTAAATGGAGCACCTGGATTAGATACTGTGCTCCAGAAGGCCAGGCAAGAATAGGCAGAATCTGGACTTTGGAAATTTATGGAGGTGCAATACAGTAGAAAATTAGGCTCACTGATCAGACGCATTCATCAGCAAGGTTCTAAACAGCAGGCATGCATAATTTCCTACTTTTCCTATTAATGGCTGACACACTGGGAGAGAGTAGATCTAAAAATATTCCCTAGCGAAGGAGAAAGAGGGGTGAAGATTATAATGTTCTGTTTTCTAAGTGCACAAATACCCTTTCCCTCATTGTTTAAAGCTTCTCAATATTTGGGGAGAAGGAAGGAATGGAGACTTCTCCTACAATGAGAACAGTCTGAGCAGATTAGTTAATTCAAGAAGCTATTTGACCTCCATGGAAGCATGGTATGTGGCAGAAATTCTGCTAATCTCCTTTTATTACTGTTTCATATTAGCCAAGCAATGAACATATATATGGTATAAACTTGACCTGGCATTAAAATAGACTGAGGCCACTCATTCTAGCAGAAGACCACCTGCCAAGATTCTGTTAAAACCTTAGAGAGTCCCCTGGGTCTTAACTGTTTCTTGAACCTAGTTCATTACTTTGTTGCCCACCAGAAGTACAGTTATGTTCAGACTAACCATTGAGTTTGGTTGTTAGCGGCCAATGATCTTTTCTAATTTTATTATTATTATTATTATTTTTTATTTTAGAGACAGTGAGAGTGAGTGGGAGAGAGAGAGAGAGAGACAGAGGGAGCAGAAAGAATTGGCATGCCAGGGCCTCAACTACTGCAATCAAACTCCAGATGTGTGTGCCCCCTTGTGTACATGTGTGTGACATTGCATGCTGGTATCACTGTGCATCTGGCTCACCTGGGACCTGGAGAGTCAAACATGAGTTCTCAGCCTTCGCAGGCAAGCACCTTAACTGCTAAACCATCTCTCCAGCCCATGAGTACTTTTTAAAAAAATTTTTTTTGTTTATTTTTACATACAGAGAGAGAAAGAGGCAGATAGGGAGAGAGAGAATGGGTGTGTCAGGGCCTCCAGCCACTGCAAACGAACTCCAGATGCATGCGCCACCTTGTGTATCTGGCTTATGTGGGTCCTGGGGAATCGAGCCTTGAATTGAGGTCCTTAGCCTTAACAGGCAAGCGCTTAACTGCTAAGCCATCTCCCAAGCCCCCATGAGTACTTCTTATACAGGTGAGTCACTGCATCTGGGATGGATACCTAGAAACAATAATGTCAAGTTGAATAGGCATAGCATTCAGATTGACTCAATTCTAGAAATAATGGCAATTTCTCTAAATGGTAGTGCCTGCCATGTTTCAAAGCATTTCTCCACCATATTACATCACATTTTGATAAATTAGGATGAATTGGAGTAATCCCTACCTTTTAGCCCAAGCAAGACTGATAAAGATAAGGCAGAATTACACTTAGTTCTTGATTCAATGCATAGCCACACACTATTTACACTCTGAGAAAAATTATAAAATTACTGTGCCCACAGAGGGTGGTTTTCCAAGTCTATTTCATGTCTATCTCTCAGCAGCAGCTGAGGAGTATTTTACAATTTTTTTTTGTCTCTATAGACTCTGAAATCAAAATGTTTTTTTAACTAAGATGTACAAATAATTTGTTTTAGCTGTTACAAGGGAGGCAAACTTAAGGTGTGGCTTCTTCACAGAGAGTACATAACCTTCTGAAGAGGTTGAAGACAATCTGATAGAAAAGTTCTATGAGGAAAAGATTAGTCTTCAGGCTAGAAAGCCCAGAAAGTCCCTTGGGAATTACCACACACTTTCAGTCGCCACTGACCTCAGGATTTCATAGCCCGGTCTAGATCTGGATTGCAATTCTACTTTCTAAGGCCAGCGTACAGCTGGTTTTATCCACAATGTCGTCTATTAAAGATTTGCAACGGTGATAACTAAGTGACTTTACTCTTTGGGGTTTGTATGTTGTATTACATGTTTCATTGTGTGTGTGTGTGTGTGTGTGTGTGTGTGTAAGGGACTGTGGCAGTGAAAGAGAAACTTATATTTGCTCCTTTCCGTGAGCTTCTTTGCAAACAGCAATGGAAGCTAGAGTGTATCACAAAGCAGTTTCTTTCCTTGAGGTGTGAATTGCTGTGAGGAGGAAATTTGTGAAACATCAATGAGGACACAGAAGCAACCAACAGATGGAACTGGGGCTCCGTGAACAAGCACACCTCTTGTCCACTTGCTCTTTCCCTGTGGCCAAACATGTCTGAATTCTTTTGGAATAGACCATTTCCCAGACAATTCAATCTCCCGGACACATGTTAGATTTACTTGCACACGGCTAAGGCGGGTGAAGCTGGCTCTACTGACTTGCTCTTAGTCTGTGGAGTAAGAAAGGAATAGATCTGATGTTTCCAGGCTGCCATTCTAGAAGAACATGTCAAAGGGTTAGAGCTTTTTAAACCATTTAGTACTTACTACCTTCATTGTGATGAAATACAGGAGGCAAAGCACATACTATTTTTTTTTTTTCAAATGCAGAAGAATGAAGACAGTTTAAATCCAACTCTTTCTCAAGTTTTATTTTTTTGTTTTATTTTGTTTTTTTCAGGTAGGGTCTTACTTTAGCCCAGGCTGACCTGGAATTCACTATGTAGTCATCTCAGGGTGGCCTTGAACTCATGGTGATCCTCCTACCTCTGCCTCCCTAGTGCTGGGTTTAAAGGCATACGCCACCATGCCCAGCTCTTAATTCCAACTCTTAATGTCAGCATTGTATTGTGAAATCTTGTTTTCTGACTTCAGAACAGCTTGATTCACTAGGGCACATTGCCTCCCTTTGAACATAAATAAAAATAGCCCAACTTAATCAAACTATGTTTGCCAGGATCCAGCCTATAGGGAACTTTTATTTTTATAGCAAAGAGTAACACATGCTTTATACTAGGCAAATTTTTTTTTTAAACTAGGCAATTTTAATGGCAGTATTGGGAATAATGGAATACCTATTGAAAAGTGGCGTTGGAGAGTGGTCCACACACGAGAAAACAAATGCATGGCCTCTTCACCCAGTGAGAAAAAAAAAACCCGGTTTGGTTTTGAAGTTGAAATACCATTTGCAATACTTTCCTTCCCTGATGGTCTTTTTAACTGCAGTAAACTAAAATTCCTACCAAGCAAGTCCTACACGTTATATGTGCCTCTTAGAAATGTGTTGAATGAGTGAAGAGAGAAATGAATAAGATTAATGTGTAAAGCAAAATACTTCTTATCTACATAGGAAGGAAAGGCCCATATTAAAACTGCATCTAATAATGGAGTAGTGGTTGGTGCATGTATTGAATGCGTATAGTGTTCTAGAGGCTTTTTATGTACCAGTTCATTAATCATGAAAACAATTCCATGAGCTAAGTTCAGTGTGATCAAGTCACTTACTCAAGGTCTCAGAGCTAGTTGAGAAAGGAAGAGGGACTCAAGTCCAATACTAGAGCTTTGGTGCACTTAAGTTAGGCACACAGACAGCTGTGGTAAAAGTGTCCAGACCAGAGACCTTGACATTGTTCACTGAGTCGGTGAGCCCTTCACCTTGATGATCCACACCCTGTTGCTCACACTTGGGCTTCTTTTCCATAGAAACATTGCTTTGATTTTGTTGAAAACATGGAAAGAACTTGTTGAAAAGTCAACAAATAAACAGTTCATTGAAAACGTATTTATGAGCCGGGCGTGGTGGCGCACGCCTTTAATCCCAGCACTCGGGAGGCAGAGGTAGGAGGATCGCCGGGAGTTCGAGGCCATCCTGAGACTCCATAGTGAATTCCAGGTCTGCCTGGGCTAGAGTGAAACCCTACCTCGAAAAACCAAAAAAAAAAAAAAAAAAAAAAAAAAAAAAAGAAAACGTATTTATAAACTTTAACAGACAACTTTGCCAAAGTGAGCTTTCCAAAATTATAGTTTCTAAAGGTTTAGCACCTTTTTTCCTTGGTATCCAAGGCACCACTGTGGGAGCCTTATTCAGATGTGGGTTCATTATAAAAATGCAATGTCTATTTTTTTCCCCTGACTTTAAAAAAAAATTTTTTTTTGTTCATTTATTTATTTGAGAGTGACAGAGAGAAGGAGGCCGAGAGAGAGAGAGAGAGAGAGAGAGAGAGAGAGAGAGAGAGAATGGGCGCGCCAGAGCTTCCTGCCTCTGTAAATGAACTCCAGATGCGTGCGCCCCCTTGTGCATCTGGCTAACGTGGGTCCTGGGGAATTGAGCCTCGAACCGGGGTCCTTAGGCTTCACAGGCAAGCGCTTAACTGCTAAGCCATCTCTCCAGCCCTCCCCTGACTTTTTGAAGACTCCTTAGCTTTCAGTTTAATATCACTCTGACCTCGGAGTCTTTCTCGTCTCTCAACAGTAGGTTAGAAAGCCTTTCCTTAAGGACTTCCTTTCATATTGACTTAAAAAGACATTATAATTTTACCTCTCCCTCTTCTCTCTCCACCATTATCCTATGTTAAAACTACTTAGGAATTGTCAAGTGTCCTAAGCGTCACTATGAAATGGGTCACTTTCACTTCCCTTCTCACAAGATCTGCAAATCTAGTACATTGATTTTCTCTTGTACTGAAGTTTGCTTGTCCCATCTAGAGTCTGGGTTTAATCTCCCAAGTGTGAGCTCTGAAGAAGAAAAAGCATTTCTGACGTAGAATTCTTATCACTAAGCAAGATGCTTCGAGAAGGTGAAGATGTCAGTCTGCGGTTTGGTCTACTTTGGCTTCTCTTGCAGGAAAACTTGTGTTGCTTCAGTTTTGAATTGTCAATACTTATGAGAACCCACCCTGAAAGTGACCAGGCAGCCTCATTTGTCCCTAGCAACTCTAAATTATGGGAGCAACCCCAGTACCATGTCTTGGGTGACATCACACGATACGATGAGGGCACTGTGATCAGGAGGGAAAGGAACCTTGGGGGGACCAGAGTGATCAGAAAGCAAAGAGAAAACATGAGCCCTCAGGGGCTCAGCCTTTACCAGTGTCCAATCACTGCTGAAGGTCACACCCTAGAAGAAATGGGTACCCTCCCACTACAAGTATGCTACTGCTTTGTGTTCAAAGAGGAGCCACAGGATGGACCTCAGTTCCACCACGACCTCATCTCACAGAGCACTGCACACTCCATTTTGGTGCAGTTCCAGAAATATGCATGATCCTTTCTTCTGCTCCTAACTTGACAAGTGTGATCCACAGATCTCTAAAGAATTCTGCTCTGCTAAATATTCACGAGGCTATCTGACAGAGTGAAGGAAGAGAGATTAAGCAGAGACAAAAAGAGCCAGACAAGAGACAGAAAACATGTAGTTGTTAGAATTTACAAGATGGAAAGGAAGTTTATATATATCAAAAACTTTACTGGGTCTTCTTGGGGTAAACAAATCTACTATATTAATTATTTAACACTTTTTCATTATTTTTTAATGATAGATAGTATTGCAGAGAGAAGATTAGTCAATTTATGGCAGTACCATTCCTTTATAATCACCTTTATTTTATTTAAAACACTTTCTGGGCTAAGTTATTTTGAAACAGTATTCCTATTTCCTACTGAGAGGAACCCCCACCCCTCTTTAATGGCGTGATGATTCCAGTCCAAATGCAATGAGTTTCTGGAAATGGCAAGTGAGACACTTGTTGCCATGGTGATTGTTAATAGTTCTGACTCAGATATAGTGTTGCTATAGCAACTACATTGAAGCCCTTGGGAGGCAGTGCAGTCTTTTTTTTTTTTTTTTTTTTTTTATCAGCAGAAAGAGGCCAGGAAGAACCATTCTAGTAGCTTCTTGCTGCACTGCAGTGACGAAGCTCTCAAGGCTATTTCATCCAGATGAAAGATAGTCCTGCTTCTGCACTGACGGAGCAGATATGTTACACTGGCCGGACACATGCAGTCCCATGCATCATAGCAGCCAGCGCATGATCTGCCTTTTAATGAGTTCTAATTTTTTCTCATTTATTTATTTATTTATTTGAGAGAGAGAGAAAGAGGCAGAGAGAGGGAGAGAGAGAAAATGGGCATGCCAGGGCCTCCAGCCACTGCAAACGAACTCCAGACACATGTGTCCCCTTGTGCATCTGGCTAATGTGGGTCCTGGGGAATCGAACCAAGGTCCTTGGCTTTGCAGGCAAATGCCTTAACTGCTAAGCCCTCTCTCCAGCCCCGAGTTCTAATTTTTGTTTTTGACTGTCATGGTTTGTAACAACACAGGTTGGCTCAAGTGAGTATCCTGAAGATTCCTTAATTAACATCACTGGCAATACAAAAAAAAAAAAAAAAAAAAAAAGCAAAGGTCAAAGGCCGAATAGGTCAAGATCATCGAGATGTAGTTCACTTCTGTTTTGATGTTGCCACATAAAGGTGAGAGCCATGGCTAACAAAGCAGTTGGGAGAGTTGCTTGAATCGTCAGGGTTTGGTTCTCTAGGTCATATGATTATATTCCATCTTACATGTACCCAGCTCTTAACAATATGATTGGCAGGCGGAAGGCCCCCAATAGATATTATGAATAATAAGTCTGCTTATGAGGCAGTAGACAATGCTGTTTATTTTTCCCTGCTAAGACCACTCATTTAATTTTGCACCATTGCGAGACGTTTGCTACATTCTGCTGCACTTGCAGATGAGTGTATCAAGGAGGCCCGTGTTCTTGAGTAGCTGGAACATCGGTGGAGGTCTCTCCTGTCAGGGCTTGTTCCTACTCTTCTGCATGACCTTTCAGGATCTGACTGTCCTAGATCCTTTAAGCTTTTGTTCAGTCATGTGGAGCAGCCGCGATGGAATTTAAGGGCAGCCCTCTGGTGGCCTTGTCACTGGTGAGTAGAAAGAACAGCTCTTTCTAAGACTGCTAAACAGGGGTTGTAAAGTGACGGGTTGAGAAGAGCCACTCCCCTATTGAGTCCATTTGCAAGTACTTTATTTTTATTTCTGATGCAGTTTTAAAAATATTGTTTATTTACGAGAGAGAGAGAATAAGAATGGGCATACCAGGTCAGAAGTATGCACGCACCACTTTGTACATCTGGATTCATGTGGGTACTTGGAACTCGAACCCTGGGCCAACAGGCTTTGCAAACAAGCGCCTTTAATTGCTGAGCCTTTTCCTCAGGCCCGTCTGATCCATGCTGGACCTAAGACATTTCCTACCCCCTTTCACGTTACTGTTCTCTTATATGTGCAAATAATGCTTCATGCGTGGCACACGTCCCCTGGGCCTAGCTTGGTATTTTCATTGAGCAGAAAGTCAGTGGAAGCAGGTTAAAGAAATGAGATGTTTTCTTCCACTGCAATTTACCTTTCAATTGGATTCTTCTTCCTGCCTCTGAAGGGAACTCCTGTTTAATATGAGGAAAGCACAGGAAGCGATGGGGACGGTTGGCTTTAATAGCAGCGCTGTCTTCTGGGTGGGAAGAAGAGGAAATAGAGGGAGGCCCCAATAGTGTAAAGCTTGAAATTTAGTTATGTGCCACTTAAATGGGCAGCTGCTTGTTCTGCCCGTTTAAGGGACCAGACCTGATTCTGTGTAGACAGTAAATACTTGTGGAATGAGTGGTCCTCTTCCTCAGGGGTCCGTAAGCTTTATACATGGAGAGATGATTCCGGAGGGTAGTCTCCATTTTCTTGCTCCATCATGTTTCCTGCACAGCTGGAACTGTAACAAAATGTTAACTCTACGCTAATGCAGTCTTCCCCTCATTAGTCCGGTGTAGAAGGACGATGGTCCCTTGAATAAAATTCCTGTTTATAACCAGGTTGCCAAGACGAAACCCATATTATTAGGCTCTGCTTTGCATGTTTGAAACCTCTCACTTCCAATCGTAATATTTCATAGCTTTCTTCTTCCTATCCAACCTGTATTTAAATTTGCCAGGGACTTGGTGTTACAGGCTGTTTCTTTTCTTTCTTTACCTTTTCTTTTGTTGAGAACTTTAAAACATGAACGTTGGCTTGAAATATATTTGTTTAATGAACTTTCTTTAATTTAATTTATTTATTTACTCTTTGTAGAGACAAGCCCTGGCTGGCCTTAAACTCTCCATCCTCGTGTGCTTTACACAATTTTTTTGGGGGGGTGGGGGTTGAGGTAGGGTTTCACTATAGCCCAGGCTGACCGGGAATTCAGTATGTAGTGTCAGGGTGGCCTTGAACTCATGCTAGTCCTTCTACTTCTGCCCGCACCCCAGTGCTGTGATTAAAGGTGTGCACCACCATGATGCTTGGCCATTTTTGTCTTTTACTATACATTGTAGTTAAATGTAAAAAGACACATCACATTAAGTTTATCGTTTCAGTCATTTTCAAGTGCTCATTTTGGTGGGACTGAGAATGTGCACATGATTACAAAAACTTCCTGTTTATATCTGGTTAGAAACTTGGAGGCTCATGAGATATAGCTCAGTGAGTAACGTGCTTGTTGTGCAAGCATGAAACACGGTTTTAGATTTCTAGCATCCTTGTAAACGCTGGGTACGGTGGCATGTGCCTGTAATCCTAACACTGGGGAGGCAGAGATAGGAGAATCCTTAGGGCTTGCTGACTAGCTAGTCTAGCCTGATGGGTGAGATCTAGGTTCTATGAGTATAATGGTTAATCTTATCAACTTGATGGGATTTAGAATCACCGTAGAAATGAAGCTCTGGGCTTGTCTAGCACAGACAGCACCATTCCATGGGCTGGGTATCCTAGGCTGCATAGAAAGGAGAGAGCCAGGCTGGAGAGATGCCTTAGCAGTTAAGGTGTTTTACCCGTGAAGCCTAAGGATTCATGTTCAACTCTCCAGGTCCCACACAAGCTAGACACACGGTGACGTAAGTGCACAAGGTCACTCCTGTGCACATATGTCTGGAGTTTGATTTCAGTGGCTGGAGACCCTGGTGCACCATTTCTCTGTCTCTCAGTCACTCTGTCTCTCTGATAAAAAAATAAATATACAAAATAAAAATGAAAAGAGAAAGGAGAGAGGCAGCCAAGCAGAGGCATTCGTCTCTGTCTGCTTCCCTGTTACCAGTACAATGTGACCAGTTCTGCTTCATGTGCCTGCCACCGTGTCTTCCCGCCGTGTTGGACTGTAACCTTTTGGTTAGAGTGAGTAAGGTCACAAATAGAGTTAGAGACCCTGTCTCAAAATAAGAAGGTGGAGAGTGATTGAGGGAGACATGTGGCGTCAACTTTTAGCTTCAACATGCACATGCACACACGGCCATATACACATGTGCGCCATTACACACCCTCACACATACCAGTATGCATATACATAATAACACACACACACACACACACACACACACACACACACACACACAGTGTCATACCAGAAGGAAAGGGAAGTAATGAGGAGGTAGATGGAGTAAGGAACATAACGGCATAAGTGCAATCTCTCCAATTAAAATATAGTTAAGAAAGGAGGCGTGCTTGTTACAGTATACATGATCTCCATACTGTCAGTGCCAAAAAGCAGGAAGTGGGCCACATTAATCCCATGGTATGAATAGAAATCTGTGGGCTGGAGAGATGACTTAGCTGTTAAGGTGCTTATCTGTGAAGCCTAAGGAGCCTGGTTCAATTCCCCAGTGCCCACGTAAGCCAGATGCATATGGTGGCACGTGCATTTGGAGTTTGTTTGCAGTTGGTCCTGGGATGCCCGTTCTCTCTCTCTCTGTCTGCTTATTTCTTTCTCTCTTTTTCAAATAAATAATAATTCTGTCTCTTTCTCACTGTCTTAATAAATCAGAAAAGAAACCAACAGAAATCCAAATAAAACTGTAGTCAAAACCTCAAATTGGTTTTATAGCTGAGAAGCAAACTCAGCCAGTGTTTAACTGCATAGGAAGTTTGAGCCAGCCCGAAGAAATGCTCAGAACAAGGAAATCAAATTCTTGTGAAGATTTAAAAAGCATATCTCTGAAAATGATTTAACAAGATCCACAGAAAATTTTTTTTAGAACATTGCCTTCTCTAAGTAAACACGCAACTACTTCTAGGGAAGAGAACCAGAAATCTGAAAGCATTGTAAGATAAAGCAAAAGCAAATACATGAGATAACACTTTATATGTGTCGAACACAGTACTCAGCCCTAAAGACTTGTCTAAAGCACCTAAGCCTATAAAGCTATTGCGCATTAGCATGGTGAAAGGCAGAGAAATCAATATGCACCAGCTAATTCAGGCCTGTGTGCGGACGACCCAGACAGTTTGCCATCTGAGCAGTCAGGAAGAGGCAAGGTCAAGGTTGTGCCTTGAGGTACAAGAGATGAGAGAGCTGTGAAGTCTAGCACAAGAAGAAAGTGTTGTACACTTTTACTTGTTTGGGAAAATGGCATTCTCTTCAAACTGTCCTCATGTAATCTTATTCTCACAACCGCTTTCATTCATTCGTTAACATTTTGAAATCTGACACCACTGTCTGCCCACTATCTTCTGCTCATGGGTTCCCTCCAGGCAAGGCTATAAAACATGTAATGTCTTATGCATATGTTAACTTGTCTAATCAGGCTTTTTAAATTCTTTTCACTGAATCTCTTACAACAACTTGGTGAGGTAGTTAGGGTTGATAATGACCATCCCATTCCATAGGCAAGCATTCGATAAAGTTAGAAGACATTTTAAGAATTTCCTTGTATAGCAGAGAAAATGGAAGGATTTCGGGGTTTTGGTAATATAAGTTAAATATTTTATCTACTTCTTTTTATTATTTTATTTTATTTTCATTTATTTATTTGAGAGAGAGAGAGAGAGAAAGAGAGAGGTAGAGGGAGGGAGAAGCAGATAGAGAGAATGGGCAGGCCAGGACCTTCAGCTGCTGCAAACAAACTTGAGACACATGCGCCACCTTGTGCATCTGGTTTACGTGGGTCTTGGGGAATCGAACCTGGGTCCTTTGGTTTTGCAGGCAAATACCTTAACCACTAAACATCTCTCCAGCCCTATTTTTTAAAAGAATGTTTGAAGGCCCTTGAGAAGGACCTTGATTTTCTCCCGCCCCTTGAGACACCTCTTACCCCAGTGGCTTAGTCAGCTGTGGATAAGGGACATTAGCATCGGGGTGTCCTCTTTGAGCACACAAGCAATGAGCCTGGTGGAAAGGGATTCACGATGAGAAGCAGACATCTGAGGTATGAAGCATGACTTAGCAAATGAATATGGTCAAGTAGAAGAGAGGCAAAAACGCCAAGATAGGAGGAAAGCAGAGGATGGTAGGTGACAGTGACCATGGTGCGTGTATGGCAGGAGCAGCCACGTCTTTTTGGTAGCACAGAACTGCTCTGGGAAAGCAAGAATCTGAGACAACTAGAGGGATGGTTAGTGGTATAAAGTTTCTACATAACAGTATGGTAGCTCAATATAGTCATCCTGGTCGAAAAAAGAAAGTCAACTGTGGGGCTGGAGAGAAGGCACTTGGTCTGCAAGATATCTTCCCTGAACCCACGTAAGCCAGATGCACAAGGTGGCACATTCATCTGGAGGTCATTTGCAGTGGCTAGAGGCCCTGGCATGCCCTTTCTCTCCCTCCTCCCTTACCCCCCTCTCTTATAAATAAAATATAAAAAAAGTTTTAAAAATCAATTGTGGTCATTGTTAATTTATTTCATATATTCGTATAAATTAAATTTCTTGGTTACTTTTGATGGTTCATTTTTTTTTTTCAAGGTAGGGTTTCATTCTAGTCCAGGCTGAGCTAGAATTCACTATGTAGTCTCAGGGTGGCCTCCAACTTATGGTGATCTTCCTACCTCTGGTTCCCGAGTGCTGGGATTAAAGGCGTGTGCCACCACACCCGGCCTGGTTGAATACATTTTTGTTGATTTAACCTGAAGACTTATTCCCTTGCTTTTTATGTTCTCTAGAATTAGGAATAATTTTGTGTTCTTTGTATTCCATGTGCTTTCATACACATTTGATTTTTTTTCTTTTGTTTAATCTACAATTTAGTTAATTCTGTTGGTCACGTCTCTCCGCTTGCAGGATGTGTGAGGAAGACTCCTATGCAGGGGTACAAAATAGGGCAACGGTCTGGTCTTTTAAATGGGGAGAAAACATAGTGGCTCTCTACTCACTACCTGTGCAAACTTAGAGTTGAACTCGGTCCCATTTTCAAAGAGGCCGGTTAAAAAATGTCAGGCATTTAAATTTTGTTTGTTTCTGTCGAGCATTACCACACATACTGCTGAAGCTCACATTGCTGACAACTCGGAGAGGACTAGGCTGCTGGATGAGCCCGACTTTCCAAGCTTATCGCATGTTCCACCTTGCATGACCTCTTACGCTGCCAGAAATGTAACTCTGAACCCTAGAAACACTTGGTAGCCTTCCTGTTCTTTTAATGTGCTCAGGCTATACATAAAACAATGTCTAATTTTCCTCCTTTCTTTCCTGCCGAATTAGCACTAATTGGCAGGCAGCTGCGGATCTCTGTCTACCCCGTGGCCTCTAATTCTTTTCACATCCCAGCCTCTCAAGAGGGAGTCATCTTACCTGACAGACAGACATGGGCCCCTCTTCTTGAGGACAGCTGACTATTTGCAGTAACTTGCTAGGACTGTCATAACTAAATAATATGAACTGGGTGGCCTGAAAACAGAAACTTGGCATCTCTACTCTGGAGGCTAGGGTTTCCAGAGCACGGTGTTAGCTGGGTTTGTTCCTTCTGGGGACTGTGAAAAAGGATTCGAGAACGTCATTCTCCCGACTTCTGGTAGTAGACGGACAAGCTTACGTACTCCCTGTGTCCTGGAAGAAGCATCTTTCTGCCTTCATTTCCACTACCTTCTCGTGGCATTCGCCCTGTGGACCTGTCTGTCCAAATTTCTCCTTTTTATAAAGACATCAGCAATATTAGATTAGAGCTTACAGCTCACTTTCATTGCTCAGTTTTAACTTGATCATCTCAATTTTAAGTTGATTGCTTCTCCAAATAAGGTATCTGGTTTTATATAGGTACTAGGGAATTGAACCCCAGGCCAGAAGGCTTTACAAGTAAACATTTTACTCATTGACCCATATCCCCAGTCCTAGGTGATGTCTATTTAAATGAAAGATGTATGTTGGAGTCAGTTCTTTGCTGGCTGGACTTTTTCTTTTCAATTTTATATTTCTGCACTGATTTTTTTTTTAATTAAGAATCTAGGACCCTTCTGTTTTCTTTCAATTCTAATTATTTCCTCCTAGTCTTTTTATCTTGATTATTTCATATACTTTTTAAAAACGTGGGATCTTTTCTCTGCTCTTTTTATTCAAAAGCAGGGTTCCTGTCTCTCTGAAAAAGTGGTTATTCCCCCATGGAAGAAAGTGTCCTAGCGAGTCTCAGGGTTTTAAAGCATATTCAGATCATTTATTCCTTATAATAAATAAAGCACTCAGTTCTGCCAATGACTCACTCTTTCAAAATATGTATTTTAGGGCTGGGGAGATTGTTCAATGGTTAAGACACTTGCTGAAAAGCCTAAGGGCCCATGTTCGATCCCCCAGATCCCAAAAAGCCAGATGCACAAGGGGACACATGCATACAAGGTGGCACATATGTCTGGAGTTCGATTACAGTGGCTAGAATCCCTGGCATGCCAATTCTCTCTCTCCCTCTCTCATAAAAGGCCAGTCTGTTGTGCTTGCCTCAAAAAATGGGTATATTTTAGAATAAACCCTTTATAATTACTATAGTTGTTTCCACTCTTGACTCGTTGTTTTGAAGAAGGGAGAAAGGGGAGCTACAGCAAATGTGAGGATTTATAAGCCATGAGGAGTCACAGTGCACAAACAGTGCATGCTTGGTTGTATGTTTTGCTTGAAATTAGTTTACATACTAACCTTAAATGATACCGCATATACCTGTGCCCATGGAAGTATGTCACACATGTAGTTCTCATTCATCACACACGTTGAAGGAGAAAAAAGCATGAAAGTCATTCTTTTGGAACCAGTGCCTTCCTGGGTGCTAGGGGCCTCCTCTTGCGGGGGGGGGGGGGGAAGAATCATTCACTTTTAGTTTAGATATTTCCTTTTTAAGTTTCAATCAGATTTTTTATACATATCCTCAGATAGGACAAGGAAAATATTATTTGTGACAAAATTTAATACACTGGCTTTGCCAACATACTTTGATAGTTCAGTGAACCATCATATATTAGTAAACTTATCTTTTCTTGTCACATTAAAAATATATTTTAAATATTTTATTTGAGAGAGAGAAAAGAAGCAGAAAGACAGAAACAGAGATAGATAGATAGATAGATAGATAGATAGATAGATAGATAGATAGATAGATAGAATGGGTGCACCAGGGCCTCCAGGCACTGCAAATGAATTCCAGATGCATGTGCCACCATATGCGTCTGGTTTATGTAAGTACTGGGGAATTGAACCTGGGTTCTTAGGCTTTGCAGGCAAGCACCTTAACTGCTAAGCCATCCCTCCAGCCCACATTAAAAATATTAATGCTCAGTTTCTTCCATGAGCAACATCAACATGGACTGGGAGCTTCAAGGTTTCAGTTATAATATGGTGCGCAAGGTAACAGGTTACTGTCACTTGAGCAAATGATGGTATTTTTACACTGTATCAGTAGCTGCCTGTGAATACTTTATATGTTTTAAGGCATAATACTTTTTTTTTTTTTTTTTTGGTTTTTTGAGGTAGGGTCTCTAGCCCAGGCTGACCTGGAATTCACTATGAAGTCTTCAGGATAGCCTCGAACTCACAGTGATCCTCCTACCTCTGCCTCCTGAGTGCTGGGATTAAAGGCGTGCGCCACCATGCCTGGCTTCATAATATTTTCTTAAACCCTAAACTCATGATGCTCATACTCATAAAATGAGCATATGGCAATTCATTAATTGATTAGGAATCTGGTAAGATTCTACAAGTCATTCCCAAGATGACTGTAGCAACACACTCAGTGAGATGTAAGCACAACAGCACGAGCCACCAGCCGGTACGTAGAGGTCGTACTTCATGGCACGACATCATTTGCCGTTCTAAGCACAAGAATCATTTGTGTTATTACACATATTCCTTAACTTCCAGAATTGTAAAATACCTCAAAAACACTATAAGATACAGGTTTCTTTGAATGAAATAACATGGTAGGAGGTGCTTAACAGGATAATCAGTCATTAAATATGTGCATCCCAAAAGAATCTCAGTTACTCTGATATAAATATGGGGCTCTTTGCTCCAAACAAAATGTTTTGTTACCATCTCAATTCATAACATGCACGAAGAATGGAGTTGCTTTAGTTGACATGAAAACAGGAATTAACTAAGTGAACTTGTGACTCTTTCTCTGGCATCAGTCACTGAATCAGAGACTTTTCTCCCTTTTTAAGGCGGTAACAAAATAATGGGTTTCATTATAACATTTGTATACATATGTGTCATTGCAATTTGGGAACCACTGATTTCTGTAACAACTGATTGGCCTTGCGGTCAGTCTCTATGGTATGTGTTAGCAACATTCATTTACATTTGTTTCACCCATGACTCTACCCACTTCCCCCTACAAACACGCACACACACACACACACACACACACACGCACACACGCACGCACGCACACACACACACACACTACCACCACCACCACCACCACCACCATACATATATGTACACACACTCTGTGGTCTATCAAAAACTACAAGTATCCCCTTGTAGATCCTTACATATCTTTACAGATTTATAATTTGAAAACTATTTATCCCTGCAGGATTTCCTAGCTCTAGCTCTGAATTTCATATAATAATTACAGTTTACATGAAAAAAAAAAACTTTCCATTCCAGTAAACTTGCACCCAAATAGCCTTAGAGTACTCTTGACAATAACCAGCTGAATTTTAGTGTGACTCCATCTTTGTTAGTAATGTATTCTGTTTAGTTTCTTAATTTTGAAAAATAGGGCCATATTTTTTTAAATGCCTCTGGGCACATGTACTAAAATATCTATAAATTCTAAAATCATGTTTCCTTGTTCTTTATTTCTATTTCAAGATGGATATTGAAAGACTGCTGTCATTTGAAGTCTGTGAAGTCCTCCCTTCACAAATTAGACAGTCTCTGCATGAATTATATGTTCTGGCCTAAGATCTTTTCTCTCTTTCCCTGTTGTAGACCTCACCATGCTCTTGCCTCAGTCTTCCTGACAGGCAATGTGTGGAATCTTTGCTAATGGCAAAAAGGATTTTATTTCTTTTTAAATATTTTTAATATTTATTTTTATTTATTAGAGAGAGAGAGAGAGTGCTGCAAGGTCTCTAGCCACTGCAAACGAACTCCAGACGTATGCACCACCTTGTGCATCTGGTTTACATAGGTCCTGGGGATTCGAACATAGGTCCTTTGGCTTTACAGGCAAGTGCCTTAACCACTAAGCCATCTCTCTAGCCCATGGATTTTCTTTCTTAGCACTGAGGCCCCTTGCTAGTAATTCCCAATTGTAACCCCATGTCTTATTGTCCCAGGTCCTTACAGTGGGATTCGCTTCCTGATTTATTTCCCAATTTCCTGCAATTTGTTCCTGGGATCGTGCTGTCCATGGCCTTGACCTGCAGCATCTGTGTGTTCAGCTGAACCAAGATGCCTTCTGGTTTCTTCTTTTCTTGCCCTATGCAGGTTGCCAGGGTAACCACTGTGCCTTCTGCCTCCGTGTCATCCAGGTTAGTGTTTGCTGTTCTGGCCCGTCCTTTCGCTACCCAGATCCTCACCCGACCTTTACAAGATCAGAACACTGATGTAAATTTCAACATTGTTTAGCAAAGTCCTAAAGGTTGCTTTTCTTGTCCTGAAACTGTTGTACCTTTCTCTAAAGGGCTCTCATAGTGAAATGTGATACTTTGGTAAGAGACTAGTATTTTCTTTAAAAGAAATATTTTATTTATTTATTTATCTATGAGAGAGAGTGAGAGAGAGAGAGAAAGAGAGAGAGAGAGAGAAAGAGAGAGAAAATGGACACACCAGGGCCTCTAGCCATAGAAAACAAATTCCAGATGCATGTGCATCTGGCTTACATGGGTCGTTGAACCTGGGTCCTTAGGCTTTGCAGGCAAGCACCTTAACCAATAAGCCATCTCTCCAGCCTGAGATTAGTATTTTCTTAAGCAGCACTAATTGAAATCTCATTCAGTCCTACTGGTTCCCATGGTTACACAGTTCTTCATTTCCTCCTGCTTTCTCTTGATTAAGGCAGAAGCATAGATAGACTAAGGAGACAACCTGGCCAAACAGTTATACTTGGCTTAGGGAAGACTACCTACTGACTTTTGTGCTAAATATTTAAAGTCTTTGTTATTCTGCATAATTTTTCTCTGAAGGACATACTATTATGAGCCTCTTTCTCAAGGAAAGCCAGAATCAGGTGCCAGGGTCACCCGGTGAATAACTTTGGAACCAGGATTTCAGTCCACGCTTCTCTCTGCGTTCTGCCTCCTCCCGGGGTAACATACCAACACAGTATCACAGTCCAGCATAGGTGGTCCGCAAGCTACGAAGGTCTGACATAGTGATTTTATTTTAAACGTTATCATGGTGCAAAAATGTGACACTTATTGGTAGAAAGTATGAGTTTTGATCTTTTCTTAGCCTGTGTATATTCAGTGTCATACTTTCTGTAGACAATGGGCAGCCTCAGGGAACTAACTGCCTGTCTATCATGCAACCAGAAGGGTGAACCCCCACACTTCACAGTGCCTTGTGGTGTTAAGCTGTGATGTTTGGTTAGGTATTTCAAGAGCATCTTAGATTTTGGATATTTTCAGTTTTTGATGAGCTTATCAGGACACAGTCCCTGCAGAAGATGTGGAACACCTGTTCTAAATGGATGACGATCGATCTTGGCTTATTTGCATTTTAAAGCATTTATATTCAGTAGTGGTGGGAATCTTTGCAGACAGATCATTAAGCAGAAGCACTGGAATACCAGGGAGGGCACAGGCCAGTAGAGAGGAGGCTTGAACTCTAATCCCAGCTCTTAGGCAAGAAGCTCTAGAGGCTTCTGTTTGCTCACTGGTAAAACTTGATAGCTTACCAGACACTGTGTAAGGTTTCTTCCAGAAGTATAACTATTGCTTCCTGAGGAGCCTGAAGACTGTGGACAGTGTGATCAGTCTGTGCACCTCAGAGAGAGGGAAGACTGCACGACACGTGGGTTAGGCCTGTGTGGTGAGGTTAATTATACAAGTCAGACGTGCTCGCTCGTTTGTCTTGTCCTGTCTTGCTCAGTGTCAGGCCTCTGCTGAGGGAGTCAATTGAAAACTGTGTACGTGTGGGCAGCAGTGTCACTTCCTAGGATGCTGCCACCAAAGTGGCAGGTCAGATCACCAACTGGAAAGTCAAACACAATCCCCTTTAGAGCTAGTGTCTCAGCATGGAGGGGCCATTCTAACATGACCACACTGGGTTGGGCTCCTGTGAAAAATAAGGGAAATGAATAAGGGTGTCCAACGAAACTGCTCTGTTCTAAGCAAAAGCATAAAATGGCAAGATGAGGGGCTGGAGAGATAACTTAGTAGTTAAGGCACGTGTCTGCAAAGCCTAAAGACCCAGGTTCAATTCCCCAGAACCAACATAAGCCAGATGCACATGGTGGAGCATGCTTCTAGAGTTTGTTTGCAGTGGCTAGACGCCCTGGTGTGTCCATTTTTTTTTCTCCCTCTCTCTCTCATAAATAAATAAAAGTACTTTTTTTTAAATGGCAAGATGGAACTCTGGACAGCATTCTGTAAGATTCCATGGACTACAGCGTGAAGGAAGGAGGCCTGGCTGGGTGTTCTTGCATGATGTGAGCGACAGACAACCATGGTAGGTGGTGATCAAAAATGAGGCTGCAAGACATGTGTTATTTTGTCTTTCTGTCTCGCCTTCCTTTTCCATCACCCCATCTCTCCTGTCTTGAGGAGGGGTGTTGGACTCAAGATGGCCAGAGCATTTCGCTCCTGAGGAAAGTAGATGCTGATTGGCTAGAGATGGATATTACCTAAGCAGAGCTAATCGGTGGCGAATTGTGGTTATTGCATAAGGAAAAAGAAGCTCTTGTCCTGAGCTTATGAACTATAGAGATCCCTGCAAGATGAGAACAAGTAATGGGGCTTATCGTGGGAAAGAATAAGGCAACGTGGGAGAAATGAGGGCAACGGAGACTAGCCCTTGGCTATAGACCTTGTCATATACTCAGCCCCAGATACGTCTGCATAAGAAAACACTCAGACCTTTCAAATATCTGATTCAATAAATGCTTCTCCCAGTTCTTGGCTGTAGCACTTAACTCCTCACTGCAGGGACCAAACACCCAGTGAGAAACAGCTTACGGAAGGAAAGGGTTTATTTCTGAATGACAGTTCCAAGGAGACCTTTCATCATGGTGTTGGAAGAGCGAAGCTGGCACGAGTGGGAAGCTGGCTCACATCACCGCATGTCAGCAGGGAGGAAGTCCGCTGGCTGGCACGGTCAGGCAGGGCTGGACTGTGAAATTCCAAGACACATGTCCTCCAGCAAGGCTCCACCTCCCAAAGGCTCCACTAGCCATGGATCAAATACGAGGCTTAATCATAAACACATGAGGCTGTGGGGAACTTCCTACATCCAAACCACCACATCAGCACAGGGCTATTGACCCCTAACTTACATGGAATAAAATTCACCCTGTTTAGGTGATTAGTGGCAGTGAGAGAGCCTGTCTCAATAAGTGGTGGATGGTGTGCCTGACATAACATGTGAAGTTGTCTTTTGGTTTCTAAAAATATGTGGACACATATGCCCACCCAGGTGTCCACATGCATACATGCCCACAAGCACACCATAGACACGTAAACAAAGCATTCCCTCATTTTAGGTGGCATGTCCCTAGATTTAACTCCCAGGTAGATTTGGTTCAAGTCGAAAAAGTGAAATTTTTAACTTCAAGATCTACGGGTAAGATTAACTATGGACAGTTTAAAATTATGAAGAATAAATGAGTTGGTCTGTAAGGTATTGAAACACAAAGTAGCCTACAATGATGAAGTCAGGATGGCATCGGGAGCAACAAGAAGGGTGGCACAGGATAGAGCCCAGCTTTGGGCTGGTTTCGTAAAAACGTATGTAAAGAAGAATTGCATCCTGATGATAAAATTAGTTTAAACTTAAATTATATCCTGACCTCAAATCAATATTCTAGGTGAATTAGATTGAAATCTAAAAAAAAAAAAAATAATAATAATGGAAACATTTAGGGGAAGAGAGCCTGAAATGAAATGTCAGTCTTGAGCTGGCGCCTCCTTTGTCTTATCTCAAATCAGTTTCGGTCTTTCAAACTTACCTAACAAAATTACATGTAGTTGACATCTTACTTTATCACACCCATGTCATGCAAAAATATATTGGTCTCCGCTAAAAGCAGAAGTACTCTGTTTTGATACACAATTTATTTTCATTAGTTTTTTTTTTCTTTTACTTCTCAGAGGCAATTTAGTTAGGCAAGATTTGTGAAAATATTTTTCCACCACGTTAAACATATCTACAAACATATTCCAGAGGGAACATTTGACAGTGAGCTCTGAGGGTGTGGGCCTGCAGGCAGGCAAGGTGAAGGGCGGGCTCGTGTTGACCGCAAGATTCCTGTGAGGTGAAGCCACTGTCTGCTTCTCGGCAGATGCTCCTGCCTGGGGGTTAATGTTTACCTTGATTTAATGTCTCATCAGAAGCCTGACACCCACAGCAGTCTGGCTGCAGCAGGATTAAATGAAGCATGGCCATTTCTTTAAGAGAGAGTTAAGCCTCAAGCCTCTGGCCCTGGAGGGGAGGGGCAGGACTGAAGAGAGAACAAAAATCTATTTATTGAACTAACAGAGATAGAGTGAGAAAGGAACAATTTAACCACCTTCACTGCAGGCCCAGTGTAGGGACAGGGATGAGGGCTGTAGCAAGAAACCTAGGGATGAGGCTCAAGGAAGTTGTCTGGGGAGGGGGGTGAACTTTCAGGGAACCAGTTCCAGGAGTCAAGATCGCTGCTACTTCTGGAACACATCTACCCCACTGCACATCATGCAAGGGACCTTCAGACAAAGGGACAAGCTTTGTGTTTAAAGGGAAAAGGAAGGGAGATTATTTTCAGAGTTTGGAAGTTGAATCCAAAGCCTTGTCAGGATGGATTTTGCAAGGGTAGTGTATTTTTCTCCCACAAGGAAGGCTAAAGCAGGACGGGGGGGGGGGGTGGAGGGCCTGTCTTCTGGGGGGTTTTGCCTCTGGCGGGGCGCTCAACAGAGCACCAGAAGCTCAGCATTATGCGTTATCCTTTCTGCTCCTCACCCCAAAGGCTTCTTGATTCCCTTGGCAAGCCATTCTGGTATTCATGGAAGAATGTAAATGATTCTTGTAACTCTTTGTTCTTTTAGCCGATACTATGTCCATGTTATGGGAGCCCGAGTTTCTAAAGATTTTCAGATTCAATCAGCACTAGGTGCAGTGATATTTATTTGTCTCATCATCAACACTCGGGGGTGGAGCTAAAGTCTTACACATGGGAGTTCGCAAAACTGTTGTCTTTGAACTCGTGGTCTTCATGAGCTTCTGCCAGATTCTCAGGCTGTCATGTGTCACCTTCCCTTCGTCTACAGAAGTAATTATTTTTACTCATTATTTCATTTCATTCTTTTGTACTTTCTGGTCTCTCTCTCTCTCTTCATTCTCTGCCTAACTCGGGAAGACCTGCAGAAAAGTCAAGGACACTTAGGTTAAAACCTTTCCCATGTGCTTTGCTGCCTGTAATGGGTTACTCAAGAAACTGAGTTTCAGTTTGTGTGTGTCTTTTGTTTTAGTTTCTTAACTTGACCGTGGTGAGTTTGAAGGGTTTGGAAAAACATTAGGCACCCATTTCAATAAAACCAATTTAACTTGGTCGCTGTGATTATCATTGTTTTGTGAGACGTTCCTGCCACGGAGCCCACACTAGCCTCACGCTTGCTGCCTCCCTCCCTGAGCTTCTTGAGCGCTGGGGGTACAGCGATGCGCATGGCCGTGTGGCCTTACTTTACTGTTGGTGTGTATGTGTGTTCACACACGCCACAGCGAGTGGAGGTCAGAGGACAGCTTCCGCTGTTGGCCCCTGCCTTCTGCCGTGTTTAAGTCAGGGTCTCTCGTGGCGTTGTTCACTACCATGCTTGCCAGGCTAGCTGGTGCATGAGCTTCTGGGGGATTCTCCTATCCCTGCCTCCCTTCTCACCCTGGGTATCCCGGGGTGACAGACACTAGAGCGACAGGGTCTGGATTTGACGTGTTTTCTGTGCATCTGAACGCAAGTGCTCATCTTGCATGGCAAGCACTTTAGCCATAGCCATTTTCTAAGACCATTAACCCATTCTTTTTTAAAAAAAAAAAAATCAATGAAAGCCTAAACCTGTTATTACTACAGTTCTGTGCCCATGCTCATGCAAGCATGAGCAATCCTAATTTAACTCAGCAGGTCACATGCACATATGCAAAAGGCATGAAAATAAGCAGAAAATTACTTGGGGAGAAGAAGGGTTGGAGTGGGTGTGGGAAGGGGAATTAAAGAGGGTAATGGGGAGTGAATGAGATTGAAATACATTACATACATGTATAAAATTATCAAAAATAAAATAAAATTTAAAAATTAAAAAAAAAAGTTGAGTGAGGTCAGTTAAGTTCAGAACAATACCTGACTTTGGCTAACTAGAAGGAAGATGGTAGAGTCACTGGCCAGTGGAAGAGACATAGCACATCGCTTCTCCTTCACGCCTGACAGCAGCAGTCTGGAGGAAATGTCATGAGGGGAGCCTTCATCAAAGTACCCTGACAAGTAGCCACGCCTCCGCTCATGCTTGCTATCAGAATGCACCACCTCAACATTACCCCCGAGTCAAACTGTCCCCACAAACTTAAATTCCCATCAGCACTGTACCTTCTGAATTAAAGTTTCTGGGACTTTTTGTCCTCCACCTCAAACTGTCATCAGATGGAGTGACTTGGCTTTGGGAAAGGCGGTTCGTGGCATCCGAGATGAAGCCTGGAGGAGCAGCAGTCAGGGATGTCTGTTAACTGTGTTTTCCACAGCTGGGCAATAAGCCTCTCCCTGCAGGGTCTGTGTAGCTAGCACACGTCCTTGTCTGCCACAGTAAGATGTGGTCTACAGAATACACTGCACGCTTTCTGTGTCTTTATTCCTACTTCTTCATCACCTCTCTTGTCAGACTGCAACATGCATTGGCTATTGTTATATAACAAAGCACTAATATTTAGTGTTTTCAAATGGAAATAATTTAGTATTGCTCACAATTGTTTCTGCTGGCAAAGACTGATCAGGTGACTCTCCTCCTGGTCTCCCAGAGGTCACTCGTGTGGCTGTGGCCATGTTCCTTCTCGGTTGTGGCTATAGCCCTACTCACTCACCTGAGCCTTAATGTTACATGCTAAGTGCATCTCACTCTCCGTGTAATCACTCATTCAGTAATTCAGCTTCCTTTTCTTAAAAAAAAAATTTGTTTATTTATTTATTTAAGGGCGACAGACAGAGGGAGAAGGAGGCAGAGAGAGAGAAGGAGAGCGAGGGGGAGAGAGAGAGAGAGAGAATGGACGCGCCAGGGCCTCCAGCCACTGCAAAAGAATTCCAGATGCGTGTGCCCCTTTGTGCATCTGGCTAACGTGGGTCCTGGGGAATCGATCCTTGAACCGGGGTCCTTAGGCTTCATAGGCAAGTGCTTAACCACTAAGCCATCTCTCCAGCCCTCAGCTTCCTTTTGACATGGTAATGACAGTATTCCAAGAACTGACTATGGGAGCTGTGGTCTAGACTCTACAGTTGGCTACACTCCTATTTGTCACTCAGATCCGAGGACTGGGCAAATCAATTACTACTTGATAGTAAGGCCTGTAAAATATCGTGATTCTATTTTTTAATTTATCCCAATCTGTTCAGTGTTTTCTAAATGCTAAACATACTCCGCAGCCATTTCTGTTATACCATCACTATCAATTTTGAAGTTCATTATCTTAATGTAATTTGCAATAGAACTTGATTATTTCCATTGTCATGAATGTGGTTTGCCAAAGACATCTGCCATTAAGAAATTTCATTCTTCTGCAAATGTTTTATTGACAATTTTCACACATGTACATAATATGTTTTGATCATAATCCCCTCCCATTACCTTCTTGTGTTCCCCTTCCACTGAATTCCATCTTCCTTCCAATTATCTCCTCTTCTTTTTTTTTTTAATTTATTTATTTGAGAGCGACAGAGAGAAGGAGGCAGAGAGAGAGAGAGAGAGAGAGAGAGAGAGAGAGAGAGAATGGGCGCGCCAGAGCTTCCAGCCTCTGTAAACGAACTCCAGATGCGTGCGCCCCCTTGTGCATCTGGCTAACGTGGGTCCTGGGGAAGCGAGCCTCGAACCGGGGTCCTTAGGCTTCACAGGCAAGCGCTTAACCACTAAGCCATCTCTCCAGCCCAATTATCTCCTCTTCTGATGACTTTTTTTTTTTTTCTGCCAACCTCTCATACATGACTGAATGTTGGTGGGCCCAATAAGGAAATGTCACCTTTTTAAAGGAAATTCTTTTTTTTTTTTTTTTTTTTTTTTGGTTTTTCTTAGTAGGGTCTCACTCTAGCCCAGGCTGACCTGGAATTCACTCTGTAGTTTCAGGGTGGCCTCGAACTCACTGTGATCCTAAAATAGAAATTCTTTTGATATCCTTATTGTCATATAGTACTTGCCAAACTCTGTATCTCTTGGTTGATTTTCCTGACTGGCTTCTGTATCTGAAGACATCTATTAAGGGATAACCTTTGGGTCTGTTTATGGGCAATCTTATTAAAAGCCAAGGATTTTCATAGTAGAAAATAAAGCCTGTTAGTGTCCAATCAAATTCTAAACTTGCTCAGTCTTTTTTTATTTTATTTTTTTGAGGCAAGCCCAACAGACTGACCTATTGTTTTAATGTGAGAGAATGGGAGTGTGTGTGTGTGTGTGTGTGTGTGTGTGTGTGTGAGAGAGAGAGAGAGAGAGAGAGAGAGAGAACTGTCACGCCAGGGCCTCAGCCACTGAAAATGAATTCCAGATGCGTGTGCCCCCTTGTGCATATGTGTGACCTTGTGCACTTGTGTCACTGTGTGTCTGGCTTACATGGGACTTGGAGAGTTGAACATGGGTCCTTAGGTTTCATAGGCAAGCACCTCAACTGCTAAGCCATCTCTCTAGCCCTTACTCAGTCTTTATAGACAACAGATTTTTCAGATTCAATGAGTAAATCTTATCTAACCCCAAAATGGAAATGTTTTGCTTGTTAAGAATACCTACAAAACTAGTTCTTCAAAACAAAAGATGGGAAGAGGAATGGATTTTACATATCCCAAAGCATTCTATGTCTTCCAAAACATTGTATTTGTCTATGTTATGGAAAGCATGCCTATGGAAGAGGCACCTTAAAAGTTCTCCTGGTTCCATTTACTTATGAGAATCACGAATCCATGAAAAGTCTAGTGATCATATGGATCCTCTTCCCCGAAAAATCATTGTTTGGTGATAAATTCGGTATTTGGGGATTCGTCGTTCTCTGAAAACCTTTTATGACCATGCTATAGTTCTTAACATGCAGGGTTTCTATGAGGCAGCTGAACTGCTTGTCAGAAAAGGCAGTGTCTTTCTTCAAACTCCAGCATTGTGGTTGGTGTAGGCTAGGTAAGGACCCAGACAACGCATTTTTAACAAAAATATTAGGTGGTTATAACACAGGTTGAATTTTAAGACATGCAAGAGTTCATGAAATTCCCATTTAAAATATTCTTTTAGCATATATATTGAAGAGACTGAAAATATCAGATGGGGAACTGGAGATATGGCTTAGAAGTTAAGATGCTTGTTAGCAAAGTCAAAAGACCTAGGATCAATTCCTCAGTACCCATAAAATGCCAGATGCCTGAGTACAAAACTAATTTAAAAAAAAACATGAATTGACACTGAAATTTGAAAGTTTTATTTGTTTCAATCAGTAAATATGATTTTATGCATTTTCTTCTTTATTAACATTCAAGCACCAAGCCAGTCTTACATTCCTAGAATAAATTTTACTTGCAGTGTCATGATACGAAAAAAAAAAAAAAAAAAGCCAGATGCACAAGATGGCATATGTACCTGGAGTTCATTGGCAGTAGCCAGAGGCCCTGGTGTGCCCATTTTCCCTCTATCTGTCTCTCTCTCTCAAATAAATAAATAAAACATTCTTAAGTACATCAGATGGTATTTTGTCCAGTTTTCTGGATTCAGTACACTTTGGAAGAAGCCTAGTCACACAGCTATTACGTCTGGCTTTCTTGTGATGTCACTCCCATAGACTTGGATTGGATGAAGTTTTTTTTTTTCCAAGTACACACAGAAATATGATAGGGTTGTTAGATGATTTAGTTGTACTCATAAAATCTTGACCTATTGATTATGCCTAAACTGCTTCTAAAGATGCAACAACAATGATTTTTATTGTCCTGATGGTCTTCAAATCCCTGTTTGTTAGTGAAGTGATCTGCTTCTCTTTGGTGATATTGTTACATATGCAGGGCTATAATCATGCATTCACATGTTCCACACACTTGTCATTGTGTCCTACAACATTCTACTGTGCCAGTGTGCCAGGATAGGTTTAGTTTTCATGGTAGGCTTGGGCTAGAAGTCCCACTTAACATTAGCTGGACATCTAGTATCTTGTTTTTCTAATGATTACTGTGAGTAAGAGTTACGTGAAGGCAGCATGAAAACTGACCTTGGTAGTTGAGCCTTAAACTGGAGCACGATGAGCCTAAGATAAATGAGAAATAAACCAAACCCAAAATGCTGTCAAGGAGTAAACATAATTTTCGGCATTACAAAGCATGGTGTTATTAAATTTTGGATTACTGTCATAGAATGTTGGTCTCTTGAACTCTGTTGGTTGGGAATCTAATTTGGCTCAAAGGAGGGGATCTGATAAATTTTTGACTAACAGACTATTTTATTATGTATGAAATAAGAGAATCAATGTAGGCAAATAACATTTGAATTTTATTTTAACTAGGAAGGAAATAGCTTATTATTAATGTAACAGTAAATGCTTAATACCAAAGAAAAAGAACATAAGGGTTATTCATATGCCCTAGGCTTTAAAAGCTGATTGTTAAAAAAAAAAAAAGCTTACTTAAGATTCTAAAAGGAAAATAGATGATGAAGGGCAGAAAGTTCTATAAATATAAGTCTGACTGTACAAAAATTTTGAAAAGTTCAATGAGAAAGGCACAAGACATCTATGCTGGGCGTGGTGGCGCACGCCTTTAATCCCAGCACTCGGGAGGCAGAGGTAGGAGGATCGCCGTGAGTTCGAGGCCATCCTGAGACTCCATAGTGAATTCTAGGTCAGCCTGGGCTAGAGTGAGACCCTACCTCGGAAAACCAAAAAAAAAAAAAAAAAAAAAGAAAGGCAAGACATCTAAAGAAAATAATGTAGATATAGTCCATTCTGTGTCTAGGTTCATAAAAGATGTTTCACAAAAGATATAAAGAAAGTCATACAATGGCAGACAAATATAACACATGATAGAAATATAAGAAAAGTACCAAGAAGCTTAAAGCACAAGTGAGATGAATGAGGTAAGCTTTGGCAAGACAGAGGAAAAAAAATGACAAAAATGATTATCCTAATTATATAGACTAAAAAGCTATAGGTCAATAGATTCCAGAAGAGTTACAAGAAAACTCAATACTTGAATGCATTTCAATCTTTTAAGTTTTAATTTTTTTTGGGGGGGGGTGGGGTAGAAAGAATTGGCACACCAGGCCTCAGCCACTGCAATCGAACTCCAGATGTTTGCGCCACCTAGTGGGCATGTGCGACCTTGTGCTTGCCTCACCTTTGTGTGTCTGGCTTACACGGAATCTGGAGAATCGAACATGGGTCCTTAGGCTTCAAAAACAAGCACCTTAACCACTAAGCCATCTCTCCAGCCCCATTTCAATGTTTTAAAGAGAGACATGGTAATGCCAGAAAGTATGAACTAGGACAACTTAAAATTAATTTTAACAGCATTTAGAGTTTGATTTTAAAACACAAGGTTTATTAACCTCAGGAAAAGAACATGATGACCATCAGAAATCAATATACATATACCAGAAATGATTAAAGCCATACTGACTTCATAGCATCCTACAATAGTGATTGGTAATTTAGGAACCAGAAATTGACTTAGGGTCTACTGATTTCTGTGAGGGATTTGAAAATATTTCCTGAGTCATACTTAAAATGATAAAAGGCTTTACAGGCTACTAAATGAATTTTTATTTATTTATATTTTTTATGATTTTTATTTACTTATTTGAGAGAGAGAGAGGAGCAGAGCAAGGGAGAGAGAGACAGAAAATGGGCCCATCAAAGCATTCAGCCACTGCAAATGAACTCCAGATACATGTGCCACCTTGTGCATCTGGCTTATGTGGGTCCTGGGGGATCAAACCTGGGTCCTGTGGCTTTGCAGACAAGTGCCTTAATGGCTAAGCCACCTCTCCAGCCTTATTTATAAATATTATTAAATAGAAACTTTGTATGGACACGTCATATGTTGTACCATCATTTCCCTCCCCTCTGTTCCCACTCCACTAGTGGCCTTCCATAGCGGGATTGCTGGTATTCACCATGGAGGTGTGGGTTATGAGTTGTGAGAGCAGCAGTCAGTCATTGTGTGTGTGTGGGAATACCTCTGGATATTCCCTCCCACCAAGTGGCTCTTACAGTCTTTATGACCCCTCTTCCAACAAAATTTCCTGAGCCTTGGTGGGTGTGCTTTAAGTCTACATTAGTGTTGAGCTCTCAACAGCTTCTGGATTTCTGCGTTGGTGCATTTTGAGTGTCCTCAGTGTCTGCCTCTGTCACTCTGGCGCAGGTTTTCAAGCTTGCCTTAGAAACAGCATTGCTGCTCGTCATCTCTCCCGTTCCTCTCTGTGGTTTTACCTGGGCCCTAGCTGCTGTGCCACAGGTGGTTTATTTCATGCCAGGGATCCTTGTCTTGTTGACAGATTTTGGTTGTCCTTGGTTTTTGGTGCTTTCTGGAAAAGAAAATTAGAAATAGATTGTCCAACGGAGAATTAGAGCAGGATAGATTAAAGGGCATGAGTTGTTAATTTGGAGAGATTTTTGATGGCTGTAGCCACCCATTTGAACAAAGATTAGTGGGAGTTTCTCAATGGAGTCCATAATCTTTGCTTTCCATAGAATTCTGACTTGGTTCCCTGTTCCAGTTATGGGTTCCTTTCCACAGCCTCTGGTTACCCATCTAGGCTGTGGGCCACTATTGCACAGGTGCGTCCGTCTTGTCAGGATGGTTGCTTTCATACAGCAGGGTCCCCTGCTTGCTCACGTTGTTGGCCATTTTCCCCCAGCAGCTCAGGTAGCACTTTTCTGCACTATATGGGCAGACCATCTGGGAACTGGCTTCCTTCCAGATTCAGCTGGATCTCTTGATGTTCTGCTTAGGCAGCATGTGGCGTCTTCAGCAACACCTCAGGTGGGCACCCAAGTGCTTTGATAGAAGCCTGTCTTGTTTGGGGGACCTTTTTAGCTCAACAGCTCAACATGGATTGTAACCAATTTCTGGTACTAGGAGTTGTAAGCCGGAGCCAAATATTTTAGGGTTAGGCTTCATCCTACCCTCTCTAATAGCATTCTCACCAGACAATCCCTCCATGCTTCTGTTGAGGGTTGTATCTTTTAGTCTGGTATTCAGGAGGAAGGTTTCTATGGTACCAATTCATTTTGGATTTGGTTTTGTGTATATCTTCCCCCTCCCTCCATTCCCTTTCCCCCAAACTCTTTCATCTCTTTTATCTGTCCCTTGAGTTGTGTGTGAGGTATGCCTACAACTCAAGCTGTTCTGGTTTAGGAACCACACATTAAGGAGAACATGCAGTGTTTGCTAAATGAATTCTTCTTCTTCTTCTTTTTTTTTTTTTTTTTCAGTTTTTCAAGGTAGGATTTCACTCTTGCCCAGGCTGACCTAGAATTCACTATGTAGTTTCAGGATGGCCTCGAACTCACAGTGATCCTTGTACCTCTGCTTCCCATGTGCTATGTGCCACCACACTCAGCTAAATGAGCTTTTTAACTTGTTAAGTAACTGCTGTTTAATATTTACAGAGGAAGGTCTTCATTTTGATAGAAATGGTTCTGTCCTTGGCACTATCCAGGTCAAATTTTATGTCAGTACCTAGAATGAAGGACCATGTGGTGTACTTTATAAAGCACATGCAAGTCTTAGGTAAAAGGAAAGACTGCCTACAGACGTGGTAGCACACGCCTTTAATCCCAGCACTCAGGAGGTCAAGGTAGGAGGATCGCTGTGAATTCGAGGCCAGCCTGAGATTTCATAGTGAATTCCAGGTCAGCTTGGGCTAGAGCAAGACCTTACCTTGAAAAACAAAAAACAAAGCAACAAAAGAAACATCATGACCATAATTTTGTGTTAGGATGTTGTCCACTTAGATTTCACTCTTGGCAATATAGCAAGCAAATCTGAATGGGTAGAGTATAAAGATAACAAAAAGGATTGTGGACGATCTTGAGCACTTGGTCTGTAAAAAGAAATGCTAAGAGTCCCACATCTCCAGTAGGCTGAAAATAACTCTTGAAAGACGTCTACACCCTGTTTTTTGGAATTTGTGAATATGTTACCTTACAGGGTAAAAGTGCTCTGCAGATGTGATTATGTTAAGGGTCTTGAAATGCAGCATTGTCATTACAAAGATCTCTATAGGAAGGACCTAGGAGTTTCAGAGTTAGTCAGGATGATGAGAAGATAGGAGCAGAGTAAGGGGGAAGCCTCTGGAGTTAGAGAAGGTAAAGAAGTTTGGTTCCCTCCAAGAGCTCCCAGAAAGAACAAAAATTCTGAACTTTCAGCCACAGAATTGTTATATAGTTGATGTTTTTTTTTTTAATTTTTAGCAATATTATTTATTTATTAGATACAGAGGGACAGAGGGAGAGAGAGAATGGGCATGCCAGGGCGTGTAGTCACTGCAATGAACTCCAAATGCATACACCAAGATGTGCATCTGGCTAACGTGGGATTTGGAGAATCAAACCTGGGTCATTAGGCTTCACCGGCAAGAGCTTTAACTGCTAAGCCATCTCTCTAGCCCTGATTTTTTTTTTTAATATTGAAAAATTTCACACATGTTCCTAATGAATTTTACATAGCTGACATTTGAAGCCACTGGGTTTGTTCTAATTTGCTACAACATTCGATGGAAGCCGGCCAACCCATTTACACATAGCTAAAGCATGTATGATAAGGTCTGTTCTAAATTCCGATATTCACCCCAGGGGGCCACAGGTGGAAAATCATTAACTATCCTGGTTAAAAGAAGTATCCATCATCCAGTGTGGACCACGGCTACATATCTTGCATTTGCTTTTGTTCTATTTGGCTATACCATAGCACCACTGCGGATCTTTACTCCGGTGGCCTGATAACTTGGCACTGCTAAATTCTAGTCAGGGGAAATGCAGCCTTTCAGTGCTGGCTCCTCATCAGATGATTTTCACCCAGGCTTTGTTTCCTTCACAGGCTGGAAGCAGATAAAGGGTACCGCAGCTCTCCGTCTTTCCAGTCCAAATGCTCAAACGCTCTGCATTGATGCTCTTTGTTTTTCGGTTGTGATAAATGTCCTCCGCTCTGGCGTACTTGGTCAATAACAGGAGTTTTAATTCTTCTCCAGGAAAGTTGAAAGAGAAACTTAATCACAATGATTTCAGAAGATAAGTGCATGGAAAAATTATATCAGCAAAATGTGACGGTGTCAGGTCCACTGATGAGGAAGGAGAGGTGGTGGAGGAAGCACTAAGAAACGATCCTTCTCATTGTAAATCACCCAGACACCAGAAGCCATTCTTAATACTTCACATGAACGGATGGCAGTTATCACCATAGGAAAAAAAGAGGTCGTCTTGTCTGGGAGCCATCCTTTTTATTGAATATTTATAGGGGTGGTACATTGTATTTTATTACAGGACTCAAGCTTAGTTTAACAAGCTCAGTCCAGGTCTTGAGTTGGAACCATGGGATGACACCTTCACAAAAGCCAGATGTTATAACAAAGGCATGTTTTATATTCAATTAGCAAACCAGTGGTTAATCACTACTCATGTTCCCATAAAAAAAGAGATAATGCCTTCTTTGTGAGGAAGGACTGCCAGATTTCTCCTGATGCCATGGTCTCTGGAATCTTCTGTTCAACATAAACAACCCACAAAGGTCAATAAAACCACAAACCTTATGAAATAATTAGTTTGGTGAGCAACCCAAAAGCATAAAATTTAGACATAATGCAAGATACACACTAATTGCTATACAGATGATGACACAACAGTAAGTTGCTTTTGGCAACATAGTAAACATGTCTAGTCTAGGATGCAGATTCATCAAATAATTCCAAAAAACATATTCAAAAGTTGGAGGGGGGCTGTCGTGTGGCTGTTTCTGAGTTGGACATGATTACTGCCATCTTGAATTATTAGAGCAGCTGTGATCACTTGCACAAGGGCTCCCCCCACTCTTTCCTGAGGATATATATACAGTATGTAATTGATGAGAGATATAGCTATCTATAAGTTGCAAAGCTCCTATACGCAATCCCTCACTCATGCTTCTATAAGTAACCCAAGAAGTTCATTGGTCCACCAATGTGGACTTGAGTGCAATCAATTCTTTGGACTGTCGTTATCCATCCTATCTGGGCTGAATAGAAACATACTCTATAGAAAAGTCACACAGCAGGGGTTAACATGCAAAAATAATACGTTGCCAAAATAAATGTTCAGTTCAGTTAATGGCGGGTCCCCAAAGATACAAGGTCATCAGCAACTCTTCCAAGTGATGGCATGAAAGACACCTGATCAATGAACAACACTGGCACTGGTGTGCTCTAGTCCTTGTCCCCACCAAGGCTGAAATGTGCAGCTGGATCTTTAGTCTCCATCAGCATTCTTAGCTCTGTCCTAGTTAGGTTTCTATTATTAGCCAAGGGAATTATAAGAACTATAGGCCTGTCACTTGGAAGTATGTATCAAGACAAATATCAGAGACAGTTCTGCAGGGAAGAACCTCCTTGGTCTAACAAGGGAAGATAGCTTCTTAAAGGCCTTTCACACCTCACCGAATGAGAACCTTTTGACTTTCTAGTCAGTCAAAGAGAACACAAGGAAGGTAGTTTCTTTCCATGTTAGCCAGCGGGCATCAAGCACTCATGATAAGGAATCCGAAAATGCAAGAGCTAAATACTGTGTTATTGGAATGAATGGAAAAATAATTCTAAAATTTGTTTAAAAAAATTACTTGAGTGCCTTGTAATTGAATATTCACCTGTCACAATGTTCTCCTCTGTGATAGCTCAAAAGCCCACTCTAACTGCTAATCTTGCTGATTATCTAGCAGAATGTCTGCCTGACCTCTCCTTCAGCAATCAAGGCAGCTTATATGGTATCACCATTGAGAAGATGAGAATCCCTGACCTGGGCCAGAAGAGACAAGGCTCAAACTGTTCTTAGAGTGTTTGGAGAAAGATTGCTCTGGCTAACACCTTGATTTTGGCTCTGCAAAATGGGTTTTGGGCATTTGGCCAACACAATTATAACAGAACGAATTCCCACTGTTTCTTATACCAAGTTTGTGGTAATTTGTTACAAGTGTCACAGGAAATGAGTATGCCCATTATCTATACAGCACCAGTAGGTAAGAATGCTCAAGCATCGCTTTGTCTTAGCTGAGGAAGTTTGAAAGAACTCAAACGGCACAGAATCTTTTGAAGTTAACCCCGATCCTCAAATGTGAAAAAGAAAAGGATGCTGATTAAGTTTTACATTTTACTAAAGACTTCCAATTGCTTTTGACTTTTTTTGAATTAAGACAGAAACCGTCATATGGCAAACATGATACAAAGACAGACTTATGTTGATGATCTCTATTAGTAGGCCAAAGGATTTTTAGCTTGGGGAAATAGGAGAGATTGGGAGATGATTGGAGAAACCTAGTGAGTATAGGCAGAGGGTGAGATTGAACACTCTGGTTTGAACATGTTCATCTAGGCTCTCTGTTGGCGGTGGCCAAATGGCAGCGATGGTCAGCTCTGGAGTATGACACTGATGGGCCACCGTTTGGCAGGGCTGTGGCATCCGAGATGTCACACCGAGATGTTCTTTGGCAGGGCCAAGAAGTCTTTCAGCAACCTCCTTCAGTGCCTGTTGTCTGACAGTTTGCACTATTGCTATCTTTTCCTTGAAATTTTTGGAATTATTGTAAGTTTATTACTGCTTATTTTTGCTTTCATTTTCCCCTTCTCAGTAGTAATAAGGGAGTCCAATTCAGGTGTATGTATATAATCACCAGTGATTAAACATAAAAAGAGTGTTTCTACAGAAATTTCTGAGGCTGTTAATGTTTGAACAGGTAAACAGATTATGGATCCTGAAACTGCGACTAGTTTGAATGTACAAAGTGTCTTAATACCACAAGTGTATATTTCACCTGAGAAATGTTCCTCAAAATGCTATGCTACAAGCCTTACCAATTGTTCCCAAGAAACATTACTTATGGTTATAGGAATTAATGGGCACATTTTCTGAACCTACAGATGACTTACTAGAAAAGGAGCCTGAAATGTTAGGGATCAAAAGTAAACATCTTTCAAATAATTGAGTTGGGCCCCCACAAGGAAGTAAAACAGAATATGTAACTTTCAGAATTAACAATAGAGTTTGATGGGCTCCTAAAGTAAGGACATCAATGCAAACTTTACCATATACAAGGGCATACATTAATGGAGTAGGGATGATCTGGAAAGACGAAAAAAGAGTTAAATATCAAAATCTCCTTTTTATGGAGAGACTTGCAAGGTCAGGACCAAATTGTAAAATGGAGCAACAAAGAAAGGTCATAGAGAAACAATTAAATCAGTACTGGATTAGAAATAGAGAAACTTACTGTTATTCAGGCCACAAGATAATATTATGTAGAGAATGGCTAACACAGCCCTTTCTGAGGTAAAAAAAAAAAAAAAAAAAAAAAAGTCTATCACTTTATAGCTGCAAGAGCTTTCTGTCAGGGCTCTGGGCTAGTTTCCATGAGTCTGGGTAAGAAATTAATCAGCTTGCAATGCAATCTTTGACTTTCTTGTTTAAGATGTTCTCAGAATGTCTATGGGGCAAGAGGTTCATGAGTTAAGCAGAAGCAGGGGAAGCCAAGAGAAAAGAGGAATATTGTGCAAGATTTCTCAGAGAATAGAAGCCACATGAATAAGTTGCTATGTCTTCCTTGAAAAAAAAAAAAAAAAAAAAAAAACAGCAACAATGTATTGTAAAAGTATATATAAAGAAGCAGGGCTTTGCTCTGCGTCCAGTGTGCTTCACCTGAACCACTGGTCCATGTCATTTCCTCACAACGCCAACTCTACACATCCCCTTCCAGTTCTACAGCCCCGCTGAGGCTAGAGCTGAGAAACCCTGCCAAGTAAGTACGTCCGAATGTGTGAGTGAATTCAAATCTCAAGGGAATGGTCAAGGCAAGAGATAGATGGAAAGAATCAACATCATGTTAAGGAGATTGTAAATGTTAGACATATGACTTGCAATGTTTTTCCCCGTCTAATATGCTGTTGTTGTTGTGCTATTTGTTCAAACCCTATATTTATACAGTATTGATGTCATTTTTTATTTAAAAATATTTTATTTATTTATTTGTAAGGAGAGAGAGAGAGAATGAATATGGGCACACCAGGCCTCTATCCACTGTAAACGAGCTCCAGGCTCATGCACCACTTTGTGCATCTGGCTTTATGTGGGTACTAGGAAATCGAACCTGGGTAGTTAGGCTATCCAGTCAAATGTTTTAACTGCTGAGCCATCTCTCCAACCCACCTTTCATATTTTTAGAACACTTACCTGAATCAGGATTATATAATATATAATTGAACTCCTTACTTATTCTTTAAAAACTATGATATTCAGTGAAGTCATTTCCTCATATGCAAGTAAAATGTGATAAAAACCTATCCATGTGTAGCAGACAGCTTCAGGTTCACTGAGATGAACTTCCAGACCAAGCACAGTTATGGAGGAAGGGATTTATTGAAGCTTACAGATCCAGGGGAAATTCCATAATGGCAGAAGAAGCTGGCCTGCTTTCACAGGACCAAGCAGAGAGAGAGAAGCACAAGCCATAAAAGCCAAAAGCCACAGCACACTTCAGGAACTCCAGCTAGGCACACTTTGCATATCTTTAGATTGAAACCTGAAACCCACCACCACACCTTAAGATCCACCCAGTGACACTGCCTCCAGCCAGGTGGCTGCAGATTCAAACTACAAACAAATAAAAACTGAATATATTGGGGGCCATCTATTCAAACCACCACAAAAGGGTATGTTTCTTTTTTTATCCCAATGAAGTTGACAGTATTTTGAACATTAAGTAATATATATATTTTTCCAAAAAGAGCACAGATTGACCTTCCCTTTGCTAAAACATTCTTAGAAATCTTTAACAAAGAATACTATGATCAACATCACCGAACTGAATGTAATTATACATATAATATATAATGTATTATGCTACTAAATACATGCCATATAGCTATAATATATAATACATATGCTATATGTACTATGCATGATATAATATATAATACATTAACATATAATATGCACCTGTGTCACATAATACTGAAATGGTCAATTCTTTTCCCAGGTTCTTGTCTCTCCACCTGAGGAGTTAAGTGGAGAGACGCCATGGGTGAGAAAATCAGGAGGACTGATTTACATAGGAACACCACGTGAATGGAGAAGTGGCTGTCAGTGGTGGGGCCACCAACCAAGAGGGAGCAGACATGAAAGTTACAGCTCTGACTCTTGGTGGCAGCAGGTTGCCAGCCAAGAGGTTGGTGTTACTTGTAGCTCTGAACCCTTGCCAGGCTTTGGTATGGGAATCAGGGCGTGTCTCCGTGGGAGCAGAGTAGTGGGTGTCAGAAGCCCAAACAACAGATCTGCCCTGAGACACGTGGAGAAGCTCATCTGTCCTCTCCTCCCTCTTCCGTGTCTGGTGAGTCTAATGAGCCTGAGAGACTGTGTGCAAGGGTTTATGCAGACCCAGGTGGGCTCCGAGTAATTTGAAAAGGAGGTAAAAAGCATGGGGAGAAAAAAAAATCAAGAGAGCCTGTCATCCTAGATAGCGACCACAGCAGCAAAGGATGGATGCTCTGTTTCCCTGTTGCCATGGTGACTGCCAAGCAAGAGGAGAGCATGCTATGCTTTCAAAAGATGGCAGCGAGGGGCACGTACCGCTGGCTCTGATCTGCCTACCTGGGGATCCTCTCTTCTCCTCTGCTATGGTAGGAGTCTGAAATGTATCCCCCCCCCAATAGGCTCGTGTGTTGTAACACTCTGTCTCCAGCTGGTTGTGTTGCCTATGCAGAATAAGGTCAGCTATGAAGGTGACATCTACATCTGGTTCTGACCACAGTGTCTGAGAAGATGTGAGAGTTTCCCTCCTCATTCTCCTGCTATGGATGCATGGATGGAGTTACCCCAGCTGCCCTGTCTTTCCCACTGTAACTGGACTTCACTCTGAAACAGCGGACAAAAATCAAGCTTCCCTTAAGTTGCTGCTGACTAACACTGACATTTGCTGCCAGAACGTGGGTCATTTCTGTGATAAAGCTGACCATGTGGTCCATAATCGCTCAAAACTGGAGGAATGTGGAAGAGTTTTTGAGCTCCAGACTAGAGAAGCCCTAGAATGTTGTAAGATAAACTTAATGGGACATTTGGGTGAAAGCACAGGAGACCAAAATACAAGTATTAGCAGGATACTGTAGGCACGGTCCCAAGGGGCCAAGGCACAACTGAAACTGACAGGAGAACCTGGTGTTATTCCCATGGTGCTAGTTTTACAGAAATATAGAATGCAAGAGAGATAGGCATGGAGGTTTGTGTCCAGGGCCAAGGTTCTAGAGAAAAGCTTATCAAACCAGACAATTGTGTGTCAGTCTGATTTCCTGCAAGAAGACCCTTGGAGACCAATGCACCAAGGGTGGAGTCTGGAATGCAGTTGAGATCTCAGGATGTTAGAGATGCCAGGGTCACGGAACATTGGTTGAGAAAAGCTACAAGCACTTAGTGGACCCAGACAAAGACAACAGCCATATGGATTGTGGGCAACAGGGCCAGAGGGGCAGGGCTACCCAAGCCCCTGGAAGCCAGATGGGGACACCCTGAGCTCTGGATGGTGGTTATAAAACTACATGGCCCTGCTGGATTTTGAGCCTTTCCTTCTTGTGTTCTTATTCCTCCCCTTTGGACTAGGGATCTTCACTTTGTCCCGCTGCAAACTAGATATGATGTATGCCACAGTGACTTCTGAAGTTGCTGGTTCAGTGCAATGTAAATTAGCAGCATAGTGCTCCTCCTTAACACCATCAAACCTAGAAGATTGTACTTACCTCTAAGCCTAATATGTAGAATTTACAATGTTTCCTGTCACGGCTCAATCTAATTTCCACTTCTGAGAATGACTTTTGGAGAGAAGAGACACTTCAAATCACCTCTTATCTATTCTTTTAAGTATTTTTATGGCATGTAAACCAACCGGTGAATTTCTGTTTTCAACAAACAAGAAAATAGTGATGGAAACTTTTTGAAAATATGGGGCCGTGTGCCCATATTTCATAAATTGATTTTTCACTTTTTTCAGCTTCTATGCGATTATGTCTGCTCAGTGGCATGTGTACTCTAAGAAGTTTATGATCATTTCACAAAATAAATTTTTTTTGACAAATTTATTTATAATGTCTTATTGAAAACCCTCCTCTTTTTTCTTATTTTGTAGCTAAGGCACCAAAAAATGACACCATAAACTGACAAGTCATCAACAAATGCCAAATACTGATAGAGGTGAGAAGAACCTCTGACTGTGACTGAGCCAACAGCCAGAAACTGGGCTCAAAACCTGGGCTTTGAATTTCGCCTTCTTCATTTCATTTCCTCTTGGCAGACTCTCTCTCCTTTCCCAGTTTGGTGAGCTCTCTCTTGATTGGTTCTTACCCCTTTTCCTAATTTGCATATAAACAGACAATATAAACAGGCCTGCTTAAGCGTGTGACCTCTATCCACTACAGCCTCTTGTGGAAAACTTTAAGGGTCTCAGAGGGATACCAGCTTTCATCAGCCAAGAAATTTTACCTTTTACCTAATAAATTCTTGCTTTGCTGGCAATTCCTACACTTGGGAGACAAGAATCTGATAGAGAAGGAAGAAAATCTGCAATAGTATCATGGCATTTCGTTTAATTTTTAATTGTCATGATTTTAGAATAGTGAAATTTCAAGAAATTATTTTGAATAATTCCATGGTCTGAATACTAGAGAAAATGTTTCCCCATATCTGTAGGAAAAACCACTCAAATGCTCAGAAACGTGTAAAATACATGCACAGGCACACATTTGAGAGTGCTCAAGTCTGCTAATTGGAACTATAGAGAAACTGGTTCAATCTGGGTATGACAGAATGATTGTGGATTTCCAGGAAAATAAGGAAGGGAAGGAAGGCTGTTTAATATTTTGAGAAACTGTCAAAATGTTTTCTACTGTAGCTGCACCATTTAATATTCCCCCCAGCAACATACAAAGGTTCCAATTTCTCCATGTGCTTGACAACACTTGCTATAGTCGAGTTTTTCTGTTTTAGCCTTCCAAGTGGCTGTGAAGTGGTATTTGTTGTAATTTTGACCTGCAGTTCCCTGATAATTGTTGATCTCATGCTTTTTAGGTGCATGTTGGTCATTTTCATCTCACTTATATGTCCTGAAAAAACTATTGGTACTAGTCTGCTAGGTAGGGTTGTCACAAAACACCACAGGTTGGGTGGCTTTAACCAAGAGAAATTTATTTTCATGCAATTCTGGGACCTGACAATCTGAGCTCAGTGTTGGAAGGTTTGGCTTCTCCTCTGGTCTCTGCTTAGCTCACAGGTGGTCACCTTCTCACCACGTCCTCTCTTGGTCTTTTCTCTGTACATGCACACTAAAACTCTTTATGACACAATTGTGTATGTTATTAAGACTTTCCCTTTATGACTTCATTTGTACTTATTTACGTTTCGAAAGTAAGCTTACCTCTTAATAGGCATGTTGGAGGAAAAAGCTGCAATGTATAAATTTTGAGGCTTCACAGTTCAGTCTATAGCATGATTTTTTTTTTTTTTTTTTTTTGGTTTTTCGAGGTAGGATCTCACTCTATCCCAGGCTGACCTGGAATTCACTATGGAGTCTCAGGGTGGCCTTGAACTCACGGCAGTCCTCCTTTAACCTCTGAGCCATCTCCCCATAGCATCATTGTTCAGTTGGGTTTATAAGTCTTTTAATTATTGAGTTGTAGAAAAACTATGCATCTTAGATAAAAGATCCTATCAATATATAAATTTGAAAAAATTTCACATTTCCTTAGCTCATTTTTTACTTTTTTTTTTTTAAGGAGAAGTCTCAGGTTGGGATTTCTCTTAAATTTTTTGTTTTCAAAAAATACATGAAATTAAAAAAAATACATGAAATTTATGAACTCTTAGCTTTCATTAATCTTAGAACAAGTTACATTAAAATTAAGCCTTATTAAAATGCTTCGATATTACAGTATTGTAGCCATTTTCAGGGATCGTAACAACCTAAGCTGTCCTTAAGGCTCATAACAATGCATTGCTATTGCCAACTTTCTCTACATTTCTGCAGACATATTCAGATAAGCAGACTAATTGTCTGGCTTTATTTTTTTTTTTAATTTATTTGAGAGAGAGAGAGAGAGAGAATGAACAAATGTATGGGTGTACAAGGGCTTCCTGCCACTACAAACAAACTCTAGACCCATGTGCCGCTTTGTGCATCTGGCTTTATGTGGGTGCTGGGAAATTGAACCTGGGTCACCAGGCTTTGCAAGCAAGTACATTTAACTGCTGAGCTATCACTTCAGCCCTTACTTTTTTAAATTAAAAAATTCATGTATATGTTTGGTGTATGTGCATGTATGTGTGTTCATATGTATGTGGACTCATATGTACACAGGTGCGTGTGTGCGTGTTTGAGTGCCTTTCTCACTCTGCACCTTAATGTTTTGAGACAGAATCTCTCACTGAACCTGGAGTTCACCAAGTTGACTACTCTCACTAACCAGCTCCAGCAAGCCACCATCTCTGTCTCCCTAGTGCTGGGATTATAGGTGTGTGGCTCTCCAGTTTTTTACTTTCCTTATTGTGTCTATTAAAACGGAAAACCTTTCAAAGTTCATTATAAAGTCCATTGTATCAATTATCTTTCTTGCATAGCTTGTGTTTTAGGAGTCACATCTAAACGTTCAAAGTCCAATTAAGGCCACAGTGATTTGCTCCTCTGGGGCTTTACCATAGAAGATAATATGCTTCCATTGTCTGTTATGAGGACTTTTGGATCTTTCATTTAGGCTTTTCATTCATTTTGGATTAGCTTTAGTATATGGAATGAGGTAGAGTTTCAGCTTTATGTTTCTTTTGCTTATTGATTTCCAGCTGTTACTGTACCACTTGTTGAAGACAACTTTTTTTCCGTATCTTGACACACTTGCCCAAGATTATTTAACTGTAAATTTGAATTTATTTTTGGAATCTGAGTTATATCCTGTTGATCTCTCTATCTTACTGTATTTCAATACCACATTGTCTTGATTATTACACCTTTAAAGTAGGTTATGAAATTGCTAATCCTCCAACTTTGTCCATTTAAAAGAAGTTCCTTGCTTTCCACATGAATTTTAGGATTATTTTTTCAATTCTGCATAAAATCCATTGGCATTTTCATTAAGTATTATGTAGAATCCGTAGGTAAGTTTAGGATGTATATTGCTATGTTAACAATATCTCTGCCTATCTGTCTATTCATTATTTAGCTTTTAATTCATTTCAAGTCTATTCTGTTGTTTAATTTATTTCTAAGTATTTTGTTTCTTGATACCATGATCATAGAGGGTGATTCTCTTCATCTTATTTTAGGCTGGTTATTGGTACTGCATAAATGTGCAATTGATTTTTATATATTGATCTTATAATATTGATGGAAACTTTATTCACTAGTTCCTATAGTGGATTTTTTAGTGGATTTTGTTAAGGGTTTTGCATATGCAAGAGCATTTCACTTGAAAATGTAGCTTTGCATCTTTTCCAATCTGGATGCCTCTTCTTTTGTTTTCTTTGTTTAATTTTCTTGGTTAAAACCTCAAATACAATGTTGAATAGAAGGAATAAAATGAGTGTTGCAGTCAGGATCACATTGCTGGCAGAAATCACCTGACCAAGAGCAATTTTTAGGACACAAAAGGTTTATTTTGATTTATAGATTCAAGAGGAAGCTCCACAATGGCAGAAGAAAACAATGGTATGAGCAGAAGGTGGACATCGCCCCCTGGCCAATGTAAGGCAGACAATAGTAACAGGAGAGTGTGCAAGGGGCAGCTGGCTATAACACCCACAAGCCCACCCCTACTGCTGACAGGAGGCGTTAATTCCAAAATCTCCATCAGCTGGGAACCAAGTGCTCAGAACATCTAAGTTTATGGGGGACACCTGAATCAAACCACCGCATTCTGCCCCTGGCTTCCATAAACTGATAACCATCCGTGATGTAAAATGCAATGCATTCAGTCCAACTTTATAAGTCCCCATAGTTTTTATCAATCCTAATGATGTTCAAACATCCCCATAATCCAAGGTCTTTTAACTGAGTCATAATACCAGAAGATTCTCCAAAAACCCATAATGGCACAGAATAAACATTCGCACTGCAAATGATGGTATTGGGCATAGCAAAGAAATATTTAACCAATGCAAGATTTAAATAGGGCAAACATAAAACTCTGTAGCTCTAAGATCAACAACTGTAGTCAGTGACAAATCTCCAAGTCCAACAGTTCTAACCAGCAACAATTTTCTGGAGTTCCAATTCCACCCCTCCAGCTAGGCTACTCACAGTCCTAGAAACCTTCATCTAGGGCCAGCAGCTCTCCTTGGCAGCCATCTTATGGTCCCAGCATCTCCACTGGGTCTCCACTGCAACCCATGGTTTATCCTCATGGCTCCATTGGGTCTCCATGCAGACATCTAGCAAACCTGCTACACACTGCCCATGGACCTTTCCAAAACACAAGATTGTGTTGCAAATTTAGTAACCATCTCTTCAATACCAAGTGGGGTGCCAATTTGTTAATCCAGGGGAGAATAAAGCAGACTTTGAAGAACAGGACACTCCTTGAGCTTTCAGTCTCAATGCAGGTCAGCTGGCCCAATTTCAATGGTTGTAATCTCTCATACAATTGCGGCTGAACAGGAAGCAGTTTCGGCTCAGAGATTTCTTTCTGTGCCATATCCCTCTGCACACACCTGTTGATTTCTACACATTGCAACCCTGTACAAGTTCTCAGGACATGGGCATAACAGCAAGCCTCTCACACAAACTGCTTCTAGCCTAGTCCAAGCAAAGCTCTTTCTCACCCTCATAAGCCAAACCTCACAGTCCATAGTTCTTACTGCATTCAGGTCTTTCAACTCTGACCAGAATAGTCTATCAATCTGGACTTATAGCACTGCAAGGTGTCTCTTAGATCAAGATTTCAAATCCTTCCACATTCCTCTTGAAAATCAGTCCAAAAGGCCAAAGCCACACAGTCAGGTGTTTAGCAGCAGTCCCACTCCTCAGTACCAACCTTACTATTGTAGTCAGGTTCACATTGCTGGTAGAAATCACCTGACTGAGAGCAGATTTTGGGGAAAAGTGTTTATTTTGGCTTACATACTGAAGGGGAAGCTCCATGATGGCAGGGGAAAACGATGGCATGAGCAGTAGGTGGACATCACCCCCTGGCCAATATAAGGTAGACAGTAGCAATAGGAGAGTGTGCCAAGCACTGGCAAGGGGAAACTGGCTATAACACCCATAAGCCTGCCCCCAACAATATACCATCTCCAGGAGGAGTTCATTCTCAAATGACCATCAGCTGGGAACCTAGCATTCAGAACACCTAAGTTTATGGGGGACACCTGAATCAAACCTGTATCTACCTTGTCTTATTCCTAAGTCAGGGAAGCCATTCAGTCTTCCCACATTAAACATCAGCTTAGCTGTGGTTGTTTTCTTCATATCTTTTGTCATATAGAGGGTGTTTTCCTCTGTGCTAGGTTTACATAACATATTGTGCAAGGTTGTTCTTCCTTTTCTGAATTTATTAAAATGATGATGTGGGGCTGGAGAGATGGCTTAGCAGTTAAGTGCTTGCCTGTGAAGCCTAAGGACCCCGGTTCGAGGCTCAATTCCCCAGGACCCACATTAGCCAGATGCACAAGGGGGTGCACGCATCTGGAGTTCATTTACAGAGGCTGGAAGCTCTGGCATGCCCATTCTCTCTCTCTCTGTCTCTCTCTCTCTGCCTCCTTCTCTCTGTTGCTCTCAAATAAATAAACAAACAAAAAAAATTAAAAAATGATGATGTGGATTTTTATCTTATGGTCTACCAGTGTACTATATTAGTATATTTTCACAAGTTGAGGCGACCTTGTATTTCTGGGATAAATATATTTGTTTGTAGTGTAAAATCCTACTTATATTTTGCTACGCTCAGTTTTCCAGTGCTTTGTAAAGGACAAAATTTGCATCTATATTGATAGGAAATATTGGTCAATTCCTTCAATATTGTGAGCGTGTGTTTGTGTGTGTTATTTTTCTCAGGAGCTCTCCACAGGTTTTTATTTTGACCCAGGGTCTTTCATTGGCATGGATCTTACCAACTGGGATACACTGGCAGATTAGCAAGCCCTAGAGGTTGGAGATCCTCCCATCTCTGCCTCCCCAGCACTGAGATTACAAGCATGCCTCACAGTACCTAGCTTTTTTAATGTGGGTTCTGAGGACAGAACCCAGGTCCTTATGCTTGTAGGACAAGCACTTTACTGAGTGAGTCATCTCCTTAGCATCTCCTTTTGGTAGACATGTCTGATTTTCATGCTAGAATAATATTGGTTTCATAGATTTTTGAAAGATTTAAACAGTAAAATTATATTAAAGCTTGACTTTGTCAGCAATAAAATAATTTTTCAAGGAGCTCTCCCCAGAGGATGGTGAATGGGTTGGAAGTTGTGGGTGAGGCTTGGAATCTGGAAGGCCAGACAGGAAATAACGAAGTGAGTCAGACTGGAAAAGACAAGGTTCAGAATTTTGGGTTTAGGCATAGCCACTGAAAGAAAGTGTTAGATGCGAGGCATGTTTAAAGGTTTATGGGAAATCTTATTTATATCTCCTCTTGTCATTTCTTGGTATTCAGAAGATAGCTATATTGAGCTTGGGGTTCTTTTACTTTTATTTCTGCTAGCACTGCTGTTCTGTCTTTATGACCTAAGCATTATGAACAATATTCGTTGTCATTTTATCTCTGAGACTAGGTGAAATTTAGAAAAAAAGAAGTTTGCTGAAAGCCCAGGCAAAAAAAAAAAAAAAAAAGAAAGAAAGAAAGAAACCCTAACAGAAGAGAAACAAGAAAACAAAGTCTGAAAGCATACACACAAAACTTTTTGAAGATACTGTTAGACACATAGAGAACAAGTTTTTGATCTCCCAATATTTCAATACTGGGTAATCAAACGTGGTCCTAATCTATGCCCCATGTAAGGGGATAAACAGAGCATCCTTTTTTATTCTTTCCTTTGCCCCCTGTCCTAGAATCCAAGTTCACGCAGAAGAGGTTATCTGTAAAAATCAATGAGTATTACAGTTGTTTCATGAGTCATCTTTGGTAGAAATGATTTCACTTTCACTAGGAGATCATCAGTATGAAAAGAAATTGTCTAGAGGCACAAAGACACTTTTCATCTCCTTTAGAATATAGAGTCATTGAGGAAGTCCTGTGTTCTCTTTGTGGCAAACCTCATCATCAAACATAGGGTGTCTTAGGAGAGACATCGGCTTCCCTCTGTGTTCTGTGGCATAGAAAAGCACATTCATACTTTCATTAAACTAACTTTTTTGACAGCTTATCAGTAAATTGCTAGGTTCTGGGATCATTGTTGTAAGGAGGCGGGAGTTAAGAGCAGGGGTAAACCTAAACAATTGCTGCCCAGTGCAACAAGGATGCGGATGAGAGTAAATGCGGGGGAGAAGCATCTCAGTTAAAGATGATGTGATGGAAAGGTGTTGTGGAAGGCTTCTTGGAAAGAGTAATGATTTGTGTTAAAATAATGGGTAAAGGTTAGCCAGGACAGGAAAAAGACTTAGATCTGTCACCACTGGGGGGAAACATTAAATCAACAAGCTGAGAATGACTGAGATATCACATTTTTTGTTTTTGGGAATCACCCAAATTCTCCTAGAAGTTTCCAAAGTAGAAAATTAATGTACCATCTGATGTAACACTGGCATGAGGCCACAGATTACTTTTTGGGTTAAATTTGTGCATATATTGCTTTCTCTCTCTAAGCCTTAATTATTTTACCATTCCAAAGGATCTAAAGTCTATGACTTATTGGTGCTTACATCATATAGTCTATTTTTTATTTTTATTTATTTATTTGAGAGAGAGAATGGGCACACCATGGCCTCCAGCCACTCCAAAACGCCAGGTGTATGCACCACCTTGGGCATATGGCTTGTATGGGTCCTGGGGAATCAAACGTGGGTCCTTTGGCTTTGCAGACAGGCACCTTAACTGCTAAGCCATCTCTTCACATCATATACTCTACATGAGAAGGATAACATTGGAACTGTGGGATCATATGTTAGAAATTTTCTAGAGTCTAAGTGGAATTCTGGAATGATTGGAGAGGTTTTTGGTATGTGAGACATCAGTTGCAGGTAAATTCAAACATTGGGCTTTGGACTCATTCAATTTTGAAATGGACTAGAGGAGAAAAAAGAAGGAAGTGATGGTTGGACTGAAGAGGTATCTCCGCGCTTAAAGGCACTTTTCCTGCAAGACTGCCAACCCAAGTTTAATCTCCAGAATGCATGTAGAGCCAGTTGAAAAATGGATATGTCTGTCATCTCAATGTACCTTTGGAGTGGAAGGTAGAGCCAGGGGTATCCAGAAGCTCATGGACCAACTACATCTGCTTTCTCAGTGACAAGAAGAATGAGATGAGATATCTCATCTCAAAGAAGGTGGAAGGAGAGGATTGGCACTCGGAGGTTTTCAACTGACCTCCACGCATGAGCCACGGCATGTGCGCGTACATGCACACACACACACACACACACACACACACACACACACAAGTAAAAAAGAAGGAAGGGATGGTTGCAATGGATTTGGTTTGAAGGAGGTTCAAAGAAATTCCAAAATCTTAGTCATGAAACATGTTTATTAAGGGTTGGATCTGGTTCTATTTTCTTGTGTCTCATTAAAGAACTCAGACACTGTGGTCTTATATAATATTGTATTTATTTATGCCTATATATATATATATGCACATATATAATATATATAATATGTATATAAAAGGATTTATGATCCAGAAATATCATCTATCTATCTATCCATCCTCCATTTATCCACTCACAGGTAATCTTTATTCCTGTTGCTTCTGGGCTCTGAGTTCTTCAGAAAGAAAATATATACTATATAGGGTGCTAACTGCAGAGATATCATTCTTATGGAATCCATTTATCAAAGCATATTATATGCCAAGACAATAAACTAGTCAGCTCTGGGCTTTATGGAAGACATGAGAGATACACATCATATATATATATATATATATATATATATATATGTATATGTATATATACATATATATATATATATATGTATGTATATATATTTTTTGGCTTTCTGAGGTAGGGTCTTGCTCTAGCTCAGGCTGATCTGGAATTCACTATGTAGTCTCAGGGCAGCCTCAAACTCATGGCAATCCTCTGACCTCTGCCTCCTGAGTGCTGGGATTAAAGCATGCACAACCATGCCCAGCCTGAAAACAGGAACTTTTTTTATGTGGGAGTTTCGAGGCAGGGTCTCCCTCTGGTCCAGGCTGATCTGGAATTCACTATGTAGTCTCAGGTCTCCTGGTGGCGTCTAATTCATGGTGATCCACCTACCTCTGCCTCCCAAGTGCACCACTCCAGGCCATCATAATTTAATGCCAAAATTTTCAGATTTTAGAATTCCTAGAATGCCTTATAAAAACCACAAGAATTAACAGTTGATCCATAACCTGAATCCCAACAATTACTTGAATAGTACACACCTCTTTACGATGTGTTTGCAATTCTTTTTCAGCTTCCCTGCATTGAAATTGGAGGAGATAAGAACGGAACCGATCTCAGGGAGCTGCTTTGTGGATCCGATAAGTCAATACATTCAAAGCCCTTCAAGCCATACTTGTTCAAATTAAGCATTTAATTCATTCTTGCTGTGCTTATGGTGATGCTATGGTATTAGTTATTCCAGCCCAATTTAACATAACCTTCATAAGTTGCTATTGTCTTCTATCCATCTGGAGTTACTCATTTCCTGCCTGACTCCTGTGCACATCGGTATACCGTTTCCTTTGTGGGATTTTAACATTTTTGAGTCTGACATTTGTGAGTTGAACCATTCTGAAGCCACCCAACTCTTCGTGAGTCATTGAGATTTGTGATTTTGTTCAAGCAAAAAATTTGACTCACTCCTTTTGCCGGCCTTATCAGCAGAAGCAAACCACCAAGCCAGTGAATGAGCCCACCTCAGCATTCCCCTCTGCTGGGACATTGTTGGTTTCTTGTTCCATGCAGTAGTGTCCCTGAGGGGTTACCCAAATAGGAAGGTCTGTTGTCATATTCTCTGGGTGATCAACTCATGCTCAGTGAACCTCAGGATCTATAACATGTCTTTTGACTGTGACATGGACATTATTCCTACTTTCACCATAAACACGCCGAAAGAAATGCTATTCTAATGCTGAAAGGGTTAGAGCATTTAGAAAACACACACAATTCAGAATACAACTGTGAATAATTCAGATGCGAAGAGAAATGGGAATTGTGGTTGGAAACCAAAGCAGTTCACAGAAAGAACTGCAAGCTAAGTTTTTTCTTTTCTTTTCTTTTCTTTTTTTTTTGACTCACAACTGAGAGGGCACAAAGAACATCAAACACGAACACGGAAGAAGAGTGTCAGGCACCAGGAAAAGCAGTTGGGAAAAGCAGAAGTCCAACAGGAACTGACTTTGGGTGGGGGAGAATAAAAGTAAGAGCAACACAAAGGGCGTGGGTTGAAGGCAGAGTATTAGAAGCGTGGGTCAGGCCAGCTGCCGCAGAAGGATGCACGTGCTCTGCAGAGTCTGTGGATTGACGGGAAAGGCACGCTTTCCTTAGATCTTTTATAGTCACCGGAACTGTGTAGCAATGGCAGAGCTGTGAGATTTTTGGTCATTGCAAAGATTCTAGTAATGGCTAGACGGTTACTGGACAGGAATCCAGGTCTACCTGGCCTTGTTCTTACATCTTCTTCCACTCAGCTGGGTGAGGACCATGAGTTGTACACAAAGATGCCGAATCTCTCTCACAGAATGTTTCCTGGAGTGATCCCTGCTCCACCTGTTTCTGTTTCTTTCTGTCTCGTTTCTGTTTGATTTCCCCAGCTCCTTTGGGTTGAGGTGTCATTTGACTGAGGTTTAGTTTTGATTTTATCCTAGGATGTGTTATTTTTTAGAAGTCTCTTGAGAATATTTGACCTCCCAGAGTTAAAGCCAGTTTCCCAAAAGTTCTTTGGCGTGGAACTGCTCATCTGGAAGAATGAAGATTCATGCCATCTCATATATACATATACATGTACATATATATATATATATATATATATATATATATATATATATATATGTATATATTCATTTATGGGACCATTTTTCTTTTATTTTTAACTGTGCTAAATTGCCTTACTAGATTAGTCCATATCATTTGAAGATTCATGATTTTACAGTATCTGAAGAAAGCAGACTTCATGGCTAGAGTGAAAAGACTACAGAAAATACAAACTTATTTTTCTGTCATCTCTCCCTCCTGATCCTAGAGTCCCTGTTATCAAGAAGGCATGCTGCAGGCCTCCCAAGGGCAAGGAAGACTCTTCAGTGTGACAGAGATGCCAGGTTCAGCTGCTCACAGGAGCCCTGATGCTGTTTCCTGTTTGGCTTTGCAAGCTGAATTGAAACCAGAGAGTGGACGTAGGTCCTCAGCTACACATGGCCACAGATGCCACCTGTCCAGTTCCCAGATCTCCCAATAGAGATTGTTGCTCAAGCACAACGACATAAATAATGTGTCTTTTGTCCTGGTTGGCAGGAATCACCTTTAAAGCATTGGCTAAACCTTTCTCTCTGCATTCTTGATTTCCTTGCCATTAAAAAAAAAAGTCACAAAATTCTTTCAAAATTTTGAAGTGGCACAGTAAGTTGTATGTTATGTAATAAATTGCTGTGCTTTCAAGATACAAGGAAATAGAGTTGAAATTTCACAGTGGAAAGGAGAGGCTGCAGAATAGATGGAGGGGAGAAAGCAAGTTTTTTTTTCTTGTTCTGAGAATATTAAAGGCATTTCTAGGGCACGACAGTGCACAGATCATGCTGAATGGACAGCCTCATGAATCTTAGAGGCTAACGGTGCAGTTTAATTCCGCAGTATTAGATTGATGATAATCTCTCTCTCCCTGGTTGGTATCTTTGCCTCTGTCTCTGCTGATGACACCTGCATCTTGAAACCCACTTGCTTCTCTTTCCCCTCCTCTCTCTTGTAACATAGCACGTATGCTGTAATCTCTCTTGTCCATTCACTTCCACACCAGACCCTATGCCTCTGTCTTCTCCGTGTGTATATTGCCCTTCTCCGGTGCTGACTCACGGTGTTGACATCCTGTCCCACATGCCTGTGCCCACACACTTCCCGTGTGCACCTCAGCTTCCACGGTGCCCTTGTTGGCTTTCCTCTGCTGGGGCTGACTCAGTACGGCTCTCTCTGTAAGGCTGTGCTGTTGTCTGCTTGGATCTGTGTCATCTGAAGCCAACATGTAAATAAAGTAAAGTTGAAATTAGTCCCTGCAGAGCAGAAAGTACATGACGTGGTCAGGGGAAGGGAACTGGTATCATCTGACACCACACTCAGTACCAGTGACTCAGTGTTTGTAATGAGTCTCTGAAGCATATGATCTTTTCTCTAAGCTCTAAAGTTTTCTTCCCCTTTGAATGCTTTGAAAAGTTTTAGTTTTTGCTTTTTTTTTTTTTTTTTGGTTTTTTTGAGGTAGGGTCTTGCTCTAGCCCAGGCTGACCTGGAATTCACTATGGAGTCTCAGGATGGCCTCAGACTCATGGCAACTGTCCTACCTCTGCCTCCCAAGTGCTGGGATTAAAGGCGTGCGCCACTATGCCCGGCATGCTTTAAAAAAAAAAAAAAAACAGTATTTTTTTTGTGGGGGGGTAACTTTAATATTTGAACATATGGCAAATTGCCATCAGGTTATACTATTATATTCCTTCTCCCTGGCCCAATTCCACTAAGGATCCTCTTCAGTGGGGTTATTGGTAATTACTATGGGGTCGTGAATATAAAATAACAGTCAGTATTTTAGGGAGGACAATGCCTCAGAATACGCTTTCTCACCTGTGGCTCTTACATTCTTTCTGTCCCTCTTCTACCATGCTCCCTAAGCCTTGGAGGATGTGTTAGAAGTCTTTTTTTTTTTTTAACTCGTGTTGAACTCTCAGCACCCTCTAATTTTCTGCTTTGATGAGTTTGAGTCTCCTCAGTGTCTAGTGACATCTTCCTGGAGGAGGCTCTCAGGCCAGCAGTGAGGGCAGCTCTTATATTTAATCTTCCTCTTCCTCTGTAATGTCTCTTGGGCCCTGGTGGATGTGATAAAGATGATTCATCTTATGCTAGGCATTCAGCTTTCATTTTTTTTTTTGTCATTCTGATAAGTCTTGGTTCTAGTTTTTGCTCTTCATCAGATATTATTTATACAAACATGTACCTGTTAAATTTTCTCCCTGTATGACTGTTCATTTTGTTCTGGCATTTATCTCCTAGCCTGAAGCTTTCAGGATTGCGAGCTGTGTCTCTTTATTTCTGTAACAGCAGTTTGTTCATATCTCCATTGTGTCACTTCTCATATTTTATTGTAATTATATATTTGGAGGTGTCACTTTCTCTAGAAGACAATTTTAAAAATGTAGTTTATTTTGGTCCATGCTGAGCAGATTGTGTTGCGACAAAAGAACTGACCTGTCTAGATATGTGACACATCACAATCATGCTTATGCTCTGAAAGCTCTTAAATTGGTGATAATATAAATTTCTCAGATCCCACAGTAAAAAAAACAGGTTAAAAAGTATTTCATATGAAGCAAAGGGATTTCAAAAGTAAGAGTGCCAGTGTGTAGACTGAGCCTTTACAATGATTATGCATCATGCTACTGATTAAGGTTCATGACGGCTTCCCTATATGGAAGCACATATGTAGACATAATTTACAGGGAAAGAGTTACACTTTTGGAAGTCCCTGGCTTGGGTTCCTTCTCCCTATGCTCACTGCTGGCCCACAGCACCATCCTAGATCAATGTCAGAAGAGTAGGAGCTTTGTCTGCTCAGAGTCAGGAAAGGTCTGCAAATGCTTTTTTTTTTTTTTTTTTTAAACTTTATCCATGTAGTCCTCATATATTTTTTCTTTTCTTTTTTTTTTTTTTTGAGAAAGCTTGAGAAATAGAACTGGTTGGTGTAGACATGTCTTCTTTCCCTAGTTCTCCAAAATCTAGTCTTTATTTTTCTTAGATCTGGGTATAAGATACACACACACACACACACACACACACACACACACACATACATTTTTCCTCAGTGTGTCTTCCAATTGTCAGCTACTGAGCAAGCTGGGAATGGAATGGGCACCTCTGCTGGTCTTGTTTTCCCTCCTGCTTCTGAAGCTGGCAGGATACTAGCCACTCTCCAGATGTAATCTCAGGAGGTATAACATTTTTGTTTGTTTGTTTGTTTGTTTGTTTGTTTTGGTTTTTCAAAGTAGAATTTTACTCTAGCCCTGACTGACCTGGAATTCACCATGTAGTCTCAAGGTGGCCTTGAACTCATGGTGATCCTCCTACCTCTGTCTCCCAAGTGCTGGGATTAAAGGTGTGCGCCACCACACCCAGCTAGATGTAATGTAATGAATGATTTTTAAATAAATAGTTCCTATTATATTTGTAGATTCTTCTCACAGTCCAAAAGAGATGATTACAAGGAGCTGTACATCAAAGGGCAGAGGTTTTTTTAAATCAGATTTTATTTCATTCCTGAAAGACTAAAGTTAATGATGACATTTTTTATGCTTCTTTCAGCCAATGAAATCTCATTGATTTGTACTCAAGACTGCCTGATATGATTCCTTCTGTTGCAGTCAGGTTTGCATTGCTGGTAGAAATCAACCAACCAAAAGCAGCTTGTGGGGAAAAAAATAGGTTTATTTTGGCTTACAGGCTCAAGGGGGAAGCTCCATGATGTCAGGGAAAACAATGGCATGAGCAGAGAGTGGACGTCACCCTGGCCAGCATAAGGTGGACCATAGCAACAGGAAAGTGTGCCAAACACTCACATGGGGAAACTGGGTATAACACTCAAAAGCCCGCCCCCAACACTGCTTCCAGGAGGCATTAATTCCCAAATCTCCATTAGCTGGGAACCTAGCATTCAGAAAACCCAAGTTTATGGTGGATACCTGAATCAAACAACCACACCTTCATTTAAGAAGTCAGTTACAGTTATGTCAGGAAAAGAGAACATTAGATAGGAAAGGAATTAAGGTAACTTGCATGAGTTGTATGATGCCTATACAAACACTATGAAAATCTAACGAGTGACAGAATCTGTACAGTGGAAATTGATCTATGTAGAATTTTTATTCCCACACTGCTTACTGGCTGTGAGTACTCATGACAGAGTGCATGAAGCTGGGCATGTAGCCACAGTGTATGTTGAGCACAGGAGAGGAGGAAGGGATCAGCCAGGTGTGGGGTGGGCTGCTGTCCGAGGTCCTGATCACAGTTCTGTGCTCCTTGCCTTTCCTGGAAGTCCAAACTCTAGGGAACTCTGAGCGAGGTGTGGACAGAAATGTTGATGAGTGAGATAGGAAATAGGGAGGAAGCAGAGGGTAACGTTGTTTTGGTGGTGCTGCCACTCAGAGCTGTAGCCGTTTTCAGATAATTGTAGAGACAGGAAAACATGCACAAATCATCTGAAACAATGTATCAGATAACTAGTGGTTTTCCTTTGCCGTATAACACATTTCCACAAATAGTGCCTTACAAATGATAGAAATTGTTAATCTCAGAATGAGAGCGAGTCAGGAGTCTAGAAACAGGCTAGCCAGGCTTTCCATCAGGGTGTCAAGGGCCAGGGTGCTGTCTGGGCTGCACTCCTCTCTGGAACTTGGTTGTTTGCTGGTAGACTTCAATGTCTATGGTTGTATGACTGCTTTCTGAACCCTCTGGATGGCTTTTAGCTGGGTTAGTTCTCACAGTTCTTTGTCACTCCCTTCACAAGCTCTTCAAACTTCTGTGACTTCAGGAACAATCTCATCTCCTCCAGGAGTTCATCCAGATTCCTTTCTAGTTGACTTAAAGCCAAGTTTGAATTGTCTATATTGATTCGTAATCTGATCAGAGGAGTGTTATCATATTCACAGGTTGTGTGCATAAGGGGATGGGAATCCTGTGGACCATTTTAGAATTCTTCTATTTCAGTGAGGAAAGGAATACTAAGCTCATGAAAACATTTATGTATGAAGAGCCTTTTGATGACAAGTTGTTAAGACAATTGTAAATAATGTAAACTAAAAAGGAACTCATTGGATATCTTGTAGACTATTTTAAAGATTCCCAGAAAAATTGAACCTTTGCACATAATAAGTTCTGGGAAAAAAATTTAGGCACTTAAGTTCATGAATTACTTGTCTACAACATCAGTACTTGTCTCAAAGACACTTATATCTCTCATCTCTCAGTTCAGAAATAATATTTCTAGAAAAGAATTTGGGTTAAAGGTCCATCCTGAATCAGTCAACCACAGCTGAAAGTGGGGGCTCATTGGATAAGTATGGTTATACATCCACATGTATTGTGTCTAGTTATCAGAGAATAGTAATCACCATGAAATATCTAGCAATTCCAAGTGGAATCTATGCCACAAGTGAGGCAAAGTGACGCAGTGCTGATGTTTCAGCATCTGGGTGGAGGTAGCATGCAGAATGCTGGCCAGGTAGAAATGTTTAAGAGTTCTTGTTATTAAAGTTATATTAAAATACTCAAGACTTTGCATTGAAAACTTTGTGTTTTGGCCCGGAGAGATGCATCAGTGGTAAAGGTGCTTGCCTGCAAAGGCTAATGCTTGTGTTCTATTCCCAAATAAACCCTATGTACAAGGTGGCACATGTGTCTGGAGTTTGTTTGCAATGGCTAGAGGCTCTGGTGCACCCATTTTCTTTCTCTTGCCATCTTCTCCCCAAATAAATAAACAAATAAATAAAACACAATTTTATGTTTTGATTAAATGATTACATCTTCAATGTTATAATTTAAATGGCATGTAACTATAACCCATGTAATTTTATTTAGTTTCAAAAGCTTTAAGAGTTTCCCAGAAATAATCCTTTCCACTTGACCATTTGGACATATATGAGAAACACTCATTTTCCCCCCAAGGTGCTCCTGTATTATGCCACTTGTGAGATGAACAGGAAAGGTTAGAACAAGAGTAAATAATTTGAGAAAGGCTTTGACATTATGTGCTAACTGCACTTGTCACGGGCACATACTTTCTGCCACCATACTTTAGCTCTTTGACACGATGGCATTTGTCATTACAGTTCTTGATGTTCATAAGTAATATTGAAAAATTGTATTTGCTGTGCTTTGGCTGAGGAGTGAATTGGAGTCACGTGTGCTGAGGGACTGAGGTAGCGTGACGAGTTGCATTGTTAGCCAGTGAGCCCTGCTGACCACATGGATCCTGACAGCCCAACTTGGATGTGTATTTTGTTTCTATTGCTGTCATGCATTTAAAATTTTTTTTTGTTTATTTTTATTTATTTGAGTGCAACAGACAGAGAAAGAGGGGGATAGAGAGAGAGAATGGGCGCGCCAGGGCCTCCAGCCACTACAAACGAACTCCAGACGTGTGCGCCCCCTTGTGCATCTGGTTAATGTGGGCCCTGAGGAATCAAGCCTGGAACCGGGGTCCTTAGGCATCACAGGCAAGCGCTTAACCGCTAAGCCATCTCTCCGGCCTTGTCATGCTTTTTATAAGGTGGGAAAAATTAATTTCCATCATGTTACTCACATTGGGATCCCAGAATATATTTGCTTTACAATACAGTAACTTTATATATAATTTTATATTTACATATGCTTAGATTATACATAATCTTTCTTGATTCTTATTATAATCCTTTGAGTCAGTCAGGAAAAGCCTGTTTAAAAAGGAGAAAGTGAAGGAGTTCATAGACAATATATTCTATGTAAGAGAAAGACTGTGGTCTTATGATTTTTGCCCCTGTACTTTTTTCATCCATAGAAAGATGCCTTTTTTTCTTTTTTTCTTTTTTGGTTTTTCGAGGTAGGGTCTCACTCTGGTCCAGGTTGACCTGGAATTAACTATGTAGTCTCAGGATGGCCTCCAACTCATGGAGATCCTGCTACCTCTGCCTCCTGAGTGCTGGGATCAAAGGCGTGCGCCACCACACCCAGTGCATTTTCTTTTTATACTGTCTAAAGATACAGTAATGCCTACTTAAATATAACATTGCCCTAAGGCTTGGTGTGCTGCTGGAAGTCTATTCTATTTAAGAAGTGTGCAGAGTCTGAAGGCGGTGTTGTGCTATGAGAAAGAAAACCCTTACACAGATGATACGCTCATACGTAAGCGTCCTTCTACATTCCTAAATCCTTCATATTACTACTCTTGCCTACTTCCTGTCTTTGTCACTTGTCAGGTAGGTTTTGAAAACTAAAAGATCTCATCTTGTAATTTTGTGATTTAATGAGGCTGCAATTGTTTTCTTTTCTCTCTTTGTGATGATGTTGAGTATTTCAGTATTTGAGCATTCCCTTTTCTATCAGAACAAACATTTTCCCAGGCTCTGGTGACTATAAAGTTTATGTTATAAACTAAAGTGTTAGTGATTTCAGGTTAATTTGCCTTTAAAAATGGAAGTTGGACAACCAACTTTCCCAGATGAGGAGATGGGCTTGAAGGAGGTCAAGAACTTACATATTAAAGGATACAGGTGAGAACTGTTTTCCAAAATGTGATCAAATTTTATTGACTGACAATGCTTGTCTAATGGAAGAGTTTTTTATGAGAATACCAAATAATATCTCTAATAATTAGATAATGGGCTATGAGGAATATTGAATTGAAGCAATGTATACAAATACACAATAAGGAGTCTAATATTAGCCAGACCCCCTTTTAATCCCCAACTTTGAATTTTTTTTAAGTGTGAAAGTTCAGAAAAAGTAATCATCTTTACCTATAAGATATGAAAATATCCAAACCTATATTATGGCCTTGTTGGCTGGATTAAATAAGATAATGTAATGTGCCCGACGTAGAGGAAGTAAGTTCAGTAAACATTAACAAATTAAAAAATGCGAGTTTAAATAATTCTTGTGTGGGTTCTATGTAATTATTCATTTTACCCATAGCCATTTTTTTATGGCTTTTTTTTTTGATGAGAGAGTTTTAGAACATGTGAGGATGAGGAGGGGAAGAGATGTTCTTAGCTAAATAACAGAGATGCCAATATCATCAGTAGGCTCAGAAGAGCACTGGAACAACTCTCTGGAACAACTCATGAAAACATCTTTTCTCGCTCTGTTATAGCAGGGTGAATGCTTTATTTTCTCCAGTCCTGCTGTGTGCTTTGCTTTGTGTTCTAGGGTTGGCTCAGCCCTCACATCGCCTGTTTCTACAGGGCTGTCATTGTTTGACTCATGACTCAATATTAGCCACTGATGAGGGAGGAATGGATAAAGGAATTTTCTCTCATATAACCTAAAGTAACTGGGATCAGGGATTTTCTAAAGAAGCATTAATTACCCTTGTCAGTCTAACCAAGTGCAACTTTTACTTGAACCCAGAATCGTGGTATTTCATTGGTGTTTGGTGAATGTGCAATAAAGGCTTTGTCACTTATCCATACATATGATACATGTCTTGTGATTTATGTTCCCCTCTGTCTGTTTAAACTAATGTGGTTTCTAAGGAACATTTTAGTGGCAAGACTAGATTAGCAGTGTGTAAGGATATATTTTTTAAAGACTTTGCACTTCCCACTTCATTGCCTCTTTCAGTTGTTTTCTTTTTTAACTTTTGTTTTATTGATAGTAGAGACTAGTTAGAAAGAACCTAAGAGATTGCTTTATTTTTTAATAAGAAACCTTTTATGTGACTAAAATTTTGGTGGGTACCCTGACTAGATTTCATCTTTTATAAGCTTATTTTACAACTCTGAGAAGATAAAAGTTAACTTGTAAAAAGGACAGTAGTATAAATAATTTCTGCCCATTAAAATGTATGTGGTACAATGATATTGTCACTTTGTGGATAAAGATTAGTTTTTGCTAATTTTGCATTTGTAAATTCAGCATTCCTTTTTTAACTGAAATTGTGTGGTACACTTAGTTCCCTCATTAAAATTTTGGAAATATTTTTATCTTATATCTATGTAGTTAGTATGATTTTTTTCTTTAAAAATGATATTTTAACACTATAGATGATAAAACAAGAAAACAGAGTGAATTATCCAAACCATATGTCACAGTTGGACTCAAACTCATGTCTCCCATGTCTGTCTCCAAAAATGAGAATTCACCCCATGTAGACTTCTCTTGGCCACCTGCTGACATTGTGCATTCCCTAATATTTTCTTGGAACTTCAAAATTAGGTTATGTCTCCAAAGTACAATTAATTAATTGCTACAACATTGGTTTGACATGTGACTCCTGTCCACTTCCAATCTGATTTGTAGAAGTTATTTAGCAAAAGATAGTGCAGGTGGTTAACTGTATAGTGCATGTCCTGACGAGTTATTTATTGAGGAAGTCTTCTCTGTCTCTTCCACTATATATCCTCCATTATCCCAATTACATGACCACAGTGGACTTCCACTTCTGAACATATCAATAGGACATCATTTATTTTAACCAGAAGGGGACAGCCCTTAAAAATGCACGTTGCTAGACAAACATCCAACCATAAGAAGCTTATGGGAGTAAGGGGTTTGTTACAGGCTTACAAATCCCAAGTCACTCATCAATGACAGAAGCAACAGTCTCCCTTACAGAGACGCATGGCTGAGAGACACCACACACAGACAGCCTCCCAGGACAGAAACCCACAACTGCTCTCCACACATTGTGGGACTGGACTCAAGATCTGACCCCAAACACACCTTAGGACTGGACTCCAAGATCTGCCCCCTAGTGACATGTTCCTTGTAGTAGAGATCTGCCTTGCTAGGGGCTCATATTGTAAGCTCAATTTTAATAAAACACCTGAGCCTGAAGAACTGGGTTTGATTTCTAATACCCACATAAAAGCAGATGCACAAAGTGGCACATGATCTGGGGTTTGTTTGCAGTGGCAGAAGGCCCTGGTACATCTGTACTCACTCTCCCTCTCTATCTATGTCTCTCTCCAAATAAATGAATACTTATTTTTTTTTAAAAAAAAGCAAATGCCATTGGAGGGGGGTAAATGTAGCACTCTTATAAATTAGCTCATTGAACTATTTGATGAAGATAAGACTTGCTGGCAGGAAGTAGAGTTTGGTCATTTGGGGGAAATGTTTCTTCTGCCATATCCATTATCATACAATGACTACTTTATAGTTTTGTGGTTTAAGAGACTGGCTTCAATGCCCATGTCCTTTTGCCACTGTGCCCTACTGTGCATATTTAGTGCTCACACAGTCTGCACTTAGTGCCAAGAGCTTTCCTAAGGTTAAGGTTGCTGTCCATTGGTAAACTTCAGATTTGTCCCTTGAAATTTTAGTTCATCATGCCATGCTTTTCTATCATATTTCAGGGTGATACTTTGTAGAACTTTCTTTCAACCCATTTGGCAACAGCCACTTCCTTATATTTATCTGTTTAACCTTGGTGGCCAATCTTCTATGAGTATCCCTGATAGCTCTTGGAATAATACATCACAGGTCCCAGGTTTATATCTACTCATTGGGATCCATATCAAGTAGATTAAGCTCAGCTATAATCATTTCAAGCAACAGGGAGACAAATGTTCATAAAGCCTCACATATTATGGCATTAAACCACTTGCTTTGCAGGTACTTAATTCGTGTAGATCCTGGATGCCTGCATGTTCTTAATATTCTCTTGGAAGTATGTGTTTTTCTTCTACACCTTAGCATTTTCTTAAATTTCTTTTTTTCTTCTTCTTTTTTGAGGTAGAATCTCACTCTAGCCCAAGCTGACCTGGAATTCACTCTGTAATCCCAGGCTGGCCTTGAACTCACAGTAATCCTCCTACTTCTGCCTCCCAAGTGCTGGGATTAAAGGCATTTGCCACCATGCCTGGCTTAAATTTCATAATAACTTTTTGCCATCCCTTCCTATTCTTGCCTTTCCTTCCCTTTCCTCCTTCACTGAATAAGTACTTACTAAGTTCCTAATGCAAATTCATCACATTGCTAAGCAACAAGGGATGTGCAGCATCATTTACATTTTAAAAGTTCTACTCATAGTATTAAGGGTTGTATAGGCATACTTAGAACATACAGAAAATCATAATATTGCTTGATCATTTTTGCAGAAAAACATGAGGATCACTTTTTGGAGTTTCAAACATTTAGAAAATTTGGATATGAAGGCCCTCTCTGGATTTTGTCTTCAAAAAATGCAACCTTTCATCATTGTAAGTTGTCAGTTGGATTTTAGTGTAATTTATAAAATACTAATGGCCATGATGACAGTAATAATCATCTATATACACATTTTATGAATTTTCTATGCTAATTCCTAAATGAGGTAATTTACATATAGGTGGCTCGATCAAATTGAGTCTGGAAACCAGAACTAATTTATTTTGTAGGAAAAAAGAAAATTGCATGCAATGATAAATGTAAGAAATCCAAGCAAAACTGGTACTTCTTGGTTACCTTGTGGAATTGAGAAAGAACCTCTGAAATTGATATTAAAATGAGATGTTCTTTAGGTTAAAAAGCTAGGCATCAAATTGCCCAAATATTAGTTATATGGCACTAATAAAAAGACACAGTGGGGCCATGTTCACACTGGGGAGTGTTACTTAGTGATCAGAAGTTAAGTTCCGAGGCATGCTACAACATAGGTGGACTTAGAAGACATGCTGCCTGAGAGAAGCCATCCATGAAAGACTGCACATTGAATGGGTCCTTTGTCTAAAATAGTCCAAATGGGTAACTTTATAAGAAAATAAATTTTTTTAGTAGCTGCCTAGAGTTGGGGGCAGAATGTGTGTGTTGTAGACCAGGGGATGGAGTCATTGTAAAAGGGTGAGAAGTTTCTTTCCATGGTGATGAAAATGGCCTGGAATTAGGTTTTGTTGGTGATTGTACAACTCTGTGGATATATTAATACCGCAGCCTTACACATACTTTAAAAGGTTGATTTTTTTTCCTTAAAGGAAGGGGTTTTTAGGAAAATAGCCTTCAAAATAGAAAAAAAGGAATAAAAGTTAACTAACATTCATGAAGTTGATTAGTTGGACAATGTCAAACACATGAAACAAACAATATGAAGAAATTCTGCTGTAATGTACTGATTCCCTTCTCTCCTGGACCAAGTCAGGGGTTGGCTGGCTGGAACTTTGAATTAGAGGTCATAGAGTGGTTATCTGACTCAGGAAGGGTATGGGGTCAGTTGACTCTTCTTGTTCTCGGTGGCTGGCTTTGACTTCTGGACTTTATTTTCTAGTCTGTGGGAAAAGAGATTGATGAAGTCCCTTAGTGGTATGTTTGTACATCGATGTGTGTGTGCTGTGAGAGAGAAAATGAAGGAGATGCAGGGATTAAATGGCAATATGTATCATACTTACGGCAGAGTGCCCGGCACATAGCAGGCACCTCATTATTTTATTAGTAATCTCATCACTATTATATTTATCTAGGAGACTTCACAATTGCCAAACGTAACTTTTAGGACTTTTGCTTACAGTAGAGAATAAGTTAATATAGCCATAAATGACTTTCACCTTAAGTTCTTCTATGTATAAAAAAAAAATTGACTTTGTTTTGGCAAGTTCTTACTTTAGTGAAACAGGCTTAAAAAATTTTATACTTGCAAATCATACATTCTTATATGTCAATATTTTTATATGAAAGGACAACTTAGGTATATAAAAGAAACACCAGGGAATTAAAGGAAGTGCTATACTTAGAGCTAGTTTTTGGCTACAGAGTATAAGTTTCTCACAGTAAAGTTCAATTCTTATCTATTTCTTGCCCACTTCTGTGTCATTAGGCAAGGAAATATAGTAGAAATATGAAGCGAACCTAGTAGTGAGGTAGCTAAGGCATTGCCCTCTGCTATATCACACCAGAATTGTTTAATGTTCATTCACATTCTGCACCATTTAGAACTGCACTGTGTAATACACTAACCACTAGCCACATGGGGCTACTTAAGTTTAAATAATTGCAATTAAATAAATTCACATTTAATTCCTCAGTCATCCCAGTCACATATGGCCAGTGCCTAACAGAATTGGATAATGTGAGTGTGAGCATGCACACCTCTTAGAAAGCTCTATTGAGCAGTGCTGGGATAATAATAAAAAGACACAGAAGTGATCTTTTTTGTTTTGAATGGGCTAAATGTCTAAGTTGGCTGATTGCGATTTCTAATAAAGTGATTTGACACCAGTTTAGGACATTAATTTCACATGTAAATATTTCTTCTGTGGCCATGGAGCTGTTCCTAAGATTATCTAGAGATGTCACAGACACGTGTTCAACTGACTTGAGACAAGATAATATAAAGTAACTGTCCACTTGTTTAGCACATGCTCACTGAGCACCTGCTGCATTCTGGACAATATGTTCTTTCACACTAGACCCTTGTGGTGGGGAGAAAGCTTTATCTGTCAGGGTGTGTTAGTACATGCCTATAATCTCAGCACTTGAGAGCCTGAGGTAGGAGGATTGACAGTTTGAATCCAGCCTGGGATACACAATGAGTTCAAGTCCAGACTGAGACACATAGCACAATCTTGTCTAAAAAGATAACACAACAAAACGAAGGAGGGAAGATATTATCCTTTACCTTAATAAACTGCATCAGAAAATAAAGAATTAAATAAGATTATTATAGAGCTAATAATAGATAGATGTGGGTTATATATGTAAGAAAACTGTGGGAAGTGGTTTATTACGGACACTGGTTAGAAAAGAGAGATATTTGGAAATTGTGCTTTATTTGTTCTGTATTTGTGTTCTCTTTGGTGATGGGGTAAAAGAATCTAGCATAATAATCTAGCATAATGCCAGATTAAAAGTAGATGGTCAATGAATAACTTAAAGAATTTTTAGTTATGGATCTTTAGATGATTTTCTTAAAATGGCTATATCTGTTTTTTAAATATTTTATTTTTGTTTATTTATTTATTTGACAGAAAAAGAGAGAGAAAGAATGGGCATGCCAGGGCCTACAGCCACTGCAAATGAACTCCAGATGCATGTGCCCCCTTGTGCATCTGGATAACGTGGGTACTGGGGAATCGAACCTGGGTCCTTTGGCTTTGTAGGCAAACACCTAACCGCTAAGCCATTCTTCTAGCCCTAAAGTGGCTATATCTTTAAAATAATATTTAAAAACAAAACAGAATAAAGGAGGAAGACATCCAGATGACTCCTGGCCATGCAGTGTGGTTATGTGAGCAGGAAGTAAGGTGAGCATCGTTTTCCAAGTTTTAAGCATCTTGAACTTGTCCTTAGCATCAATGGACAGGATATAGATACCAACTACCAAGGTTCAGTGTTTTCCACTACTTTTATGAGGAACTGCCAATGATAGAGAATATATTAAGAGGTCCAAGCTCAACCCTCCAGCCTAAGAATAGTTTGGACTTGGTAGAAAGAGAGACCTTGGGCAGTGTTGGGGGAGAGGAGAGAGCAAGGAACAGAAGAAAAATCAATTCAGGAACCAGAAAGGTGTAATGTACACTAGGGCAGCCGAGGTGAGCGGGGCTGTGGACATCAGCTCCCCTGGGTTTGCTTGCGGGTTGGGCAGTTGCAGAACATTTTATTCTCATGGTTGTCACGGGATGGATTGTCCAGTCCCTCCTGCTCTACGTTATTCAACACGTCTAATAAATATTCATCATGTGGCACATGCAAACTGCACTTGTTGAACCTCCCTAACAGCCACTAATGAGGACATTAGCTTTCAATTAACTATATAAAGCTTTGGGTTTGGACTAAAATGTTCATTCAACACAGACATCAATTTGAAGATCATTATAGGACATTAGTGGGTTGCTAGACAACCACATGTCCTAGCAGATTTTAGGCTGAGCTCCAATGATAAGCAAGGATCAGACATTTCAGTGCCTAAATTATGTCTCTGTATCTCTTGTACCTGGATTATTGTAATAACCATCCAGGTTCTTCAGGCAGAGGACTGAAGGAGGCAGCTGCTAAGCTCAAAGGATGAGTGCTAGAATGAAATGGGAAAAAGTCAAATACTTATGTTAGGAGCAGAGGAAGAACTGTTATGTTGGGGCTGGTGACAATCTCTGTTTATAAAAAAGATGTTGTTAAAGACATGTCAATATGTTTATGAAATAACAATATTGCTTCATAGTTTCATTTTTGTTTTTTTAAATTTAATAGTGTGTCATGAGTATTTTACATGTGATTTAATAAGTTTTATTTGAGAAATGTAATTTATGAAAATTTTCTCTACATTTTGTTTTTTCATCACATACATATCTCTATAACTATGTCTGTATTATTAAAATGGGACCAGTATGAACATAATATTGTAATGCAAATATTACTTTGCAAAAACATACTTCTCCATCTCAGTGACTTAGTTAAATATTTATACAAGCAAATCATATTAATCAGAACTCTCAGATTCGATAAAGTGGCTGCAAGACAGAGTTGGCAAAGCTGAGAGAGAGCACGTTTTCAGGTTTGCAAATTCAGCGAGTCTTCTCCATGGAGTGCCAGTCATAATTGGACTCTGAGATTGCTCTATCACCTTCATTACATGAAACAGAACACGGCCTTGTCGATGTTCCTTCTCTATTATTATGAGTTGAATGACACCCGTCCAAAATTCATACGCTGAGTTTCTAACCTTTGGTCCTTAAGAATGTGACTATGTTTAGAAATAGAGATTCAAAGATATAATTAGCTAAGAGGACCTCACGCTCTAATAGGTGGGTCTCAATCCAATATGACTTGTATCTTTATGATATGAAGAAAAGGGCAGAGATGACAAGTCAAGGCATCCCAAAGATGGAAAGCAAACTGCCCAACGCTAGGCAGAGGCATGGATCGGAGTCTTCCTCTATCTCTCGGGAGGAAGGAGCCTTGACACTACCTTAGTCTTAGACTTCTAGTCCCCAGACCTGTCAGACAGTAAAGTCTTGTGGCTTAATTCACCCAGTGTGGCAGTTTGTTACGGTGGCACTAGGAAGTGCATACGCTTGCAATAAGAAAGTGAGCAAATGGGCATTCACTCTCTCGGGCAGACAGTTCTCCAAAATGCCTCATGCAGAGGCAAAGCCTCCGGTGTTGGCCACACAATAGTTCAGAGACGTTGGGAAGTTTGAATCGATAGGCTTATATGTTGCTACAAATTCATTTGTGTCATCCATCAATAATATAGTCCTCATAGCCGATCCATAACAAATTCATTCCGGCAAGTGATTGTCAATGATATCTAGAGAAGCCACCCTCTCTATTCATTTTCAGAAGCATATGTCAGCACTCCCTAAAATAAATAAATAAATAAATAAATAAATAAATAAATAAATAAATCAAACAAAACACTGATCTCTTTCCTGTAGCTGCTTCTGTTTCAAGGGAAGGACCTGATGAAAGCCCAATTAGAGATGTTTGCCATTGACCCGGGCACTTTCTGGATGGCTATAACTTAAAGTGGCTGATACATCTTCAGTCCATTAGTGTAAGCCACACTTGCCAGAGGCTCAACAGCAATTAAAAGTTACAAAACACTGAAAGTCCCCAGTGGGTCCTGTGCAGGTGAAAGGGAAATAGATAGGACACTGGAAAGTACAGGGCATTGTGCAGCCTTTCCCCTGAAGCCAAGGCCTGGACTGAGCTGCACTCGCTGCTGGTGTGTTTCTGTCTGGACTATCCCTGTCTGAAAGAGTTTCCGGTACCTGCTCCAGCACATGTGGTGGGAACTCAGTAATTTTGTTGTCAGGATCAATGGACAGGTAAACAAATAGAAACAGGCCCCTAGAAACAGGTTTTGGCTCATTCCTAAGCTCTACTTGGTATTTTGAAGAGCCTCGGATTGGATGCTAGTATTGGTCACCCATCCCACTCTCTTAACACATGTGAACAATGAGATTCCCAAATAAAGAATCTCTCTCCTTGCTAGAGGTTTAGTTTTGCAATATGCTCCTTATCCCTTATTTGCCATCACATTTTACTACATTCTTCAAAACATGTTAGACCACACCCAGATCAATGATCCATTACTGACCAATGTGTTTACTCAGTCTTTCTTTAAATGTTTTACATACTGATCAAAATTCTGTGGACAGATAAACCACAGAATGAGCAGAGGGACACTGGTCCATTGCTGAGTTTTAGACTCATTTACTCCCTCTTAAAAGATCCCTAGATTCTCTTCAGTTTATGTCAAGTAACCACTAGTCATTACTGTCACGTGTCACAGAGATCTGAATAAGTAAGAACGCTGCCTGGTTCTCTATATCCAAAGCAGCAACAGTAGAAACTGTTGTTCAGAATTAACAACCTGTAGTATCTGGTAATAGGGCAAGGAAGTGAATTAACAACCTGTAGTATCTGGTAATAGGGCAGAGCAGTGAATTAACAACCGGTAGTATCTGGTAATAGGGAAGCAGTGAATTAACAACCTGTAGTATCTGATAATAGGGCAAAGCAGTGAATTAACAACCTGTAGTATCTGGTAATAGGGAAAAGCAGTGAATTAACAACCTGTAGTATGTGGTAATAGGGCAAAGCAGTGAATTAACAACCTGTAGTATCTGGTAATAGGGCAAAGCAGTGAATTAACAACCTGCAGTATCTGGTAATAGGGAAGAGCAGTGAATTAACAACCTGTAGTATCTGATAATAGGGCAGAGCAGTGAATTAACAACCTGTAGTATGTGGTAATAGGTCAGAGCAGTGAATTAACAACCTGTAGTATCTGGTAATAGGGCAGCAGTGAATTAACAAACATGCAAGGCCAGCAATTTTTTTAAAATTTTTATTTATTATTTATTTATTTGAGAACAACAGGCAGACAGAGAGAGAAAGAGGCAGATAGATAGAGAGAGAATGGGTGCACCAGGGCCTCTGGCCACTGCAAATGAACTCCAGACACATGCGCCCCCTTGTGCATCTGGCTAACATGGGTCCTGGAGTATTGAGCATCAAACCGGGGTCCTTAGGCTTCACAGGCAAGCGCTTAACTGCTAAGCCATCTCTGCAGCCCAAGGCCAGCAATTTTGAGCTGGTTTTTCTTCTACTAAAAGGGTATGATTACTCAAAATGCATCTGGCCACTTCCTCTTCTGATGCAGACAGCTGGAATCCTTATGACTCCCTTCCTTGTCATGTTGAATGGTAGTGCCCTGTCATTTGAAGGACAGGAAGTGAAATCAATTTATAGAGAAAGGCAAGGTTGTTGCAGACTTTGAACACACCAAAGATGACACTAATGTTTCACCATCAATGTCTGTCTTTGGCTTTGTTTACCTGGTGGTCCAGATGGGTTAATACATTCTCTTTAGTTTTATACATTCCCTTTTGCAGTATGCGTTCACCGTCGTTTGAATCTGTAAGGTTGGAGCCTGAAGCTGGAGGGTGGAGGTGGGGAAGGTTATGACCTGGATTAAAGGCAAATAGGTGATGCTAGAAATCATGGCCTTGACTTCATGGGGATCTGATCTGTGAGAGTTTATTGCATAGCAAGGTGACCAGGGTTAAGGATGGATATATTATTTTCTTGAAAGAGGCAAAGGGAGTGGATGTCAAGTGTCCTCATATCAAAAATGATAACTATCTGAGGTAACGCATTCATGAATTAGCAAGGTCTCCACAATGCTTTGAAGCATCATGCTGTACATAATAAATACCTTCAATGCTATCGATGGCTGCACTGAAGAGCAGGAGAACAACGGTTCTCAGAGTCAGCCTCACCTATATTGGAACCCCACGTCGGCCACTGACCAGCCAAGCTTCATTAGAAGACCTGTTCCAACTCCCTTGGGAACTGGATAGCCTTTGACTCACACAGAGCTGAGGAATCGTACCTTCCTGCCACCTTTGCTTCTGGGCACATTGTGAGACAGTTTATGTAACGTAAGACAAGATATTAGAGGGCACCTGCCACGGTGCCCAGCACCAAGCAGATGTTCATCGGCTGATTGTGTTTCTTCATCCTCTATAACCAAAACCAGACAATGTTCTCTCTGACTCACAGAGCTCCGCTTGCAAAACACTGCCCCTTTTAAAAATCTCAAGCACATGGACAAATAAAGATCCACTTTCTGCCTGTTCTTTTAAGGTCTGTAAAATTAAGCTTCACCTTTATGGAAAGTGTAACTGCTCAGCTTCAAAGAGCCAATTGTTTGCCAGCCACTGTCTAATTGCTGCAGTGTGATCTGAAAGAGAGGTGGGTATTTTGCTGAAATACAAATGAAGATGCTCTGAATATATGAATAATACATATCCAATTCCTACCTGTCTGCCAGAAAGACATGTCCTCTGTGAGGCCAGGATTTGGGGAAAAGAAGGTGTAGGCATTGATAACGAATGAACCTTTGCTCGATTCCATGTGTTCCACACGTATTTCCTTTTAGTTGACGTCTTACATGTTCTTTGTTAAAAACATAGACCATTTCATAGGTAGTAAGATGCAGATACAGGCCTCTGTGAAGAGAAAGGCCTCATTTACCTATCTGGTTTGAGGCAGGTCTCCAAGGACCTTGTGCTTCTTGCAATCATTGCTTTCACCTCACATAGTGCTGGCCACAGAGGAAGTAAATCCTAACTGATTGGAATTGAATGAGTCAGAGCACAAAAGTCTGACCAAGAATAAAAGAGCAGATGAGTCACGGAGGAGTCAGAATTTGAATGAAGCTGTAGGAGGAAGAGACAGGAGATGTCTACCTGTAGATAAGAACTGCTCTGGGTGAGGGAGACACAAGTCCACTGGAATCCAATAAGCTGGGTCTGAGACTTCATCCAAAAGACCCCATTTCATAGTTCCCTGTGAAACTAGACAGGCATGTAAATGTGTTTGTCTATCATTTCAACCTCCTCACTACTTCCTGGTCTTTGTTTACATGTCAACTAACGAAGGGACCTTCTTTAATAACCCTACTTAAAATTCATCACCAAGAATCCCAACCCATTTATTTCCATAGCATTGAACATCATTCAACAGACTATATAGTTTGTGTCCACTCTCTTTATAATGTGGACTAGGGACTGAAGAATTTCTTTCACTGTTATATCTCCAGCACTCAAACCACTTTCTGGTACATAGACGCTGAGCATGTGTGGAGCAAGTTGAGTGACTGAATGTGTGAGTGGATGAACTTACAAAGGTCCACCACATTCTTGCTATGGTTCTGTGTGGTACTGGGGATGCAAAGGCAATGAATAAAGCTCAAATAAAGACAGATAAGGAAAACAGTAGACTCCAAAGACATGGCATGGTGCTGTCATGGTAGCCATCAGTGTAGCCTTCTGGGGGAACTTAAAGGGTAGATACTTAACATTGATTACATGAGGACATGCATGAGAGGCTCTGAGAAGTCTTCCTCAGATGTGGGAAGTCTCAGCTGGGGTCCTAAGTAAAAGAAGACCCCCCCAATCCAATAACAGAAGCCTTGGGTATGCATAGCCTCACTTGGAGAGATTAGATGTAGTGCTGGATTAATGAGAAGTATCAATGTAACGATTCATGTGTAGCTGTTACATGCAGACTGATTAGGTTAAAGAGAGAGCAGCCATCAGGGCTGTGACAGGGTGACAGATTCCAAAGCTGAACATTTAAGATGAGGCCCTGGTTGCTGGTGTCTGGCTAAATGTATATACTATGCTCACCAAACTGCCCAGTAAGCACTTCTCTTAATGTGCATTCCCATATATTAATGCTACTCTCACTTTTGGTTAGAGAAGCTTCTCTTTTCAGATGGCAGTGACCTTGATATGACTCAGAATACACCATGGTGCTGAGAAGAAGTGACAGAGGAGTGCTCAGCACTGAAATAGCTCCATCACACCTTCCAAGGCTCAGGGTCCATTGAAGAAGATGTAGTGGAAAGAATGTAAGAGCCAAAGGAAGGGTAGGACTCCTTACAACGTGCTCCTTCAGACACAAAATGGGCTTGGATATCCATGACCTCACAGTGCCTGACACTACCTACACAAGACCATCATAATAGGAAGAAAAGATCATGACCTCAAAATAAAAGAGAGAGTGATTGAGAGGGGTAGGGGATATGATGGAGAGTGGAATTTCAAAGGGGAAATTGGGGGAAGGGAGGGAATTATCATGGGACATTTTTTATAATCATGGAGGTTGTCAATAAAAATAAATAAATAATTAAAAAAATAACTAGGGGAAAGGCTCTATGACTATGAGAACAAGTCAAAGAAACTAGTTGGGAATTTCAGTTCAGTCCTAAGGGATACATTAAGAATATTTATGTCTAATTCTGTGAAAATTATCTAGTTATCCTAGAGAAAGCGAGACTATAACGATAACTATCTAGGAGGAAAACTATGTACTTTGAAAGTGTAATGTGCTGGGGTCAGCCGTTGATTGATGAGACTCAATTCTTATAATCACAAGAAACTTTGTGATTCACACATTAATTATTCATTATTGAAATTAAGTTACATAAGCTTTTCTATAGACTAAATGTTTGCATTCCTCTAAAATTCACGCGTGGAAACCTAGTCTTCAGTGTAAGGATATTGAAAGTGGGTATTTTGGGTGGAGCCCTCATGAACAAGTTGATGGCGTAAAAACAGAGACTTCAGAGCGCTCCCTGGGCTTCTTCTCATATGTGGTCAGAGTAGAAGGCACAATCTATGGCCCAGGAAGAAGTCCTACACCTGTTAGCAAATCTGCCACTGCCTTGATGTGGATGTTGTTACTCAGGACCGTGAGAAATAAAATTCTGTTGCTTGTAAGCCATCCAGGATTTTGTATTTAGCTTTAGGAACATAAACCAAGGTAAATTTTAAACAACTTATATTAAAATAAAGGTGACATTTTCAAAGTAAGATTTCCCACTTTGTTTCATGATATTTTACTATCGTATTTCTAGGGTATTTCTGTTGTACCCCTACAGTGGGAATATTAGTAAATGGATTATTATGGAGCATCTTAAAAAACCATGTTCAGTTATATCATATTGGTAGTTAGAATCCAACTCCCTTGTCATAAAGGAAAGGCCACCTGACCTTGGGAAATTCTATGTGGCATTGTATCCCAGAAATATTGGTAGAGTGTGGTGAGGGGACAGAGAAGAAATGGGCACTGGGTTTCATTATGGAAGCACTGGTGGAGTGTGGTGGAGGGACACTGGAAGGAATGGGCAGTGGGCTGCTGGCCCTTTGGTGGCATTCTCTGTCATTGTTGCTATGGGAGCTACATTGTACCCCTCCTTCAGGGTGCTCAGGGAATGCCCTGGCTCTTCTTCATGGATAACTAACCTCAGAGCTGAACTTGGCCTGATTTGGTTCTGTGATCTCATGCTCTTCCTTTTACATTAATTTATTTTTGTTTGAAATACCTAGATAGGTTCTCAGGTTTGAAACAATGTACTTGGCTTAATGCAACATCTTTTTGCCATTTTAGCACACATAAATAAAACCACATATATTTTAAATACATAGTATTTAAAATTTACAATGTATAAAATGTAGTTATATAATGTGTAACAGTTATTACAGATTAATTTATATTTTTATATAGATTTTGGGAGACAGGAATGTGCATTATCCATGATTCATTACTGCTATCATTTAATCCCTCCTTTCTATACTACTATGCATTTTATACTTCATTTTATGTTTTATGATTAGTTTCCCTCTCATGTTTTAGCAGGAGCAAATTAACACTACTCAATTGCATCACACTCTCTACATTGGTGAAATTAGTTACATATTTTTAAAAATCATTATCTACTTTTGTCTTTCTAAAACAAAATTTCATTAAGTTTTCAATTCAGATATAGCTTGCATGAAGACTTTCTTAGAATAAGTGTATTTTTATTTTTATTTGTCTTTATAAGCATACAGTCTATGTATCATTATGGCATTTCAAACACAATTTGTTTCAGCTGATTTTCTCCCCCTCATCTCCTCCATTTCCTGTCCATTTTTGTGTCCTTACATTCTTTCTGTTTTCATCCCATATGTTCCCTTTTTGCCCTCCCCACTCTTATTCATCTCTTTTTTTGCCTGTGTTGATCATGTTTGTAGCTTTCTAGGATTTTTCCACATTGGCTCCCAATTATATAAATTTGCTCACAAGTATATAAAAATACTTATGCTTATAATATGCATAAGCAAGGATCCACATAGGAGAGAGAACATATACATATATATATATGTATATATATGTGTATATATACATATATACACATATACATACACACACACACACACACACACACACACACACACACATATATATATATATATATATATATATATATATATATATATATATATATATTGAGAGAGAGAAAGAGAATGGGTGCAACTGGGCCTCTAGCCACTGCAAATGAACTCCAGACGCATGTACCACCTTTTGCATCTGGCTTTTACATGGGTACTGGGGAATCAAACCTGGGTCCTTTGGCTTCACAAGCAAGGACCTTAACTGCTAAGCCATCTCTCCAGCCCAAACATGTGTTTTTGGTCTGAATTTGGATCACCTCCCTTAATATGAATTTTTTCCACATCTTTTAAAGCTTTGTTAATAAACTGGCCAATTTGTTGGGGAAGGTCTGATGTCCTGGAACAAACAGGGGCTTTATAATTTATTGAGGAAGTAATATTGAATATCTACCATGTTCATGACTCTGTTGTAAGTGCTGTATACATGAAAGTGAGTACATAGTTTTGGTCATTTATGATTGTGATGATTATAAGGAGTGTGGCTTTTACAGCATTTGAAATGGGAGCTATAGGATTATTCTGAACAAAGGGGAAACATGATCTGAGTATGTTGTAAAAGGTATCACCCTGACTTACAGAAAGTTTTGAATGTTAGCTTGTGTAGACATATTTGCCAGTAAAAATATAACTAGGACATTTCTATTGGAAGTATTTTTGTACAGGTTTTAAAAATATGGCAATTGGCAAGATTATAAACAAAACTTATAAAAAAGCTATTCCTCTCACTTTTACTGTTCAGAATGTCATCTGGGAATGAGAAATGTAGGCACCTTCTGGAACATGATAGAAATGGAGACTCTCAGGCCCTATCTCAGATCTACTAAGTATACATCGACTTTTACCAAGATCCTCCCATGACTGATGTGCATAATGTGGTTAGAGAGACAGTCACACTGAGGAGGAGGTTCCAAGTTGGAAGTAGTTAAGAAGCTCTTGGTATCCTTCAAGTACGATCTGATGACTGCATGGATACGGTAACATCAGGAGGGGCAGTTAGAAGAGAAGCCAGAAGTCGGATGTAAGATAAAGAACAGCCCAAGAATCACTCCATGAGTTTTGGCCTAGGTGCAAGGATGGAATTCTCATTACCCGAGTTATATTCCATATTCCTCTCAAAAAACAGTTCCAGGGCTGGAGAGATGGCTCAGTAGTTAAGGTGTTGGCTTGCTGCAGTGGTTTGATTCAGGTGTCCCCAATAAACTTAGGTGTTCTGAATGCTAGGTTCCCCACTGATGGAGATTTAGGAACTAATGCCTCCTGGAGGCAGTGTACTGTGGGGGGCGGGCTTATGGGTGTTATAGCCAGTTTCCCCTTGCCAGTGTTTGGCACACTCTCCTGTTGCTGTTGTCCATCTGATATTGCCCAGGAGGTGATGTCCACCCTCTGCTCATGCCATCGTTTTCCCTATATCATGGAGCTCCCCCCTTGAGCCTATAAGCCAAAATAAAATTCTTTTTTTCTCACAATCTGCTCTTCGTCAGGTGATTTCTACCAGCAATGTGAACCTGACTGCAATACCTGTGAAGCCTAAAGACCCATGTTCTACTCTCCAGATCCCACTTAAACCAGATGTACAAAAGTGAGGCAAGTGGAAGGTCACACATGCCCACTAGGTGGCGCAAGCATCTGGAGTTCAATTTCAGTGGCTGAGGGCCTAGATTGCCAATTCTCTCTCTCTCTCCCTTTGCCTCTCTCTCTCTCTAAAAATAAAATATCAGTTTCAAAAGCCCAAAAGCCCCACAATCAGGTTTCTAGTAGAAACAACCCCACTTCAACCTGTGGATTGCTGTGAGAAAACACGTGATCGAAAGCAGCTGATGGGAGAAAATAGTTTACTTTGGCTTTGAGACTTCAAGAGGAAGCTTCATGGAGGCAGAAAAAGATGGGAGAGCAGAGGCTGGAAATTACAATTTTTCTGGGGCGGATGAAAATACCAACAAGAGAGTGAGCTGAGCTCTGCCAAGGAGAAGCTGGCTATAATACACCAAAGCCCACACCCAGCAACATATCTCATCCAGCAAGGCTCTAGCTCCCAAATTGCCACCTGCCTGGGGCCCAAGCATCTAAACCATGAATTTATGGGGGACGTCTGATTCCAGTCATCATATAGAAGAAATGATAGGATGAAAGTCAGTTTCTTAATGCTGTGACAAATTCCTGAGCAAAGACACTTAAGGGAGAAAAGGTTTATTTTGTTTCATGGTTTCAGTTTATCATGGCAGTAAGGGTGTGGCCACCTCATGGTGGTCAGAAAACAGACAGACCATCTGCACTAGTGGGCTGCCTCCTCCTTACTTTACTCCATGTCGGTCCCCAGATTATTGGGTGGTGCTATCCATAATAAGTGAAAATTTCCCACTTTTTTAATCCTTTCTGGAAATACTTTCTTAGAAATCTGCTGGAAGAATTTCCTATGTGCTTCTCAATCTAAACATTTTGATTTATCAAGATTGGCCATCATAAGTAATATGATAAATTTTTTGTGAAATGTGTGATAGTTGATGTTATATGTTAACTTGGAGGGTTCTTATTATGATACTAACATTTAATTTGCCAGAGTTCTGATAGATTGGCATAAGATAGGTACCATTTGATCAACTGATTGGCCTCTATGATGCAGATGGATGCCATGTGATTAACTGAATGGCCTTTGTAATGTAGATGGATGCCATTTGATCTATGGATTGGCCTCTGTAATATAAGTGAATGCCATTTGATCTACCGATTGGCCTCTGTAATGTAGATGGATGCCATGTGATTGACTGATTGGCTTCTGTAACATAGATGGATATTTGATCAACTGAAGGCCTAAATAGAACAAAAAGAGTCTGGACAAGAGAGAACTCTGTCACTGTGCATGCAGACTAGTGTGCTCCCAGCTCCCCTGGGTCTCTGGCATGACAGTGCTTAGGATAGAACTATATAGGTGGCCCTCTGGTACACCAGCCCACACTGCAGATTTGGATGTGTCAGCCTCCATCATGTGTGAGAAAACTCCAAATTCCTATTGATTTTGTGTTTCTGGAAAACCTGGACAGACACAAGATATCTAGACTTTAGGAAAAGATTCAGTGTGAAGATACATTGAGAAATGTCAGCATATATTCCAAGTTAAAGTCATCAGATTAAACAAAATCCTCTGGAGCCCGTCTATGTACAGTAAAGGTCAGAGAGAAAAGAAGATACAAGAAGAAGTTGAAAAAAAAAAAAGAAGACAAAATGAACAAAAGTTAAAAATTATGTTCCAAAGAAGGAGACTGTGTTAACCTAAAGGCCATGGGTAAGAACACTTTAACAAAGAGATGGTGATTGACTTTCTAATGCTATTAATAATTCAGGTCAGATGAGCATTAGATGCTACAAGGCAGAGGCTCCAGATGACCTTGACAAGGACAATGTCCATAGGGATAGAAAATATGACTAGAAATGAATTAGGAGGTAATTGGGGTCAAATGATTGATAGCTAAATTTATTTATGTGTGTAAATCTTAGTTATCAAAAAATAGACAAGTTTATAATATTTTTAGGTATACCAGAAAAGTTGAGCAGATAATAAAATTCCCACATCTCACCTCCTACACAGTTTTTCCCTACAATTAACATCCTTGAATTACTGTAACATGTTTATTACAGTTGCTAAGTGAGTATTGATACACCCTCATTAACTAAACATTAGGGTTCATTCACCCTTCATGTTGTTCAGTTCTATGGACTTTGATAAACCTATAAAGTCAGGTATTCACTATTACATTTAAATTTTTGGATCACAGATCAATTGTTTACTAGCTCTGTGACCTTGAGAAAATTGTTCAAAATGAGACCCAAAGTTGTTATGGTCAGCTAAAATCACATAGATTAAGATGCCTAGTGTCGATGCTGGCAACTATTAAATGTTAACCCTATTACTTTCTCTTCAATAAAGATAGAGACCAGGAGATACAACTTACTACCTACAGTTTTATTAAAATGTCAACACTGACATTTTGTAATAACCTAAATGTTTCCTAGGTAACGTGACACAGAGGATGGAAGAGGACCAAAGGAATAAGACCACATAACAGAGGAAGGATCACTTTGAAAGAGGAGGGTCCTCAGTGGATGGTGGGGAAGGGGTGGAGGAGAGGGGATATAAGAGAATAGATGGCATGATGGGAACATGATAAATTACAGTTTGTTCATATATTAAAGTTTCTAATAAATTTTTTTTGAAAAAGAATGCTAGGAAGTTTGAAAAATATTACAACTAATGATTATAAAAGAGTAATTCGTATTTGTACATGTGATCCAAAAGTAAAAAGGATATCGTATGAAATTTAAGTGGAGCTATAGTAGTAGGGGTTTTGGACCATTTCAAATAAAGATTGCTTAAAAGATACTATAAAAAATTAAAGATACGTGTCTTTCTCAAAAAACTGTTTTACTACTATAACTTAGTTTCAAGTCAGATGACCCCTTGTGGGTTCAAGTTGATCAGATGGTGGAGTCATCAGTTGATCACTATATGGGTCAGTTGGTTCTACACTAAGAAAAACATGGTTACATTGCCACAGACAACACATGTCACCAACCCTGGCCATCCATCTCTCAGACAGACTGAATGAAACCTCAGCCCAAGAATGCAGGCATCCCTGAGTAATCTGATCCCTTGAAGAAAAATAACAAATGCCTAGGCTCTCAAGCAGTACATGCTCCTGAGTGAAAGCCAGTTCCATGCAAAGCTTTTGGTGGAGAGAGTTTAATCACAGCATGGGAGGTTAATTAGGTAACCTCAAGGAACCTGGTGCCGGCACAAAGTTTACTTAAACTGTGGTAAAATAATGGCGATATCTGGGGGTCACAGAACTTAACTGCTAAAGGAGAAAAGAATTGTCTAATAGAAGTCAGTTTATTTAAAAGAAGTTTTGATTGACTTGATAGAGCAGAGGAAAGGTATTTATTTCTGTAAGCTCAATTAAGAGGATGTTTCCACGCCCCCCCCACCAGGTTCTAGATGGTGTAATAATTTCTTTGTAATAGATTCAAAACTATTGTAATGTAATTGGTGTGGTGATGTGTGTGCCTATTATTATGTTAACTTTTCCCGAAGAGACACAAAACAATGTTCATTCGCCTCACCTAGGACAATGACATCAGACTTAAGTAAGAATTCTGTCAAAGCCCAACTTGGTGAACCAGTAAGTTTATTGGAGTTACTTACAGGAGCATGGATGAAGTTTACTTACAGGAGCATGGATGAGGGTTACTTACAGGAGCATGGATGAGGGTTACTTACAGGAGCATGGATGAGGGTTACTTACAGGAGCATGGGTGACCATGCGTGATGCTCCCCCCCACCCCAACAGCTGCACCACCATAAAGTTCCACCCTATCATGAATGAGAACTTCATGGAAACTGCATTACAGAGTCTCACTTTCAGTTAACCTTCTTCTTTTTTTGTTTAAGAGAGAGAGAATTGGTGCACCAGGGCCTCAGCTACTATAAACAAACTCCAGATGCTTGTGTCACCTAATGGTCATGTGTGTCCTTGGCACTTGCCTCACCTTTGTCTGGCAGATGTTGGATCTGGAGAGTTGAACCTGGGTCCTTAGGCTTTGAATGCAAGCACCTTAACTGCTGAGCCATCTCTCCAGCCCCCTTCTACTTCTTATATGATCTATAGCAGGAGATGGGAGGACAAGATGGAGTAAAGGCTAGAATTCTGGGTGAGGGTCCTGTGACCCTCCACTCACTCCTTTCCTTTCTTTATGCTCACATGTATGTATGTGTGCTGTACATGCATGTTTATGCACATGTAGGCACATGTGGCACAGGAGATGAGTGCCCTTGCCACATGTGTGTGGAGGCCAGAGGTCAACTTCTGGCATCCTCCTTAATTGCTCACCATCTTCTTTTTTTTTTTTTTTTTTGAAACAGGGCTTTGCACAGAACCTGGAGCTCACTAATTTAGCTAGATCAGCTACCCAGTAAACCTGAGGAACTTGCCTGTCTGCCCCTCCAGCCCTGGGATCACAGGCTTGTGCCACCATTCATGGCTTTTATGGGTGCTGGGATCTGAGCTCAGGTTCTCTTATACTTCTATAAAAAATGCAGCAAGCTCTTGCCCTCTGAGTCATTGCCCCAGCATCCCCCGTACTCCTACTATGGAGTGCTAACAGCTCCATTATCACTACCACTGGCCTAGCTATGTCGGTATTGTTCTGCTCTGTCTCATTGCCATGGCTACTCCAATGAGATGCTCATGTTATGCTGTGAGGAAAAAGCCACACTATAAGTACCTAGACTCCTAGCTCTCAGAACGTAGAGGCTGGAGGATTACTGCAAGTTGGAAGCTTGCTTTACCTACATAAGCAGTTCTAGGCCAGGCGCGGTTACATAGTAAGACCCTGTCTCAAAAAGAGGGTGATAATAAGTCCAATATTTGAGGGAAATATCTAGCTTGTGGAATGATGTAGCTAATAACTAGGCTGGGCCGAACAGGTTTGTTTCAGTATGAACATAGAAGATGGGCAGAAATAAAAATAATTATTTTGGATTTGGAGTGGAAGTCCAAATTTGGAGTGGTCTCAAAGTGACAACAAATCCTGGCAGGGAAGAGGATCAACGAGGAGTGGGTGTCCTAAGGAAGCTGGTGCTAAGAGCTCAGAAAGGGACACTGTCCATCGTGGAAGGTCAGCAGCAGGTTTTGTAGCACCAGGGTGTGGATGACTCAGAAGTGGGCAAGGGAGGATAGAGTGGACACAAGTGTCATAGTAATAGGGATTGAAAGCTAAGCAAAATTTAGGGTCAAGTTAGCCATAGCAATGGCAAAGGTAGTCAGGAACGTCATGATCAAAGAGATCTCAAGGGCATGATGAAATGTTTTGCCTGTACCAAGTCATTTCATTTTCACAGATTATCTAGGCTTCTAAGGTGGAGCCTTCTATCAGGTAATTCTTCATGGCCCTTGTACAGTAAGCTTTAGTATATCCAAATGGAACCATCTGAATATAGTTAATATAGTTTTTACATGGATTGACATTTTTAAAAAATATTTTTATTTTTATTTATTTATTTGAGAGAGGAAAAGAGGCAGAGAGAAAGAGAGAGAGAGAATAGGCATGCCAGGGCTTCCAGCCATTGCAAACTTGAGATGCATGCACCACATTGTGCATCTGGCTTACGTGGGTCCTGGGGAGTCGAACTGAGGTCCTTTAGCTTTCCAGGCAAGCGCCTTAACTTCTAAGCCATCTCTCGAGCCCATGGATTGACTTTAAAAAAAAATCTTGTTTATCTTTTTTAAATATTTATTTGAGAGACAGAAAGAGAAAGAATGCAGGGCCTTCAGCCACTACAGACGCGTGCACCACCTTGTGCATGTTGCTTATGAGGGTCCTGGGGAATCGAACAGGGGTCCTTTGGCTTTGCAGGCAAGTTCCTTCACCACTAAGCCACCTCTCCAGCTGTCTCTTTTTAATATGCATGTGCATGTGTGTATGTGTGTGGAGGCCAGAGGACAACCTCTGGTGTTGTTCTTCAGGAACCTTACACCTTTTTTGTTATAGAGCCTCTTGTTGGTCCAGTTAGGCTAAATGAGCTGGCCAGTGATCCTCCCATCTCTGCTTCCCCAGGACTGGGAGTGTAGGCATGTGCTGCCACACCTGGCTTATTTACATCGGTTCTGGGGATGGAATTCAATGTCTCAAGGCAAGCACTTCACTGACTGAGCCTGAGTGTATGTTGCTTTTTAAAAATTTTTTTGTTTGTTTATTTTTATTTATTTATTTGAAAGTGACAGACAGAGAGAGAAAGAGGGAGAGAGAGAAAGAAAGAGAGAGAGAGAGAGAGAACGGGCGTGCCAGGGCCTCCAGCCACTGCAAACGGACTCCAGACGTGTGCACCCCCTTGTGCATCTGGCTAACATGGGTCCTGGGGAATTGAGCCTCGAACCAGGGTCCTTAGGCTTCACAGGCAAGCGCTTAACCACTAAGCCATCTCTCCAGCCCCCTTTTATTAAAGGACATTTATATCAACATTTTACATGGATAACATTCCACTGATAAAGATAACTACAAGTGCAACTTTGTGGGGAGCTGAGGGCAGGTATCAATATGTAGCACAGGTTGGTCTTGGACTCCAGATCTCATGGCCTCTCAGCTTCCTGAATGCTAGGACCGCAGGTGTGCACCACCATACCCGGCTTAGAAATATAACTCCAGTAGAAACAGGCAGCCTTATGAAAGTATCACTGATTATGCTTGGACTGGTGGGAGGCTCTGATATTGATATTCAGCATTTCTTTATTAAGTGTGAGATCACTTTGGTGTTGGATCACTGATAAACCCTCATAACAAATGGACTCTCCATCTTCAATCAGCAAATAGCAAGGAGAGTGGAAATGGACATGATAACTTTTTCATTGTTACTCAATATTATTTATTATCTGGTCTAGACATGATAGTTTCCTATCATATGCTATGGAAGATCATCCCCTGCCTCTCAAAAATCATCTCACAGGCCATGTTCAGAGCAATATTGTGTTAGAATAAAACCTCTAACAAAATTTTTTAAGATATTTGTGTGAAGAGCTTATCTAGGAAAGCATTATTGTTGATCTGTACTAAAATTAAAAATGAAGAAAACAGGGGGCTGGAGAGATGCCTTAGCGGTTAAGGTGCTTGCCTGCGAAGCCTAAGGACTCAAGTCAAGCTTCCCAGAATCCACAAAAGCCAGATGCACAGGGTGATGCATATGCAGAAGGCTCCACATGCGCACAAGATGGCACACATTTCTGGAGTTTGATTGCAGTGAATAGAGGCCCTGGCATGCCAATTCTGTCTCTGTCTCATAAAAATTCTTTTTAAAAAATACTGAATTTTTCTTAATGTTAAGTTCTTTCAATTTATGATTATTTTGAGGTTATCTTTTTAAAATGTTTTTTTAAATATTTTATTTATTCATTTATTTAACAGAGGTGGGGGGAGAGAGAGGGAGAGAGAGAGAAAGAGAGAGAGAAAATGGATGCACCAGGGCTTCCAGCCACTTCAAATGAATCCCTGACACATGTGCCACCTTGTGCATCTAGCTTTCCATAGGTACTAGGGAATTGAACCTCATTCCTTTGGCCTTGCTGTCAAGTGCTTTAACCACTAAGAAATCTCTCCAGCTCTTGAGGTTATCTTTTAATGTTTACTCATGAAATATTGATAATGGTGTAAGATTTTCCCTAATTATATGGAAAAAGTATTAAAAATTTAAATGCTTAAAAAACGTACTCATTTATTTGCAAGGGGAGAGAGAGAGAGAGAGAGAGATAGGGAGAGAGAGAGAGAGAGATAATGGGTGTGCCAGGACCCCTTGTTACTCGCAAATGAACTCCAGATGCATGTGCCACTTTGTGCATATGGCTTTACGTGGGTACTGAGGAATTGAACCTAAGTCGTCAGGCTTTGCGAGCAAGGGCTTTAACTGCTGAGCAATCTCTCTAGCCTGTTGTATATATATAATTTTTGTTCTTGATTGTCCAATACCATGCTCCTGGAAAGTGTTGGCCTAGACTTTTACTCTTGAAAAACCATGGATACTTTAGTTTTTCTTGCTCCCTTTGTACACTGAGATCTTCTGGCTTGGTTGAGAGAGTGTCTCAGGGAAGCACTCATTTGTTTATGATATATATATAGGAAGAGAACATTTATCCCTACGTGGTGAATGACTTGAGGAATGAGGACTTTGTGTGAGACAGCTTGATTGCCTTTGGAAACCTGTCAAGGGGAAATCCACCCAGCCACAAACTTCTCTTTTCATTTGACAGGGTTCATGCCATCCACAGCTTTATTCTTCCGGTGCTGGAACTTGAACCCAGGGCCTCCAGCATGATAGCCAAGCCCTCTACCACCTGACTTACATCCCCAGCTTGATAACCACAGCTTTCAGAAGACTTGGATGCCTTAGAGCTTAGTCCTCCCATCACCCGGAATACTAGAGGCAGAGGGCCCGATAGCGGAAATCTTGATAACAACAAAAGAAAAATCCCTTGATTCCCTTAAATTATATGTGCATGGTGATGAAAGCCACAATGCTTGCTTAATGGAGAAATTTGAGTTAGGATACAAAGGCACCAAGTGTGGCAATGCCAACTGTGTATTGGCATGGGTATACTTCATGCATGTTATCATGAGGGTAGTTCTAATATCCCCACCTCATTCTCTTAGTTCGTAGGTCCTCTGTTGCTATTTTCATTTCATTTTCTTGTCAAAGTAATTCGGTTGATAAATTTTGATCAAAGCACACTCTTTAAACTTTTTTCCCTTCTGTTTTTCTGTACAATTGGTTTGTTTTCTAATCAGTATTATTTGCTATCTTTTATGTAATTTTGGTTTTATTTTTCTATGCTTTTTCTGGATCTGGGGTGTAGAAGTTAGAATCTTCCCATTTTCAGACATTAAAGCTATCCATATTTCCTCTAATCACAGACCTTGCTATCTCCATGTATTATGAATATTTTATGCTCTATATACTATGATGCTTTTGAAAAGCTTGTTTTATTTATTTATTTATTTATTTACTTACTTATTTGAGAGAGAGAAAGAGAGAGAGAGTGAGAGAGAATGGGTGCGCCAGGGTCTCTAGCCTCTGCAAACGGACTCCAGACGCATGTGCATCTGGCTTATGTGGGATATGGGGAGTTGAACCTGGGTCCTTAGGCTTCGCAGGCAAGTGCCTTAACCACTAAACCATCTTTCAAGTCTCAAAAGCTTGCTTTTTTACAAAATATTTTTATTTATTTATTGCAAGCAAAGAGAGATCGTGAGAAGAGAGACAAAAAGAATGGGTACCTCACGGCCTCTAGCCATTGCAAACAAACTGCAGATGCATGCACCACTTTGTGTATCTGGCTTTACATGGATACTGGGGAATTGAACCCAGGTCATTAGGCTTCACAGGCAAGCACCTTAACTGTTGAGCCATCTCTCCAGCCCTATTATGATATTTTGACATCTTATGAACCCTTTCTATTTGGAGATAGACTGGTCAAGGTTTCATTTGTTATCATACTTTTTAATTTCAGAATTTCCATTGGAGTCTTTATTAGTACAGGCTTATTAAGATACGTCACATATCATAGATATGCACATATCATACCATCAGTGATTTTTAGCAAATTCGTAGAGTTACAAAACCATCACAAAAGGGCTGGAGAGGTGGCTTAGCAGTTAAGCGCTTGCCTGTGAAGCCTAAGGACCCCGGTTAGAGGCTCGATTCCCCAGGACCCATGTTAGCCAGATGTACAAGGGGATGCATGCATCTGGAGTTCGTTTGCAGTGGCTGGAGGCCCTGGCGTGCCCATTCTCTCTCTCTGCCTCTTTCTCTCTGTCTGTCGCTCTCAAATAAATAAATAAAAATAGAAACAAAAAAAATTAAAAACAAAAAAACCCCCATCACAACAAATTTCCTACATTCTTATGACTCCAAGAGAGAATCCAGTATTTTAAGTAGTTGGTCCTTAATGCCTCTCTGCTAGGTCTCCCCAACCAGCAATGTACCTTCTTTCCCATAGCTTTATGTATTCTGGGTATTTCATATAAGTCAATACAAAAATGTACGTTTTGCAAGTGGCTGCTTTTGCATACTACAATATTTTCAAGGATCTTCCATATTATAGCATGTCTTAGTACTTCATTTTTGGATGTTATTACAAGATATATCACATTTTCTTCATCCATTCGTCAATTGATGACTATTCAGGCTCTACCTTTTATCTATTAGAAATACTGTTCTAAGAATGTGTGAATATGAGTTTCTGTGTAGACACATATTGCAGTTCTCCTGGGGTGAAATTGTTGGGTGATGATAACGCCCGGAATGCCTCCCCACAAGGTTGCATCATTTTACATGCCAAGGAGCACTGCCTGGCTCTTCTGTGCACGCATTTTCCCTCCGTATCAACATTCACCGTTTGTGAAGCCACTGTCACCAAATTGTGGATACTTTATTCTCATACATTGAACATATTTATAATAGTTCTTTGAAACCTTTGTTGACTGTATTTGACATCTGACTCTATTCAGAGTTGGTTTTTATTTTTCCCCTTTAGAAGAAGTCTTGGCGGGGCATGGTGGCACATGCCCTTAATCCCAGCACTCGGGAGACAGAGGTAGGATGATCACTATGAGTTCGAGGCCACCCTGAGACTACATAGTGAATTCCAGGTCAGCCTGGGCTAGAGTGAGACCCTACCTTGAAAAACCAAAAAAAAAAAAAAAAAAAAAAAAAACAAAAAAAAAACATCTGGCTTTGTTACTTTAAAAGCATCACACAGTTTTTGTTGTTGAACTATTAGCTATTTATGTCATGTATTACTAGTTTGTGGGCATCATTTCCCAGAACTTTTTATAGTAGCTTACCAAGACTTAAACTGACTTCCCCATAGTGTTTCCTCACTAATATCTATGCTTTCTGTTTGTTTTATTTTTGTTGCTATTTGAAGTCTGTCTGTCTAGTGGCTATCCTAAGGTCTGCATAGCTCTGGAGCTCTGCCAACGATGCGGCTGGTTTTAGAGCCTCTATGTGGGGTTCAGACCACTGATGACAGCTGGCTCTCAATTTCATCTCATTTTTGCTTTCAGCCGGGCTCTTTCAGATCGCCCCTTTGTATGTGAACCATTTTGTGCTGAACCAGAGATGTGTGAAGAGCTTGTCTAGCTCTTCTACGGCCCTTTCATGTTCGCAATCTGCTGGTTTTCTTTCTGGCCGACCCACTACTTGTCTGAAATAGAATTGCAGCCCCAGGTTTGCTGAGCTTTGGTTTTTCTTTGTTTCCTCTTAGGTCCACTGCTTCCTGAGGGTTTCTTTCTCTATTGACCTAAATGAAACCAATTTCCTCTTGTAGTAAAGTTGACTACTTCTCTAGACAGCTCCATAGGGGCACCGCTGAGGGACCAGGTGAAAAGGCTGAGGGCGGGGTAGAGTGTCTCTAGAGGCAAAAGTCAAAGATTCATGCCAGTTTTACCTGAATAAGTTAATGAAAATTCTTCATAATAAGTGACTCTTTTTACTTTTATTTTTAAAAATATTTTTATTTATTTATTTGGAAGAGGGAGAGAGAGAGGGAGAGAGAGAGACAGAGAGAATGGGCACTCCAGGGCCTCCAGCCATTGGAAATGAACTCCAGATGCTGTGTTACCTTGTGCATCTGACTTACGTGGGGTCCTGGGGAGATGAACCTGGGTTCCTTAGTTTTGTAGGCAAGTGCCTTAACTGCTAAGCCACCTATCCAGCCTTTAAATGACTCTTGATTAAGTTGTTGCCTGTGGTAAGTTCTTATTATTTTTAAATGATGGCACTTCGGCCATTTTGCTAAATGTTAAAGATTTATCATGAGACATTTTATAATCTTTTATTTCTAGCAGCCAGAAATTTTATGTGCCCTTGCCTTTTGGCTCCAGTATCCTCCGATGTGATTTTTATCCTTAGAGTGACCATCTCTTTCTGTTCCAGAATGCCTACCATAGCAGCTCAGCCATCACACTGAAGTTCTGGAAGAAGAGGAGAAGAGCAAATGTGAAAGCGGGCTTGTCTCTCTGTGGATTGCTGTTCATCCAAGCAGCCTTTCTGGCACTGTGCAGCACTTGATTCTCTGCTTCCAACTCACTGGTCAGAATGCTAGTCACTCCCAACTGCAGGTGTTATGCTGGGAAATCTAACATTTTGACTTGGTTCCTGTCAAACAGAACCTGGTTTCTTTGACTAAAGTGAAAGAGATACTACCTATAAATAGCAACTTGCATGTCTACCACATAACCTTTCAATTCCAGCTCAAGTCCCATGGTTCTTTCTGGAAGCACTCAATTTTCTGCCAATTCTCTCAATTAAAACACTTTACCTTGGCCTGGAGAGATAGCTTAGCAGTTAAGGCACTTGCCTACAAAGCCAAAGGATGCAATTCAATTCCCCAGGACCCACATAAGCCAGATGTGGGGGGCACATGTGTCTGGAGTTCGTTTACAGTGGCTAGAGGACTTGGCATGCTCATTCTCTCTCTCTCTCTGTCTCTCTCTCTCAAATAACTAACTAACTAAATAAATAAATAAAATTTATTAAAAATCTTTACCTCTATTCTGTAAAATTCATTTGATATTTATCATGTTGTTGCTTTGCTTGTTGACTCTTTTTTTTAAAAAAAGTATTTATTTGGGGCTAGAGAAATGGCTTAGTTGTTAAGGCGCTTGCCTACAAAGCCAAAGGACCCAGACTTGATTCCCCAGGACCCATGTAAGCCAGATGTACTAGGGGGTGCATACATCTGGAGTTTGTTTGCAGTGGCTAGAGGCCATCATGTGCCCATTCTCTCTCTGTCTCTCTACCTTCCTGTTTCTCTATCTCTCAAATAAATAAAGAAAAATTATATATATATATATATAATATTTATGTATATAATATTATATATATATATAAATATAATATTTGTATGTGTGTGTGTATGTCCTTGCTACTGGAAACTGATGCTGGTCTGGCTTTACGTGAGTGGCTGGGCAACTGAACCTGGGCCAGCAGGGTTAAAGTCAGTGCCTTTAACTACTGAGCCATTGCCCCATTCCTGCTTCCTTATCTTTTTGTCCAACCATATAATAAGCTCTTTGAGCACAAGAGTGATTTCCATGCCTCATTGGGTCTATAAGCAGCATCTAGCACACCTAGCATAGGTAATGCCATATAACCTTTAGTCAATTATTTATTCAGTTATCAAGAATGAGTAAAGACATTTAATAGTATATCAACACTGTGTTCTATGGTTTTCTAGAACTGATCGCAGTTGTTGTCTCTCAAAATAATCTGATTGCCCCCATTTCCTATCCATACCTTTGGTAAGTTTTGCCAGGAGTGCTTTTATTCATGGGGAGCTCCCTGCTTGATTTTGTATGGTTCATTACCAATTAAAAACCTTCTCAGGGGCTGGAGAGATGGCTTAGACGTGAAGGTGCTTGCCTACGAAGTCTAAGCACCCAGGTTCGATTCTCCAGTTACCACATTAGCCAGATGCACATCGTGGCACATGCATCTGGAGTTCATCTGCAGTGGCTAGAGGCCCTGGAGTGCCCATTATCTCTCTCTTATCTGTCCCTCTTTCCCTCTGTATCTAATAAAGAAATAAATAAAACGATGAAAAACACTTCTCAGGACTGTCCTCAATTCTCTTTAAAGCAGGAATTGATAGTCATCCAGTTCCCCCAGGCAGATATCCATAACACAAATGTGACTGTCCAAATTGGCAAAAATTCTCTGATTCAACAGAAAGGACATGGCCAGGACAGACAGAAGAATTCGCGTCCAAGTTGCCTCTTGCAAGGCATGATAAGATCTGTGTGTCCCACTAACTTTAAACATAACTTCCCACACTTTCCCATCCAGGAAGAATTAAACTCATTTTTTTTTTCCTCTTCAGGTCACATTTTGAAAAAGAAGAAGAAAATTAAGAAGTGGGTTTTGTCAAATATCTGCAAGCCTAAGAGGAAGAGAAACATGACTAATATTATTTTCAATAGCTGCAAATGTTGATTTCTGAACCTGGCTTACATTCTTTGTGGGTGTAAGAGATTTCTTGTAAGCTATCTATTTATTCCATGACCTTCACAGATCCACATATTTAACTGGCAAGCTCCCACACCTTTTTTTTTTTTTTAGCTAATCCTTCCAAATAATGAAAGCTAACTAGGTTAATGCATGAAAGACCCTCAAAGACAATAATTCCTATATGCATTTAGGACACTGCCTGGCACACATCCAGATTGTCTCACTCCTTAGTTTGTTATAGTTGTAAAATTACTTTGGCAACTAAAGAAACACAGCAGCCTGGACATATAGTCTTTGTGACATCTCCAAAGAAGACAGTGACAGTGGAGTTGAGAAGTTCTGTAAACAGGGTTGCCCTCACTGCTAAAAAAAGAATAGAACTTTTGGAACATAAAATAACTTTTTAAACAACATTTTATTTTTATTTATTTTATTTGAGAGAGAGAGAGAGAGAGAGAGAGGATGTGCCATAGCCTCTAGCCACTGCAAATGAACTGCAGATGCATATGTCACCATGTGCATCTGACTTACGTGGGTGCTGGGGAATCTAACCTGGGTCCTTAGGCTTTGCAGGCAACTGCGTTAATCGCTAAACCATCCCTCCAGCCCAATGTATATATTTTTTCATAATTGTGACCATGTAAGGAGAGCATGCTAAGACAATTTTCAAATAAACACGTTCTTAATGTCTTTAGGTTTTAGTTTTCTCACTTAAAAAAATGAAAGAGTTGGGCTGGTGAGATGGTTTAGTGGTTAAGGCACTTGCCTGCAAAGCCAAAGGACCCAGGTTCGATTCTCCACATCCCATGTTAGCCAGATGCACAAGGGGGCACATGCAATTGGAGTTTGTCTACAGTGGCTGGAAGCCCTGGCGTGCCCATTCTCTCTCCCTCTCCCTCTTACTCTCTGTCAAATAAAAAATAAAATATTAAAAAGAAGCCGGGCTTGGTGGCGCACGCCTTTAATCCCAGCACTCGGGAGGCAGAGGTAGGAGGATCGCTGTGAGTTCGAGGCCACCCTGAGACTCCATAGTGAATTCCAGGTCAGCCTGGGCTAGAGTGAGACCCTACCTCGAAAAACCAAAAAAAAAAAAAAAAAAAAAAAAAAAAGAAAGCTAGGTGTGGTGGCGCACGCCTTTAATCCCAGCACTCGGGAGGCAGAGGTAGGAGGATTGCCGTGAGTTTGAGGCTACCCTGAGACTACATAGTAAATTCTAGGTCAGCATGAGCTAGAGCGAGACCCTACCTCAAAAAACAAAAAACAAAAAACAAAACAAAAAAAAAGGGTTGGACTTAACATGTCTGAGAAGGTTTCTTCAGCTCTGTGGTGCTTCCATAGCATTAGCCTGGTTAACATGGACATAGTGGAGTGGCATTGTACACACGTGGCTGAAATTCCTGGTGGCCTCAGTAGGATTTTCCTGTCTGAACTAACGCAATCACATCCACACTGATTACATTATGCTTCCTACCCCTGCTTACGTCCTAATAAATATGGGGTGTTGCGAATTATTCTCCAAAGGTTTAGACTGGGGTTCGGTTGAGCTCTTAGTGGCTCATTTGGATGCTGTATCATTACCTCATTTTGCTCATTTCTCACTTAATCAGGGGCTTCTATGGAATGGCAGAGTCTCTAGAATGTAAAAAGGAAATTGTTAGTCAGAGCAGGAAGTGGAAAACAGGTGTGCTGTGCTCAGCTCTGCCAACTTCATTTATATAAAAAACTACTATAGTCATGTTTCTCGGGGGCATTTAGCTCTTCTGATCACAACCTGGGTAAGATCATGGCCTCTCCTTCATAACGCAATCACTTGCCCTCATTGTCAGTCTATATAAAGCAATAGCCACGTCGATGCTGTCTCCCCCTCAGGCCTCCCACAGTCATGTTTTCTCATCGCTGATTGCTTCAGACCTCTTTCCTTCAAACTCTCTCAAAAGAATGTTTGTTTTTTTTAGTTAAAAAAGATTAATCTTAAATGTCTTTACTTCCTCTAGTTTCACTTCTCTTCCCCACTGATTTTTTAACTGTTCTTGAAAATGGCATGTTTCCTTCTAAGCAGTAAAAATGTGCACGTCACCTTCCTTTGGAAACATACCTCTAACTGTCCAACAATGACATTAATAAATATTTATTCAGCACCTACCATGTAGTAAACATTCCATCTAGCAGCAACAGAAAACAAAGTACTGTCGACAACCTACACAATATCTTTCAGGATAAATAGTATGTTAGGCCACAAAGCAAATTTTAAATGAAAGAAAATAGGAATTGTGTCTGGTATCTTTTCTAATTCTCAATGGTATGAAACTGGAAATCATGGAGATCAGGGAGAGAATTAGAAATTCTGCAAATGTGGAAATTAAATATTCCATACTCCTGAGGCACCAATAGGTCAAATGAAAACGCAAAAGGGAAGCCAACATGTGTCTTAAGACAGATGAAAAGGGAAATGAAACAATAGCTCTGTAGAATGCAGCAGCAGGTTCTGGGAGGAAAGTAGTTAGGGATAAGTGCCTTCATCAAGAAAGAAGAATGATCTGAAAGAAACAACCTAACTTTATGCCACGGAAACAATAAAAGTAGAATTAAACCCAAAGTTGGTAGAATGAAAAAAAAAAAAAACGTATTGATTTAAAGAGGAACAAATAAAACAGAAAAATATATACTAAATTAAGATTTGTCTTGTTAAAAAGAAATAAAATAGGTAAACCTTAGTTAGATGGAGAAAAAGAGAGATGACTGAATAAAATTATAAGTAAAAAATAAGGTATTACCATTGATCTCACAAAAATAGAAAAGATTATGATTTTACTATAAATAAGCATGTATTCCAATAAATTGTATGATCATAAGATATGGATGTATTCTTAGAAACATACTACCTACCAAGATCAAATCTTAAAGAACCAGATAATCTGAACAGACATTCAGTATTAATATCTAACTAGACTAAATAAGCAATCAGAATCTCCCTACAAAAGAGAGTAATCAGAGTACTTCACTATGAACTCTACCAAACACTGAAGAATCATTTCCCTGCAGGGCGTAGTGGCACATGCCTTTAATCCCAGCACTCGGGAGGCAGAGGTAGGAGGATCACCGTGAATTTGAGGACACCCTGAGACTACATAGTGAATTCCAGGTCAGCCTGGGCCAGAGTGAGACCCTATCTGGAAAAACCACACACACACACACACACACACACACACACACACACACACACACAAAATCCTTATTCAATCCTCCCAAAACTTGAAGAGAACTGAGATCCCTGTTGTGGTTTGAATGTGAAATATCTGCTATAGGTTTGTGTGGCTGAGCATGAGCAGATGGTCCCCAGCTGCTGATACTGTTTAGAAAGATGGTGGAATTTTTAGGAGACGGATCCTTGTTGGAGGAAGCGGATCACTGTGGTCGGCCTTGAAGTTTTGTAGCCTGGCCCTGCTTCTGGCTTGTCCTCTCCATTGCTGACTGGGTCTGCAGTGTGACAAGCCTGTCTCCCTCTCCTACTGCCATGCTGTCCCACCGGGAAGACCTGAAATAAGTCGCTTCTTTCCTTAAGCTGCTTCTTGTCAGATATTTGGTTACAGTAGAGTAAGGTGACCAATGTACAAGCCTACTGTTTTGTGATCGATTAATATTTGTCAAAAGTTCTAAAAATACACAGTGGTGAAAATGATGGCCTCTTCAGTAAATGGTGCTGGGAAAACAGAAGATTCACATGTAAAATAATAAAACTGGATCCTTATATTATACCATGTAGAAAAATGAGTAAAATTGGTGCAAAGGCTTAAATAAGATCTTAAACCATAGAATTCCTAGACAAAAAAAAAAAAAAAAAAAAAAAAAAAAAAAAAAAAAAAAAAAAAAAAAAAAAAAAAAACAAAGCAGGGTGAAAGCATCTTAGCATTCATCTTGGTAAGGGATATACTTTATTTATTTATTTATTTTTTGCTGTGACAATAGAAGCCAAAGTAAATTAGCAGAACAATAGCAAACTAAAAAGCTGTGCACAGGAAAAAAAATCAGCAAAATGAAAATGTGATCAGAATATTGAGAGAAAATATTTGCAAATCATGTGTCTGATTAGGGATTCTAACCTGTGATGGCTAATTTAGAATGTCACTTGGTTGGATTAAGAGATACATAAGGGGTCAGCGAGACACGCCTCTGTGTGTATTTGAGATGACTCTCCCAGAGCTGGTAGTTAGAGATAAGGCATTGGTGGTGTATCCATGGGGCTGTAGCTCACCCTGGCCCTTTCTTTTCTTTTTTTTTTTTTTAAATGTTTCTTTTAAATTTTCATTTATTTATTTGAGAGAGAGGCAGAGAGAGAGAATGGGCTCACCAAGGCCTCCAGCCACTGCAAACAAACTCCAGATGTATGTGCCCCCTTGTGCATCTGGCTTACATGGGTACTAGGGAATTGAACCAAGGTCCTTTGCTTTGCAGGTAAATGCCTTAACTGCCAAGCCATCCCTCCAGCTCCCCATGACCCTTTCTTATATTCTCTTTCTCTCTGCTTCCTGTCTGAAATGGGGTGAAGAATTTTCTCCTGCCAAAAACTTATGTTACCAATTCCCTCTGCCGGGTCACATGGGCCAAGACATTATGGACAGAACTATAGAACCATGAGCTAAAATAAACAATTCCTCCCTTTAAGTGTTTCTGTCAGGTTTTGTCAGTGATATAAAAGTAATCAATATATTTCTCAAAATTTATAAGGAACTCGTATAATTTAAGAATCAGCAAAATCTTGTATATTTTAAATTTCCTGACAGTAGCTCTTAAATGTTTTCATAACACACACACATACACACAAAAAAGTGCACACTTGTAACGTGATGTAAAAAAAATGACTTGATTGTGCTAATATTTGTAATATATAGATTCATCAAATTATTGTGCTGTGTACCTTAAATGTAAAAAATAACTTTATTTGTTCACTACACCTCACTTAAAACGGTAATGAGTGAAAGATGAATAACGAAAGCTGACCACCCTAATGGTCTTACCTACTTCCCCACTATTGTGAATTGTTCTCCTGACCATTGAACTATCTAAAGTATGCTAGTGAAAATTTGGGTTTCTAAGTGAATTTTATTGTAAGCCTGATTAACATCAGAACACAGAGAAAAAGTGTGAATGAATTTGATGATAATCTGCGTGTGTGAGTAGGAAGATAATGAGCATGGAGGAAGATTTAAGTTAAAAAAAAAAGTGACTCAAGGGAGACTTGTTAAATGTTTTCTGGTGTATGAAACTCAGAGGAACATGTCACTCAGAGTTCAGTTGTCACCGGAACCTGGAATTATACCTGGAGCTTAGCAAGGTATGGTTGTTGCCCAAAACCCAGGCTACAAATTGGGTAACTGGTCTGAGAATGAGATTGAACTTGTAAAATTCACTGCTCTGGTGACTTAGGATACAATGGGCAATGTATCTAGATCTCATTTCTCACTCCGCAGGGGCAGATTTCTATATAACATAGTCTAAATAAGAAGCCATAGGCTAAAGCACAACCTCAGAGCAATGCCATGTGAATTAGGACTGTGATTACAACGTAATCTGTCTCTTTGAATATTTGTGACAAAATCACCAGAACACATATATATTTTTTAGACTGACTCTTGGCCTTCATATAGCAACGCAATCTAAAGTTTAACTAACTTTTGAGATTATTTCTGATTTCTATAAGATCAGTTGATATAAAGATTATATTCACTTGTTATTCCCTTGATAGTAACAGAAAATAAATACTCACCATCAGCCATATTTCATTGAGCTGGAAACTAATTTTGTCTTCCTTTCTTTTCTTTTTCTGCAAGGCACAAGCATGGTTCTTTTTGAATTTCATACTAGAACTCATTCTATTATTCTAGGAAAAACTTTAAAAATGTATTTATTTGTAAGCAGAGAGATGCAGAGAAAGGAGGGAGAGCGAGAGAGAGAGAAAGAGTAAGAAAGAGTGGCAGGGCCTCCAGCCACTGTAAATGAACTCCAGACACATGTGCCACTTTGTGCATTTGGCTAACGTGGGTCCTGAGGAATTGAACACAGGTTGTTAGGAAGGCAAGTGCCTTAACGGCTGTGCCATCTCTCCAGGCCCTATCCTAGGAAATTTTTATTTCTATCATCTGGAATTTATTCCAGGATCCCACTTTACTTGTTCAAAATCAGAACAGTCCTTCCACTAAAGACTGAGATACATAAGAAATAGAAGGTAATTCACATTCAACCCAATATACTATTCCTGGCTCGTCTAAAGCTTGCTTTGCTTGCACCATCCCTTTTCTGAATTATATTTAACTTGTGCTTAAGACAGAATTCTAGTCACCCAGGCCTGAACAATCAAGCCTGTCTTCCATGGCATCCAAGCCAATCTCTTTGATACAAAAGGTTTTAAGAATAAGAAAAATAATGAAAGAAATTAAGAAGTAAAGATAATGGGATTTAAAGAAATTTGGAGTTTTGGCTGTAGTTTTAAAAATATTTTTAAATTTTATTTATTTATTTATTTGAGAGAGAGAAAGAAGGAGAGAGAGAGAGAGAGAACGGATGCGCCAGGGCCTCCAGGCACTGCAAACGAACTCCAGACCCATGCGCCCCCTTGTGCATCTGACTTATGTGGGTCCTGGAGAGTCAAACCAGGATCCTTTGGCTTTGCAGGCAAATGCCTTAAATGCTAAGCCATCTCTCCAGCCCCTGTTTCTATTCTTTTAAGGTCAAAACCTCACAGTGAATAATATTTATAAAACAAAGAGTATGAAGAAAGATAGTATGAAGAAAGACATGGAAATTGAATGCAGTGAGAAGTTGTATAAGAAGACTTAAACAGCATGATTCAACTTACTGGTTGAGGAATGCTGAGAAAGCAAATTTTAAATCACTCTTGATCTGCTAACCTCCTGGACTCTTCTTCAGGGTCCCTATCTAAACCTTCAATTCCATTTCTTCCCCTCCTTTTTGATTCTCATTCTCCATTTACTTGTTCTTTCCCCCCTCGTTTTAGCCTCCATTTTTTTTTCCTCTTGGTTTGTTCTTGAGTTTTGCAATAGGGAATTCAAAAAAAAAAAATTGTCAGCCTATCCACAGTGTAAGTGATAAGTAAAAAGAATGGGTAAATATGGGCTGGAATATCTGGGAAACATGCCAAATAAATTCCGCTAGTCAATGCTGTTTAATTCCCTTCAACAACAATTAAGTACCTTCTATATGCAAGGCATTATACTAAGCACTGGGGACAGAAAGATGAACATAGCACTTTGCATTAAAAGTGATTGCATCCTAGCACATTTAATTCAGAAATTCGTTGACTTTTCCTTTTGCTGGAGAGGATTGGTGTCTCTTTTGCTTTTCACCTAATGTTTACTAAAGAGTTTATGGAGAAGCCTTTGAGGCCTAAATAGCTAAAGTCTGGCGGGGACGACGGCTGCTGTTCATCAGAGGAACTCGTTATGTGCCCAGCACAACCTTGACATTTGAGATTCTAGCGTGATGCCATCATTTAATTTCATCCTCCTGCAATCAAGAACAAAGAGATAAGATTATGTCAGGCCAAGGCTTCATTCTTGTCCTTATTGTGACTATGCAAAAAAAAAAAAAAATCGCAGTAAGACATCTGAGCTGGAAGCTTGTGGTTAATTGGATGTGTTTGGCACTTTCCACTATAGCACAGATAAGATGGGCATGACGGTAGTAGTTACTCAGGACATTCTATTCTAAACATTCCCCCCTCTCTTTCATACACACACACACACACACACATCTATGGATACAATGCAATAGTAGGGTTCCCTTACTCTACTCAGACAACTAAAGGGCTACCATGAAGTCTAGAAGCATAAAGCAGAAGCATTATGTAAGTTAACACATTATCTGTTAGTTTCCATATATAAATCCTGAGTTCACTTTAAGTCAGTGTTAAATATAAATTGTGCTTAAGGAGTCAAAAACTGACATTTGAAAATTGGCAATGCCCTACACCCCCATTTTATGCTCTGCGGAAGAAAACTCTTTTAATACTTTCCTAATGTTTACAACTTACCTCAATATTTCCAACATGCCTAAATTGCTACTACTTTTCTTTTCTTTTTTCATAGTATTGGCATTATCTATAATTGTTCCACTAGCTTGGAAGAATGGTCTTTAGTTTCCTGTCATTGCTGCCTTCTGTGATGCAGCGAGCTGGGTGCAGCCGTTAACCGTGGGGCCCAAGCAGGTCTGCTCAGAGATGTGTTAGGCATCACAGACCTGCTTCCTACTCTCTCAGACCACATCTTTGTTTTAGTCCTAGTCTCTGGGTTGACTGCTCTGTCTTCCAACATGGAATACCTTTAAGAATGCGCTCAGCCATTCTGGAGCTGAACTGGAAGTTGAACAGAGTTAACCTCCCTGAGTCAGTCCTATCTAATGGGGAACAGGAATTGGAAGACAAATATTACTTTCTGTGTCTTGGGTTGACAGCACCAACTGATTTCTTGTTATGCGAAAACAATAGCAATTTAAAATTACTGCTACTTGTGAGTTTTGTATTTGCAGATGAAAGCGTCCACGTTTATTTTGTGATCTTCTTTGGCTTGCTTTCTATCCTGATGGGCACGAAAACAACTCCCTCTCACGACCCAGTCTTTGTATACACTGTGTCTGGTGTTTGGCCATGGTCTCCTGTTGGTTCCTTTTCTTGCTTACTCCTCTTGTGTATTTTATTCTCATTCTTCCTTCAAGATTCAACTCAAGCTCCATGTTTGGTTTGGATTAAATACCCCTTCTTCTTTCTTGCCTGATACTGTCCTCAGAATATTTAAAATAGTATCATGCGCTCAGATTTTAATGTTTCTGAAGACAGGCACTCTTAGAGGTTAAATGAATACATGGCATTGACTACATATATTCACTAAGCAATCAGGTGTGATTACTGCTGTGAAGCACTGGCAGAATGATGATATGAGGAAACCATACATTAGGTACAAAGTCAAGGTTATATGGTATATCACTCCTATCTCAAGCATAAAAAAGAGTTGTATATGGATAGTAAAACATCCCTGCTACATAAAAGTGATAAGGTACTATATAAAATGAGTGATATTAAGTGATATTTATGACTTTTTAAAGAACTAAATTATTTTTCTCTCAAGGGAATTTTTTTTTTTTTTGCCAGATCTGGCAAAGAAATCCCTAAAGTCAAGATTTCTTGACATTTAGTCTTGTTTTAAAAGGCAATTCCATTGTCACCAAGTTCAATGGGTACATTAATAGACATCATTGATGATAGTGGACAAAACTTTTCAGGATACCTGTGACCAAAATTTCTGAGTGCATTATATATATTAAATTAGATGTTTCACAAGCTATTTTTTAAAAATATTTTTTAATTTTTTAAAGTTTTTATTTATTTATTTGAGAGTGACAGAGAGAGAGAGACAGAGAGAGAGAGAAAGAGGCAGATAGAGAGAGAATGGGTACTCCAGGGCTTCCAGTCACTGCAAACGATCTCCAGATGCATGCGCCCCCTTGTGCATCTGGCTAACATGGGTCCTGGGGAATCGAGCCTTGAACCGGTGTCCTTAGGCTTCACAGGCAAGCGCTTAACTGCTAAGCCATCTCTCCAGCCCAAGCTATTTTTTTAAAACCTATTCTGTCCTGCTTTCAATCTGAAAGTGCCTTTCTGTGGCTCCCATGTTAAAGCTTTATGCAAGCTAAGGAGCTCTTAGAAAATAACTGGATCCTGAGGGCTTTGACTGACAGATTCATAGTGATGGCATTATGGAGAGGATAATACAGTGAGGTGTAGTCTGTCTGGAAGTGAGTCATTGGGTACATGTCTTTGAAGGGCATGCCTTGCCTCTGGCCTCTTCCTCTATCTGTCTCTAGGCTTCCTGGCTGCCATGTGAGCAGCTTTTTCCTTCCCACTACAATATTCCTCCTCAGATCCTCAGCCTATAGTAATGGAGCCAGCTAACCATGGACTGATACCTCTGAAACCATGAGTCAAAATAATCTTTCCTCTTTTAAGTTTTTTTTTTTCCTCATGTGGTTACCAGTGATGGGACACTAACACATGTTATAAACTCTGCTAATTGATGCTGTGGCTGGGATCCTATAAACTGTGCTTCTATTTTTTCTTTCCTAGTCTATAAGCTCTGCTAACAGAGAACACTAGAGGGTGATCAGCAGGCAAGAGGAGGGAAAGGGCTGTGCTCTTCCTGTTGGTTTTCTGTGCCTATAGTTGTCCCCTCAATGCTTCTTGGCCCTAGCAACAGTAGCAGTTGGTTCTAGTAACAGTTTATTTCATTTTCCCATTTTTTGTTTGTCTGTTCATAATCTCAAACTCAACAGCTCTTCCTCACACATGCCTTGATTAGCTGAGTCACCACCTTAATGGGACCCTCCTCCGAGGCCAAAGACATCAGCAGCAGCCCGGCATAGTCTCTTCTTCATACTTTTGGCTTCAGCTCTGTAGGGCCATACTGTGATCTCCATGTTTTAAAATAACCCCAACAATTTATCTTTGTTACCCAAGCTCTAGAGGTCAGAACTGCATTCTGTAGTTATCATCTCTTGTTATATCAGTTCTCTCTCTCTCTCTCTCTCTCTTTTCTTCTTCCAGTCTTTTTATTCTGCATCAGTCAAGTTCTCATTGCTGGTACAAAATACCTGACAAAAATCAGTGAGAGTCAGAGTTTATTTTGGCTCACAGTTTGAAGTTTTAGTCTACCTTGGCAGGTTTGCAGGAGCTGGTCACCTTCAGTACAATTGCGAGGACGCACAGCAGAGTGAATGCTGATGCTCAGCCAGCGCTCTCCTTCCTACACAGTCCAGAACCCTACCCACAGGTAGGGTGGGTCTTCTCACCTCCATTAACCTAATCAAGACTTCACCAGGTCCTTAGAGGGAACACCTGAATCACAGGGCCCTGAAGAAGGTATGATGAAGACTAACCTTAATCTTCTCCTATTTTTCTCTCTCTCTCCCTCTTCTCTCTATCTCTTTTATACCTATCTTTTTCTTCCTTCTTTTCCTTGGCACTGGCCTATAACTCCCAGTACCAGTATGCAGTTAACATACACAATGAGCTGTTGATCAGAGAGACCTACAAGGTTTCCCAAAAGAAGACAAATTTCTGTCAGAGTACTTGATGACCCACCAAAGGTGGGTGGTAAGACCCTACTGCTGAAGACACCATATGCTGTTGGTACAGAACATGGAGAGACCTGGCTGGAATCTGGAAGAGAGTCAGTCCCCAGACAGTCAGCTCTTCTAGTGCCAGAAGGTGTTACATGAGTGACTGGGAGAAAATGACCAACATCTGTTGAAGCAACTCATGGTCTAAGCTACTCAGCAGTAAATAACTTGACATGATGCTCGCACAAGTGCGATAATGGCACACAGCCATGGTGGGTAACCAACTGCTCTTGATTTGGCTAACTGATCCATTCAGTGGAACAGAACCCATAGGTGGAGCTGGGAAACAAGCCAGAAACATCCTAAATGAAGCCTGCTCTTCATTATCAAGCTCCCACCAATTGTGGGTTACAAGAGGGACTACACTTATTAAATTCTCTCTAAAATAATGATGGCTATCCCATTTATCTGGTGCTGACTTCACTCTCCATTGGAGAATTTGCTTCTCTTTTTTCAGATAGACACAGATCCTGAGGAGAGAATCAGCCCATCACACCTCATCAGGGCCCCAGCTGAAACCAAGAGTAATTGGAGAAATGAGCAAGAGTGCTGCTTTCTTGGTGAACCTGGTACCAGCACAAGGGTGAAGGAGATAGACACAGAGAACATTCAACTCCTACCAAACTAGATGTCCAGAGATACAGAGACTCCCAAGACCTCATTACCAAAGTAGACCTGAAGCGAACCCAACATGACTTGGGGAAATTTGCAGAAGAGGGGGCAAAAAGATTGTTAGAGCCACATGTTGGACATTATGCACAGAGACGTTGCCTCTTACCCATAACTGATGGCTACTCCCACAATGCATGACCCACATTCCCCAATGAAAAGGGTACCTATGGAGTGGGGAGGACAGGGAGGAGGCTAACAATGGTGCCAACATGGTTGTATGCTGTGTACAGAACTAATAATAATAGAAAAGAAACCCCCACTGGTGATTCTAGTTTCTATCAAGTTGACAGTCAGTAAAACCCATCACAACTTGTTAAATTCCTACATTAAATTCTCTCTATTAAAACAACTATCAGGGCTGGAGAGATAGCTCAACAGTTAAGGCACTTACAAAGCCTAATGGCCCAGGTTCAATACCCCAGTACCCACGCAAATCCAAATGAACAAAGTGATGCATGCATCTGGAGACCATTTGCAGTGGCTACGGGCCCTGGCACACCCATTCTCTCCCTTCCTCTCTCTTTCTCTCTCTCCTTCATCTCTCTTTACTTGTAAATAAATAAATAAAAATATTAAAAGAATTTGCATGGATTCTATTACTTTAACTAGAACCACAGTATGAAACATATATGAATCTATGATAAAACATAATATAGTTTTAAATATTAGTTGTGTATAGTCATAGAAAGAAAGCAAATGTCTCAGTGAATGTAAACATTTTTTAATTTATTTTTTTATTGACAACTTCCATGATTGTAAACAGTATCCCATGGTAATTACCTCCCTCCCCCCCACTTTCCCCTTTGAAACTACACTCTCCATCATATCCCCTCCCCCTCTCATTCTGTCTCTCTTCTATTTTGATGTCATGATCTTTTCCTCCTATTATGATGGTCTTTTGTAGGTAGTGTCAGGCACTGTGCGGTCATGGATATCCAGACCATTTTGTGTCTGGAAGAGCACGTTGTAAGGAGTCCTACCTTTCCTTTGGCTTCTTCTTTTTTTTTTTTTCCTAGGTAGGGTCTCACTCTAGCTCAGGCTTCAGGGTGGCCTCAAACTCACAGTGATCCTCCTATCTCTGCCTCCCTAGTGCTGGGATTAAAGGGTGTGCCACCACACCTGGTTTGGCTCTTATATTCTTTCCTCTACCTCTTCCACAATGGACCCTGAGCCAAGGAAGATGTGATTGAGATATTTTAGTGCTGAACACTCCTCTGTCACTTTGTCTGAGCAGCATGGTGCCTTCTGAGTCATCCCAAGGTCACTGCCAGCTGAAAAGAGAAGGTTCTCTAACCAAAAGTGAGAGTAGCATTAATATATGGGTATGAACATTAAGAGAAGTGCTTACTGAGCAGTTTGGTGAGCACAGTATATACTTTTAGCCAAATAGCAGCAGACGTTACACCCCTAGGGCTCATGACTACCCTGTTGTAAGTTTTCAGGATCAGGGATGTATTCCCTCCCAAGGAGCAGGCCTCCAGTCAAATTAGAGAGCAGTTGATTTCCCCCATAACAGATGTGCCACTATTGCACCCGTTGGCTTATTTGGCCTGGCTGGCCAAATTTAAGGCTTGCAGTGTCTACTGTTGAGTGTCTTCACTGGTGATTTCTTTCTCTCCCACTGAACTGCATGCAGCGTGGCTTTTTCTAGCTTTCTGTCAGCTGGTCTACATGGAGGTGGTTTTCAGCTCAGCTCCAACAGGATTTCTCAGTGACCTTGTAGCCCAAGTATGTGGAGTCTTCAGCAATAAGGTCTTACCATCTATTCCCAGTGGGAAACCAAGGGCCTCAGCAATGGCCTGTAAAGTTTTGGGGGCATCAGGGATCTCCCTGGCCAACAACTCACTGGAAGGTAGCCCATCTCTGGCACTGAAAATTTTCTAGTAACAATCTATGTCTCCTGAGTGTTCCATTTTCCAAAAAAGTAAGTTTCCATATGACTTATTTATATCCTCCTAGAATTTGATTAGCCCTCCCTCCACCTTTCATTTACTCAATCTCTTCCCTCTTACCTCACTTAGGCCTTTTTATTCTTTATTTTAGATAATCACAAGCTTCTTGACAGGGGTATAAATGTATCAATTTTTATATCTGTTGAGCTAGCACCATGTCTAAAACAGCTCACACAGTGGAGCAAATAAAGTAAAATTGGTGGCGTACGTGGTGACGGTACCATTGTAAGATTGACACGACGTCATGACTACATCAGTGGGAATTTAGTCTCGGGTGGTGCAAAGCAGATGACAGTCTGAGGCATCTGAAGGAGATGAACTGCAACATTGGAACAGGATCAATGGAATTTTATGATCAATTTTCCAAATGGTTTTATTTATGACTCAAAGAAGCTGAACTTAGAAATTAATTTCTGATGAAATAAGATTGAAATGTGCCACAATCTTGAAAGTTATGACCATTCATTATGCTCCTGCTTGTACCTGGTGTTCAGCTTATTGCTTCGTATAATGTGGTCTCTAATCTCCCCACACATACCATATTACTTATTATTATTATTATTATTATTGCTTTTTCAAGGTAGGGTCTCACTCTGGTCCAGGCTGACCTGTAATTCACTATGGAGTCTCAGGGTGGCCTCGTACTCACGGCGATCCTCCTACCTCTGCCTCCCGAGTGCTGGGATTAAAGGCGTGCATCACCACGCCTGTATATAGTCTGTTTCTTAATAAGAAGTAATGTGCCGGGTGTGGTGGCGCACGCCTTTAATCCCAGCACTCGGGAGGCAGAGGTAGGAGGATCACCGTGAGTACGAGGCCACCCTGAGACTCCATAGTGAATTACAGGTCAGCCTGGACCAGAGTGAGACCCTACCTCGAAAAATCAAAAAAAAAAAAAAAAAAAAAAAAAAGAAAGAAAGAAAAAAAGAAACAGACTATGATAATCTAGGTACATTGCTCAGGATCTCATAGCTAAACTGTGACTTAGACACAAGCTTTTTACAGCATTTGAAATGTATTTTGCCATGTCTTCCTGAGGCCTATGACTTAAGTTTATTCATTGGGATAAACAGATGAGATTGAATTTGATATTTTCATATAAAATGCAAAGTTCCCTAACAAGCACTTAAACTTATTTTTGGCCAGAATGAGATAACGATTTAAATGCAACTGCTAGTTTGAGCTTTCTGCGTGTAGAAATATACACAAGTTGAAAAAAAATTATACTTTTTCACACTTCCTTAACTAAAATTAGGTGTACTTTAATTTGCTCTTGGCCTAGTGCATAGGTCTTGGCCAGATCATTCCTTTGGATCTGAATCTAATTCACTGTTGAGACTTGACTGTGACTTAGCTTTGATGAGCTCAAGGTCGAATGATCTTGGGGATTTTTCTCTCGGGAAAAACAGTGTTTACACTGTCAGCATTTCTATGACGAGGATGCTTTGTAGGCCACAGAGCCTTACCTCTAGTAGACACTGGTCTCATTTAAAAAAAAATTTTGTTTGTTTATTTATTTATTTGAGAGCGACAGAGAGAAGGAGGCAGAGAGAGAGAGACAGAGAGAGAGAGAAAGAGAGAGAGAGAGAGAGAGAGAATGGGCGCACCAGAGCTTCCAGCCTCTGTAAACGAGCTCCAGATGTGCGCGCCCCCTTGTGCATCTGGCTAATGTGGGTCCTGGGGAATTGAGCCTCGAACCGGGATCCTTAGGCTTCACAGGGAAGCGCTTAACCACTAAGCCATCTCTCCAGCGCACACTGGTCTCATTTGATCACTGGTCTTTCTCTTGAGTTCTCTCTCTCTCTGTGTCTCTCTCTCTGTCTTGCCAGCTAAGGGCTAAATCATCTTGTGAGGTGGAGCAAGAACAATTATTGATCCTGTTGAACAACTCCTGATCTTATCCATCCCTACTTGCAGCCCACACAGAAGGCATCTCCTGATGTGTACTTATGATGAATTCATATTTTTTTTCTCCTTTTGCGACCCTTAGAAGAACAGAACGAGTCCATTCTCGTCGCGTTAGAGCACACATACATTGATCCACATATAACAGAAAGATCATTCACCCACCAACGCCACAGCCACTAGTTTCGCAGGTACACTGCATCAGTTCAGCGGCCTTCTTTGTCTCCCGTGGAATATGCCAGACCAAAAAAAAAAAAAAATGTGACAAAAGTTTGAAACTAATACTTCCATATCCTCTGTTGGCAGAAGAGAAGTAAGTTTTGACAGTATGACAGGTGGGTGAACATTGTTATAACATATGTTGGCATTAGACGGGATTCTAGAAAGCAAGAAGGAAATTATGTTCTCTTTAGACCCCACTAGGGATCCCCTAGGGACTGAGAAAGGGGTAGCATTGAAAACAGAAATGAGGTTGGGATTCAAGCCAAGTTTTATCTGCACTTCAAAGTTTCTTAGGATTGACCCTCTCAGTAGTCTGTCTTTCCTAGAATAGACCTTTTTTTCTGTTCTCAAAGTACAGATGCAAAGTAACATGACATCCACACATACACTTCTTATGGTTTGGAAATGAAAGGGGGTGCTAATGTGTGGTACAATTACACAGTAAGAAAAGAGATTAGAAACAGGAGTTGCTACAAAAATAAATAAAAGCATATGGGCAGGATCCGTGATTCACTACCGGGGGTTTTTATGACTTAGTTCACAGTCTCTTGCTTCTTCATCGCCACAATTACTCCTCATACTACAGTATTGGAGATAGTGGAACACAAGGCAACTGGATATTTAATTCAAGGCTAAATGGGATTTGCCTTAGAGATAAATTTATGAGTACCTACCAACAAACTGGAAGACAAATGAAATAAATGATGCTAAAACAAAATAGGGACGGAAACAGAAAAGCAATAATGATTGAGCATCTACTGCACACCAGTCACTGAACTAGTTATCTAAGGATAAACCTTTCAGTTTTGAGATAATTGTACATTTACATGCAGTTGTCAGAAACATAAAGAAAATAAATCTTTTCCTGTTTCTATCCTCCCATGATATCATCTTATCAAAGCTGGAATACAGGGCTGGAGAGATGCTAAATGGTTAAGGAGCTTGCCTGCAGAGCCTAAGGATCCAAATTTCTTTCCACAGTACCCACATGAAGCCAAGTGCATGAATGGAGCACGCACCCGCAGGTCACTTGCAGTGGCTAGAGGCCCAGGCACACCCATTCGCTTTGCTGGGACGGTGTCTCACACCTTTAATCCCAGCACTCAAGAGACAAAGGTAGATAGCTTGAGGGCAGCCTGAGACTACATAGTGAGCTTCAGGTTAGCCTGGAAACTGGAATGTAGTGTGGAGATTTTGACAAACTTTGATTGGAAAAATAAATTCAGGGTAAAACTGAATTAAAATTCTACATTCATATTTTATTTGCACATCAAAAAGTGTGGTGGCGCACACCTTTAATCCGAGCACTTGGGAAGCGAAGGTAGGAGGATCGCAGTGAGGTTGAGACCATCCTGAAGCTACATAGTGAAGTCCAGCTCAGCCTGGGCTAGAGCAAGATCCTACCTCAAAAAACCAAATAAATAAATAAAATAAAACAAAAATAAAAATACACAAATAAAGCAAATGATATTTATGGGATGTGAACGAGATAATATTGGTAATAAACACGATTCAACAGCAAAGAAAACGAAATTTTAAAGAATTAAAAACAAGAATACTAAGTTTCTATTAACTATGAAAAGGTAGCGAGGTTACAATAATGAATAAAGCAGTTTTAGCTGGGCATGGTGGTGCACGCCTTTAATCCCAGCACTTGGGAGGCAGAGGTAGGAGGATCACCATGAGTTCAAGGGCACCCTGAGAGTACTGTGTGAATTCCAGGATGGCTTGGGCTACAGTGAGACCCTACCTCTAAAAATAAAACATAAAATAAATAAAGCAGTTTTGTACAATAAAGAGTAGAAGAAAATAGATAAATAAGATACATATTCCATAATAGAATCAAATAGTTATATGCTGTTTTAGTTCTTTATAGAAAATGAATTTAGAAGCTGGGCATGGTGGTGCATGCCTTTAATCCAAGCACTTGGGAGGCAGAGGTAGGAGGATTGCTGGGAGTTTGAGGCCACCCTGAGGCTTCATAGTGAATTCCAGGTCAGCCTAGAGTAGAGTGAAACTATCTCCAAATTAAAAAAATAATAATAAAATTAAGAAAGAAAGAAAAGGAAAGAAATGAATTTAGAATTAGTGGGGATAAGATATAAAATGGGATATCTGAATGTGAAGACATTTGTTTAGAAAAAAAAAAAGCTGACATCCTGGCTCAATATTCACCGAACATAAACTGCAGGTGAAACCCAAATCTCAAAAGAAAATACATTGTATTAGAATATGGGTTATGAATATGAAAATTAGTTTGGATATGAGCTACCATTAGCGTTGAGAATAATTTATTAATCATGACACAAAGCCTAGAAACTGCATTGGAAAAGAAGGATATGTTTGCATGCAAATTAAGACAATTGAGTGGGAAGATGCATCAAAAAATGTAGAATCCAAACCACAAATAGAAACACATATTTAGAGCAGTTATGGGAAAGAGTTTGTTTCCCTTGTGATGTCTCCATCAAAAAGGAAAAGGACCAAAACCTTGGTAGCAAAGGGGGATAGAACACAAGCAATAAATAATTCTAAAATAATTCCAAACCTACTTCTAATTAGGAGGTTGAAATTAAAATATTACTGTCCTATTTGGTTGGCACAGACCGAAAGTCAGTTGTGGAAAAGTATTCGAGGGTAGAGAAAAGAAATGCATCCTCTGATCTTGGTTGCCCTGGAGAATTCGATGCTAAGAGCTATTGGTGGTGGCAGATACCACACACTTCAGTTGCAAGACACTGAGAAGTCAAGCACAACTGAGCTAGCTGTCATACTGCTGGAAGGTTCTATGCAGGCTGCTGGGAGACAAAAGTCATCTAGAATCTTACCCAGCAGTGGACCCGGAATGCTACACAACTGACCATCCACGGAAGGAGTGTCCAGTGATAAATACTGGCATGATTGTTATGAGGGTAACTAACTGCTCTCTGATTGGATCTGAGGCCTGCCTCAAGGGAGAGCATTCATTCCAGGTACTGAAAACCTAGTCAAAAGCAGAGGAGGCCTTAAACTCTAGGAGGGAGGCTGCTACTCGTTTGACTAAATAACTACATTGTGCCCATCAAATTGCTGTCTAAGTATTTGTCCATAGATTAGAGGATCTTCTGTTTTTTTTTTTTTTGTAGTTGATGGTGACTGCTAGGGACACTCAAACCTCCCATTGCTGAAAATAAATGACTATGGAGTGCTCAGGGCTAAATGACACATTAATACCCCTCCTTCAAGAGTCAGGGAATAAAGCCGGGCATGGTGGCGCACGCCTTTAATCCCAGCACTCGGGAGGCAGAGGTAGGAGGATTGCCGTGAGTTCGAGGCCACCCTGAGACTCCATAGTGAATTCCAGGTCAGCCTGGGCTAGAGTGAAACCCTACCTCGAAAAACCAAAAAAAAAAAAAAAAAAAAAAAAAAAAAAAAAGAGTCAGGGAATAGTGTGGAAGAGGGGGCAGAAAGAATGTAAGAGCCCGGCATAGGCAGGAGGGCTGTGGAGCACTGCCTTCTGGCCGTTGCACTCATGACCTCATCATTACCGCCACTGCGTGCCCAAGACCTGCACAATATTGGGCCTATTAACATTCTGCTGTGAATGATGGAGGAGGATATGAGGTCCCCGCCCCTCTCCTAAGCAGTTATTGGCAGTTAATGGTTGCTGAGGGAGTGGGAGGGATTTTCTTTAGTGGTGTAGTTGCTGATAAACTGCATATGTTCTGGTAAATAACTTCCCGTCCATGAAGGGAACCCTAATTAAACTCAGTGTCTCTCTCTCTCACACACACACACAGTGGTGGTTTGATTCAGGTGTCCCCCATAAACTTAGGTTTTTCTGAATGCTAGGTTCCCAGCTGATGGAGATTTGGGAATTAACGCCTCCTGGAGGTGGCGTGTTGTTGGGGGGCGGGCTTATGGATATTATAGCCTGGTTCCTCTTGCTAGTGTTTGGCACACTCTCTTGTTGCTGTTGTCCACCTGATGTTGGCCAGGAGGTGATGTCCACCCTCTGCTCATGCCTGTCATTTTCCACTGCCACCTGTGGAGCTTCCCCTCAAATCTGTAAGCCAAAATAAAACTTTTCTTTTTTCTCTCCACAAGCTGCTCTTGGTTGATGTTTTGTGCCAGCAATGCAAACCTGAGTGCAACAGTGAAGTTGGTACCAGAGGAGTGGGATTGCTGCTGCGAGAACCCTGATGCCTGTGGCTATGGCCTTTTGGAACTGCTTTGCGGGAGGATGTGGACAAATCTGAAATTGTGGCCTAAGAGACACCTTGCAGCAATGTAAGTACAACTTGATGGACTATTTTGGTCAGAGTTGAAATACCTGAATGCAGTAATAACTATGGACTGTGAGGTCTGGCTTATGAGGGTGAGAAAGAGCTTTGCCTGCACTGGGCTAGAAGCAGTTTGTGTGAGGCTTGCTATTATGCCTGTGTCCTAAGAACTTGTGCAGGGTTGCTTTGTGCAGAAACAGCCTGATGTGAGTAGAGGGATATGGCACAGTAAGAATGAAATCTTTGGACTGAAACTGCTGCCTGTTCAGCTGCAATTGTATGAGAGATTGCAACCATTGAGATTTGGCCAGTTGTCCTGCATTGGAACGACAGAAAGAATGTAGACTCTTTTGAAGGGGCCTGTATGTTAAGGGAGTGTCCTGTTCTTCAAAGTCTGCTTTATTCCCCCATGGATTAACAAATTGGCACCCTACCTGGCAGTATGCAGTATAAGAAATGCAGGGAAAGAGAGGGTCATTGAGTTTTCAACACAGCCCTGTGTTGTGGAAATGGCCATGGGCAGTGTGAAGCAGGTTTGCTGGATGCCTGCATGGAGACCCTGATGGAGCCATAAGGGTGAACTGTGGTTTGCAGTGGAGACCCAGTGGAGATGCCAGGACCATGGGATGACTACTAAGAAACCTGCCAGCCTCAGATGAAGTTTTCCATGACTGTGAGTAGCCTAGCCGGAGGGGTGGAATTGGAACTCCAGAGACTTGTTGCTGGTTAGAATTATTGGACTTGGAGATTTGTCACTGACTAGAGTTGTTGGACTTAGAGCTACAGAATTTGATGTTTGCCCTGTTTAAATTTTGTATTGTTTGAATATTTCTTTACTATGCCCAATACCATCTTCTGCAGTGTAAGTGTTCATTTGGTGCCATTATGAGGTTTTGGGGGGATTTGTTGTTATTATTACTCAGTTAAAAGATCTTGGATTGTGGAGATGTATGAACATCATTAGGATTGATACAAACTATGGGGACTTTGAAAGTTGGATGTATGCATTGCATTTTACATCATGGATGGTTATCAGTTTGTGGGGGCCAGGGGCAGAATGTGGTAGTTTAATTTAAGTGTCCCCCATAAACTTAGGTATTCTGGATGCTAGGTTCCCAGCTGATGGAAATTTGGAATTAACACCTCCTGGAGGCAGTGTATTGTTGGGGGCAGTTTTATGGGTATTATAGCCACTTATGGGTATGATAGCCGGTTTCTTCTTGCCAGTTTTTGGCACACTGTCCTGTTCTTGTTGTCCACCTGATGTTGGTGAGAGGTGATGTCCACCCTCTGCTCATGCCATCGTTTTCCTCTGCCATCATGGAGCTTCCCCTCAAATCTATAAAACAAAATAAACCTCTTTTTTTCCCCTACAAGCTGCTCTTGCTCAGTGTTTTTTGCCAGCAACGTGAACCTGACTGCAACACGCACGCACGCACGCATGCACGCGTGCGAGCATACAGGATCCAAGTGGAATAGGCACTAATTAGTAAGTAGAAGGAAGAGGATGGGGAAAGAAAAGGTAATGGGAGGGGGTGCAAACAGGAAACTCGCAGGAAGATGCTAATTGCTGCAATGGTTTTAATAGAATGACGAAGCACAACAAAATAGAAACATGTAATGTGAATGAGCCTAACACAGAAAAGTCTTAGTTGGATAGAAATGTCTGGGCCCCTCCCTCCCTCCCTCCCTCCCTCCCTCCCTCCCTCCCTCCCTCCCTCCCTCCCTCCCTTCTTCCTTCCTTCCTTCCTTCCTTCCTTCCTTCCTTCCTTCCTTCCTTTCAGTTTTACCAGGTAGGGTCTTGCTCTCTAGCCCAGGCTGACCTGGAATTCACTATATAGTTTCAGCCATCACACCCTCCTAGGCGTTTTTGTGATGATCTGCTTGTGTCCGTTCCAGACGCGAAAGTCGAGGCAAGCCTCAGCAGCTGTAGGCTGTCGGCTCATCCTATCTATGGCTGGCAAGGAGTTCTTCCTTGAAGAGTTCAGAAGAGCAAGCTAACAGAATGTCATTTGCATATCATGACTATACATATGTGCACTCACACACAGAGAAAAAAAAAGTATTTGGAAGAAAACACAGGGATCTGGTAACAGTATTGCTTTGGTAGTAAGATTTGTGGTTGGATGTTGCTTTTCTATATCCTAGCACATAATCAATATATTTGAGCAAGTACGTGTACCACTTCCACAATTGTTGTCAGAGGGCGTGGGTGAATTCAGTAATGGTTTCCAGGCATCACTGAACACGTCCTCATGTCTAGCATGCCCAGATTCACTTAATCCTTTACCAATGTAGAGACTTTTCCTGATTTTTCTGCCTTCATTTTCTTTGTACTATATTACCAATTTTCTTTTTCTTTTTTATTTTTTGTGAGGTGGTTTTTTGAGGTAGGGTCTCACTCTAGCCCAGGCTGACCTGGAATTCACTATGTAGTCTCAGGATGACCTAGAACTCACGGCGATCCTCCTACCTCTCCCTCCCGAGTCCTGGGATTGAAGGTGTGCGCCACCATGGCCTGTTCTTAACAATTTTCTAATCAATTATCCTGTTTTGTTTTATTACTGACAGTTACCATCTGGGCTTTTACCTACTTGTTCCCATGTTCACGTCCTGCATGCTTCCCCTATGGAGTCAAGTCTAAGAGAGCAAGGCTTAGCCCCTTGTTCATTACTGTATCTCTGCCTGCTAGTCAAGTCCTGGTACATTGTAAATGCTCAGTGAATACTTGCTAAGCGGATTGAACGAGTTGTCAACAACACTAAAAAGGGCTAGGACTTCATATGGACCCATTTAAATCAGAATTCAAGGGCTGGAGAGATGGTTTAGCAGTTAAGCGCTCGCCTGTGAAGCCTAAGGACCCTGGTTCGAGGCTCAATTCCCCAGGACCCACGTTAGCCAGATGCACAAGGGGGTGCACGCGTCTGGAGTTCGTTTGCAGTGGCTAGAAGCCCTGGCGCACCCATTCTCTCTCTCTCTCTCTCTCTCTCTCTCTTTCTCTGTTGCTCTCAAATAAATAAAAATAAACAAAAAAATTAAAAAAAAAAAAAGAATTCAAATGAGTTTCTCCAGCACGAATACTGGCTTCACTCTCTGTTCTTCCTTCAACACCATACCGTTAGTGGCTGATTGGTAGAAGAGCCGTGAACTAGCTGTATGGGACAGCACAACAGTGTGTGGCCTGTCCTCAAGATGCTTGCAGTTGGGAGGGAGAGAAATGTGGGTCATGACCTACCAGTCTGCTACTGAATGAAGAGGCCATGAGCCAGGAGAGCAGACCAGGGGTAGGGAAGAAGAGTGGTCTTATTTTGTTAGCTGGTATGGGGGGGGCAGAGTAGTTTCTGCACCCTCATTTGTTTTGGAAAACACCTTCACCTCCTAGCTACTGAGAGTTACCCCCACACGGAGAGCATTCTTCCATGTTATCCCTCTTCTGTCAGGTTTTTCACCCATATGTTTTCTATGGTCCCTCCCCCCCACCCTCGAATGAATCGCTAATGCAAGGGAGGGATTGCTGCCATTCATGCCAGCTGGCTGGTGGGCTGTGTTTTCTCACCTCATTAGTGCCAAGCCTGTTTCAGAGAGCTGGGCCTCATTCCCACTTTATCCAAGCCTTATCTCGGAGTGAATTCCCTGAGCACAATCATCCCTAGGATGGGAAAATAGATAGAAGAGTCAGGATGCAGCATTTCCCCAACAATTACTGGATCTTTAGCGTGGAGATTTCTATGAGAGACCCATTTCCTTGAGCTAATATATTTACCTCTTTTGATATTAAGATGCTTCTGGTAATAAAGATGGGTGCAGTCATAGTCATGTTTTCGGAAGCCCTCCTGCCTCTGAAAGTGAGGAACATACACTATTGAGTGTTAAGTGGAAGTCCTTGGGCAAGCCATTGGGAGGCTGAGTCATTGAACCCTTAGGCAAGACTCACAAATACCATGTTTCCTTTGGCCCCAAAGTTGTGTAGAAGTTAAAGTTCTGGATTCTGGTTATCATAACATAGTTTTGGTCCTTGCATTCATTCTATGATTTGTGTAAGTAACAACACCTCTTTTTTTTAACTTTTTTTAAAAAAATTTTTGTTTGTTTATTTATTTGAGAGCAACAGAGAGAAGGAGGCAGAGAAAGAGAGAGAGATAGATAGAGAGAGAGAGAGAGAGAGAGAGAGAATGGGCGTGCCAGAGCTTCAAGCCTCTGTAAACGAACTCCAGATGCATGTGCTCCCTTGTGCATCTGGCTAACGTGGGTCCTCGAACTGGGGTCCTTAGGCTTCACAGGCAAGCGCTTAACCACTAAGCCATCTCTCCAGCCCTTTTTAAAACTTTAAAAAAAAATTTATTTATTTGAGAGAGAGAGGAAGAGGGAGGGAGGGAGAGAGAGAGAGAGAGAGAGAGAGAGGTAGAGAATGGGCACACCAGGGCCTCCAGCCACTGCAAACGAGCTCCAGATGCACATGCCCCCTTGTGCATCTGGCTTACGTGGGTCCTGGGGAATCAAACCGAGGTCCTTTGGCTTTGCAGGCAAACGCCTTAACTGCTAAGCCATTTCTCCAGCCCAACAACACCTTTAAGAGGCAATTTACTCATCTGAAAGAGATGGATGGTAAAAAGTACCCACTCCATAGAATGACAAGGATTAAGAAACACACTAAAGCACATAGCAAGATCCTTGGCTCACAACAGCACTTGATGAACACTGGCTGTTTAAGGCGAGGTTATTTAAGGCAAGGCTTTCCTACATAATGGTGTTGTGAAGGACTCTCCTGCTGTCTGGGATGCTGGATCAGCCAGCATCCTCTCATCCCTACTGACTCTCTGCATCTCAATTATCATAGCTTCAAAATGCACTTGACAACTCAATTCATTTTTGTCTCCCTTCCCCCCAAGAACATCTTACTTAAACAAATAAAGCAGTTAATTTTATTTATTTATAACACACACACACATATATATATACATATGTATATACATACATATATATACATATGTATACACACACATATATATATACATATACATACATATATATATATGTATATACATATATATATATATATATATATATATATATATATATATAGAGAGAGAGAGAGAGAGAGAGAGAGAGAGAGAGAGCGCCAAGGCTTCCAGCCACTGCAAACGAATGCCAGATACATGTGGCACTTTGATTTCATGGGTAATGGGGAATCGAACCTGGGTCATTAGGTTTCACAGGCAAGCAGCTTAACCACTATGCCATTTCTTTAGCCCCTCAAAGCAGTTAATTTTTTTAAGATTTATTTTTACTTATTTATTAGAGACAGAGAGAGAGAGACAAAGAGAATGAGAATGGGCATGCCAGGACCTCTAGCCACTGCTAACAAACTCCAGATGCATGCGCCCCCTTGTGCATCTGGCTTACATGGGACCTGGAGAATTGAACCTGGGTCCTTAGGCCTCGTAGGCATGCACTTTAACAGCTAAGCCATCTCTCCAGCCCTCAAGCCCTTAATTTTAGATGAGCCAGTGTGTCCTTGAGTATCTTCAAGTCATGACATCTCTGGGGATAGTTATGAAAGGGCTAGAGAAAACGAGTGTAATAAAAGAAGGACTGGAATTTTGTGATACTCACCTACCCTTTCTCCCAACATGGACTGAGTTTGCATTGGCTGAAATATGCAAGAATCAGGACCTGAGTGTTTGAAGCCCACAGTACCCCCTGAATAGCCTAGCCTAAGACTTGGAGAAGTGATTTAATGATTCTGGTATGTTGTACAGTTCTTTGATGCATATAAAGACTAGAGGTACTGAATTCATCCATCTATCTCGCTCCAGCAGATGATATGGGCTCAGACCTTATGTCAAAAGAAACCAACTTTCTGTTTTTTAAAATCTATGCTCTTAATGAAAAAACAGTTTTGGGCAAGCAGGTTATGAGAATTTGTCATGATAAACTACACATATGGCTTTTCTAGTCATTCAATCCACTCATAATACTGGAAGCTCTTCTAAAGGTCTACACAATCATCTGTGGACTCTGAAACACAGATGCCTTAGTTTGGCCCCACAGGAGTGGGTCCTTGATGCAAAAATTTGTAATGAGCTCCCATCTCTGATTCAGAATTAGGGTCATTTGAACCAGACAAAACTATGTTGCTATATTAACACACACACACACACACACACACACACACACACACACATGCGTGTGTCAGTTTACATCTCACTTTTATATCTTAACTCTTTCTTACGCAAATCACTCACTTTACTTACAGGTGAGATGTCATGTCATTGCCTAAGTAGCTGAATAGGACAAAATCAAAGTATGCAGAAAGCAATTTCTATTGTTATCATATTGAACAACAAAAAAGTACAATTAGTATGCCACCAATATTGTAAAAAGAAGAAATAAAGACACACACACAGAGACACACACTTGTAAAGGAAAATGAAATCTAAATAAGTTGGAATATGAGTATACATAAGTAGGAGTATAGCAAAGGGATGGTATTTTTTGTGTATCTTTGAAATACATCTCTTGAACCATATTAATGTCTTACATATCCTACAAAGAATATTTATGCATAAAGTGTAAGCTTCTAGAATTGAATACAAGTAGAATCACATGGATTGAGTTGTAAAGTCAGATCAATAAGATGAACACAAAGAAGCAAGTCTAGAGAAAAGTCAAATAAGTTTAAAATTGTATCCTATCATTTGGGGGATATTTTCTAGAGACAAAAACATTTTGCTGGTTGTAATATAGTTTAAAACTATTTTGTTCTCCTTATAGAGAAACAAAAATAGAAAGGAGGAAAGAGAACTATAGCTCTGTTATGTTGGATTAGAATTAAACATGTGATGAGTATTAACTTGCAGCTTCATCAAAACTTTCTGGATATAATGACAGGGTTTAGACACAATTATATCTTAGCAACAAATGTATATAATTTCTTATCCTGGTTTGTAACTACCATTTTCTTTAAGAAAAAAAAAACTATTTAGCATCTGGAATAATGAAGAGCAGGAGGTACTTGAGTACTGAATTGCACAAAAAGTAAATATGTGCACAAACATTGATAAGAATATTTTTAAAAATTATTTATTTATTTATTTATTTATTTGGGGGAGGGAGCAGGAATGGGTACACCAGGGAGGGCCTCTAGCCACTGCAAACAAATTCTGGACACACATGCCACCTTGTACATCTGGTTTATATGGGTACTGAGGAATCGAATCTGGGTCCTTAGGCTTCATAGGCAAGTCACCTTTACCACTAACCCATTTCTATAGTCCTGATAAGGAAGAGGGGGCAGAAAGATTGTAAGAGTCACAGGTTGAGATATCATATCCAGAGGCATTCCCTCCCCCTCCAAAATAACTGACTGCTGCTCCCACAACGCATAAACCACAACCCCATAAGGAATACCTGCAACCCTACTGAGGAGGGTCCCCAGTGGAATGGGGGCAGGGATCACAGAAAAGAGAGTACCGACACATGATGTATCCATATGAAATATGTTGCTAATAAAAAAAGAAAAAAGCACAATAGCTGCTTCAAAGGGACTCCTACTGGGCTTCCATATTCAGGAATATGATTCAGGACAGCAGAACTTGGGACTAGAACATCAGGATAAATAATTATAAAAATGAAATACAAGAAATTTTCTCTTAAAATTGTGTGCACTCAAAATTGTACCAACAATACTGGAGATGAATGAAGAAATAAAGACTGTCTCTACGGAAGAATCATAAAATCAGAAATAATAGAAAATGATGACTTTCTATCAATCACAATAATAATAATTGATTCAAGAGAAAATCATCAAAGCATGCTAAAATATTGGTTTCCGTCTGGGGACATAACTCAGTGTTACAGAGCTTGCTTAGAATGCATGAAGCTCCGATCCAATTCCCAGAGTTGCAAGTAAAAACAGTCTTTATATTTATCCAGATTTAGAACTATTTATTAATTACAGAAAAAATAGTACATTTACAATGGAGAAATCTGGCAACATTATTTTAACCAAATGATCAAATTCATAGTCACCAAGTTTGACAAACTGACAACATATGCTTCCTAATACAGTAGGCAGGATGTAACATATTGCTGAAAATGCTTCATTTTATTCTAGTCACAATGAGGTGATAAAATAAATTCAAATTGGAAAGTGAGCTGCAAAACAAATGGTCATGACTTGAGTCTACAAATTTATCAGTGCCTTGGAGATTTTTATTTTTAATAACAAAAGGGCTAATGATGAAAAATTAGTAAAGAGACAACTTTGCAAATTCGTTTATGTCATATGTGTTATATAATGGTATATACGAAGTTTAAGGTTAATGTTTTCTGAAAATAATCATCCTATGCAGGATATGTAAAAGAATGGCTCTGTTCTCATGAGATCACGCCACAATTTTTAGGAATGTAGCATCTAATAGTTCACCATAAACAGAAAAAAAAAAAAAATGAAACAAAGCAAATGTGACAAAATAGTAAAGAAAAGAGTAAATCCAAGCCAGGCATGGTGGCACATGGCTTTAATCCCAGAATTTGGGAGGTAGAGGTAAGAGGATTGCTGTGAGTTTAAGGCCAGCCTGAGACTGGAGAGTGAATTCCAGGTTAGCCTGGGCTAGAGCAAGACTCTACCTCAAAAAAAAAAAAACTAAACAAACAAACAAACAAACAAACACCCTGAGTAGTGAGTCCAGGTAAAAGATTCTTGTGCTTATGTTAGTACTACTATAACATTTGGATATTTGAAAATTTCCAAAATAAAAAAATGAGGATGGAGTAATGGCAAAAACAAACAAACAAACAAAAAAACCAACAAAAAAACCATTACTGATTAGAACCAGTATTGGATTTCCAGAATGGTGCAGTATATGGATGTTAATACTGATATTCAATGACTGCTTAGTGCCTCTATGTTGGTTTTCTCTGACTACCCACACTCCACCGGCATGTGCCTCCGCATGCGGCAGAGGAGATGGGCAGAGGCATGATGAGCACTCTCTCCCTGCCTTACCACCTCAACGGGACAGTCCCCGCTTCAGGCACATCTCTAGAGGGCGAATGGCCAGTAGAGCGTTATTGGTATCCCGGCATAAGCTCATTTTTTTATGATAGCAATTTGTTACACTACTTTGCCACTTGGCTGCTGCTTCCTTGTTAATCCAATAATCTATATGAGAAAAGCAATTTGACTTACCTCCTGCCCATCTGCTGCCCATCATCCAATCTATATCTTAACCATCAGTGATTTATTAGTGGCGTCCGGGGGCATCTCTGCTCCACTGGCGTCCTCCTTGGGCTTCCTGCTTGGAGACACGTCCCCCGGCGTGTTGGAAAGCAGATTCAGTATGGAGATGAAAAGCAACGATGGAATAATAAACTGGACTGCAGTTCCAGGAGCAGCTCTTTCGAACAATCACAATTCATGCAGATCCACATGCTAAGCTCATTCAGAGTCTGTCATAAGAAATGTTTAAAACTAGGATTTCTTAAATCTTTTTTTTTTTTTTTTTTTTTTTTTAACCAGGGGTGTAAATTTGATTTCCTTAGCAAACATGAGCTAGTCATTGGCCCACGTGTCTCAACTCAGTGTTGCACTTTTCACCCCAGCCTCTTGGATTCCCATGCACATGAGCTGAAGACCTCGTGCATAAGGCCTGGAACATGATCATTTTCCTTCAGACAAAAGGTAGGTAGCTATGAGCTAATGTGCCCCAGCAGCTCTGAACACGGGACTTTGTTCTCAAGAGTATGAGGCTGGTTCTCGGCACATTAAGGCATTTACCTGTGCTACTGAGTTTTGTTTTTCTTCCATTCACACTTTTTATTTATTATTTTATTTTATTTTAGAGAGGGAGAGGGAGGGAGAGAGTACTGGGCCCTAGGGCTTCAGCCATTCCAGATGCTTGCACCACCTAGTGGGCATGTATGACCTTGTGCATGCCTCGCCGTTGTGCCTCTGGATAATGTGGGATCTGGAGAGTTGAACCTGGGTCCTTAGGCTTCGCAGGCAAGCGCCTTAACCACTAAGCCACCTCTCCAGCCCTTCTTCCATCACTCTTGCCACTCAGAAGACCAAAGGCTTCAGGATGACACTCCCGGAGGAGTTAGGCAGGAAGACAATGGAGGTATAGCAAGGTCTATCTGCTGCACATACACTCTTGCTGCATGTGTCCCCAAACAAAACATGTGACAATGAAAGCAGCATGGACTGGGGTGGAAATCCAGGGACCCACTACTTCCACTGTCTATTTGCAGCTTCGATGAAGTGGGAGTCCACATTGCATAGTGGTCACTGGCTAAAATTCAACTTTGTGTAATGCGCTGTTTCTCTGCTCTATAGAAAATTTATCAATTTGTTCACATCTCAGTTATTTCTTTAAAATGGGGTGGGTGTTGTGGTGCACGCCTTTAATCCCAGCACTTGGGAGGCAGAGGTAGGAGGATCATCATGAGTTTGAGGCCACCCTGAGACTACATAGTGAATTCCATATCATCCTGGGCCAGAGTGAGACCCTACCTTGAAAATCCAAAAATAAATAAATTAATAAATAATAAAATGGACTGTTACCCTTCACAGGGTCATGGTCAACAGTAATAGTGATCTAATTTTAATTGTTTTTATTCTCCATGTCTTGTTTAATGTGCTCTGATTTTTAATTCTGTATTGACTCTCATTTTCTTACTCAACTCTTTCCCCTTCATGTTCTGAGTGTCCTGATTATACTTACTTTGCTTCTTTTTGTTCTGTATTGGGTTTTTAAAAAAATATTTTATTTTAATTTATTTATTTATTTATTTAAGAGAGAGAAAGGGGGAAAGAGAGAGAGAATGGGCATGCCAGGGCCTCCAGCCACTGCAGACAAACTCCAGACCCGTGTACCCCCTTGTGCATCTAGCTAACGTGGGTCCTGGGGAATCAAACCAGGGTCCTTAGGCTTCACAGACAGACACCTTTATCGCTAAGCCATCCCTCCAGCCCCTCTGTATTGGCTTTTACTGGGCTTGTTTGGCTGTTTGCAAAGCTTCTATCTAATAATGTTCCCCATATCATCATTACAGACAACAGCTTTGAACTCTCTTCTGAATGAATGACACTTAGCTGATGGTGGGAATGAGCTGACGATAAATTGAAGAGCAGGTTCCCGAGATATTGAATTTTAAGGAAGGGACAGAGGGAAAGGGCACTCACCATGATTCTATTGTCAACTTCCTCTTCCCTCCCAAGTTGGCTTTAGTTATGTGGCTAACCTAGAAATGAATGTTGTAAGACAACAGTTTTGAACCTTATGCATTTCATATCTAAAGTACACAAGAGTTGCTGCAAGTATTTTGTCCCACATTTATCTTCCCTCTGTAGGGGACACATGCATATGCCTTGTATTCATAAAGTGCTTAATGAATGCTCAAAGAACAAGTGACTATACTTTTAAGTTTTAAAAATTTGTTTAATTTATTTGCAAGCACAGAGAGATAGGAGAGAGACAGACTGGACTTGAACTCCTGATCCTCCTGCCTCTGCCTCGTCAGCAATTGCCTACTGGTGCGTGCTATCAGGTATGCCACGGCCTCCAGTCACTGCAAATAAACTCCAGATGCCTGAGCCACTTTGGGCATCTGGTTTTATGTGGATACTGCAGAATTGAACCTGGGGTCCGTAGGCATTGCAGGCAAGTGCCTTAACTGCTGAGCCATCTCTCCAGCCCTATTTTTAAGTTATTGAGCAGAATAGTATTGTTGACTATGACTTCTTTTCCTTGTGTCATTTTCTCTCAAAACTCTCCTGTATGAAAGCCTTTCTTGTGTCCAAGAGCTGCGGTTCTTCCTGAAGAAATCATCTCCTGACGTCTTGTCTTAATTAGCATCCCCCCTTTCCAGTACTTTCCCCTCTTTCTGTGACAGTTTCCCACCATTGTCTGTTTGCAGCTGCTAATGGTTGAGAGACCGAGTAGACATGCTAATGAATGCCTGGTGTGTGGGCGGAGCACCTTTAAATTCTCCTGGACCGGCCAGGCAGCCTGTTCTTACTTATTCTTCTAAAATAAGCTGCACTTGGCAGGCAGGGGATGGGTTATTTGCAGTTTCATTCTGTAGAGGAAGTTCCTGCTTGCACTAACTATCTATGTTTCTATTTAAGCATAAACACTCCACTGCTCAGAAAGGCCTCCCGTCTCCACCATACATCAAATACCAGATCCAACCTTGCTCACAAACTTGTCCAAAAATGACTGGAAATCAGGTGTATACTACATGTTTGTTCCATTGCATCTCTCAATTTGGTAAAGTCTCCTGCTTTCATCTGGTACACATCTGTCTCTTCCTACAGGGATACTAGCTGCATGTTGCAGAAGATCAAGAAACATTGTGTCACCGAATGGATTGTGGCTCTTGCAATTATCCTTGGAATTCTTATGGCTGAACTTGAATGTGTCCATCTGGGAATTTTGCACACTTTGTTATTTGTTTATTTATTCTTCCCAGGACCTTTGAGGAAATGACGTGGATGGCCTATTTTCCAAGGAAGGTTACAGGGGTGTCTAAATTTCCTTGTGTCTAGGATGACATCTGTAGCACTAATCTGAGATTCTCATTCTGAGTCATGCTTTTTCATGGGGTAGGATGGAATCACGCTAGTTAATCCTCCTTCGGTATGTTTTGCAGCTGTTAGGACTTCATGACCTTTACACAGTGACACAGAGAGCCTCACTGATCAGAGAGCAAGCTGGAGGGGACAGATTGGAGGCCTGGAGAGATTGCAGGCTTTGAATAAAATGCAGGGGAGGCGGAGGGGGTTTGCCAACTCTCTTCATGTGGGCATGCTCTCTCAATGAACAAGATGGTTTCATTGTTCAAGTCCATTCTAAGAATATTATTTTCCCATGGATTTACCTTTTCTTTTGGTTTTTTGTTTTTTTTTTTGTTGTTGTTGTTGTTTGTTTGTTTTTGTTTCTTGTTTTTTTTGAGGTAGAGTCTCACTGTAGCCCAGGCTGACCTGGACTTCACTATGTTGTCTCAGGGTGGCTTCGAATTTATGGTGATCCTCCTACCTCTGCCTCCCAAGTGCTGGGATTAAAGGCGTGCGCTACCACGTCCCCACCTTTCCACGGAATTTCTAAGGTGAATTGTCTTATAGGAGCAGAGAGTATAAAATGCTAGTCTTATGGTAGGTTAAGCTATTTCTTTGTGTGGGCCTTTTTGGACCATAACTACCCTGTCTATTAAAGATTATATTGGATGAAGCTGGAACTGTGAGGTTTCTGTGACCTGCTGAGGGTGTAAAACACTGAGCATGTATAAAACGTGTTGTAGAGTCAGCTCCACATTGCTGTGATGAACCTCTAACCCAGGCACAGTTTAATGGAAGAACGGGATTTATTTGTAGTTTATAGATCCGGGGGAAGTTCCCTAATGGCAAAAGAGGCTGGGCCCCTTTCACAGATGCAGGCTGAGAGAAAAGACCACCACCAGCAAGCACAAGCCACAGGATCCTGGCAGAGCTCACTCTGCATACCTTAGGCTGGAATTCAGACACCCCAATGGCACCCCCTCCACTGTAGCAGACATCTGCCTTCTGGGGGCAGAAGCTACAAACTCAATTTCAACAACGCCTGATTCTACTGGGGGACATAGACTCAAACTGCCACAGCAAGCATCTCATCTAGGGCACTCTCCCTGAGAAGGTAGGAATAAGGGAAAGAGAATATTAAAATCTTTGTGCTTATGCACAGGCTTTTCTTATCTTCATGTTCCACTTCTTGGCCAGATTATTCTTGTTCCTACCCTTCCAGGGAGAAACACATCTTTGCGTAAGACTCAGAGCCAGGCATGGTGGTGCATACCTTTAATCCCGTAACTCGGCAGGCAGAGGTAGGAGGATCGCCTTGAGTTCGAGGCCACCCTGAGACTACATAGTGAATTCTAGGTCAGCCTGGGCTAGAGTGAGACACCTACGTCAAATGAACATGAATTTGAAATTTGAAATGAACATGAATATGAAATCGTTGCTAGTTTCTTTCACCTGGAATCTCCTTACTATTGTGGGATATATAGGATATGCCATTTACAAGTTCTAGGAACTGTTTGACTTCCTCAATGCCTCAGGTTATAACACCACATTTCCCCCCCTCCTCCCCTAATTCTACCCCATGGCTCCGTTATACCCCTTACAGCTATTTGGAATAAGTATTCAGGTTAAATTGCTGGTAAGTGGTTATCACATTCTCATCATTTGTCTCAGCTGCAGGAGTTCTTTGTCGCGCACACCAACAGGAAAAGTGACTCTCACAGTTGGAGGAGGGGAAACTGCTTGATGAGATAATCAAACTAATCGGGCCAAGTTCTGGTAATCAGTAGGTAATCCAATAATTTTGACACAGAAAACAAACAAGAGATTGAGTGAAGTAGGTTGATTTTTTTTTTTTTTCTCACCAAGAAGAAAACATTCATTTACAATAGGGAAAGCTATTCTGGCTAAAAAAAAAAAAAAAAAAAAAAAAATACTAAGATATTTAAATTTCTTTGTACTGCACATGGACTTTACTCACAGACTGTGAAACTAGGTACAGATGGTTGGCTGAATAAGTCTGTCTATGGTGCAGGCTAATGTGGAGAAAACTTGAGAATGCGTATCAAGCCAGCTTATAGTAGACGTTTGTATGCCACTCCATGAGAATGTTCATGAAGTGGACAAAGTATTGCCAACAGTAAAATGCAGGTAGGAATAACAAATGTCTCCGCACTTTTAATTACAAGTCTCAGGGATCGTGGTCCATCTTGTCTTTGGCCCATTACCTACATGAGAAATTGTTGTCTGTGTTTAGGTCCCCCTTACTAGCAACAAACAGGGTTCCTAGGGGCCATTTTAGAAATTCTCAGGCCCTACTGCAAAAAAATGTGACTTAGTATGCCATCCAAATGACTGGTGTCTGAGGAATTCCAGTCCTCAGTGTTACTACTAAGTTTAGGGTCTGCAGGCTGTAGTCGTGCGGAATCGTTCAAAACCGTATCAAACAAAATCTCGAGTGCTTTCCTCAGTCTGCATTTTCAACCAGATTCCCCACGTGGTTACCAAGCCCACTGACGTTCCCTGCAGCATGGTCTGTATGAATTATTCACACTTCCTCAGGGTTGGTTTATAGCCCATCCCCAGCGTTGGCTTCAACTCTCAGGAACGTGTTCTCAGGACCCGTAGAACAGATGCAAAATCACAGCGTCCAGTGGCTGTCTTCCCATCGGTCCTCACGTCCCTCTCTACTGCATTGCACACAGCTGCCCTTTCTGTCTTTGGAGACACACACGCATGCACGCGGTGTTGTTTATTTTGGAAAACTTTTAATTTTTTTTCTTTGGCTACTTCTTGGGTATGCTCTCCTTTTCACAATCTTATAAACGTTGGTAACCTCCTCCCATCCTGCCCAGGGTTCTGTCTTGAGCTCACAGATTTTATTCTGTACAGTTTCTTGATCATCTGACCTTGTATGTTGTTGACATCTACATTTATATCATTCTCTGGTATTTAACTGTGTGTAATATGGTTATAAATATCTTTCAGATGTTGCAAACTCAACATTCAAAGAATTGAACTGACCATCACTCCACCTTCAACTTCCTCCTGCTCTGAGTTTTCATTCAATGCCATCGCCGTGTATCCTGTCACTCCAAAGTAAATTGTAACTTACCCCTGGTTCTTGTTTTTCTTTACTCCCAATAGTGAATTCCAGTTGCTATCTAATACAGAGGCTAAATGTTAACTCTAAGACTTAGCATAAAGCATACATTTCACAGTGTACATTGTGACCAAGCCCAGCAATATGCCTCTGTTTTGCCCTTGAAATGTAGGCAGAATCTTTACTTTTCTCTAAAACGGGGAGGCATACACTGTTCTGGCTTCTGTATCTCCTCCTTGGTGAGGAAGTTGAAAGGACTGCATCTCTTACGTGAATAAAGCCTGAATTCCCCGTGTAAAAGAAATACATTTCTGGGGACATAGCTCAGAGGTACAGCATTGAACTGCAGAAGTAATCTTCTTCTTGTAACTATTTTCAGATATTCTGTTCTCACAGTTGAATGTATCCTAAGATATGAAACCCATGTCTAATTATCATCAAAACTTAGTGATTTTTTTTTTTACCTCAAAATTGGTTTGGTTAAAAGAGAAAATTGCAAGAAATCTAGCTTTGCAGATCTTAATTGGCTTTAACTGAGATTTAAGAGTTGGAGAGCAGCCCAAACCAAAAATGGTTCCGAGTATTCGACTCTGCCACATGTACAGATGATATTTCCAGCCAGAGAAAAGGAAGTGACATATGGAAAGTGGAAGTGAGCTACAGAGATAGCTTGATTGGCTAGAGTTTAGCATTTGCCGTCTTTGAACCTGGCTTGAACAGTCGGCTGCCTGGGGTTGGCGGAAGGTTGGCAATTGTGATGGGCTGAGTTTCAGGTATTTGGTGTAAGAATACCTTACAGTCTGTTAACACACAAAGTTAGCTTATAGTTTCCTATGCATGAAGAAATATTTAGACCAAACTTATATGTGGAGGCAGCCATAGACCAAACATAATTCATTTAATAGCTGCATATCTATCTCCTCTTCCATTGTGATCCAGGCCTTGTGAAGACATGAGTCCTCTTTGATTGAAACTATGAAAATATTTCTTTTAAAATAATTTTTATTTAATTAATTTATTTTTGAGAGAGTGAGAGGCAGATAGAAAGGGAGAATGGGCGTGCCAGGGCTTCTAGACACTGCAAACGAACTCCAGATGCATGTGCCACCTTGTGTATCTGGCTTTATGTGGTACTGGGGAATCCATCCTGGGTCCTTAGGTGTCACAGGCAGGTGCCTTAACCACTGAGCCACATCGTCAGCCCTGAAAATATTTCTTAACTGCTCTTCAAATGTCTAGTTCTATGCCCTTCAAGTTCATGATCCTTTAGGTGAGTAGTAGAATGAAAAAGAATTTCAGGGCTGGAGAGATGGCTTAGCGGTTAAGCGCTTGCCTGTGAAGCCTAAGGACCCTGGTTCGAGGCTCAATTCCCCAGGACCCACGTTAGTCAGATGCACAAGGGGGCGCACGCATCTGGAGTTCATTTACAGAGACTGGAAGCCATGGCCCGCCCATTCTCTCTCTCTTTCTCTCTCTCTCTGCCTCCTTCTCTCTGTTGCTGTTAAATAAATAAATAAACAAACAAAAAAATAAGAATTTCATCTTCCTGTTCCTCTACTTAGAACTCTATTGATAATCTCTTTTCCAAAAGAGCAGCCTTGCAGTTCATTTCCTGTGAATTCCTTGTGCTCATCATGGTGGCGAGGCATAGGAAATGTCTTCCAGTTCCCATAATACTCTGTAGGCCCATGCTGCTGCCTGCATTCTGGAATACCCTGTGCCACACCTTTTCTGGAGGCGCCTTCTTAATTATCAATGAAGACACAGCTTAAAGCATCAGTCCAGGTGAAAGTAGTCATTTTAATTGCACACCACATGAGTACTCAGTGTCCATGCGGGCTCACGTGTACATGTTTGTGCGAAGAGGCCAGAGGAAGAACTCAGTGTCTTCATCAGCTACTCGCCTCGCTTTCCAAGGCAGAGTCTCGCACTGAACGTAGTGCTCACTGATTAGGCTAGACTACCCAGCCGGCAAGCTCTAGTAATCCTTCTGCCTCTACATCCTGGGATTGCAAGTGTGTGGCACCAAGCCCACATTTTACAGGGGTGCTGGGAATCTGAATGCACCTCCTTATGCTTGCATAGCAAGTGCTTTTCCCACTGAGTGAGCTGCCTCACTGACCCTTATTGCTGGTTTGTCTGAGTCAGGGCCTTGCTATGTCATCCTGACTGGCCTAGAACTCACCATGTAGCCCATGCTGGCCCTTCAACTCATGCCTCTGACAGCCTCAGCTTTTCGAGTCCCTGTGTGATTGTAGGTTTCAGCCATCACGCCTAGCTCAGACGGGAAACACTGAAGTGACATCGTGTGAAACAGACCTAAACTGAGCAGTTTTCCTGTGTACGGTTGACGACCACTTCGAGACATTAAACAGCAGTGTAGCGCTGTGTATATGTCTACATGTGTGTATCTAAACATATGCATATATGTTTGTGTGTATCTATATACACATGTATATGTTTAGTACCTACTTTCCTGTCTCAGCAGAAAGTGTGAATCCTCATCAATATGGTAAATTGCTGGGAGACGCAGACTGACAAAACACGATTGCTTCTTTCTGCTATTGCTCACCTCTTCTGCTTGAGCACTGAGGCTCTTTTTGGTCCACAATTGCTCACATAAACCACTGTTTACTTGGCCTTTAGCCTCCAAGTCACTAAGAAGTCCTTCTAATGTGCCTTCTGTACCTAGTATTCTAATTTTTAATTAATTTTTTTTTTAGAGAGAGTGAGAGAGAGAGATAGAGAGGAGAGATAGAGAATTGGTGCACCAGGGCCTTATTCAAGCTCCCCGGTCTGTGAATTTTCATTATTTATAGACAATAATAGAGTTGGAGAGATGGCTCAGCAGTTAAGGTGCTTGCCTGAAAAGCCCAACAATCTGGGTTCGATTCCTCAGTACCTACCTAAAGCCAGATGCAAAAAGTGCTGCATGTATCTGGAGTTTGTTTACAGTGGTTGGAGACCCTGGTGTGCCCATTCTCTCTGTCTCTCTTTTCTGCTTGAAAACAAATAAGTAAATGTTATTAAAAATAAAAACATAACACTTTACTCATAATATTGGTGTGAAAACAAAGCAAATCACAAATATATCTTGCACAGTGCTGGAACAAAGAAGGCGAGGAATACACATTAGTTTTTACCTTTCTCCTGATGCCATGCTAAGGATACGTTTCTTTTTGAGGTAGGGTCTCACTCTAGCACGGGCTGACCTGGTATTCACTATGTAGGCTCAGGCTGGCCTCAAATTCACAGAGATATTCTTATCTCTGCCTCCTGAGTGCTGGGATTAAGTGCATGTGCCACCACGTCTGGCTATGTTAAGGCCTTTTAGCTTGCCTAAGCCATTCATGTGGGCTGTCTATTTCTGTTTGCTTTGTGTATGTGTGTGCTGTGCCCTAATCAAGCTTTCTTCCATCGCTAAGTCATAAATCCTATAGCCTTGCCTCACATCTAGGCTGCATGTATCTCCATTTGCACCTGGTTCCATTACTACCTTGATTTTCATGGAAGTTTCAGCTCTCTTGGTTCTCACAAGGAGGTTGATATCCAACTTCAAGCTGCTTCTAGTTTTATTTCTTCTCGGGTTCTTTTTCTTGTGCCTAACAAAAATATCCTCTTTAGATTAAGTTCTTTCTTTTTGCTATTAAAAACAAAAAAAAAACACCTTTTTCATTTTATTTATTATAATTTTCACAGAGAAAGAGAGAGAGAGAGAGAGAGAGAGAGAGAATGGGCACACCAGCGCCTCCAGCCACTGCAAACAAACTCCAGATACATGCCTTACCCTGTGCGTCTGGCTTTACGTGGGTACTGGGAAATCAAACTCAGGGCTTTAGGCTTTGCAAGCAAGTACCTTTAACTATTGAGCCATCTCTCCAGACCCCCCTTTTCTTCTCTTTTATTTCAACTTTCCCCCCAATTTTCCGACTCCTTCCAGGGTCATTGCTTTTACCTCTGAAATGATTTATTTCATCTTCCTATCCCCAATGGCAAATTTCAGAATTTCATCACTCATATCTGCTTGCATGCCTGTGCTTTTTTTTTCTTTTTCTTTTTTTTTTTTTTTTGGTTGCTATGGAAAAAAATATACCCATAGGAAATCAACTTAAAAGAGGAAAGATTTAGCCTGATGGTGTCAGAGGTTTTAGTCCATTGTTCCTTTACTCCATTGTTCTGGGCCTTTTATAAGACAAAAATATCAAGGCAGTAGGGTGTGATAGAGGCAGCCAAGAATGGGGGAGGGGAGAGAGAAAGAGTGAAGTAGGAGGAGGGGAGGGGAGTATAGAGGGAAGAAGAGGGAAGGGCTGAGGAGAGAGGTGAAGTACAGGCTCTATTCTTCAAAGGCATGCCCCAAGTGCCTTACTGTAACTTAGCCCCATCTCCTAGTATCACATTTTAGCTATGAACTCATCAGTGATTTAAGGTTTGCACCTTTATGAACCAATCACTTCTTAATAGTGTCACAAGCTTGCAACCAGGTTTTTTAGCACACATGCTTATGAAGAACTTTTATATCAAACCATAATGTTCCATTCCTGACCTCCTAAAGGCTCATTTCCATCTCTTGACATAAAATATAGTCAATCCATCTCGAAAAGAACCCAAAATCCCAACAGTTCTAGTGTTCTCAAAAGTTCAAGTTGTGTCCTGTGCAATCCAATGAAAATTCATAACTAAGAGCTCCTGTAGAGTCAAACTAAGAATATACCCAAGATAAGATTGTAGAATAAGTATTATCAGCCCTAATAAGGGGAATAAGAAAATAACACAGAATGGGATCAAAGCAAGACCAATAACCAGCAGAGACACATTAAAGCAGCATCATGTCTCGCATCCAGAGCATGCAGTGGTGTGGTCTGAGCTCCAAAGGCTTCGAAAGCTATTCTTTTTCTTTGTCAGCTTCAGCCCATATAGTATCTCTCCTTGGCTGGCACTGATTGCTGTTTGAAGCTTTCCTTCGCAGATATTCCACGTTCCTGGAATCTTACATTCTAAGCATCTCCACTGGAACTTCAACTTCATTCTCATATTTTCATATATTGCCCTTCTCAGGATTCTCCCCACAAGGACTCCAAAGTTGCTGCATGTTGTCTGGCCTCTCAAATCTTTCTTTGGAATATTAGTGGAAGCCTTCATGCTGTTCTGACTCCTGCATTCTTCATGCCTGCAAAACCAGCACTGTGCAGGTGACACCAAGGTCTGCTGCCTGCTTGAGCAGCTATTAGACTCAGCTGGACTACAGTGATAGTGGTTTCTGAGTGTGTACACCCTACAGCAAAGCACTCTAGGATGCCCTTTGTTTATTTACTTATTTTTATTGACAACTTCCATGATCGTAAACAATATCCCATGATAATTCCCTCCCTCCTCCCACTTTCGCCTTTGAAACTCCGCTCTCCATCATATCCCCTCCCCCTCTCAATCAGTCTTTCTTTTATTTTGATGTCATGATCTTTTCCTCCTATTATGATGGTCTTGTGTAGGTAGTGTCAGGCGCTGTGAGGTCATGGATATCCAGGCCATTTTGTGTCTGGAGGAGCATGTTGTAAGGAGACCTACCCTTCCTTTGGCTCTTACATTCTTTCCTCCACCTCCTCTGCAACAGACCCTGAGCCTTGGAAGGTGTTGCTGAGCACTCCTCTGTCACTTCTCAGCATCATGGTGCCTTCTGAGTCATCCCAAGGTCACTGCCATAGGATGCTCTTTGTAAGCTGGCCATCCTAGAGACACTCTCTTCTCAGGGGGAAGTTTTCTTTTAGTGAATTTATTCTTCCATACCCATGATTCTCTGATTATTGGTGTTGTAGTCAGCTCCCCATTGCTCAGATGAACATCCAACCAGACAGTTTATGGGTGGAAGGGATTTATTTCAAGCTTACAGATCCAGGGGAAAGTTCTGTCAGTGCTGTGAGAAGCTGTATGTTTCCACAGATCCAAGCACAGACAAGAATTGCAGCTTAACCTTAAATAAAAATACCTGAGGCTATGGGGGACATATATTCACATTCAAACCACCACAGTTGAGGTCAGGCTGATTCCTAAAATAACTTCAAGGTAGCTTCCCATTTTCCTGGTCCAAAGTACCTGGGTCCTTTTTAGTGCTGTTAATCTCTTTATCAACTATGCCTTTATTGGCCTAAACTTTGCACATCCTTCTTAGTTGGTGAAGCTATAAGTTTTTCAAATACTTCTGCTCTTCTTGTTTGCTCCGAATTCTCATCATAAGTCTAAATAAGACAGAAAACCTTATGGTGCAGAATGAATGCTATGCTTCCTTGAGTTTACCTCTTCTACATTCATTAGTCTGTCACATTTAAATTTTCATACAAAGTCTCAGGGCATGGACAGAATATGACAGAATATTGTCAGAATATGACACAATTTACCTGTAGACCATTTCCAACAAAATTCTCATTTGTCTAAAATCTTGTGAATACAACCTTAACATCTGCATTTTGTCAGCATTCCAGACCTCTAAGATCCCAGCATTCTAGACCTCTAAGACCCCCCCACATTCTAGACCTCTAAGATCCCAGCATTCTAGACCTCTAAGATCCCAGTATTCTAGACCTCTAAGACCCCAGTATTCTAGACCTCTAAGACCCCAGCATTCTAGACCTCTAAGACTCTAGCATTATAGACCTCTAAGATCCTAGCATTGTAGACCTCTAACCCCCCCCCCAGAATTCTAGACCTCTAAGATCCCATCATTCTAGACCTCCAAGATCCTAGAATTCTAGACCTCTAAGATCCTAGCATTCTAGACCTCTAACCCCCCCAGAATTCTAGACCCCTAAGATCCTAGCATTCTAGACCTCTAACCCCCTCAGAATTCTAGACCTCTAAGACTCCAGCATTATAGACCTCAAAGACTCCAGCATTCTAGACCTCTAAGACTCCAGCATTCTAGACCTCTAAGATCTCACCTACTGAGCTTCACTTGTGCTACTCTCGGGTTTCTGAGGCCTGCTTCTCCAAACTTCTCCAAACTCTTACTGAAAGTCAATTCCAAAACCTTCTGAAGCAAATAATTAGATTACAGTGAGAGCAGTGACCTTGCTTCTCAGTACTGATTTTCCATGTTAGCTCTGTGCCACTGTGACAGAATACCTGAGAAAATCAACTTAAAAGGAAGAAAGACAGATCTCGACACAAGACTCAAAAGATTCAGCCCAAGTTCAGCATGTACTGATTATTGCTGGTTGTTTGGTTGCTGTGGCTCTCTTGTGAGGCAAAACTATGTGGTGGTTAGAACATGATCACCCCATGACAGTCAGAAGGGGAGAGAGAGAAAGTGGGGAAGTGGAGGGAAGGAGGGAGAGAGGGAGGAAGGGAGGGAGGGAGAGAGGGAGGGAGAGTAAAGAGAGAAAATAAGAGTAGACAGAACAGAATGCCCTAGGACAGGCTATGTCCTCCAAAAGCATGCCCGCAGTCACCCAGTTCCTCTAACCAAACTCCTCCTCTGAACTATGCATTCAGGCATGAATTTCTAGTTTATGGTCCAATCATAACTCTATTGGGCCACCAACTAGAAACTAGGCAGGCTTTTAACACATGAACCCTTGGAAGGCATGTCATATTCAAACCATAATTATGTTTTCAATATGTTTTAATATTTTTAAAATAAATTTTAATTTCCTCATCTTAAATACTTCTCTCAAAAGGTTCCATTAATTTTTCAAATTAATGTTGTTAATTTTTTTTTACTTTTTATTTTTTTAGAGAGACCAAGAGTGAGAGTGAACAAGCAAGAGAGAGAGAGAGGGAATTTGCATACCAGGGCCTCAGCCACTGCAATTGAATTCCAGATGGTTGCACCACCTTGTGGACATGTGCGACCTTGTGCTTGCCTTACCTTTGTGCATCTGGCTTACATGGGATCTGAAGAGTCAAGTATGGGTCCTTAGGCTTCGCAGGCAAGCACCTTAACTGTTAAGCCATCTCTCTAGCTCTCAAATTAATCTTAATTTTTTATTTACTTGGCAGAGAAAGAGGAGAGAGAGAGAGAGAGAGAGAGAGAATGAGAATGGGTGTGCCAGGGCCTCCAGCCACTGCAGGCAAACTCCAGATGTGTGTGTCCCCTTGTGCATCTGGCTAACATGGGTCCTGGGGAATCAAACCTGGGTCATTTGGCTTTGCAGGCAAATGCCTTAACCACTAAGCAATCCCTCCAGCCCTCAAATTAATCTTGTAAATGTCTTTGCTTGGTCCACATCCAATCCAAGCGGAGCTACATTCCAGTAATTACAGTCACAAATTTGTGTTCTTCAACTTTATTATTCAGTGTTTTACTTCAGACTTTTCAACATTGTCCTCCTAGCTGTTATCTTGTCTCTTGTCTACTTATCCCCAATCCTGTTTTCCTTCTAATGACCTAAACTCCAACCAGAGTGGAGTACTCACCCTTCCTGAAACATGCTTTCTCATGAGTGTCTTTCCTGTTTTCATTAATATATTTACAGTGTTCCTTAAGTCTAAAATGCCTTTATTTTTGTTTTTGCAATTCTACTCTGTTTCCAAGGCTCATCTAAAATCTTGTCCCTTCCCTGAAATCAGTGATGTTGTTCATCTCTACCTCTCCTGATTCTAAGAAATGTTCCATTAAGAGAGGAATTTAATAACACTGTTCATATTATAGCCCACTGTATGGTGGTTGCTGACTATATCTATCTGTTGAAGGGCATGGTTAGTATTTCAGTCAACCTTTTCTCCACGGGTGCTTAACATACTCTCTCATGGTCAGTATTTATACCACAAATTTTTGTCAAATTGGCTTAAATCTATAGTATACAAACTTCTATTAAATACAAATAACCAATATGATTTAGAAAAGAAAGATAAAATTATTGTTTATTTAGATTTTTTCTATATAAAAATAGGCAGGAACAGGGTATACCTTAAGGTCAATACGGAAGTTACTGAAATAGTTTATACAAGAAAAAGCTGAAAGCTTACCAGGAGTGGAGAGTATCAAGCATCATATATTAGATCAAGAGGGAAAAGACTTATAGAAGATTTATTCTCTTCAAGGATTGTTACTGAGACAAAAAATAAAAAATAAGATAATAAAATTGTGATATGATTTGGTACGAGTAGTACGTGTTACATACCTGTGACTCAATTCTTCATTTTCTAAAAAAATATACCATTGGAGAGCTTCCCCTTGACTCATGTAATAAATAGCATGTACCTGTCATGTTGCCAAGAATCTTCTTCCTCCCTTCTTCCTTTCTTCCCTCCCTTCCTCTGTCTTCCTTCCTTCCCTCCTTCTTTCCTTCCTTCCTTCCTTCCTTCCTTCCTTCCTTCCTTCCTTCCTTCTTCTTCTTTTCTTTCTTTCTTTCTTTCTTTCTTTCTTTCTTTCTTTCTTCTTTCTTTTTTTTCTTTCTTTCTTTATTCTTTCTTTCTTCTTTCTTTCTTCCTCTTCCTTCCTTCCTTCCTTCCTTCCTTCCTTCCTTCCTTCTTTCTTTCTCTCCTTGTTTTCTTCATCTTATGTACAGTGTCTGTCTTTGTTCTCTGGATCAGAGCTTCCACGGGGGTAAACTCTTACTGATCTTGTCCTCTGCAGTCTCACCACTTTAAACTGGAACAGCTTGGTGCTTGGTGACAGCTCCGTATATAAATATTTGTCAAATGAATTAACATGTCAAAAAGTATTTGATTCTTCTCTGACATGTTTGTTTTACATCCTAGTTGTTTGGATTCTGAACCCACTATTTTTGCTCACCTGGAAGATATGATTACAAAGCACTCCAATCTCATCCAGAAATCTTCTTTCACAAATTGACCAATCTGCTCCTTTCCTTAACCTTCCCATGACTTGCCCCGCTTACTTTATAAAAGAATATAGCTTAAATTCTCCAAGTAAGCAAACATGGGTTTCTAATTCAGGCTTTGGTTGCTTAGTCTTCCCTCTTAATTCACCTCCATTCTTGTTCCTAGCTGGTCCCTGTTGACCTACTCAGAATCATGACCGGGAACCGAAAGATGGTATGTAATTGAATTGGTATCACTGCTGTCACCATCAATTTGTGCAGGGAGAAAGGCTGAGGAAACACAAAGGCAGAAACTATAATTGAATTTGGTTACTCCAAAGGTAAAACACAGTTGCAATTTTCAGAGAGCGTGGCAGGTCAGATGGTGGAGAGGGTAGGGCCGAGTGAGATGGATTATCCCTGGGGGAGCGGATATCACAGCCAGAGATGTACTGTGGCTAAGCCGAGTGCTCAGAAGTCTGGCAGCAGCTTTCCCAAGGTCAACTTTATTTTCTAGGCTCTCAAGGTCAGCTCTGTGTTCCAGGCGCTCATGAACAATGAACACAGTGGACTATGAGAAGTGTGGGAGGACAAAAGTAAATGCTAATTTCTCCAGTCAAGACAGAATGATAATCAAATTATTTAATTTCCCCTGGACCACAGTCATCTCACCTTCCAAATTGAAGCAATCATATAACCCCCGTGTCTCAAGCTGCTAAGACCATCAAAGGCTGCATCTTGTTTTGCTCTAGCGTCTCACATTGGATGTGATCCTTAAAGCTAGGACCCAGTATTCCTTTAGTACCAATTCCTTATGCTCACAATGACTAATTATTCCAGTCAGCTTTGTTAGCATCAATTACAGAAAGCATACCACAAAGGATTGGCTATCTCAAATTAGATTTATTTAACTTCCATAAATATGCATTAAGATGAGTGGGAATTTACCAGCCCATATACCAGAAATATGGAGATGGTGTCTACGGAGGACCCTGATTATTTCAGTATTTATCTTGCCATGGAGAGGAATCACATTTGCTTTGATAATATTGTCTCAATGTTACTCACTTTCTCTGTTGCTTGAACTTTCATTTTTGTGACTCTGTTCATTTAAATACTAAACCAGGAAGGATCACATGACCAGATAGCTCCATCATCACAAACCCTTCTTTTACATCCTCTCTTCTACCCAGAATTTTTCCCACTTTCATTTTTGATTCTTTACATTTTATTTCATTTTATGATATTCTAGATCCCTTTTTAATGTTTTATCCTAATTTTTGGCCTTAGTCATTTAATAGAAACACCGGATTTCTTAAGTGTTGTTCCTCTATTTCATATCATCTCCACAAACATGAAGAACCAAGTGCACATGACTCGCTCCTTTTGTGTCACCTATTTTCTTACTCTCAGAAAGACTGACAGCTGGATTAAAGCTAAAAGTTTGGAATTCCAGTGGAAATCTGTTTTAAGGATAGGGTCGTCATTCTCACACAACCCAGTGCCCAGAGAGTTCTGGCTGGTGCCTTTGTCTGGGAATAATAGTTCTCAGTAACACACTCCTTTGACTCTGAAGATGCCTGACTTTAGATGAAAAATGACATGATCACCCTATTGCACTTGCAGAGCCCCTTCTAACTCTCAATGCCATGGGCTGTGAGAGCAGCAAAGGGCTTGGGAACCATTTCTCTAATGACTCTGGCCACACAGACACCAGTGAAGAGCTGTAGTGACTCAGGTCAATCAGACACTTCAAGTTTTACCAAACCTAGCCATGTACATTCTGATGAACCAAACTCTCTCTCTCTGCCTTTGAGGTTTTAGTTCTAAAATTACAGGATTAGCCTAGAATCTTTATGCTCCCTTTCTTAACTTGATTGATATTTTTAATTACAAAATTACACTCAATCTTTAAAATAATTGAAACACCATAGTTTATGTAATATTCAGAAAACTTACCCTGGTAAGTACACTCTGTAGATATAGCCAATATTTAATATATTTAGCATGTGTTTGAGATTTTATTAAGCTTTTTTTTTTTTAAATTATCTTGTGTCAAGGATCCAAGGAAAGTTGTCTTACAGAAGAGTTTTAGAGCTATTTCCAAAGGGGGTCCAGAGGAGGATGGACCCTCTAGCATGACTTTTCAAGACATTTGCTGAATTTAGGACCACATGATGTAGAAACAGAAACAGGGTGAGGACATCGTGGCTCTCCCCCGTGTACGTCAACATCTCTGCAGCAGCACTTACTGGTTGATCGAGCAAGGCGCTCACTTTGGCCAGTGCAACATGGTATGAACCACCTGCGAGCTGTGCGGTTACTCGCACTAAACACTAATGGTCCTCTCTGGCCTCTCTACGGCTGTGCTTAGTTGCAGTGATCTGCTTGAACTGATCAATGGTGACAGGAGACAGATGTCCTGAGAGTCCTTGGTTCCCTGGATGGGCTGCTGTGGTACACAGTCTCTACCCTGTGCGTAGCAATGGGCTTGGTTACCAGAAGCAGGTGTCTAACATGGAAATTTGTAATTTCCTACAATGAAACCAATCATAGGACTCATTAGTAAATCTAGGTCTTTTCCCACTAATTAATGTGGCAGTACAGGAAAAGAGATAGCGTGTTAAAATGGATCTAACAGCACTGTCACATTTGTCTTAGTGATCGAAAGAAGTCAGGAGGTCCTTGAAAGCATTTTGAAGAATATAGACAGCCACTCAGATGCTAGGTATAATTAAATTTCTTGTCTCTACTTGTAGTATTCGGATGAATATTGTGGATATTCTGGTATTGCATGTTGCCTAAGTAAAATGAGATTGTAGTTTATGTCAATTTGGTGTGACTGGGCAGACATAAAGTAAAGCTTAAAAGATTAGCACAGGCAGAAGGATTTTTAAATAACACTGATTGCTTTAGTTTTATGATCAGATATACATTTGATCTGGCATAGATGTGGTATAGAAAATATTTTCCTCTCTTGGACATGATTATTTATCAATCAGGATGAGGTTATATATTTTAATTAATTTTTTGTTGTTTATTTTTATTTATTTATTTGAGAGCAACAGACAGAAGGGGGGGGGGAGAGAAAGAGAGAGAGAGAGAATGGGCATGCCAGGACCACCAGCCACTGCAAATGAACTCCAGATGTGTGTTCCCCCTTGTGCATCTGGCTAACGTGGGTCCTGGGGAACTGAGCCTCAAACCGGGGTCCTTAGGCTTCACAGGCAAGCGCTTAACCGTTAAGCCACCTCTCAAGCCCAGAGGTTATATATATTTTTTTAAAAGCCAGATTAGTGGTACATGCCTGTTACCACACTGGGGAGGCAGAGATGGGTGAATTCCTGGGGCTCATTAATCAGTTTAATTTATTTGGTAAACTCCAGGCAATGACAGAGCCTTTTCAAAATGGTGCACTATGCCTGAGGAAGGACACCTGAAGTTGTCCTCTGGCCTCCCCGCACACCCACACCCACATATACACTTGTGCATTTACACACAACTAGAAAACCATTTTAAAAAACTGAATCAAGTTATGCCATTCAATTCTTCATTAAATGACAATTTGGATATATATCATCTCTAAATTGCTTCTCACATTGCAATGGGCTTCTTGGTATTTCTCTATTATTTCTCCCTTTCCTTCCAGTTTCTTAATTTCTCACTTTTCTAGTGCTAAGATTCATACTTCCTTGGGGTGCTTGACCTCTGCTCTATTTCAAGCTCATCTGTGTTCTGATCTTTACCCTCAGTGGCCAGCTGCTAGTTCGGTGTTGGCATTATCTTCTGAACTCCTCAGAGCTGGGTTATTAATCCTAACAAAAAATATTTCCATGCAAACCACACTTGGAATCTGTTAGCATCACAAAAATAGAAATCGCAAGGTTGTTGATATCTCTCTGATGATCCACTTCCTCCTGGCATGGACCGGATGTCCTGTTTAATAAAAAGGCAGCAGTGGCAACAACAGGAACAGGTAGAGGCGTTTGGAAAAAGTCACAATGCATAGGATTACCCCAGCTTTTCCTGCCTTGCTCATTCAGCTAATCAAACCCGTAATGCAGTCTTCGGCATTTCCCAGAAGGCCCTCTTCTCTCCATAGTGACAGAGAATACATTTGATGCTGCTTACCATGCCCCAGAACCCTGACCCCTGTCCCTTTGAACAATCACTGCTGCTAACCCCCTCCCCCAGTGACCCAATGGCATTTAACTTCAGCTGGGCAGCCCATTTCATCTCCACACCCCCCTTACTGTATTGAATTGCAAATCTCTGTATGCCTCCGCAGAAGCACTTATATTTCTGATCTGCATCTACACCCCCTGCCCCCTCAGGGACAGCAAAAACACTAAGGAAATATAGTCAGCCCCAGCTCACTGGGCCTCTGAACAGATTAGCTCCCTGTTTAATAATACAACTTGAGGTAAGCATCCAGCTGCACCCTGCCCCATTTCACACAGGCAGAGGGATCAATGTGTCTTGAAGACCCTTATATGGCAGAGGATGCATGGAACTTTGGGATCTATTTGTCTAGTTTGATCATGAGACTCAGACCTGAAGAAATATTTGCAGGTTTTTGTGAGGGAAGTTTAAAACATAAGAACAAATTGATGAAAATCCTTATCTAGGAGAGGTGACAAAACCAGAGACTGATAAGCCCTTTGGTCTTTCTTCTTGCAAGCCCTTTGTGCAAACAAAATGCTCTTTTGACAACACAAAGTCATAATCCTGTACCTCTCCATCCCCTTGGCTTCTTTCCCTAATATGTAAAATCTGTTGAGGTAACACAAGATAATTCTTTTTGTAAAAAAATATTTTACTTTTATTTATTCATTTATGAGAGAGAGGGGACAGAAAGAGAGAGAGAGAATGGGTGCACCATGGCCTCCAACAAACGTCACCATGTGCACCTGGTTTATGTGGGTTCTGGGGAATTGAACCTGGGTCCTTTGGCTTCACAGGCAAGTGCTTTAACCGCAATGCCATCTCTCCAGCCTCGATTCTGGAAGCCCCTCTCTATTCTTGAATCCACGACATTTCTGTAGGCACGATATTTTGAAGAAAGAATGAGGAGCCACAGGTTTAGTCACTCATCCATCTCTTCGTGTGTAAGTCAGATATTCAGCTGGTGCCACCAGAAGCCGGCACTCCGGCAAGTGCAGCGTCTGAGTGCAAAGGACTCATGCTCCTGAGAAGACACAGGACCACATAACCCTGTGGTCGCAAGACCAGGATCCATCCTTGCAAAGCATTATGGGTATTACGATGAGAGATCGTAAGACCTATTACAGGAAAGTCATTGCCACGTCCTGGGTATAGGTTTAGGAGAACAACGGAGAACCCCGCTTTTCAAGACTTCCCTTTTGGAGTCTTCATGACTAAGCATCTTGGCTTGCTCTTTGGCTTAAATCCAGGATCTGAATTATAGCCATTTTCTGCACTATAAAGGTGATAATTTCTAGAAATGATTTAAAGCACTATAAAGTTTATGCTTAGCTACATTAGACATTACAGAATCTCAGAAGAGAATAGATTGAACCTGTCTTAAGATATTTTTGCAACCTAAACTATGACATCAAAAATGTAGTCGGTATGTCTGATTACATATCTTAAGGAAAACAGGAAACCAGCATTATTTTAAAAATATTAAATATGTACCTGCTTTTGAAGACAAACCAAAAACCACAGTATGAAAATATGTTATTGAATGATTTATTAGCCTTGGACTTGTGTGCTGATGTCAAGTGATACATTCATCCCAGGTGTGGACTTACGTCTTTGCTTATCTAGGATAATGTGGTTGTAGAAAAACACTAGATCATTAAACAAGACAACCAGGATTTTGGTTTCACCCCTGCTGTTAACTAGCTAAATTTTTTTAAACTGAAAAAAATTTTTTTAAATGAAATCTAAGTGGCTGGATAGCCTTTTCCCCAAGTTGTTTGCAGTTCTGAGTGTTCCTCTGTCAGTCAAGGATGTTCAGTTGATGCCTGCATTGACAAGAGAGGCGCGGCACACAGAAATTAGTATGAGACTACAGCACAGGGTGAGGTGGGGATCGGTAAGCAGGTTGTTTATAAGGGAGCATTCCAGGGATGGACCCGTACACAAAGAAAATGGAGCGGGACTGAGCAGACCAGAAAACCTTGCTGGAGGTGGAGAAGAAAGAATATAAGGGCCTCAGGGTGGGTAGGTGTACCCTGAGGTATTGGCTCTCCCACAGGGAAGGACTGGTGCATTTGTGACCCCACAGTCAGCCATTCCTGATCATCCCACCGAGGACGGCTCTCAGTGACATGGGGTGGGGGAGAGGCGACATAGGAGTATAACCCGATGGGAATATGACCAGTTTGTAATATGTTCATTAACTGAGGGGGAATTAGTCAGGACAGGGCCCAAAAGAGAGACTGAAAACCACCATCTGCCTGCTCCAGCCGAGCTCAGCGTCTGATCCAGTCTCAGCCAGTCAGTTCTCTCTCATCCCCACGCTTACTTGCCTGAGCCCAACCAATCAGCTGTCTCTCAGGTCACCTGAGCCTGAGGGTAAAGCCCACCACAATAAGATCATAAGTAGATCCTTACCAGGGGTGGAAGGCCTCTTTTCTTTCAGCTTTTCACCTGTCCTGAACTTCCAGGTTCCTGCTCTGGTAAGCCCTCCTCATCTCGGCCCTGCTGGAGAGACCCCTATCTACTTTCATGTGGGATCCATACCCCCTCCTCCCTGCCACATGGCAGGAGCTCTCTGTACTTTCTCCTCTTTCCTTCCCCTAATCTGATAAAGTCTCTCTAAGTCTTACCCTCTGGTCTATGAATTTAATTCTTTTAAATTCATAAGACAAGAATCTGGGGATACCCTGAATTTATTGATTCATTGGCATTGGCAAGGAGCCCACAACTCAATTAAAATAAACAATTAAAGTTCTGTCAGGGAAATGTCATCATCACCATGCCACAGGCCAGAGCTTCCCAACATTAAATTTGCATTTGGATCCCTTGGAGATCTTTTCTTTTAATTTTTTTTAAATATTTCATTTTTATTTATTTATTTGAGAGAGACAGAGTCAGACAGAGGGAGAGAGAAGGAGAGAGAGAAAGAAAGAGAGAGAGAGGGGGAAAGAGAGAATGGGTGCACCAGGGCCTCCAGGCACTGCAAATGAACTCCAGATGCATGCGCCATCTAGTGCATCTGGCTTACATAGGTCCTGGAGAATTGAACCTAGGTCCTTTGGCATTGCAGGCAAGTGCCTTAACTGCTAAGCCATCTCTTCAGCCCTCTTGGAGGTCTTTTGTTTTTTAAACGAAGACCAAGGGGCTGGAGAGATGGCTTAGCAGTTAAGGGGCTTTCCTGCTAAGGCTAAGGATTCAGGTTCAATTTCCTAGTACCCATGTAAGTCAGATGTCCATGCATCTGGAATTTGTTTGCAGTGGCTGGAGGTCCTGGAGTGCCCACTCTCTCTTTTTCTATCTGCCTTTATCTCCTATTAAATAAATAAAGAAAAAACAAATAGACTGAAGACTGACTCAGTAGGTGATGGTGAAGGTACTGTCTCGGAGGTCAGATTGCCCCTGCTCCACTGAGACAAACCCCAGCGTCTTTCACAAAGGGAACTCAAGATTAGTCCTTGTTTTGAAGGCTAAGCAAGCCAATGCACAGAAGAAATAGGTCATAAGATATAGGTCACTGTAGTTGCTTGAACCACTCCCCAACTTCTATGTATAGAAGAAAGTAAGGAAGGAGGTGGCATACAGGGAAGAAGGAAATGAAATTAGAAAGAGGAAAAAAAAAATTTAAAAAGACAACTAGAAGATTCCTGGTAGGCAATGGAGTATATCTTGTTAGAACAAGTCCGGTTATTTATGTGATGCTGGCCACACATGACCGACATGATTTGGGACGTCTTCTTACTTAGCCGGGCCACCATTGTCTGTTTTACGAAAAGAGAAGAAGTCAGACAGGATCTGTAGAACCTGAAGGAAAGATGCCACAGAAAGTCACCAAAGTGAAGGGAGCCCTTGTGGTTGGCAGTGCCCAGAGCCCTGTGGTCCTGTTAACCAGCTCCACTTAAGGGGCAGTGGCTGGGTATTTATGCAGAGCAGGAGCCCTCACTGCCAGCCCTGGGGTGCTGCTGTCTGTGCTGGAGAAGGTGGCTCCATTGCCAGCCTCCTCAGGCTGGTGGAGGGGGTGGATGGAAATCGATGCTTTTGAAGTGATTTTCCCTGCTAAAACACTCAAATTGCTTTTCCCTGAGGGACAGATAGGGGCTTTTATAGTATGTTTTCTCAAAGCAGTGGAAGGACAGGGGTCGAGAATGGAGGCTGGACACAGCCTTAGTCAGGAATGTTCTTGGGAATGGCACCAGGCAGGGTGGGGGAGGGCTTTTTCCTACATGGTGACAAGCTCCCGAAAAGCTCCGAGGGATGAGGAGCAATATGAAAAATCAGGGCTCTCTCACCAGGGAGCAGTCAACGCAGCCCTTGGTGGAGACGTGTGTGAAAGCAATATTTTAAACAGGCTGGGTCAAAGCCCTCCTGAGTATGCCATGCAGGGCAGGCACCACTGCCAGTCACTGGCTGTGCCATCTGCAGTCAGGTGCCAGGGTGGTAACAGTCCGGTGGGGGCAGAGTGGATGCTGACAGCCATTGTCTGCTCTGTGTCCTCAAGGGTGTGTGTGTGTGTGTGTGTAGCGGGGGGAGGGAAGTGGCTGAGGCCTTCCAGTAGTGTGTGTCTCCAGAGATGGGGGGGGGGGGAGCTGAGTTCAGGCTGCGGCGCCAGCCTTCCAGAGGGAGAAGAGAGGCATAGTAATAAGGCATTCCCTCCCCCCACCATCCTGCATTAGACAAACGGGGAAGCGGTTTGCTTTACTTCAGTGCCAGCCTACAGAGAAGAAACCCAGGAGAATCAGCAGGATGTGCCTTTTGTTTATTTTTATTTATTTATTTGAGAGTGACAGAGAAAGATGCAGAGAGAGAGAGAGGATGGGCGTGCCAGGGCTTCCAGCCACTGCAAATGAACTCCAGACGTGTGCGCCCCCTTGTGCATCTGGCTAACATGGGTCCTGGGGAATTGAGCCTCGAACTGGGGTCCTTAGGCTTCACAGGCAAGCGTTTAACTGCTGAGCCATCTCTCCAGCCCAGGATGTGCCTTTTAATCCCAGCTCAGGATTCCTGAAGCCAGTGCTGAGAGGCACTGTTCCATCACAGAGGCCCCTAGCTGGGGATTTGAGTATCTTCGGTCCTTCTTCATGAGCCTTCTTATCCACTTGTTTGAATGAGTTATTGCAAGGAAATCACATCCAGTGCTTGAACATTAAAAACTGTGGCTTCCTGGGAAAATGGCCCAGTGTGAGAGGCAAGGACATAGAAAGAACCAGGGATGTATAATTTTACTTACAGGAAATCATCATGGAATTTGTAATAACTAAAAATATAGAACAGCCTATTTTGCTAGTTTTCTGACTGATTTGCATTTGCTATTCTGTCGAGTTTTGCACCGGGCTGAGGGCTAGGCATTGCAGTGGCTCTTTCACAGATGCCAATATTGAAACTTGGAGAGATTGTCACTTGTCCCGAGTCACATAATTACTAAGTTGCAGATTTCAGACTCAATAAAAGGTGGTTTCCTGGCTTCTACTGCATTGTGGTAAGTCCCTCAAAACGATCTGTCTTCCACATGGCTTCCTACATGCTTCAGGGACCTAGTCTACTATCATCTGCAGAAAATGGGCTCCCATCCATTTCATACCTTCGGTTATAATAATCTTATCTGGCTTACCAAAGACCAGAACTTACCTAGTTGATTCTAAGATGTGATGCCCAAAAAACAGGTTGTCACACCTAACCTTTTGCCCACTGTGTCTTTTTTCCTTTTAAAAATATTTTATTTTTATTTATTTGTTTGGGAGAGAGAGAGAGAGAGAGACAGAGAGAGAGAGAGAGAGAGAGAGAGAGAGAGGAAACACCATTCAGCCACTACAAATGAACTCCAGACAGACGCATGCACCATCTTGTGCATCTGGTTTATGTTGTCCTGGGGAATCAAACCTGGGTCTTTCGTCTTTGCAGGCAAGCTGCTTAACCACTGAGCAATCTCTCCAGCCCTCCACTGTGATTTTAAGTAAGCATGGAGTTATAAACTCAGTGCTGTGAAGCTGAGCCCAGATACCACATTCTAGAATATATCAAGTGGGAAGTGGTAGAGAGGAGTAGATATTAGGACAGATATTACAATCAGATGTCAGTACATGTGCTACCCTTGCTAGCCAATCTTCTTAGATCCCATCTTATCCATTTTAAAACAGGGATAATACTACCTTAGTCAGCAGGCCACTATGACCATTAAAGAATGCATGTGAGGTAATCCATAGGATACTTGGTATCACAATGTTAGTGACCTCCATTTTCAGTGGGACCCTTGAAATTCATATTTGTCTTTGAGGAGGCTGGAGAGATTGCTCAGTGGTTAAGGCACTTGCATGCAAAGCCTAAGGACCTGGGTTCAATTCCCCACTATCCATGTAAAGCCAGATGCACAAGGTTGCAAGTGTATATGGAGTTTTTTTTGCAGTGGCTTGAGGCCCTGACATGCCTATTCTCGCTCCCTCTCTCTCTGTCTCTCTTTCATTTTATCTATCTTTCAAAAAATAAATGAATAAGTTATTTAAAAAGATTTATCTTTGAAAGGATTGCAAAAATTCATAGTGCATTAGCTGAAACTCAACTGAAAGTCCTTTATTTATTTATTTATTTATTTATTTATTTATTTAATCAATCTCTGGGGTCTATGGAGCTAGAAAATACCATCAATCTATAACCCCTGTCAGAGCCAAAGCTATGTTTTATGAATCCTCATAGGACAAGATCTTACATGGGAAAGGAACACTGTGAATACCACTTGACCAAGGTAAGATGGGGAGAAAGGATGTGTGTGTGTGTGTGTGTGTGTGTGTGTGTGTGTGTGCAGGATGAGAAGGTTGGGTAGAGTGAGCATGGATAGATGTGTGTGTGTGTGTGTGTGTGTGTGTGTGTGTGTGTGCGGGATGAGAAGGTTGGGTAGAGTGAGCATGGGTAGATGTGTGTGTGTGTGTGTGTGTGTGTGTGTGTGTGTGGGATGAGAAGGTTGGGTAGAGTGAGCATGGATAGATGTGTGTGTGTGTGTGTGTGTGTGTGTGTGTGGGATGAGAAGGCTGGGTAGAGTGCGCATGGATAGATGTGGCCCTTTTTTGACCACAGCAACTGAAGGTCTTTGAATTCTTTTTTTAGATCTTTGCCTGTAGTTCAAAATTCGCTTCTTTCTCTACACTTTTGCTCTTATTAGCTTCAATGGAAATCTCTGTCTCAAATCCTTTCCAATTGGATCATTTTATCCTTTACGAACTGTCCTCTGAGATCCCTATCTCTGAAGTGGACAAATCAGAGAAACCTTATACTTAAGATCTGCAAGGACATGAGATCAAGAGACCCATGCTTGTTTGAGATGGATGATCAGTTAGATGATAGTCTTCCTGATAGAGAGAGCTGCTTTAGTAGAGAAGGGAGATTATGGCCACGTGAAGGTTACTCATAGCCCTATTTACTCACAAATGGGTCTCTGGTTATAGAATTGAAAGTTCTCTGTGACTGCTATTTGTTAGTGTTGGTACCTAAACTCTTAAATTAAAAGCATTCATTCAGAGTAAACCAGATAGACCCAGAATCATAGTCCAACTTTATTACCAGACTTAAGACCTTAGGACAATTGTTTCAGTTTTCTTGCCCAGTGTGTGTGTGGTGGTGGTGGTGTGGGGGGGAAGTATATGACATTGTGTGTGACTATCACGTACTTCATGGAGCCTGATATGGAGTCAATGTAGAATGTAGGGGAACTATTTGTTATTTTAGCACTTAGAGTCTCTTTCTTTATAAATTACCTACTAAATGTGAATATATATTCTGAGAGTAGCAAGGAGCTGGACTTATCAGTTTAAATTAGGCTTTACTTTGGAAAACAAGGGTTGAGAAACTGAGAACAAGAAGGAAGGAATTATAGGAAAGTTTCATAGAGACACTTGTGGGCAAGGCGGGCAGGTCAAGTACCACTAGACAACTGGGTTTGGGTAGCCAGACGATGGGTAGCAAAAGAGTGTTGGGAGCCTGGGAAAGGGAGAAGACAGACCTGGAAGGAGCTGGCCCCCAAGACTGAAGTGAAAGCAGTTGTTTTTTGCTAAGGTTAGAGCAGCCATTTCCATGACCTATGTGCCAAGGATGAAGTAGCTCAGGTCACAGAGCTGCCAACTATGAAAAGGCTCTCATCACTGCTGTGGCTAACAGAGGCTTCCAAACACTTCTGGCCCCCTCACGCTTTGGAAGGGAACTGGATAAGAGACAAAGTAGTTACTCCAGGATTTAGAATTACCATAGAAGAAACACTTATGAAAATGTCTGGGCTGGAGAGATGGCTTAGCGGTTAAGCCCTTGCCTATGAAGCCTAAGGACCCCGGTTCAAGGCTCCATTCCCCAGGACCCACGTTAGCCAGATGCACAAGGGGGCGCATGTGTCTGGAGTTCGTTTGCAGTGGCTGGAAGCCCTGGAGTGCCCATTCTCTCTCTCTCTGCCTCTTTCTCTGTCTGTCTATCACTCTCAAATAAATAAACAAAAAAATTTAAAAAAAAGAAAAAAAAAGAAAAAAAAAAAAAAGAAAATGTCTGTGGGGGCATTTCCAGAGAGGTTTAATTCTTGGCAGAGGGAAGACCCACCTTGAATACGGGCAGTGCCATACCATAGGCTGGGCTCTGGAACTGAATAAAGAATGAAAGGCAAGCTGATCACCAGCAGCCATCTCTCTGTTTCTTAACTTCAAACACAGCAAGACTGGCTGTCTCATGTTTGTGCCACCATCCCTTCTTCCCCACAATGGACCAGTTGTAACTTCAAACCGTGAGTGGAAGTAAGCTCTTCCTCCCTCAAGTAGCTTTTTGTCAGGTGTTTGGTCACAGCAATGAGGAAAGGTAACTAATGTAATTTATAAACATCATGAGGTGGAAGAAATATATTTCCTTGGAAAACTTGACCTTCCACTGTCATGTGATTGCATTTTAGAAGCTATGTTCTGAGTTTAGGCTGCTAGAAGCTATCTGTTCCTCACCCATTCACCTACCCAATCTACGAAGATGTCCATGAAGAACCATCAGAACCTCTCATAAAATGACTCGTAGTAAAATGCTTGATGTGGTTTAGGATTGCGTGAGACATTCATCATGGAGACTGGGGGCAACAACGCCTGCTCACCTCTGTAATGGTTAATGTAGGTTGTCAACTTGATTGAACCTAGAGTCACCAAGGCGACAAATCTGTGGGCAATGTCTGTGAGGGAAATTCTAGATTAGGTTAATTGAAGTGGGAAAGCCCACCTTAAATATACATGAGACCGTTCCGTTGCATAGGGTCCTGTTCTGAATAGAAAGGGCAAAATGAACTGAACATCAGCCCCATCCCTCTGCTTCCTGACTGAAGATGCATGACGGCCACCTCTGCCTCACACTCCGGCCACCATGCCTTCCTGGCCAAGACGGACTGTTTCCCCTCGAGACACAAGACAAGATAGAGCTTTCCTTCCTTACGTTGCTTTCGTCAGTGCTTTGTTGCAGTAATGAGAAAAGTCGCTCACATGCCCTCCATAAATCAGAGGGAAAATAGCTAGCTCCTTTGGAGTTTGCAGACATAGTAAACAATTCATGGGTAGATTACCTTGCTCCAGATTTTCTTCAATTAGAGCCCAACCAATGAGCTTACCTGTAATGCATTTTTAAGGCTGATCAATAACTTAAAGCAATTTCATTTTGAACCAAACATCTTTTATGCCAAAATATTAAAAGATAATTTTTTTATACTCCCAAGCAACAACTCAATTTCAGAGGAAACATCAAACAAGGGACTACCCAAAAGAATTCAGCAGCCATCTGGAATGCCTGACCAAGGTACGAGATGCGCCCAGTTGTAGTGTTCTTTTTTGTTGTTGTTGTTGTTGTTTCTTAAAAAAGTCTTATTTGGGCTACAACATTGATTTAATTCTATTTTTTAAAAAGAGAAAGAAAAACTGTTTTAAAACAATATTCTTCCTTTATAATTGGAGGAAACCGGCTGTCATAAGGAAGTATCTGACGAAGGAGTGATTGTTCAGAGACAATCTTGTCTGCTAGATGGAAGCAAACAGAACTAGCTAAGCTAATTGGAAACCTTATTATTTTTACTAGTAATTATAGCCTCATTTATTGAGTAGCTGCAGGTTTTGTTATATATTTAGTTCTTGTCACAATAATACCAACTGACTATTGAGGTTCCTATTATTTATATTAAAAATATATGGAAGACATCAAATGTCAAACAACATTTATATGCATGAAATTCTCAAATTTGAGCCTGAAGTCTGTTCTTGTCTCACAACATCTCACAGTCTCCTTTCTTGCTTAGTCTACATACAAGTGCTCTGTTATTAACCATGTATTCTAATTACTTATCCAACATTCATTTAGCTAACATTTGTTGGAAAGCTATTACTTGTCAGGGATTACAGGGGATGAAAAAATTCATAAGGCCAAGTCCCTATTCTTGAGGAGCTTATATTCTGGTTGGGGAAAGAAGTTCAGTTCAACACAAAGTGCAAAATATGCCAGAAGGGCAGTATGCGTCCTGGCTTGCCCGTTTCTCATTTCCACAGATAATCAATGATTCATCCTACTTTGTATTTTGCTCATACCTATCTTCCAAAGGACACTGAATGCTCTATGTATATTATCCTGTGAGCACACCCCATCGCAGAACTGCCTCATTGCTGAGTTCCAAAAGCCTCTCGGCTTGAAAACGCTGTGCAACCACACTCCCGTTCTCTCATGCCATAGCAACATGATGCGTTGTTAGTGACTTCAGTGATCTGCAGTATGTAGCACCAGCCCTGGGCTTACTTTTTTGGTTTGTTTGTTTTTGAAGTAGGGTCTTTCTGTAGCCCAGGCTGACTTGGAATTTACTATACAGCCTCAGGGTAGCCTTGAACTCATGATGATTCTCCTACCTCTGCCTCCCAAGTGTTGGGATTAAAGGTGTGCACCACCACACCTGGCTCTGGGCTAACTTTTATCTAGATCTTTGTGAGCACACATAGTCATTTTTCTTTTACATGTTAAAGATCAATAAACCAGTCAGTGGGGAAAAATAGATTTCATTGATCAGCAGCAAGAAGGAAGATCCACATGTGAGACTCTAGGAGCAAGGGAATGCTGACTTTAAGACCATGGGAGAAAGACTGTGCAGGCATGGTGTTAAATGCATGACTTTCATGACCTCTTTGAAGCTTCTCTCAACTTTGGAGGTTACTTACTTTTGGGTAAGCACTCTCTTGACTCTCTCTCTTTCTTAAAAATATTTTTGGGCTAGAGAGATGGCTTAGTAGTTAAGGTGCTTGCCTGCAAAACCTGAGGACCCCGGTTCAATTCCCCAGGACCCATGTAATCCAGATGCACAAGGTGGTGCATGTTTCTGGAGTTTGTTTGCAATGGCTAGAGGCCCTGGTGTGCCCATTCTCTCTTTCCTTTTCTCTGCCTTTTTCTATCTCTATCACTCTCCAATAAATTTTAAAAAAAGTGTGTGTGTGTGTGTGTGTGTGTATGTGTGTGTGTGTGTTTGTATATTTGTTTGCAAGTAGGGGCTTCATGCTACTACAACCAACATTCCAAACAAACTGCACATGCATGAACCACAATGAGCATCTGGCTTTACATGGGTACTAGCTTTGAAAGGAGTGCCTTTAACTGCTGAGCCATCTCCCAGACCAACTCCCAGTTTTTTTTTTTTTTTTTGTTTGTTTTTTTTAATAGTGAGACGAGCTGAGGCTCAGAGAAGTTGAGAATTGTGGCACAGGCCAGGAAGTGAATGTGAAGTGAGCTGTTTTTTCATGCTCATGTTTTTAATGATGACGGCATTCCTCTTCCTACCACTGAGGGAAGCTCCATGTAGACAGAGGCCACACATCTGTGGAGACTCGGCAACAGTCGAGAAAAATAGTTAGAAATAGGGACCCACCTGGATTTAAGATGAGACATGAGACATGGAGTGTGTAACAGCCAGGCCTCATGTGTAGCATTGATAGAAATTCACCTCACACTATCATAAACTATGGGACACTTTTTGGTTCAAGGAAGAAAACTGTGGGAGCACAAGTGGGTCATCAGCATTGGTTTAGGGAAGCTAAGACTGCAGGTATATCTCTCTGTCTCTGTCTTCTCCCTGCTTAGCTCTGGTTCATGGTTTCTCTCTCTCTGTCTCTGTCTCTGTCTTTCTCTCTCTCTCTCTCTCTCTCTCTCTCTCTCTCTCTCACACACACACTTGGTCTATTCCCCCTTTCCTCACACTGAGACCAACTCTTTCCACAAGGCTAATTCGATGATCAGGGTGTTGTTCTCCATCAATCCCAGTTAAATTTCAAAACCCAGTAAGAGTTTCTGATTGATGCTACTCAATTACTTTTTAATTTTAATTATTTTTGTGTTTCTGGAGATCAAACACAGGGTGTCAGACATGCAAGACAAGCACTCTGCCACTGAGGTGCATCTCTAGCCCTCAGTTTTGCTTAGATTATTTACCCTTCCTGTTGGTACAAGAGCACTATGATTGGAACTCACCCCACTGAGAGAACTGTTTCCTCTTCTACAAAACATGACCAAGGTAAGCTGGACTGACAGTAATAATAACACATGTATGTTGCAAGAAAAAACTAGATTGCTCACCAGAACAGGAGACCTAAGAAACTAACCACACATGCAAAAAAATACCCTCAAGTCACTTTTCTTTTTCTGTCCTTTAACGTGTTCCTACTGGGCCAGAAGCTAAGGGAGACCAATCCAAGACCTGTAACTTCATAGAATTGTGGAATCTTCCATCTTATATGCTCACTATTGTTCTCTATGATTCTTCCAGATGGTCCTTCCTTTGGCTGATTTTTACATGCATGGAGAACATTTCTTCTTGGCCTAGACTAACCATACCCATACTTGCAGTGTCTTCCACTGAGTCATCCAGATCTCAGCTCAAATGTCATCTCACTCCAGAGGGCTTCTCTCACACGCTTATTATGAAGCAATCTCCTGCAAGTGCCATTGATTTTTTTGTCATAGTGCTTATCACTCCTGCACTGTCCTCTCTGCTAGTCTCATCTTCTATTCTTTTCTCAAACATATGATTTTATGGAAACAGTGATATTTCCTGTTTTCTTTCCAGCTGTGATGTCCACTCCTATAATAATGTCTGGCATATTGTATAGGTCCATGAAACATATTTGTCAAAAAAATAATTGAATGAATAAATGTAAGACATAAAAGAGATCATAGAATTCAGCATGGATACACACACACACACACACACACACACACACACACACAAGAGATGTTTCAAATACATTTATAAACTTTTAGAAACTCAAGATAATCCAAGAAGTTACAGTTACCTTTGTGTTGCTGTGACAATCACCTGAGCGGAAGGAAAAGGTTTAATTTGGCTTATAGATTTGAGGGGAAGCTCCGTGATGTCAGGGGAAAGTGTTGCATTGACAGAGGGTGGACATGACCTTCTGGCCAGTATTAAGTGGACAACAGCATCCAGAGAATGTGCTAAACACTGGCAAGGGAAAGCAGGGTATTACACCCATAAACCTGACACGAACAACACATCTTCTCTAGTAAGACTGTAATTCCTAAACTTCCATCAGCTGGGAGCCTAGCATTTAGGATACATGAGTTTATGGGGGATAACAAATTGAAACTATCATAAGTAGCATAGCCAACACTTCTAGTTTCACACTGAGGCAGAAAGGCAAACATGCTCCTTCCTTATTCACATTACTCTAGCTTGTGAGAGCTAATTGAGTGGCATTTTAGTAAGGTCTCTTATACGGCTACCTTTTATTGAGCAAAAGCCATGTGCCAGATAATATCATAGGTATTTTAATAGATTTACTCTAACTATGAGATGTGAATGGGATGCTTTCAAGAGCAGGAATGGACTCATAAACCTCACCACTCCCTTATGGGTTTTCTCTCAAGCATTCTACCAGGTGGTAGGGGTGCAGTTTCAGAGTTACGTGCTGTGGCTGGATGAGGTTAACTGCTACTGGGGTGCAAGCCCACCCTGTTTTCTTTTCTTTAAAAAAATCATTCATTTATTTATTTGAGAGAGAGAAAGAGAATGAGTGAGCGAGAGAAACAGATAGAAAGATAGTGGGCACACCAGGGCCTCTAGCCACTGCAAACAAACTTCAGATACATGTACCATGTTGTGCATCTGATTTATACAGGGTACTGGGGAATTGAACCTGGGTACTCAGGTTTCCCAGGCAAGCTCCTTAAGCACTAAGCCATCTGTCTAGCCTCCTACCTCATTTTTAATGTATGCCTGGGATGAAAATTACCAGATAAAGTTCAATGCAGAGTGTTTTTTATTTGTTTGTTTTAGGTCTCAGGTTAGTGGTTCAAAAGTATTTCCCCAGGGCTGGAGAGATGGCTTAGCAGTTAAGGTGCTTGCCTGCAAAGCCAAAGGACCCAGAGTCAACTCCTCATGACCCACATAAGCCAGATTCACAAGATGCCACATGCATCTGGAGTTCGTTTGCAGTGGCTAGAGGCCCTGGTGTCCCCATATTCTCTCTGCCCCCCCTCAAATAAATAAATAAAAATAAAATATTTTAAAAGTATATCCCCAGACCAAGGACATGAGCATCTCCTAAAAACACATTAAAAAATGTGCATTCTTGGGCTTCATTTCTGTTCTGAGTCAGAAAGTTTGAGGTAGGCCCAGTAATGGGCTGTGACGGTCCCCAGGGAGATTCTCTTGCTTGAAAGTCACAGCTTCAGGACCTTTGCATGGCCCAGCTACTTCAGCTGAAGAGTACCTGCAATACCCTGGGGGAATTCTACAGCCCAGTATTACAGGGTGGGAATTGGGGACAGGGAGACCAATGGTCCTGGCTGGCTCCACTGAAGGGGTTCCCAAGATAGAAGTTCACAGTTTCTAAGTAGAATAATCTTAGGCAAACCAGAGTAAGATGGCTATTATCTTAATTCCCTATTGTTTTGCTATTATGATTAATCCCACAAATCTAATGGATCAGTGCAACCCATTTATGATCGTAGCAGTTTTGCATGTCTACAATTCAATGCAGGTGTCACTGAGCTAAAATCAAAATGTTGGCAGGGATGCGTCTCTTTCTAGGGACTCTTGCCATTTCCATTTCCAGAGCCCGCTTTTCTTCTTTCAAGCCAGCACCAGTACAATGCTCTCCAATTTTAAGAACGTAGGTGATTGCACAGGGCACATGTGAATATTAGAGTATAATCATTCTGTCCCAAGATCCTAATGTTAGTTGCCTTTGCAAAGTGTCTTTGGCCATTGAAGGTAATATATTTAACAATTCTAGGGACTGAGATGCAGGCATCTTTGGAGAGCCTTTATTCTGCCTACCATCATTTGCGTACACAGAAGCCTGGGGTGCAGGGGTCTTCCATATGAAAATCAGAAGAATCTCAAGCAGAACCAGGACGAGTGCATGGCATGGGCGGGTACAGAGAATGACATGGAGGAGGCCACACCGTGGCATTGCTGAGAGATGCGGCAACCAAGTCACAGAACTGGCTTCCTGAGTGGCCCACTCCGTGATTGTGTCTAACTTGGTTCAAACTTTCTCTTTTAGATGCTAAGACAGATACTTCCAGCTGTAGACCTGTGTGTGTGGGGGGGGGAGTAGGGTGGGTTTGTGTGGAGAATAACTTTCCCGATTTATCATTAGTCACTAACTATGGGTAATTCATTGTTGCTTATAAAATGCCACATTAACTACTGCCACCATTGAGTTGTCTGGTTCTGATGGTAGCAAAACCAAATCATGGCATTAATCGTCTGAGTCTGGAACACCTGTGTGTGATAAGCACGTGATTGGGGCCTTGCTGTGTCCTAAAGAGAACCAGTGAGACACAGTGCCAGGAATGTAGCTGTAGCCGTAGCTCTTGCAGGGAAGCAACATTCCACAAGTATTTTACTGTGTATAGTATGTCTTGAGAATGTATTTGTCCCGTGTAGATATCTAGCTGTCTCTAGTTCTACCAAATCTTTATATATGGTGCCTCAAAACCAAATGCCTTAAGCGTTGGAACTCTGAACATAGAAAGTATTAATTGTGCAGCTGAATATTTGTGAATATAATGTTAAGCCAAAGTGTGTCCTTTCCTATGTTGACCTGGTGGAATCACAGCTGAGTGAAGACTTTGCCTCACAAGGTGGTGCACGGTGCCTACAGACAGTGCAGTTGCTTCTCTATAATGAAGAGCAGGCTCACTGATGTAATGACAAGCACTGAAGGATTCCACTACCAAATCCCTTATTACCTGTGTGTCTTAGGGAATTTCTATTGTTTCTTTTTCTAGTCTTATTTTTACTGGCTTTGGAATGGGAAATAATTCCTAACTTTTGCTATGAAGATTAGAGAATAACATCCATATAGTACCACGTGTCTGGATTAGATTTGGCAGAAGTACAGAGCAGTTATTAATATCGTTGGTTAATGATGTCAGGTATCTCCACCAACAATGTGTTTATCAGAGTGTTTTAACATTGTTGTAGCTGTTTTCATTTTCTGACATGCCATTCATTCAAATTTTCTGTTTTGTGTCAGGTTGAAGCTGAGAACACAGCTACGAAAAATGGGCAATCGGGCTGCAGAGATGGCTTAGCAGTTAAGCGCTTGCCTATGAAGCCTAAGGACCCCAGTTCTAGGCTTGATTTCTCCAGGACCCACGTTAGCCAGATGCACAAGGGGGTGCATGTGACTGGAGTTCATTTGCAGTGGCTGGAGGCCCTGGTGTGCCTATTCTCTCTCCATCTGCCTCTTTCTCTCTCTTGGTCCGTCACTTTCAAATAAATAAATAAAAATAAACAAAAAATTAAAATAAAAATAAAAAAATTAAAAAAAAAGAAAAAAAAAAAAGAAAAATGGACAACCGCCATCCTCCAGCAGCACCAGGCTTCCTGCCTTGGTAGTGGTCCCTCGAGTTGGAAGCCAGGTTAGTGATATTTGGGGGAGCACAGTACATGTCCATTAGGGAAGCAGCACAAGTTGAGCTAAAAGACAAAGTTGAAATGCAGTCTGATCTGACTTGAGAGTAACAGGTAGCTTGGCAATGCTACATCTGGAATAAGTATATCAGCACGTGCTCAGAGTTGAGGATGGAGATTACAGCTGGTGCTGGAGAGACTGTCCTTATCATGCAGAAAATGTGGTGGGAGGCCATTGAGTTTTTTTCTAATGTAAGGAATGATCTGAGCTAATTGATTAAAAAAAAAAACACCATTCACTATATAAATTGTATTTAGTCACTGAATAAACAGAAGGGAAACAAGGCTGAAATTGGCCACGTCACTACCTATCATGCTATCTACGCAAAAGAGGAACTGACTGAGCTATGTCATGAGAATTTAATTGAGGACTTACCTACAGAGTAAATGTGAGCAGAGTTAAGGAACCCATGAATTCTTCTAAAGCAATTTGGAAACAATTCTGGTCATGAAGGATCAAAGCAAGAAATAGTGATAGATAGGAGATAGAGAGAGACAGAAGATAGAGACAGATAGAAAGATAGAGAGGGGGGGGGGGAAGGAGGGAAGGAAGGAAGAAGGGAAGGAGGGAAAGAGAGAAACCATGGTAGGAGCCTTTCTTGGGTTCAGCAATCAACTCTGCAGGGAATCATGTCAAGGTAATTTGATTGAGGAACTCACTGAGGAACAGGGAAGCAGGAAGGGGAAGAAGCAGTGTTGGGTAGCACTGTAACAGTGCCCAGTGGAAGGACGTTCTGTGCAATACACTAGGAGCAGAGAGGAGTCAAGTTTTGGGACCAGCCTTCTTCTACTTGTTACTCAGGCTTTCTGGTGTTCTGCTTGGTCACCTGTAGATAACAAGAAGTGCATGCTTACAGAGCATTGTGGGAATAAAATAAGGAAACAAGGGCTTTGTAAACTGGTATGCCAATGTAAGGTATTAGAATAGTAGAAAGTTATAAAAATTTTTAACTGATTGGTCTGGAAAATAAATTCTAACTGGGGTCATAGATCCTCTGGGGCCCACAATGATGCTCCAAGTCCAATGCCAGAATCTTTGAAATAGTTCCTAAATACTAACTGCTATCTTTTCCAGATGAAAAGAATTCTGATGATTTTTGAATTTTTATGATGCCAAGGATAATAAAGTATTTTTTAAAAGTTCTTTAAATCAGATATAGTGCTAAATGATGGTTCATAGGTAAAAATTACTATGACCATTGTACTGTATTTTTGTTTATTTACTAGACAGACAGACAGAATGAGAGAGAGAGAGAGAGAGAGAGAGAGAGAGAGAGAGAGAGAGAAAAGTGGTGCACCAGGGCCTCTAGCCACTGCAAAAGAACTCCAGACTCATGTGCCACCTTGTGTATTTGGCTTTTTGTGGGTCCTGGGGAGTTAAATCTGGGTCTTTTGGCTTTGCAGGCAAGTGCCTTAACGTCTAAGACATTTCTCCATCCCAAGCATTCTATTTTAAAGAGGCAAATATACATATTGAATTACTATGACAGTGTTGGCCAGCTACATGGCTATTTTCTACTGTTATTTGAAATCTATAAGATATCAACAGATACACGGTCACAGCTTTCTGGCATGATATCAAGATCTAAGTGCCATCATTATTGACATTTTGTGTCTTTCTGTAAACATCTGGGCTGCAGAGTAGCTCTTCACTAAATGACAACACCTATGAGTCTGTCTGATGGCTTGGGAGACAATTTCTTCAAATGAGGAGGGCAGGCAGAGTGGTCCAGGAAGTTGCCTGTCGGTAGCATATGATTCCATTATGATTAACTCACAGGTTACCTACCTCCTCCAGTGGCAGCAGGAAATACTGGTAACCTTGGCAACACTGGTAGCCCTTCCCATCTTTTAATTGAAATAGTTGTTGCTAGGATACAGCCTAACAGCAAGAGGAAGGAAAAGAGAAGGAGCAAGGGATTGAGAAAATGAGGATTGGAGGGTTTGAGAGATGAAAACAGAAGAGGAGAGAAAATAAGAGGGGAGAGAATAGGAAAGGAAGAAAAGCGTAAGCGCAGGGTGGAATTTAAAGGGTGACATGAGACTGTTGATATGTCATCAACATCAGGGAGCACGGGGTGGGGGGGAAAAGTTGGGATGCTGATTTCTGAATTACTAAAAATGAGTAATTCAGGCTTCACTTTGATTTTGAGCTTTCTCAAGCAAGCTACTCATCTCTAATGTGGATGTTTTCAAATTGCCTATGAAGGAAAATGTTTATTTCTCTTTTCCTTACTTTTAACCAAGTCCCAATCCTCATCAGTTTCATTTCTCCCCATGCCTCATTTTTTTTCCCACTGTAGCTTGAGAACAAAGTATCTGCACAGAGTCGCTCTATATTGAAATTCAGTGAATGTTCCTCTGTCAGGAGGTCACTGAAGAAGTTCCTTTGGAGTCGAGAGGAAAGCCATGACCCTGTCATCCATCCTTCTGCCCTCCTAGCCCTTTTTCCATCCATGCATATGCTTGGATACTGGGAAAAGACAAACAGTTTAAACAACTGACATTCTTCAAGTTCAGGGAAAAGGTTATGCTTGCTCTGGGTGATAGTAGTTTTTTGTGGCAGGAGCGTCACACAATGCAAGACTAATAAATGAGAAAAACTGGCAGTTCTGTGAATAGCTTCTCTCTCCTGGGGTATTGGATGGAATCAACCTGAGTATATCTTCAATTCCCCCCTGCCCCCGAAAGAAAAAGTAAAAGTCATGCTACTCATGATAGAGACATAAGGCAATTATATGATTTTGAAGTCTTGGGTAATTTTTCTGTAATTTAAGACTATTTTGTTTGTTCCCCTTCTCTGGCACCTAAAGGAGTACCAGGAACATGGTGGGTGCTCAGTAAGAATTGATGAATGGATGGAAAAAAAATCAAAACAACCAAATCTTACTATACCTTTTGAGCAACAGTAACTTCACTGTCTTGGCCCTGTCCTCCCAGGGGTATTTCCAGGGCTCAGCTCATTACCAGAGCACATCTCCTCACCCTGGGTGCTGGCTGATGGATGGATCTCCACTGAGTGAAAGCTGAGGAGACAAAATGCTCTTTCCCCAGGAAGAAACTCTCTTCACCTTTTTACTTTCTTCCCATCAGGTATGAATGAAAGTGTCCCTGCTTGAATAGCCACTTATGAGCATGGTGACCTGAAGCAAAAGTTAATTCTAAGGAGCCCAGAAGAGAGATTTTTATTCCCCAAAGACCTTCCTAAGGTTCTTCAAGCTGCAAACCCTTGAGGGTCAGAGGGCCTTCTGCATACCATACTCCACACACTGCACAGGAACCACAGGTCCACAGACATTTGGAGATGTCCTTTGCCACTTCGGTGGCTCACGTTCTACCAGGATATTGCTTTGTATTTCTGCTTTATCACATTTCTGAAAAGTAAACAAATGAACCAACATCTATCTACATTTGCTTCCTCCAGTAGATTCTGTCTGTACAGATGTGCTTCTCGTGCCGGGGATTTGACTGAGGAACAGAGACTTCCCTTTATTCCGTCATTACTCTATATCTGCCCCTGGCTTCTTTGAATTATCTCACAAGGTTTCTCCTTCAAAATCTCTTCCATCAATGAAATTCAAGGCACAGACACAAATGAGCTACTTACATCCCAACTTGTTATATATGAATTTTAGGTAGAGTTCAACCAGGACCCAGTACTAGATATGAAAGATATCCCAGAGGGATCATTCATTGCTGACAGTCTATGGCTTTGGCTGTTCTGAAGCTTTGTATAATTACCCTAAGATGCATAACATATTATTATGCCTCTTACCTACCAGACACTTACCTAAACACTTGTTACTACCCTTGCATATAACTAGGAAATTGAACATGCTGTGTAAGTAACCTAGTAGGGATGGGTAATAGATAGATAATAAACACATGAATAGGATTTCAAGTCATGAAACATAGAAGACAACAGGATGAGATAACAAAGACTGTCAGGGTCGCATCTCAAGGTGAGCCTAAAGTTCACCTTAGCTAAAATGGCCAGGGAAATATCTTTGAGGAAATGACAAATGAATCAAAATCTAAGTGATAAAAAGGACCTAATACAGTAAAGGGGTAGGTAGCAGCTGTGCAAGACAGAAAAACCAATTGATAATCCCAAGAAAAGAGTGAGCTCAGAATTTTGGAGGGAATTAAAAAAGACCAGTGTGACTGTAGCAAAGAAAGGACAAGAATACGAACTGGACAATATCACAGAAGGCCTTAAAAACCAGAAGGAGAAGCTTGAAACCGATTGCAAAGTGAGTGAGATCTCTTTCTGATTTAAAAAGTCACTTTGATGGGAATGAAGTCCAGGGAGGTAAGAACATAAGTGAAATGATCTGGTTAGAGACTAGGGCAGTAGTACAGTTGAGAGTTTCTGGTAGCTTGACTGGGGACGTGAAGTAGAGGTATACAGACCCTGACAGACAATGACAAAGAGGAGAAGAATTGAGGATATCAACTCGCATAGACGTGAGCAACCGAGTGAATGGGGAGTCATGCTAAAATAAGACACAGAAACATAATGTTTTGAAGCAGCCATTAAGATCTGTATTTTGATATATTATGTCCACACAGGAAGTTCAGTACAATAAGCTGTGATACAAGGAAGGGGCCAGAGCTAGTGGTATGAATTTAAGACTATCTTGGTCTGGTAATGATAGGATTAGATGTGATCATGTGGGGAGAAGGTAGGTGGAGATGTTCAAAGGACCTAAGGATTACTTTGTTTAAAGGAGTCTAAGAGGAAGATGGGATTTCAACAAAGAAGAATCTGGTAAAAAAAAAAAAAAATCATAAATTGGGAAACAGGTCAGTTGATATCAAACAATATGAAAAAGAACAGTAAATTTTACTGATTGGAGCAGAGAGATCAAGCCAGAGGTGTCGAGTGCCGTGGCCCATGGGTATGATGGTACTGGTGAATTTAGCCAGCTGAGTTTCAACAGAAGAGTGGGCTGGAAGGTAGGCCAGACTAAGCTAAAGACTATGAAGGAGATAGTAAAGATAAGAGCAAGCAAAGGTGGTTCTTTCAGGATTTTTTTTTCTATAAAAGAAAAAAATATATATCATTTGGAGGGGGATTGGGAGTCAGTGAGTTTTCCCCTTCTATAGGTTAGAGATATATACAAAAGTTTTGAACATGAGATGAAGTTATCTAGTCAGATTTGAGGGCATGGCTATAGAAAAATAGGCAAGACTCTCTAGGAACAACCTTAGGTCCCCAATAACCAAACAGTGTCACCCAGTAAATAGGCTACATTTTTGTCTATAACTGACTAACTCTTGCAATGCTTTATTATGAAGAAGTCAATTCTGAATTAACCTTTCCTTGTCATTCAACCAATGTAATAACAGCTTTGGTAACTAATAAGAGAAGAGAGTTTCTCTGGGTAACTATAAACCAAAGAAATAATTTATTTTATTTTATTTTTACTAATCTCACTAAAAGTAGGAAAATAAAAGAGAATCCAACTTCATACTTTTCCATGCCTATCCATTATTAGAGTTCCTCATGGAATTGCTTGTGTCATCCATTCAATAGTTGCCCTGAGAACCAGAGGAATATTTGGCATAAATACCTATCTCTCCCCTCATAGGAAACACTGTGGAAAAAAAAAAAAAACCTGATTGAATTTTGTATATAAAACACTTACTACATTATTTGAAACTGAGCTATGATTTTATCCAAGACTAAATGTCCCAGACAAGAAATACATTGTTGGATTATTGATGCTTTTTTTTTTTCTTTAGGGCAATATAGACTTGACTTCTATCCCTAGAGTTAAACCCTTTCAGTCATCCTGGGGGGAAACTCAATCAAAAACTGGAATGAGGATTTGGAGAGGAAACTTGGAATTGCTTGAAAGTCCAGTTTTCTTCTATCTCCAAGGAGTTAGTTGGCCACATGCTAGAGAGATGAAACTATCAAAGAGATAGTGAAGTAGGTCAAGTCCACAGACATTAAGTAGGAATTGGGCAGAGACATCCTGAGGTCAGGGCTAGATGTGCGTCTCTGACATTATCCACATATGCATTAATCACATCCATCACTATAAATCATCCCCAAGGTCTTGCTTTAAAATTCAGACTGGTTTCAGAGAAAAGTAAGACAGGAGGCTGTGGAGAGAATGTATTTCTATTTATATGTAACAAAAGTATGCCTTTGAGTGGCTACTTATATTCATACCATGCTCCTAATACTTTTCTAGAAATGAGCAAAATTGACAAAAACCTCTTGTCATTGCCTTATATATTAGCTATTTATCTATTTTATTAAATACATCTCTTTATTAGAGTTCCATGAGCTGAGTACTGTGAAAGAAAAAAGGAGAGTAAGGGAGAGAGCTGGAGTGTTTAAAGGGTGATTTTATTTTATTTTTTATTATTTTTTTCGGGGGGGAGTTAGAGGTAGGGTTTCACTCTAGCCCAGGCTGATCTGGAATTCACTCTATATTCTCAGGGTAGCCTCGAACTCATGGTGATCCTCCTATCTCTGCCTCCTGAGTGCTGGGATTAAAGACGTGTGCCACCATGCCCGGCTTTAATGGGGGATTTTAAAGCAGATATCTGGAGGAGGCAAGGAAGAAAGGCAAGAGGCTAGTGATGGAGAACATCCCGCGCAATGGGAGAGGCCATGGCAGAAGATTCTGAAGCAGGACTTTACTAATGCACGCGCTGGCTGAACCATTATAAGAAAATCCCTCATACCAGGCTATCTATAGATAATAAGAAATTTACCTTAAACTGTTTGTGATGCTGAAAGTTGAAGGAAAAGATATCCACGGCGTCAGAGTCTGGGACAATCAGGTCTCTGCTCCCAAGATGTTGATGTGACCTCCGAAGGAGACAAATGCTCTGTGCCAACATGGTGTGAAGGACAAAGGGACCAAAGGGTCTACTAGTTCTCCATGGCCATCTCATGAGGTCATTGCTCTCACTTATGAGGGCTCTACACTGAGAAGTTAATAACCTGCCAAAGGCTGTACCTCGTCATGCTATCGCGTTGGGATTTTAAGTCACAGCACATGGATTTTGGAGTGGCGTTTGAAGAACAGTAAAAAATCCAAAAGAGAAAGAGCACAGCGAAGGAAGAGGGTGCCAGGGAGAGAGTCAGCAGAACGAGGAAGCTTTCAGATGAGGACAGAACTTTGAGTACTTTTTCTCAAGATGGAAGAGCAATGTTAGCAGGGGTGACACGATTTAACTTACATTTTAAAAGGGCATTTGACGGAGGAGTGGATAGAGGATGGTGGGCAGCGTGGGCAAGGCAGGAAGACCACTGCAGAGTTTCGGTCATATCCCAGTCGAGGGCTGGATCTGTGCCATTCCTCCATTCTCACCCCTTTCTCGGCCCTCGAACATCCCTTTGTGTTAACACTCTCCACGTCTGCCTCCATCAGCAGATGGTAATAGCTTTACAAATTATAGATACTAAGTACAGTTCTGTTAAAATGAATATAGATATGTCTGGTAATGGGAAAAGGGAATGTGGTCTCTGGATAGTTATTAAAGTTTAGAATAGACAGGCTTCAGTGAACCTCAACCCAGTCACTAATACCGACATGCCCTTTGCAGCAGAGAGACCTGCAAACAAAATCAAAGAAAATACTTGTTAGTAACAAGGACACATCTTCTAGGAAGCTGCTGGCTCCTATGATACTCTTTGCAGATTGAACCCTCCCAGCAAAACGTGGCAGAAACCTCCACTGACAGTGACACGCATGCGTGTGTGTGTGTGTGTGTGTGTGTGTGTGTGTGTGTGTGTGTATAGCTCTTGAAGTCTTCACATTGCTTGGATTTGTGCAATAAGAATGAGAAACAGACAAGTTGCAACACAAACGATTACCTCACTTTGCATAACGGAGGCAGATAGTGTGTACATCAAGGATTCAGTTTTAAGAAGCATTACCTTAGACAGGTTATACACTCTCCACAAAAAGTCTCAGCTCTGCTACTAGATGGCAGAGTCATTACTACTATTGACTGAATACTTATTCTTCAGACCAAGCAGTTAATATTTATTGTTTAGATAATTGCTACAAAAATGTCACCATCTTAAGGAGAAACTGAGGTTCAAGGGCATGAATGTTTTCTAAAGTTCCACAACTATCTGAGAAGGCAGAATGCAAAACTGTCCATCTGGCTCCTCATTTTCTGCTCCTAGAACATATTTCCTCAGACTTCAAAAAGGTCAGAGACAGAATTTGAAATAAAGAGACTTTGATTTTAGAAGATTTCACATATGGACCTTGAACAAATGCTGCTCTGACCACCCATCTTAAGGACTCAAGTATCCTTCAGTGGGATGTGAGCATTTGAGTATATGAACTATATTGTAGCTCATCCTCGTATATTAGCTGCAATTGACATTTATACTTAAAGTCAACAGCCAGCAAACTGTCTAGTTAGCTTCACAGTCATTTCTTTGCGACTATTCTGCTACCCTTTGTTGATTCCTAGTTGGAAGTAACCCTGAGGGAAGAGAAGTGTTGATTCCCGCTCTACTGTTATCCTACTTTCTTGTTTGGATCAGCCGAGTAAACAGCTATGCATTCATCGTGGATGCCTCCTGAGTGCTAGTTCACAGTTGAGAGGAACTGTGATTGTAGAATGGCATTTCTCAGTTTGATCCTTGTGCCACTCACATCAGCATGACATAAAAAGTGGCTTAGCTGAAAATGCCTATACTTGGATTCCTCTCCAGACCCATTGGATCAGAATATTGGTAGATGCGCATTTAATAGTGTCTCCAGAAAATTCTAACCAGTTGTATGCTCCTGAATATTTTACACCTGGCTCTTAAGATGGGGAGAGCCTTGACTTACAGTGTTTACCAATTCACCCTCCTGTATTGCAAATAGACAAAAGACAAATTAGAATAATAAACAGATGCCAGCAGTAAAGACCAGCTTGGTGACCACCTTTACTTTCTTTTTTGTTAAGGACTAGTTTCACTATCCTTAAGCTTGCAGCTGCCATTCATATTTAGCCAGCTTACGTTCACCTTGCCTCCTCTCTTCCTTCTTAGCAAATAACAGAAATCTTTGTGTTCGATAGTCCCTGCCAGACATACTACTCCTCCTCCCCTTCTCTGCCTCCACCCCGCAGTATTAGACAACTGCCCTCTCCTTCCCATCTGCGTTACAGCTGTGGCTTCATTTGGTCATGACTGGGATTTCCAGAGCTGCTTCTCCATTCTCCCTTCCTGAAATGACATTTATATAAAGTGGGCTGAAAGCAGGCTGGAAACACAAGGGAACATGAGACCAAGGAGAGGAAGGCTGTTCCCTTAGATGGAAAGCTTGTCAGTTCTCATACAGAAGTAACTGAAAATGTTCTACCACCTCCACCGAGGCAAACGCATGGCCTCCTTCACCCTGAGGCTGACCTCAGAGCTCAGGTGCAGGTCTACCGACCACCTCATCACTCTGTCATCTCAGACTGCTTCTGTCGTATTCTTCCCCATAAACCTTGTGATGTCAACTCTTCTCAACCCCTGGGGCCTTGTCTCCGAGCAATGATGTCAGAAAGATGACCCTGAAGTTCCTTTTATCTGTTACAGGATTATTCTTATATACATCAATGTCCTTTGCTTTTCCCAAGAGGTAATAAGCTTAGTGGCCACAGAGCCCAGTGGCATAAAGAGTTCATGCGTCTGAATTGAATAACATGGCTCATTCTGCTCTGGACCCAAAGATCTCAGATCTTGTTAGTTCATCCTGCAACTTTTCAGCCACCAAAGGCAAGTAGTAATGCATCAAAAACTCCTTCTCAACACATGCCCGTCGTGCATGAGTGGTGCGCGCACACATGTTCATGGGTATTTGCAAAATGCTGTAGTCATACGGGTTTTTTTTCCAGTTCTGGACTAATTCTTTGGCTGGCTTGAGAACAATGCTGAACTGTTTAGAAATCCCTGCGAAGGTCTGAGCGTTTCAGAGCTCGGATCTTGCATCTGGTCTTTTCATTACCATCGCCGTAGAAGTTGGTGCCCCGCTGAACCCAACAGCCCAGCCCATAGAGAATCACACTATTACCACAGAATGTTTAAGAATTAGGTTATAAAATCTTCACCTAGTAAATTATTCAGGTAGTAAGCAAATTGTTTTGTCTCAACCAAATCCTCTAGGTCAGCCCCCTGTTCTTGGTCTTTCTTTACAGTCAGTGAAGGACAGTAGCTCTGAGTTTCTGGTGTGAATGTCTATCTTGTAGGTCAGACACAGACTGACGTTCTCCTTAGTTTTATTCACATCCTACAAGCATAAACTAAGTGCCTAATGCTCAGTAAATGCCCAGGTGCATAAAACAAGACTGCACACAAACAACAGTAAACACACCACAACAGCACCAACGCAGACTTGAAAAGAGTGAGAGAGAGGAAGATGGCTGTCAAGAAGGGAACTGATTACTTCCAACTGGAGGATTTGAACATTAAAGGATAACATGAAGATCTGCTTTCTACTAGGTATCTTAATCATCAAGGCATTTCTCCATTAAAATCCTCTCAAATTATCTTCTTATTGTTGAAGAGCTTTGCTTTGAATACAGCACCAGAGAAAGAACTCTTAAATGCCAGCATTCTCAAATTCTCCTGTGCTATATTTTCCATGACCACCTTTGCCAAAAAATATAAAAGAATTCTGTTTATTAAGTAATTAAAGCCACACATTCATAAATATTTATGTTCTAAGAATTTAGTGGCTGTTTTAGAAGGTAACATACATAAATTGAAAGTGTTTTTTTTCCCCTTAATTTCACCTTAATTACCAATGGAATGTGTGGTCCCATTGGACATTAGTATAATTTTTTTAATCCTGGAACACAGCTTAGACACCACCACCCTCACATTGATTTTCACATGAAACTTGCTTCTCATCACTTAGCTTTGTATCGCTAGGATGTTGTTGAAAGGATAAATACCTCTCAGTACCAATGTGAATTTGCTATGGTGCCCCAGAGAATCTCACCACATAGTTAGAGAATTGTGGGCTTAACCAATGTCAAATAAATTGACCAATAAAAGAATATTCAATTGGCAATAGAAGAGGCTCTGCTTATGTAGGAGCAGAGATATACGGAGCATCTCTGTATCTTCCTGTCCATTTCAGTATAAACCTAAGACTGCTCAAAAATGGACCTTAGAAAGAAAAAAAAATATTTAAACACATAGTAATCATCTTGCACAATGAATATCTTGACCCATTTTAAGATTATACAAGCTTGATTTTGTACTACCATTTTTCAGTATTATTCCATCAGTCCTTCTCAGACCACTTGGCACACTCATTCAGCTCTTTAGAATACAAGTTATTCAACTAGAGTGTAACAATCCCATGCCAAAACATAACACAAGTAGTTAAATTACAGGCTCATATCTACTGTAATCCATGGTTCATCTAAAATTGCCTCTGTTTCCATTACGATGTCTCTCTCACTTTTTCCTTTTCTCTTCACCTCATCTCTTTTTCTCTTTACTTTCATTTGTTTCCTTTATTCATTCATTTATTCCACCAATTATATTAAACTTCTATTATTTGTTAGGCACTAAGCAGAGCATTAGGATTCTGCATTGAGCAGGGCAGACTTGATCCCTATCACATGGCTCTTAGTGTCCATTGAGTGGTATATTTATTCCTTCAAAGAATGGATATTCATATATCACCTTGCTAAATTACAGGCTCTGGGGTACCCACAGGGGTCACAGTGCTGGGTTATTGGTAAGTGGTCCTTGACAGATTCCATGTGTGTGTTCCTGATTTCTATTTCTTTAAATATTTTATTTATTTGAGAGAGAGAGAGAGAGAGAAAGCACCAGGGCCTCTAGCCACTGCAAACGAACTTCAGATGCACACGTCACCTTGTGCATCTGGCTTATGTGGGTCCTGGGGAATTGAACCTTTGGCTTTGCATGCAAGCACCTTAACTGCTGAGCCATGTCTCCAGCCCTAGGTTCCTGATTTCTAATTTAAACTCTGCCTTTTACATCTCAGAACCCAATTGTTTTCATTACTCCCCCTGGGATTTGCTGGTGACCTTGTTTTTCAAGTTTCTCTTTTGTAACCCAACTTGCAATGGAATTACTTTTAATTTCATACCATTGTTTTGCTTACATTTTACATGATGTACACTATTTTCTAGCCTTACACATGACAGCAATATGCTTTAAAGCAACTTTCTGTGTGTGTGTGTGTGTGTGTGTGTGTGTGTGTGTGTGTGTGTGTGTGCAGGCCAGAGGACAACCTAGATGTCACCCTCAGGAATGCTGTCCACTTCCTTTGAGACAGGCTCTCTCTCAGTGGTCTGCAGCTCACCCATTAGGCTTGGCTGGCTGGCTAATGAGCCCCAGGCCAGGGACCTTCCATCTCCACCTCCTCAGTGCTGGGATCACAGGTATGAGAAACCAAACCCAGCATTTACATTTGGTTTCTGGGGTTCCAACTCAGGTCCTCATATTTTCAAGGCAAGTACTTTACTGACTAAGCTATCTCCCCAGCCCACAAAATTATTCTCTGAAGTAAAGTTGGGTCCTAATCCTAATACACAGAACCAGGGAGCTTTTCCATAATAATTAAAAATAACGCTTTACATATGATCTACTTATAATCACAAGGCAGATATGAGTTATTAATTTATGCATTAACACTGGACTGCCCTTCACACACACAAACAAGAGGTATCTTGTCCTTCAGGGGTTTTTAGAGTATTCTGGAAGTTGAAGAAGGAACCCCATGCAGTAAGAAAATGTAAATACAGTATGTAGCCACCTGGAAACACTATGTAGTCTTAAGCTGGCCTCGAACTCACAGTGATTCTTCTACCTCTGCCTCCCAAGTGCTGGGTTTAAAAGCATGTGCCATTACTCCTCCCCTCATTGGCACTTTTATTAAACAGTAAAAATAATATGTAAACAAGTACTATACTGTATGAGCAAAGGGTAGAAAAATTTTGACTTTGGATAATCCTTAAACATTTATTAAAGGAAAGGATTTAGGGGTATGACACATTGGACTCTGCAGATCCAGAACACTGATATACGCCAATCATAAGAGCAATCCCATTAAGCCTGCCTGTTGCCTTCAACAGACCTGTGGGTTCAATGTTATGATCAGCACTTCCTACACAAGTGTGTTTGTTCTGAGTCCAGAGTCTAACCAGGCCTCTGGGGCAAAGAGCACAGGGCATGTCTTAAGATCAGTTAGCATCTCTAAGTATTGCTTGTCAATATTGCCACATTACTTTACTCATGTGGATTACAACATAGGTGTATGACTAATTACAACATAGATGTACAATTAACTTTTTGGCCAGCTTAGCCCTTCACAGCAACAGTATCAGCAAAGCTCCTTGTAAGGTCCATAAGAAATATTCCCACAGTGCTTTTCCATAGTCACTTCCATATTTCATACTCACAGTTCATTCTCCCACAGGTTGTTACTATGGTCCCATCACCACAAAGTCTATTTATAGATTTCCTGTGATGAACTTGTATTCATTTCAATATGAGAATAACCTGCATAAATTAAAAATAAAAATTCTGGTAGAAAGGGGAAGAATGGTAGCTATATTACGTATGTGCAAAGAAGAGCAGAAATGCAAGTTTATCTGTACATCTGTCTGGAGGTTAGTTGTATCAGAGCTTGAAAAGATGAGCAAGAGTTTACTGCGAAGACACACTGGTACCAGAAGTGTGCTGCAAGTCTAGGAAATCATTTCTTCAAGGTTATAGAAGTAATGTCAAGTTGGGGGTGTTGAACTAGTTTTGGGAACGTGTGGATATGTTGAGTGACTATGGAGTGATGGCAACAATGAAGCAGTATAGGTCCCTGTGTAATGGATATCCATAACTTTGCAAGTGATCAAGTAATTTGGACTTAATGGAAAGCCACTGTAGGCCACAAGCTATGCATGATTATATGTGTATGCATGGGTATTCTAAAAAAAAAATACTGAGAGTACTAAATAAGATGAAGGTCACAGCAAAGAAACTCAATGTTTAGGCAATAGAAATTTTATTTGTAAGAGTTTGGGGATGGGATAGTGTTAATGGTTCATTATGGGGATTGTTGGTTTGGGAGAAACCCTGAGGTTCTGTGAATCTGCACTGAAGTGTGAGTTCAGAGCTAGCTTTAACGTTTATTAGGGAAGTGACATCATTCATTAAGTTTAAGACCCATGGAGGTAATATATTTTTAAGAAAAGATAGTGAATTTGGATTTATGATCAGTGAGGTTTGGGTACTCTTTAGACACCAAGGTGGACACATTCAGAAAAAAAAAGAATAAAGGGAAAGAATAAATGTCTCTAGCCCATTCTCCTTCCCTCATCTGTCATTTACAATGCCCTATTATCTTTTCACCTCTTTTACAAAATCTCCTTCATTACTGCATTCACTTTTCAATTCCCATTTATATACTTATTATGATAGTAATATTAAAAATTTATTGAATGCTTACAGTGTGCAAGTTCTTTTTAATCGTTTCGAATGAACCCTTACATTCCTTCCTCAGAACAAGCCTGGGAAGGTTTTATAAATGAGGAAATTTGGGTTCAGTTCAATTAAGTAATTGGCCAAGTCCTCACCTCTAATGTATATGGAACTGTAATTCAGACGAAAGTGGACATTCCCTGAATGACTCTCAACTTGACACCTCGTGTGTAAGATAATTCTGTATTAAAATCTTTCACATTAACCCCACATTTACATGTGAAAGTATCTTTTGGGCACTGATACCTTTGGCACTTACCATCGCAGCCCTTGGGCATCAAGTCTTATCACATCCCTCTCTCTGTCTCACATGCTATACTTGAGATCTATTGAGCTACTTACAGTTCAGCATAATACATGCATATAATGCTCCTGTTGTACCTACATATATCATCTTTCGAGATCAAGACATATATTTCCATAGTTGCCAGAACTGTTCACTATTGCCAACGTATATCTGAGAAGGTTTGAAAGAATTGCCTCTACCAAAGGCAGCCACCATGCTGAAAGTGCTGTCTCCCAACTCACAAGCAAGCCTGTAACCTGTGACTGACCAGCACAAGCATATAGACCCAGTTACCATGTCTCAAAATGAGACAACTCTGAGCCGACCCACTCCAGCTCCAGAGCTTCCACAACTTGGCTTAGTCCTTTGTTACAGCTATATTGCTTCTCAGCTTCTCCTTTTGCTTAATCCTATTTCCTTACTCTCTGACGAGTATTCTTGTATCCATTATTGCATTTAAATCCTTTCCATAAATATGCATTCAAATCACAACCTCAGTTTGCTTCCTGAGGAGCCTGTTCTAAAATAGAGTAGCCCTTGGAAGCAGCTCCAACAGGGGACTCGGTGGCTGTACCATCCTTTGCCTGCCTCCATTAGTGCTACTAGTCAATACTTTTTTTTTTAAATTTGGAGAGAGAGAAAGAAAGAGAGAGAGAGAGAAAGAGAGAGAGAGAGAGAGAGAATTGGTAGGTGACCCTTGATGGCTGCTACATGGAAAAAGTTTATTCTTCCATCAGGGAATATACTGACCACCGAAGCAACTTACTATTTGAGGAGTTCTAGGAAAGGAGAAGTTATAGAAAATTGTTGGGTTCAGGGGGCTTTGTTTGTGTGCTATTAAGGCACTGGAGAAAAACAATGACTAAGATAGTGTAATCTCAAACTGATTGAAAATTGTTTGATCCAAGGAGATTCAGAGTAGAAAAGCTGAGTAACAAACTCAGCACATGATTTTAAGTATAGCAGAATTCCAGAGAAGATGGCTATGTCCACCCTGACAAATCTGCCTTATAAGAGCTGGACCTTGATTGGAAAGGCGTGAGGCTGGGACACTTGGAGTATATTCATCTGGTTGATGGATTTGCAAATACTGTTTTGTGTTTCATTTGTTTGGAGACATGGTCTTATTATGTAGCCCAGCCTGAATTAAAACTCACTATGTAGCCCAGGCTGGCTTTGAACTCATGGAAAGCCTCCTGATTCAGCATCCCAAGTGCTGACATTATAGACATGAGCCACCATGCTGGTACATTTGAAAATTTTGACTCCTCACTTTCCTCTGAATGCTACCATTTCCCAATATGAGATATACTCCACTCTCCTTTCCAGCCATTCTGATCTCCACTTTCCCTCTTGGCCACCAGACCAGTAACTAGGGTCAAGTTGACACAGCAATTGTTAGGGAGGTATTTGATCTGGGAAAAAGGAGCTACATGCTTCAGATCTACAGAGCCTTCACATCCAATGGAAGACACTGTGAAAGGAGGAGCTTAGTGGTAGATGATGCAGTCCCAGTCTACTACTGCTACAAACGTCTGCTACAGGATCAACTGATCATACCCAACTACAACTGTTGTGCTATGCAAACATTCTTAGAGCTGATTAATACAGCCTCAGGTCCATAACATGTGACCACTAATCTGGAAAATGAGACTTTTTTTTTCCATAATGGGAGACAAGTATCATGTACAGTCAGGGCTGTGATATGTATGTCTTTAGGGATATAGTTATTTTGGACATGTCATAATTCTTTCCAAAGAAAAGGAAAGGTTATTGCTCTTTATATGTTCAATCCCTAAGAAAAAAGTATACTTTAGCAGCCTCCTTGGTTTCTGGGGACAGCATATTTCATAGTTAGTAATACTGTCTGGACATATCTCCCAAGTAACAGAAAAACTGCTAACTTTAAGGCTCAAAAGAAGAAAAGGCTGTCTGTCTGCAGAGTGTTATCTTGAAAAAGTCACAATATGTATCTTTGATGGGAGCATACATTATTTGACGTTTTCGGAAAATCTCACTAGACAAAGGCTGAGTCATCTCTGCAGGACAGTGTATTGTTGATAAAGTAACTGTTGTTATATATGATCAGGACTTGATAGAAGAAAAGCATGGGTGTCAACTGACTATGAATCAGAATTTACCAGAAACCGTCTGATCCACCAAGTCCTAGGGCTGGGCAGAACCAGTAGTATTCACTGTAAAGTGGGAGTAGGAGATCTGGGATTGAGATGGAGCAGAGCTGGAAGGTATAAGTAACTTGCATTTGGCGCAGACCTCTGTGAAGTTACCACCGTTATTACAGTGGTACCTCTCCCTAGTTTGCGCTGATGGCCACACAGAGAACCCTTCATCACCAGCTAACAAATGAGGAAAACGATAAAACTGGGTCACAAATGGGTTGGCTCTATATATGAATGTAAGCTGGGAAAGCAACTCTGTAGCCCCAAATATTCCCAATGAACAGCATCAGGTGGCCGCAGCTGTTTCACCTCTGTTGGAAAGATAAAATGGAATTGCTGAAGGGAAGGTTCCTCTGGAGCACTGTAGCTGACATGACCTGATACTGCAGCAGAACACACACGAGCATGCCTCCATTAGGTAGTCACACTTCAGGACCTGGATGTTGAAGACCTGAGAGCTGATGGAAATATCTTTTCATGAGTCATCTTACAGGGTGTGGTATGTACCCTAAATTAAAAATCACCCGATGGCTCTGTTCCTTGATGAGTCCAGAAAATTTCATGTATTATAACTCCAAGGGACTCATTGAAGGAATGTATTTGTCTTTGTTATACACACTTTAGGCTTTGTGGGTTGTAAATGAAGCCTTGAATCTGAAGGGGAGATTATTTTACCAGAGGACCTATTAAAAGTCCGAATAATGGCGAGATATGTAGCTCAGTTAGTAGAACGCTCACCTAGCATGTGAGAAACCTTGGGTTCATCCCTCAGCATGTCTAAGCCAAGTGTGGTGGCCCATGTCTATAAGCCCAGTGCTCAGGGGGTGGAGGCAGGGAAATACAAGGTTCAAGATCATACTCTATCACACAGTAAGTACAAGGCCAGCCTGAGATACATGAGACACTATCTAAAAAAAATAGTCACAATAAATATTAAGCAATTTTTCTTCATGATAAGAATCTAGAGAGCAAGGAACAGAAACTCAGTACCGGCGGGGAAATTGGATCCCAGAAGTTAAGAAGTAGAGCTATTGTCTTATTCCATTTTCTGTTGCTACACAGAATACCACAGATTGAATAATTCATAAAAATAAACTTACTTCTAACAACTTTGGAGGATGAGTCCAGTATCAAGGTGTTCGTGTTTCTTACAGCAACATTCCACGGTGGAAAACGGAGCACAAAAGAGCACATGTGAGAAATGCAAGAACGATGGAACTTGGTCTCCAGTCTTTTTATAATTTAAATTATCCTACTTTTAAGGGTGAAACCTTTAAGACACAACTTCTGATTAGATCCTCTTCTGACACTGATACATTAGAGATTAAGTTTATAAGACATCCTTTGTGGGGGGGGGACACACTCAAAACACGGAATGATATGATTACACAGTGAGACCCAGACAGATTAAGTTTGGTTGTGGGTGGTCTCCGGGGCCATCACTTGATAGTCTCTTGCTTTGGTCAAGAAATGAGTAGGCCCTGCAGCTGTTGCATGGTGTGGGAACTGGGAGGCCTAGGCCCTCAGCAGTCATAGCCCTGGTTACACCAAGAAGTAAGCCACCCAGACCAAATAAAATAAAATAAAATAAAATAAAATAAAATATTGCTAAAGTAGGAAGAGAGGAATTTGGAAAAGCTTGCCGAAGAAAGAGACCAAAAGTATCTTGTTTAGTCTGCAGATTAGCTAAGTTAGTAAAAACTAGAGTTGGTACCATTCATTTTTCTCTTGTAGGGTTTCAAGGAAAAACAAAAAAGGAGATTCACCCAAATCTGGAAGGGCCTTTTTCTAGATGCTATGATCTTACTATATGTGAATGCAAGGAGTACAAGAATTGACCTGTATTGGATATTATGGTATATATTGAGATCACGTTTAGCTACCATCCTCCAGCTTCCAACACATGGGCTGCTGACAGTTTATACCTGATGCACTCTCTCAATTCCATCCTTGGTCAAAGGAAGCTAACTTGTTCAAGTCCACACCCTTTCCCATGGATAGTCCAGTGCAATGACTTGCTGATGTGGAATGACCGAGGTCTAGCTTCCTTTGTCTTGTTGTGAACATTTCTAAATGGATATCCCAGATGTAGGCCTCCTATAGGTTTGAGATCCAGAGCTCTAACTAGTCTCTGCCAATGTCTTTTAACCTAATCCTATTTTCTCATTATTTTACAGGTTTGTTTTCTAGAATTTACTTCCTAATAAACTATCTGCGTATCCATATGCCTACATCAGTATTTTCTTTCCATACATTGTTTTCCTAAGGTACTTACTCTCCATGTTTCCAGATTTCAGAATATGTTGATGATTCTGCTTGGAGTATCCTTTCTGATCATTCCTAGTGTTACCCAAGTTAAGGACTCTTCACTCTGCCTTCCCACTGCATTAACTGCACGGCTTTCAAAAGTGAAAAATCCTATACATCTACTCCAGAGAATCAGAATCTCTATGAATGGCACTGAGAAGCTTGTATTTTACAAATATTTCTTTTTCCTGATATTTCTGATGCATAATGATGTTTAATAGCTTCAGACTTAACAATGTTTGCTCATTATTTTGATGTCAGCAAAACAATTAGGAATTCTTATGCTGTGACAATTACTTATTTGTTTATTATTATTTACCACTTGACTGTTTTTATTGAGAAAGGTGTACAATTGTCAATGTTTGTAAAAATGAACATTCCTTTTCAGCATTAAAGGTTTAATTACAACAAGGAATCCAACATACATTTGAAATAAACACATGTGAAATGCAGTACAAGGGCTTGTCTGACAGTTCTTGGTTTGCAAATCATTTCAAAGTCTTCTCTTGCCTACACAGAGACATTCCCAGGAATGTCTCAAAAGAAAAAATAGAAAGCAAGATGGAAACTTTAAAACATAAATATAGAGGAGTAGGTAGAGAAAGGAGTTGTAAATACAAAGAGAAAGGTGGGCCAATGAAAAGATCCCTCAAGACACTGAAGAGCCAAGAGAGAAGGTTGATGTCAATTCTCAGTGCTGAGAAACGTGTGGTCACAGTACTTTTCACTGTGGGTTTCTCATTTTCACCTTCCTCTGATCTTTACCTCAACCAAATCCTCTATTAAAGGGTGGATGATCAATAACCTATGTTAATGACCTTTCTCTTTTAACCTTCAAAACTTCCCCTTTGAAAATTGGGGTGATCAAATTCTTGCTCCTCCCTCTCTTGAGAGTTAGGTTTGAGAAGCATGAGAACTGAAGAGTCAATAATGAAGAACCACATAGTGAACTAAGAGGTTGAGCTTAGGCAATGGACAAAGAGGCTCTGAGTAGTTTAAACCAAGTCTAATAAATAACAAGTACCTCTTACTTGTTCCAGCAGAAAGTAAACAAGTAGCTGGGAGAAGAGATTGGAGGGGAAAGGCTAAGTAAAGGACTGGTGTGAGAGAACTTCATAAAGTCTATGAAAAAGTCAGCCCGTGGTGTGAAGGGAGGCTCCTTGAAGCAGTCCCAGATGATGACCTGGTTATTACAGTAAACCTCCTTCTCTTCTATATTACCTAAATGCGTTTTCCTTCTTCTTGTGATCAAAATTGCCTATCTGAAACAAGCCAGGATAAGAACTCAGATTTTCTTGTTCCCAAGCCAGTGAATTTGTTGTTGTTGTGGTTGCATCCTCTGACACCTGGCTGGGCATTTGTCCTCAGCCTCCTCAACAGTTTTCTTTATGTAGCCTTCAATGAGGTGGGGAGAGCCAAATGTTACTGAAGATGTGATTTATACCATCTGCCTCACCAATTATGCCTTTTGTGATTAAAGCAATTCAATCAAACTCAACTAGGCATTGCTAAAACATTGTTACTTTAAAAAAAAATTGCTTTTGTTCCGTGATGCCTTTACTTAATAGACATGTTATTAGTCATCGTATTAGTATAGCTATGACTGAACTTCCTTCATACTGTGTACCTTGTACTTATCTATAAATAAGTAGGAGTAGGTGAGTGTGAGCTTTAATAGGTGATTAATAACTTATTCCTCTTTATGAGCTTACAATGGAAGAATTTAATTCAGAACTTAATCAGCCAAGGGTCATCTAGAGAAGTAGATCAATAACATACAATATTGATAGTTTTAGCACAATCTTTCAAGAAGATTGTCTTCTATGATTGTTAAGAGCTGGTTAAGAAAATCTCAGATGAATACCGCAGAACATCAGGAACGCTAATCGGAGAATCTCAGATATAGGTTTATATTAGTCAGCTTTTTATTACTATGACAAACTGCCCAAGGTTTATTTTGGCACACAGTGTCAGGGACTCCGATCTATTGTCAGCAGGCCTTGTTGCTTTGGGGCCTGCGGCAAGGCAACGTGTTATGCCAGAGAGAGTGAAGAGCAGTGAAGCTACTTGGCTCATAGCAACCAAGAAGTAGAAAAGACAGGAAGGCCTAGGGTCCCAATATTCCCTTCAAAGGCACACTCTAAGGATCTAACTTCCTCCCACGAGGAGGCCTTGAAAGCTTTCAGGACATGGGCTGCTGGGGGACACATCTTCCCACTGCAGGGTGGGAACTGCTCCTCAGTGGCAGACCGTCTTCAGCAACGACGCCTCACCTCTGCTGCCACTGATCTGTCTTACGACTGAGCCAGGCCTGCCCGATCGTGTAGGACACCTCACTGCGTTCTTCCATCGTGAGCAAGGCCACATCACATCTTCATTAATGTCTAGCTGGGTAATTAGGGCCTGCAGCCTAGACAAATTGGCCCATCAAAAGATCTACGGAAGGACTGTGGAGGCCACGACACAAATCCAAAATATGACCACTGTTATGAATTGTAATAGTGATTTTTATTTCTTGAAGCTTCAGGTTTCTCAGGGAAAAGCAAGCAATTTGAATTTGGAAGATCTTATAAACTGATGAAGACTGATTTGCTCATGTATTAATGATGCACTATACTGGCTACTCACATTCACTTCATCAACTAACACGGTTAGCTTGGTCTTCAAAACATATTGAGAATCCCACCACTCCTTACCTTTCCTACCATTACTGTTGGGCTGCAAGCTCCTATCTCCTGCCAGGATTGTCATGACAGCCTTCTTAATTGGCTCTCTGTGTCTCCCTTAGTTCATAGTACAATTTAATTTCCACATTACAGCTAGTATAATGTCTTTCCTGCTTGGGATAGATCATATTCTTCCTTTGATTAGGACCTCCAGTGGATTCTCTCATAACTCCAAGTATAAATTCAGTTCCTTAAAAAAATTGAACTGGGCTGAAGAGATAGATGGTTTAGGCATTAAGGCACTTGCCTACGAAGCCTAAGGACCCAGGTTGAATTCCCCAGGACCCACATAAGCCAGATGCACATGGTGGCGCGTGCGGCTAGAGTTTGTTTGCAGTGGCTAGAGGGCCTGGCATGCCCATTCTTTCTCCTCTCCCACCAAGAAAATAAATAAAAATAACATTAAATATATTTAAAAAATAAACTGCTTTCCTACACGATCTCTGTCCCTCACTGTTGTCACTCAGCTCTCTCACCACCCCTCACCCTCTTCTAGTACCACAGCTCTTCTCATGTGTACTCCGTTTCTTGAAGCATTTTTCTCTGTGCATGTCTTTTACATGATCAGTTCTGTCTATCCAGAGGAAAACTTTATATCCTGTCATCATTCAGACTATAGCTCACTTTTCACTGTTAGATGAAACTTTTTCTTGGTCATTCCTTAATGTGAACTCTCTTGCTGTTTATGGTCATTATGACGTATCTCCCTCGCTTATGTTCCTGTCACTTCCATATTCACAAAGAGCTTCCTTATGATTTTTCTCTCCCATTAGACAACAGAGACTTGGAACGCTATGTTGTCTGCAGTGCCTAAAACAGCCCCTGGAATGGGGGTGGCATTCAAAAGTACTAGGTGAGTGGATAAAATGTACATAATCATGTCCATGGTGAGAGTCAAAAAAACTCTCAGTCCACCTTTCTGAGCACGCTTTTGTGTTGAGGGGAAAAAAAAAAATCCTTCTCTATATCAAATTTGGCTAGGAATTCTGTCTGCTTTTTTCTTTCATGAATGGAATTGTGCTTCTGTTTCTCCCAGGACCATTCATTGAATGGGTGTTTCTATGGTTACCATGTTATTTCTAGTCAGAATCCTATTGTGGAGAAACCCAAATATGGTACATCAGAAAGCCAGTATTCCCTTGACATCCTATAAAGATACCAGTGAATTTCCACAGATCAGCTTCCTGCCTCATTCAGCAAATTATTTGGGGAGATGGAATGGGAGACATATTTGGGGTTCAACTCTAGAGTTTTGAAAAAATGCACCACAGGAAGTAAATGCAATGAGATGCCAGTGTGTTTTGCTCAGTAGTGATGATCTAAGTGTAGTCAATTCATTTTTTTTTCAATTCATTTTTATTCTTTGCTTCCCACAAAGGGCACTTTGGCATTCTAAGTGTCACTGTGCCCTCATCTTTGTGCCCAATCATGGGGGCATTTGTCTTTCTAAGGGTCACTATGCCCATCTTTGTGTGCCATCCATCATGGGGACTTTGGCATTCTAAGTGTCGCTATGCCTTCATCTTTGTGCCAAACCCTGGTGACTTTGGCAATCTAAGTGTCACTGCACCTTCATCTTTGTGCCCCATCATGAGGACCTTGGCACTCTAAGGGTCATTACGCCCTCATCCTTGTGCACAATCATGGGCCATGGGCATCTTAAGGGTCACTATGCCCTCATCCTTGTGCCCCATCATTCCGTATACTGCTTTGGCTACTTATTCTTCCTGTTCTCTTCTGAGAGCCAGAATAAAACTTCAGATGAATAGAGCTCTATAACTTATTTTTTTTTTAGTTCACCCCAGAAAACAAATGGGCTATGCCTGATTATTCCCACTCAGTCATTACAAATGGAGCTGGCGGAGTTCGTTCAGCTCAGCGGAGCTGGATTAGTTACTTATCTCCATTTTGTCCTCAAACACTTGACACGTGCAACTTGAGGAAGGAAGCGTTTCTTCCAGCTCACAGTTTAAGGGACTGGAGTCCAGCAGGACTAGGCGGGCTTGGTGCGGACGCTCACACGGAGACCTCAGCTTGAGGAAGGAAGAGTTTACTTTCGTTCATGGTTATGGGGAATCAGTCCAGCATGATGGGAAGGGCAGGAAGCAGATGCACAGGCCGAGACCCCTGCAGTCAGAGAAAAGAATGAAAGCTGATGCTCAGCCAGCCTTCTCCTTTTTGTAAAGCTCAGGACCCCAGTGCAAAAAATTGCACCACTCACATTTAAGGAGGGTCATTTCACCTCAATTAACCTTATCTATATAATCCCTCACGGACATGCTCAGAGATTCATTTCCATGGAAAATCTCCATCCCGTCAGATTTTCTACCTAGACAAACGGTCTCATGAGCTCACACACACAACATAGGTACATGCCTAAAGAACCACTGAGAAGACAAAATTTAAATTTAATTTCCATCTTTGTCTCATTTCTCTCTCTCTCTCTCTCTCTCTCTCTCTCTCTTTTGGTTTTTTGAGGTAGGGTCTTACCCTAGCCCAGGCTGATTGGAATTCACTATGTAGTCTCAGGGTGGCCTTGAATTCACGCTGATCCTCCTACCTCTGCCTCCCGAGTGCTGGGCGTGTGCCACCACGCCCGGCTTCATTTCCCTCTTTTGTCTAGGATATTCTTCCCCACTGTTTCTAGTCTGGCTCCCAATGCTCATCATCTTCCCAGGACAAACTGCTCACGGCTGTCCTTGTTGAATTATGAAAGTGTAGGAACATTTCTGTAAACTTTGCAGATATTATAATACAGCCTTTAAAATAAAGAACCATGCAGAATGCAAAATAATTTGTACATGTATGACCCCAAAAAACAAGTCTCTCGTGTCCAGTTGCAGCTTTATAAGGAATTTCAGGCTAGTGTCAACATAATCTCTGAAAAGCAATTTGGCTTTTTTTTTTTCTGAAATCTCTCAAAAATATGGCAAGGGCAATTACATTTTAGAGTATCAAGCAATATATAAATCTCGCATGCCTTATTCGGCCTCTGTTGGCTAGCTTTCCCTTCATAAACGAACTCTGCTTGCTCAAATTTTTTTTTTTTTTTCAGCACGCAATGGCCCTGAAACGACTAAGCTCTCATTCACTCATTCATTCAACAAAATTTACTGAGCACACATCGACTGTCTGATATATGTGACAGGCACGGGTCTCTAGTTTTAAGAAAATCGAAGTGCAATGTGTCTACGCTGAAGTGAGATCGGGATGAAATAATCATCATACCATCAGGCAAGATGTTACAAATCCTGCAAATCAAGAAAATGCATGCAGTCACGAAGCAATCTCTGGTCTTCCCGGATAACTCGATTTCTCCCTTCCTCGGTGAAGAGCCTCGCTGACTCTTTATCATTTGAGCTTTGCCTACACTACCCTTCCAAATTGAAAAGGATCTAAGGTACCACTCCAACCTGGCTTAAAAACCCTCCCCTTGCAGATGCATTTCATAACTGAATTGCTCTCTCTGTCTGACATCATTAGCTTCCTGACTAAGATCTATGCCTTTTTCTAAGTCTACCCTTGCATTAAGTACTTATTACTTCACAAATAATAAATAAAAAATGGTGACGGCTGCTGTGGTCTTCATGATCTACTCACCGGCTTCTTGAGAATCGGGAGCTTTTTTCTTTCTTTCTATTTTTTTTTTATTTCTCCCAGGGAATGTGGCACTTCTTAGAGTAATCGAAAAAGTTAGTTTGGCAGTTTCTAACCAACATTTTTTTTTTTAAAGGCTAAATAAAAGTAAATAGAATGAATGATTAGATAAAGTGATTTCCTGGGGCTGTAAAGATAGAGAAATATGGCATCATGTCTGGGCAAAAGAAAGAGGGTACAGCTGTTTGGATTTCTGTTTAATCAAATATGAATGAAAAGGAAATTTTGTTTAATAAAATGCACTGAGTCATACACAATTGGCTGTGAGACATAACCTTTTCAGAATGGGACTTGGGAGCTACATCAGTGATTTCTCTTAGCAAAAATGGACCTAGACTCCTAATCCTCCTTAGAATCTCACCTAATTTATTTCCCTGAAATCAGAGTGTTTATAGCACTCAGGGTTCATAGTAGAGTCCTCGGTGGCTTGGGAACTGCACCCAGGTTGCATAAGGCAGACTAGAGATGTACATATACTCTGTGATTTTTCTTCCCCATGCTCTCACATTGGCTTTGATGTTCCATTTGTTTCAGTCTGAGTTCTTCACTCCTGTAAGGCTAGCTAGCCCTGGCACCAAGTTAGCCAAATGATAATGTTATATGTACTTTGGATCTTGAATGTACCTCAACATTCCATGCTAGTTTTCCAGCCCATGGTACCTGGGAAGTGGTCGAATCTTTAAGAGAAGAGACCTAAAAGAGAGAAATTACATCACTGGTCAGTGTTTGCCCTTGAAGAGGGAACCCAGGCCTTCCTTACTCTTTTGTTTTGTTTCCTGGCAACCACGAGGCAAGCACCTTCTTTGACACTAATGCTCATCATGATGGGCCATGCTTCCACAAGCTCAGAAGCAAGGAGACCAACCATGGACTTAAGCCTCCAAAGCTGCGAGCCAAATAGACCTTTGCTCTTGACTTGATTGCTGCTGTAGCAACAGAGAGTTGACTAATGTAACAAATGTGTAGTTAGAAAGCCAAATGTTTGGATGCGTAGAGCCAAATTTTAAGTTATTAGAAAGAACATGCTTTAGACAAATATTCATTTGTTTCTAAACTGATATTTGGCACCAAACAGTCAAGCATTTAACTTTCTCCCTGAAATTTATCATTCTATTCAATCAGACTCATTCCAGTTAAACACTGTTTACATTAGAACTTTTAATTCGTGACTTCTTTAAAAAAATAATGAATATTTGATTAATCATCTGAACTCTGTACAGGCTCCTGTTTATGCAGTAGCCCTCATAATGTAACCAAATAGATAAAAGCAGAAATCACATGAAATGGTCAACTTAAAAAAAGATCATACTTTCTAAATTACATCATCACAATCCATTCAGATTTCATGTAATCCTATGTTGACTTAGAATAGGGTTGCCTAACTTTCTGACATCGCAATATGACGCTGTCATCTCCATTGTGTTGGGCCATAGTAAGAGCTACCCTTGTATGTGTAAGGCCCATTGTAGCAGTTAACTTCTCATTGCTGGTATAAAAACAAACAAACAAACAAACAAACAACTTTGTGGGAAGAAAGGGATAATTTGGGCTTATAGCTTTGAGAGGAAGGGTCATAATGGAGGGAAAGCATGACAAAAGCAGAAAGTCAGCAAGCCGGGGGTGGAAGGGGGGCGGGGGTGAGGCGCATCACATCTCCACAGAACAGGAAGGAAGTGAGCAGAGTGAGCTAGCCTGCACTGACGAGAGAGACTGGATTATGAAATTCTAAGACCTGCCCCCAGTGGCATACCATCTCCATTAAGGCTCTACCTCTCAAAGGCTCCACTAGTTGGGGATCAAGTAGGAGGCTTCATCACAAACACTTAAGCTCTGGGGGACATTTCACAATCAAGCCACCACACACATGATCTGCTGCTTGCACAAACCTTATTGCACACAGAGCCATAATTTTATAAGACTCCCAATTTATGAACAGCAACTTGTATAAAGTAAGTAAAACTTAGATATACAAACCTACAGTAAAAAGTGGTATGAAAGCTGGGTGTGGTGGTGCACGCCTTTAATCCCAGCACTTGGGAGGCAGAGGTAGGAGGATTGCCATGTGTTCGAGGCCACCCTGAGATAACATAGTGAATTCCAGGTCAGCCTGAGCTAGAGCGAGACCCTACCTAGAAAAAAAAAATGGTATGAAAATTTGTGCATTTATGTGTAGTGAGACAATATTCAGATTGCTGCCAAGCCCTGGCTTGCTGCATAACGTTTGAAAATTAATTAAGAGAATACACTTACTACCTACATATTCCTTAGAGCTCACTTCCCACAATGATACAAACTGCTATATAGGACCCACATCAGTCACAAATTTTGACCAAAAAAATAAAAGGCAAATATGGGCTGGAGAGATTGCTCAGTAGTTAAGGAACTTGCCTATGAAGCCTAAGGACCCATGTTCAACTCTCCAGATCCCATGTAAGCCAGACACACAAATGTGAGGCAAGTGCAAGGTCACACATGCTCACTAGGTGGCGCAAGCCTCTGGGGTTCAATTGCAGTAGTTGAAGCCCTGGCATGCCAATTCTTTCTCCCTCTCTCTCTCTCTCTAAAAGTAAAAATAAAATAATTAAATTGAAAAAAAGGCAAATATCTGAAAGATCAGTTCTCCTTAAAGTGAGGTATGCTCCAAACTTGTGACTGTTAATGAGGCAGCATGGTGTTTGTGGATCATGCTACTGGACTACCTACCGTTGGCCAATATGTTACAGGTCACAGGAGTGGTTTGGGGGAATATTTTGATGTTCTCCTCCTGCAGTTTATGGATGACTGAGGCTTCACATTGGTTTTTAGATATAAAGAAAAGCACAACAGCCTCTGGGTTTGGAACAGCCACCAGGTAATACTGTGAAGAATTCGGTCAATAAGGTCTTTGTCCACAGAAATAGCCATTGCATAGATGGAATGTCTAAAGAGGACTAAGGCAGTGGTTACATTTAGCAAAATCAGTTTAAACAACAGTTTTCTTTTGGTATACACAGCTATGCAGTCTGTGTAAGTGACATTTGAATGAATTTACTTTACTTGAATATGACCCAGATTATTGTAATGTTAATAAAAGTGTTTCCTAACAATGACTTAAAAAAAATCATTTACAAGTAAAGTTTGGGAAAGTGCTGAAAGTCACTGCATTGGGTTGCTGAGTGCTATTTAAGACATCTGTAATTCAGCACTCCTCCCGTGACATGGGAAGCAGAAATAGGAGAATTCCTGGAAGCTTGCGGGCCAACTAGCCTGGTGCTTGCAGAGGTAAACAAGAGATCCTACCTCACATAAGGTGAAAGGTGAGGGCTGACACTCAAGAAGGTTGTCTTCTGGCCTTCCACACATGTGCAGTGGCACCTATGAGACCACAGTCACATGTACGCACACACACACACACAATTTCTTCAGAATGTGCTCCATCGCATTTCTCGAACTCTGCATTAATACCTGTCAACTAGAAAACATAATGAACTAATTTTCACATACATTAATAATTCTTATTACCTGCTATAATTTAACCTCTTTGTACTTGGGCTTAGCCCAAAGCAAAAAGAGATCAAATGTATTACATAGATCAAAATTTTATCATATTATTCTTATACAACTTATTACTTTCAGGGGTTCCAATATTGTTAGATTATTAATAGTATCTGCAACTGACCCTGTAAAATATTGGGGACCTTCCATTATTTCCTTCCCAACACTACGACCCCCATGACCTTGGAGGCTTTTCTGGATTTCCAGGTCACCTGAGGATGCAATTTGATCTTATTGACTCCCAAACATTTCTGAGTTTATTCATTATTGAACCAGTATTATCCAGCATAAGACACTGAATATGTAGCCTGAATGAGGCATAAGATCCCCAGCCCTCTTGGAGCATTCATTCTAGTGGGGATTTGAAGGAAACTGGCTTTTGGAGACCACTCCAGGACCCCAGGACTGATTGGAACCTGGAGTAACCTGGACAGGATTCTCAACCAAGTTCAATAATTTGCAAAATAGCTGATCACAATTCCATTGCAGATCCTATTTTCTTGTAGTATGGGCCCAGTGGAGATTGGAAATCTTTTCTTACCATGGGCCTGTGAAGGCGGATGACGCAGTACAGTCTAGTGTTCCTCAGGCTATTCTAGTTAAGTGGGTCTTGAGGGTGAGGTTGTCACAAAGCAACCGAACACCAAACACAAGACCAAAACAAATACTCTTATTTCTTATAAAAGGTACAACACATGCCTTTATTCTTAGGATCTCAGGAAATTACTGCTTTGGCTAATTACATAGCTCAATTCTCAAGTTGTGACACTTGAAAACTGTAAAGAGATCAGAGCATGAAATACCGTGAATGAACACAATATCTTTGTGCAGTCTCTGCCCTTGTGAAGATCAAGTGACCTAAAATTAACCATTGGCTGGAGGTCTCTGGTAAATGATACCCTCACTAATGTTTCTGTACTAACATCCAGTAAGGGTTCTGTCTAGACTCCACCCCCTGAAATTATCTCTGGATTGAATTCATAGAACATGCTCATTACTTATGCTGATATAAAAGTTTCCTTTTGAAATGCTATATTTAATTTTAATTCTCTGTAAAGCACACTGTCAAAGGAATGGAGATTTTACAGGTTTTTTTTTTTTTTTTTTTTTTTTTAGAAATACCCGACAGTGATATCAATGTTAAATGAAAAGTTTCATTTTGCTCTGAATATCCTCCTTTTATTAAAGCAGCAATCTCTATATATTAAACTATAAGAAGTAGACATATTAAGAGAGATTAGAAACAGCTGGAGACAAAATTGTGACCAATTTTGCTATACGGATGGGAACAGCAAGGTAGAGGATAGATCCATGGTACAGCAAGGAGAAACAGCTGATCAGTCTGGGCAGATGTCCATGAAGAGTCAAGTGGAAGCAGACATTTCCCTGCTGAAAAGGCGGGAATTCTGCGAAAGTCCTCCTAAGCAGTCTTACCTGAAAAGAACATTTGGCACAAACATTTGGCGGAAACATAGAGACACTGGAAATAATTTTGTAAAGGTGGAGAATGTCTGAATTTTAAGCCTATTACCACATCCCTTTATCCTCAGCTTGAAATGTGCTTGTTGTAAAGCCATTTAACTCCTAGATGAATGGCCTTCACCACTTCTGAGTCTTAACCCTGCCTGCTCTGAAGGTCCAACACGCCTCCTCCCCTATTGCCCCTGACAGGTGGCCTAAGGTTTCCCCTGAATGAGACTTTGGGAGGAGGCTTTCTTTGGCTGTGTGGGACACCTAGCACCTCTAGTCTGCCCTCTGTTTAGTCTTCCCTCTACTGGTATCTCATCATTAGAGGTCTGGAAGGCCACCATTACTGCGTTGGCGCAAGACATCTGTCTGCAATGGCTTTCTGTAGAGCCAGCATGCTGTGTGCCTGAGGCCAACCAATTATATCACAGACTAGACAGGGCACCTTTGCTGGCCCTGGTGACTATAACCAGGAAACAAAATTATAAATCTTTATGATAAATCCCGATTGTAGGACAGGAGGGAAAAAGACCCCTAACCCTACCCCAATTTTCTTTTTCATTAGCCTCTTGATACAGTCCCTAGAATAACATTGGAAGTAAGCAGCCTATAAATATTGCACAAGTTCCCAATTCTAAAAGCTGATAAAGTTTATTGTACTTATAAAATAAATAGAAGGAACTGCTTTCAGTTTCCTCTTTACAGGTCTGTGGGGAGATTCCAGGTATAATTTATTGCTTCAATTTAAAAAAATGTAGTCTTGCTCCACACGTGCTCTCTCTTTTCTCTCTCCTTTTTTTTTTGCTCCCTGGTATCTTACGTCTCAAGCAAAATATATGTGGCTATGTACTCAGACATTGTCAAGATTTCTACTTCATTCTTTTATTTTCCTTGCATTTATTTAATTAACTTTTCAAAGGTAATTCTCTCCTAAGTTTGCATATTCCCTGTGCTTATATTCCCATTTCCCTTTAGTTAACATAAAAAATTCTTTTATTGTTTCTAAGCTTCCTCTTATTCTGTGTTTTTTTTTTTTTTCTGCAGTAATTGGCTACATAGTGATACCCTCATCAACATAGAAGCTTAACATATGGCTAGTGCTCTGCAATTAAAAATGTTATATCCAGTCTAGCAGTGCTTATCCACACTTTGTCATTATTGTATATGGAGGAGCCTCTGGGTATTTTATGAATAAAATCTAAATTTTTAAAAATATGTATTTTATTTAGTTATTTATTTGAGAGAGAGAAAGAGAGAAAGAATGGGTTTGCCAGGGCCTCTAGCCACTTCAAATGAAATTCCTGATGCATGTGCCCCTTTGTGCATCTGGCTTACGTGGGTTCTGGAGAATCGAACCCGGATCCTTTGACTTAAATGCCTTAACTGCTAAGCCATCTCTCCAGTCCTAAATTTTAAATACTTCCAAAAGGCAGGACTATGAAGAAAGGGGGTTGTTAGGTAACCTCTGGTCTCATATATGGTTTTCTCTTTGATTACCTTGTATGGTTCATAGGTTCTGGAAAACTGGTCTTCACTGAGCATAGAGGACTGTGAGGATTACCTGCTGTGACATCTCTTTAATAAACACCATGCATGGCTCCATTATCGCTGAAGTGTGGCATTTTTAAAACAAGTTTGGGCTTGAATCATCACCTTGTATTCTTGGAATCAACTTGCATTTAGACACTTCCTTTAATTAATTGCACTTTGAATAATATGTTGTAAGGCAGCTCAGCAGTAACATCTCAACTGCATAATGAGATTGGAGAGGATAGTGTTGAATACCTGTATTTATCATAGTGGCCAACTGAAAATAAGCCATGCAGGCCTTCTAGAGACTTTAGAAACTGAGCTTTGCCAAGTGAGGGTTGTAAAATGTTGACATGACTTAAAAAATGCCTATTACAAGAAGGTTATTTATACTCACACATGGACAGGCATGGTGCAAAATAACACATTCTGTTTTAGAGTATTAAGGAAGTACCCGGATAAGTATTATTTTTAAAATAACAATGCCAAGAATTTATTGGTGCTTAATATGGATCAAGAGTTAAGATGTGTTAAGTCACGTTTTCTCGTTTAAGTTTCATGGGAAAACTGAAAGATTAGACATTTTCCCCCCAATCTAAAGAAGAGAAAAATAATCATCACATAGCTAAAATAATTCACTCAAGGTCTAACAGGCAGCAGATAAGGGAGCCAGATTTAAATTACAGGTGGTTATTTATGCGTGTGTGTGTGTGTGTGTGTGTGTGTGTGTGTGTGTTTGTGTGCATGCATGTGTGGGGCACAATCTCAGGTATTGTTTCTCCAAAATGCTGTCCACCTTTGTAAGACAGTACTCTCCCATGGCCTTCAGCTAGCCAAGTAGACGAGGTTGGCCTGGGAACCCCAGGAATCTGTCTGTCTCTGCCTCTCTGGCACTGAGATTGCAAATGCATATTGCCATGCATGGCATTTTTATATGGGTTCTGATAATCAGATTTAGGACCTCATGCTTACAAGGCAAGCACTTTACCTACAGAGCTATTTTTTTTTTCATACAGGTCATCTTGACTGCAGTGCTTTTAATTAGTGCTTTATATATTTTTTGTTTGTTTATTTATTTATTTGAGAGCGACAGAGAGAAGGAGGCAGAAAGAGAATGAGAGAGAGAGAGAGAGAGAATGGGCGCGTCAGAGCTTCCAGCCTCTGTAAATGAACTCCAGATGAGTGTGCCCCCTTGTGCATCTGGCTAACGTGGGTCCTGGGGAATTGAGCCTTGAACCGGGGTCCTTGGGCTTCACAGGCAAGCGCTTAACCGCTAAGCCATCTCTCCAGCCCTTAATTAGTGCTTTAAATGTAAGTTTGAAGGTTCTGAGTCACAACGTGGTCATTTTGGAGATCATTGTTTTTTAAAGATATGTAACATTTCAAAGGTATTTTCTTCTTCATCTTTTGGTTTTTGCGACAATAAGTGAAATGTAGATAAGACCTGGCTATGGCTTATTTTTTCGTTAAACAGGAATTGCCGGAGCTGGAAAGATGGCACAGTTGATAAAAGGCTCACTGTGTAAGAATGAGGACCTGAATTCTGAGTTCCAGAACCCATGTAACTGCCCAGTGCGCGGCTGCACTGCCAGTGTTTGGAGGCAGAGACCCGTAGAGGTCCTGCGCCTGCTGGCTCACTAGACTAACTGAAGCCCGGGCTCATTAAGAGGCCCTGTCTCAACGAGTAAGGTGGAGACAATTGAGGAATACACCCATGGTCAACCTCTGGCTTCCACGTGCACACACCCCAGGCACATACACACACAGAAAGGAAACATAATCTTGCAACAGATGAAGGAATGAAGAAGTATTCATAGCTAAACAAATTACCTATTGACTTAACATTACCCCCCCCCCCCAGTTTTAATATTTGTTTATAAAACGTAAATGTTTTCCCCTGTGATCTTTGAGATAAAATATAACTCACATCAAAACATTTCATTCAACTAATCATGGCATAATCTTTCACTTGGTATTAACACAGCTGTCACAAGTTAAGTGCAAAAAATAACAACTATTGAAACTATCTGTCTTAAAAGCATTGAGCAATGCAAATGCCGTGGTTTTTCTGAAAATTATTAGACTTCTAATTAGACACACAAATATTTGCGCACCAAATAAATATGTTTAGGCTGGGTGTGGTGGCTCATGCCTTTAATTCCAGCACTCAGGAGGCAGAGGTAGGAGGATCACTGAGTTCAAAGGCCACCCTGAGACCACATGATGAATTCCAGGTCAGCCTGGGCTAGTGCAAGACCCAATCTCAAAAATCCCCCCCCCCATAAATAAAAAAAAAAAGCAAAAAAGATATGTGCAATTGGGTCCAAGTCCATTTCTGTTTCCTTTTCCACACCACATTATTCTTCAGCCATACTTGTGAGTTCAAGTTTCTTTTTTCTCTTCCACTTGGTAAATCTTTTTTTTTTCTTTTTAAAAATATTTATTTATTTATTTACAAGCTTAGTGAGAAAGACAGAGAGAGAGAGAGAGAGAGAGAGAGAGAGAGAGAAAGGGCACACCACTGTCTCTTGCCACTACAAAGGAACTCTAGATGCCTGAGTTACCTTGTACAATCTGGCTTTACATGTGAACTGGGGACTTTAACCTGGGCTGTTAGGCTTTCCAAGCAAGTGCCTTAACTGTTGAGCCATTACCCAGCTCCCCACTTGGCATGTATTTCTTGCTAATGCCCTCACTATTAGTCCATCTTCTCCAGAAAGAAAACCCAGAAAATAAACATAGAAATAAATGAGTAAGAGGAGATTTGCTAGGGAAATCGGCTCCCATGACTATTAAGAATCCTAACAACAGTGTATTTGCAGTGTGGAGATATGGGGAGGCCGGGAATGACTTAGTTTGTCACTAAAAGCTCAGACCAGGGGAAATCAATGATGTGACTCTGGCCAAGGATAAAGGTCTGGAAATCTGGGAGTTCCTGGTAATAGTCATCTCTTTGGAAAAACCCTCAAACACATACCCACAGATTTACTGATTTTCCTAGTTATTACTTAATCATGTTACATTGTCACATAAAACTAAACATTTCCTTTTCCATTCTTTACATTTTTGTACTGCTTTGTACTCTCTATAAAACCATCTTGCTTTATTTTTCTTGTCTAATATTTTTAAGATGTTATCAGCATCTTTGTGCAAAAATCAGGTTTGTTTCTTTTCACCAATACAATGTTTAACTAATTAAAACATTTTTCCATATTATAAATCATCAATTTTGTGACATACTTAGTTCTAAAGCCAGGTTCTGAAAATACACTTGAGTTTAAAAATAGTTTTAGATATACTAAATTTACAAATTACAAAGCTAGTATAGAGAATTCCCACATATCCTACACACAGTTTCCTCAACATCTTACGTTACTAATATAGCACATTTGTCATAATTTTTATATTATTAATGGAAACCTATCATTCATTCAGTTTCCTTTAGCTTTTCTCTCTCATGATTTCCTCTCTAGCATCACTTTGCAGTTTTTGTGTCAACTCAGGCTCCTGCTGACTGGGGCAATTCTTCAAATTTCCATGTTTCGATAACCTTGCTAGTTTTGAGAAATAGTCAAATGTTTCACATGATTCTTTTCTACTGGAATGTGATGTTTTCCTGCATAGTGATTGGTTGAGATACTGGGTCTTTGGAATAAAAACCTAAAAAGCAAAATATCATTTGGGTCACATCTTACCAAAAATAAGCTTCAGTGTGCTGTGTGTCAGTACTGAGCTTGTGTACCTGTTACGTGCTTTTGCGTTTGCCTGCCATACGTCCTTCCTAGTATTGACCCCACTCGTAGACAATGGGACTTAGTTTCCTTTCCTAAAAGCAGAATATCCTCCTAAGTAATTTGCAGTTCTTTGCAGGAAGATAGGTGTATTCTCCACCACTTTTTTTTGTTTGTTTGTTTTGTCGAGGTAGGGTCTCACTCTGGCCCAGGCTGACCTGGAATTCACTATGGAGTCTCAGGGTGGCCTCAAACTCAAGGTGATCCTCCTACCTCTGCCTCCCAAGTGCTGAGATTAAAGGAGTACGCCACCATGGCCGGCCTCCACCACTTCTTAATTTAATCAACTATTTGTTCTATAAGTATAGAGTTATAGATATTTACCTTGTACTTTGTATGATAGTCCAATACCACTTTATTTTATTACTCAAATTACTCTAGCCTTGGCTATTGGGAGTCCTTTCTGTTGACTACCGTGTTGTTGTTTTAATAATCCTATTGATGGGGTATTTCTGTTTGTTTGTTTGTTTGTTTGCATAGTTGGTTGATCTAGTTTTGTGTTGGGCCACATTCTTACTTTCTGGTACAATGAGATACTGTAAACTTCATTTTGAATGTATATATTGCCTGTGTCCTAGACTCTGACTTTTCTCCAGAGTCCTTATGCTTATTGTTTGAAAGTGGTATTAGAGTCCAAGATGTGGGTGCCAGATGTTACTCACTGTTACCAGAGTGATGTTGGTTCTAGACCCTGATTGTTGACATAGTGGAGAAATATGTATATGTATCTTAACCCATGCATAGTCATATAGATATATAACATGTATACATCTACATCTCTGTTCATGCCTCTGTTTGCAACTCTGATCTATGACCACATGAATCATTCTTGCTTTCCGCTTTTGTTTATCTATAAATTCACACTCCAGTAGTAAGACACCTGGTTCCCACCAACTGCCATCTGCTTACATATACAATATTCCCTGGATTGTTAATCCATGAACACGGTGCTTATATGCAATTCCTTTTCCCTTTAGTCATACAGATGCCACTCTGTGTTTTCTTTTGCTAGTGTTATCTTTTTAAATTAAACTTATCTTTGTAATATATAAGAATTATACATATGAAAACAAATAATGTAGTATCTTAATACGTGTATACTCTGTGTCATGTTTTGATCAGGTTAAGCATGTCTATCTCCTAAAACAGTCATCATTTCTTTATGTCAAAACCTTTCAAAATCCTTTCTTCTTGCCTTTTTTATGTATTTTTAAAAAAATCTACTGTACATTACTGTGGCCTCTATCCACCCTTCTGTCTATTGCTTTCTCTCAATCCCTTCAGTAAAATTCTTATACATTTGTAATACAGATAAGTGCTGTTGCCATAGCCTGCATTCTGTTATGTGATATACTGATTTCCAAATAGCCTTAAAACTTTCATAGTGATCACTCTGTGCTATAAAGTAATATAGGTTTAGAAGAACTCAGAATGCCTATAGCATAGGATTTCACTGCTACAAAAGTCTCCTGTACTTTGCCTAGTCAATCTTTGTCCCCTTTACCCCAACTCATGTTAGCCAAGGATATTTTTACTATCTTTTGTCTTCTCCAAAATGCTATGTCAATGGAATTGGCAAATGTGTGACCTTCTGAAATTGCCTGTCTTCACTTAGCCATATATGCTTAACGTTCCCCCATGTCTTTTCATATATTTATAGCTCATTTGTTTTATAATTAAATACCATTTCATCATATGGCTGTGCCATCATCTGCTTGTTTGTTATTTCATCAGTTGAAGAACATTGTGGTTATCTTGTTCTTTGACTTAGGAATAAATTAGTACAAACATTTGTGTGAAGAGTTTTCTATGAATATAAATCAGTTGGATAAATATGTAAGAGTACAACTGTCAGATTTATGGTAACATTAACTTTGTGAAAAACCATCATGGTATTCCAGTGTGACTTCACATCTAGGTTTACAATTAAAAATTGCAGTCTTTTGTCACAATTTAAATGCTTTTGCATCCCTAATTACAATTGTCCATTCCTGGCACATAGAAAAGCAGTAGACTTATGTATGATACTTACATCGTAAGTCCTTATTCTAGTTTTCCAATTCTTTTATTTTCTTCATAGACAATGACAATGTGAGATCAATAACATTGTTTCTTTATTCTAAATATGTGTACCTTTGTTTATATTTCCTTGTCTTACTGAACTGGTTCTAATCCCTCTCCCTTTATTTTGTCTTTCTGTGATTTTTTTTTTTTCAGGTGTTGAGGAACGGACCCAGGGCCTTGCACTTCCTAGACAAGCGCCCATCTGAGCTAAATCCTCAACCCCTGAACTGGCTCCAGAACCTGGTGAATGGAGTAGGGGAAGGGGATGGCCTTACCTTTTCCTAATGAGAAGGAATGCTTCATTTTTTTTTTCATTATTCAATATGACATGACATGAAGGTGTTGCATAGACGTTCTTGTGTGTTTCTATTTTGTAGTGTAGCATCAGACTCAGGGATGTAGATGTTCTTAACAACTTGAAGCAGTTCCTCATCTCTAGTTTACTGGGTGTCTTTATAATGAAAAGATTTTTGAATTCCATCAAATGCCTTTCCTCCATCCATTAATATGATCATGCGTGGCTTTTATACTTTCGCATGTTGACATGCTAGGTTATATAATCCTCAACACAATTCTGCTAATTAACAGTTGTTAATGGCTGGACCAGCTCTGCATATCTGTAGTAATTTCTTCTTGGTACCACTGTAAAATTCTTTGATTTGATAACATTTTGTTGAGGACTTTGCCCAAATTTTACTCATACATATATATATAGTTTGTGTGTATGCATGTTCATATGCTTGGGGCATGCATCCATGTATGGATATGCATGCACATGTAAGTGTGTGGAGGTGAGAGGACCACTTTAGGTGTTACCCTCAGGAACACCATCCACGTCTTTTGGAGCTCCAGGGATCCACCTATCTCCTTCTCCCCAGAGCTTTTCCTCAGGATTAGAAGCTCATACCACTACACCCAGCAATTTAAAAAAAAAAAAAAATGTGTCCTGTGTGCGTGTCTGTGTGTGTGCAAATGCAGGCGCACGCGTGCAACAGCGCGCGTACAGAAGTCAGAGGACAACTCTTGGACCAATCTTCACCTTTCCGCCACATTTGAGGCAAAGTCCCTCTCTGTGGATTTCACTTTGCTTCTCTGTGCTGCGCCAGTCTCAGGGCTTCCAGAAAATTCTCCCGTCTTTGCCTCCCATCTCATCTTCAGTTTGTAGAAATGACAGAAGGTAATCAAAGCTTCCAGCTCTTTACCGGGGGTCTGGGTACCCAGCGTCTACCGTGGGCATTCAGGTTTCCGTGGTGAGTGCCGTGTCACTGAGCCACCCAGCGTTTCAATGCGGATGCTGGAGAATAAATTCACGTCCTCATGCTTGCGAGGCAAGTACTGTACTTACTGAGCTATCTCTCAGCACCCCTTTTTTTTTCTTCCAGTTTTCAATTTAATTTTCTTTGGTGTTCATTTATTTTTTTCCCCTTTAGCTTCCCTTTGGACTATTTTCCTCTTAAGTTTTCTCTTTTTCCTCTTGCTCTCCTCTTCCTGTTCTGAGGTATAAACTGTCGGTAGTGGTTTTCCTTTGCGTGAATTTAATGCTATAAATCTCTGTACATTGCTTCGCTGAATCCCATACATGTTAGTAGGTTCCAGTTTCATTTACACGTACTTCAAAATGATTTTTAGAATTTCTTCTTCGTTCTATGTGGTATTTAGAAGTGTGTTGTCACAACCAGAGAGATTTTGAGATTGTTCTTAGCCATCTTTATGTTACTTGCTTCTCTGTTCATTCAGTCAGGGTCGGAGAACATACTTTGTATGTTTTGTGGTTTGAAACAGTCCTGATGTGTCTTACCGCTCGGGACGTGATCTGCCACAGTGACCTTTCCACGTGAGCTTAAAGAACAATGTATATTCTGCTGTTGGATCAGGACATCTATAAATGTCAGGGAGCTCACGTTGACTGATAGTGCTGTTGGGTGAGCGCTAGCCTCACTGATTTTCTGCCTACTTGATCTGCCAATTACTATAAAAGGGTGTTGATTCTCCAGCTATTATAGTAAATTTGTCTTTTTTCCCCCCTTGTTGTTCTATCAGTTTCCCTTATGTATGTTGACACTCTGGTGCATACACGTTGCGGGTCGTTATGTCTTCTGGGAGAATTGACCTTTTTATCATTTGCAATACCTCACTTTATCATTGCTGACTTCCTTTTTCCTGAAGCCCTCTTTGTCTAAAATTGATGTAGCTACTCTCACTTTCCTATACTGTATATCTTACTGCACCATTGTAGTCATTAAAAAACCTATTTGTGTTTTATGTTTAGGTTTCTTATAGAGACTGTATAATTGGGACTAGTTTTTTTTTTTTTTAATCCATTCATACTCTGTATCACTATTTTAAGCACTTAGGTCATGGTTAAAAAGTGTCTGTTGGCAGGCATGGTGGTGCATGCCTTTAATCCCAGTACTTGGGAGGCAGGGGTAGGAGGATTGCCGTGAGTTCAAGGTTACCCTGAGACTACATAGTGAATTCCAGGTCAGCCTGGGCTGGGGCGAGACACTACCTTGAACCCCCCCCCCAAAAAAAAGAAGTGTCTATTGATAAATCAAGATTAATACTTACCATGTTTCTAAATTCATTCTCTTCTTTGTACTTGTTGATTTTACTTTCTTTCTCTGGTTCTCTCTCTCTCTCTCTCTCTCTCTCTCTCTCTCTCTTTTTTTTTCAAGGTATGGTCTCACTGTAGCCCAGGCTGACCTGGAATTCATTATGTAGTCACAGACTGGCCTCGAACTCTCAACAATCCTCCTACCTCTACCTCTTGAGTGCTGGGATTAAAGGCATGTGCCACCACACCCAGCTCAATTTTACTTTCTCTATTTACATGCTTTCTCTAATTTTAATTGAACATCTTGTTTTCTTCTGCTTCCTCTTCTAACATGTCAAGCTATACTTCTGTTCTAGTGGCTTTGTCATTGTTTTGTTTGTTTTTATCCTTGCTTGGAATTGGTATCTCTCTTCTGGTGTACTAACCTGTTCTTTCATGTTGTCTGCTTTTCCCATTAAAGCCCTTAGCATGTACTAACATACATGATTTTAGTTCCCTACCTGCTTGATAGTTCCCACATATACCTGCTGGGTCTGTTTGTGGTCTATTTGTGATGCTTTTGTTTTTCACACTGTGCTTTCATTTGCCTTTCAGTATGTTGTAAATATTTTTCAGTTGAAAGGCAGGCAAAATAGATCTAGAAAATATGTCAGTAACTGAGCTGAGTAGCCCTTCAGAGCAAAGCTTCATGCTAACCTGGCTAGTTAGGCTGTCCTTACTGTCTGCCCCAGCTCTAGGTGACAGGAGCTGTAGCTTTAAATGTGTCAAATGTCCTGATCTGTTTTGCTCCCCTGTTGTCTTTAGGGCTCTGAATCATGCAGCTCTTTCAGCTCTAACCCCCTAGACTCACATGGAAGGCCCCCAAAAATATCTCTTCTGGAAGTTTCTCAGTTTCATAAAAGTCTGCACGCTGCTCTTAACAATTCATCAAAATGATCAAGCAAGTGATATGAGCAGTTACGGTCGCCAGTGTTTCCTGTCTCTGGTAAAACAATCACGGCTGGGATTCTCTGTATTTCTCCAGACTCCAGGCTAACAGTTTGCTATGTGACATCAATTTTTTAAAAATCCTGGCAATTTTCGTGCATGTACATAATGTCCTCCCTCCCCCATCTCCTTCGACTGGAGCCCTCCTTTCCAACTGGTCCCTCTCCTATTTTGTTATCTTATTTTTTTTGTTTCATCATCCATGACAAGATTTTGATGAGCCCAATATTATGCAGGTGATGATAGCCACTATGAGGTCAGGTGTGCTACAGCAACTTCACGTTGACAAGGCAACATTCCAGAGTATTCCTCTGCATACTTTGGCTCTTTATTCCTTTTTTTTTAAGTAGAAAGTTGCATGGATACATCATATGTTGGTACCATCATTTCCATCCCTCCCTGCCCCTATTCCACTAAGAGCCCTCCGCAGTGGGATTGCTGGTATTCCTCCTAGGTTTGCTGGTTATGAGATGTGACAGCATCAGTCAGTCATTATACAGGGGGTGAGGGCAGTGCCTCTGGACATTCCCTTCTACTCTGTGGCTCTTACATTCTTTCTGCCTCCTTCTTCCTCAGAGTTCCCTAAGCTGTGGTGGGGTATGTTTTAAGACGACTTTAGTGTGCTCTCAGCAGGTCCTGGGTTTCTGCTTTGGTGCATTTTGAGTATCCTCAGGGTATGTCTCCATCACCCTGGTGCTGGTTGGCAGGCTCACAGTGGAAGCAGCACTCTTGCCTATCTTTCCAATTCCTCTGTGGTTTCACCTAGGGCCTGGCTAATGTATGAGGGGTGGTTCATCTCCTTGCTTTGGCTACCTTCTGAAAACAAGAAACAGATTCTCCAAAGGAGACTGAGGTCAGCATAGGTTCAATAGGATAAGCATTATTAATTGAGAGATTTAGGTGGGTATGGCCTCTCTTTTGGGTAGAACATGCAACATTTGTATTTCTGTGCTTGTTGTGAGTTCACTTAGCATGATCTGTTTCAAGTCTGTCTACAAATTTAACTATATCATGTTTCCTTACTGCTGAGTAGAATTCCATTGTGTATATGTTCCACATCTCAGTATCCATTCATCGAACGATGGGCATCTGGGTTGATTCCAGTTCTTGGCTATTGTGAATTGAGCAGCTATAAACATGGTTGAACAAATATCTCTGCAGAGAAGAGTGGAGCCTTTAGGGTTGGTGCCCAGTAGAGGAATGGCTGGGTAAGTTGGTAGCTCTGTTTTCATTTTTTTAAGAGTCTCCATGCTGATTTCCATAGTGGTTGTACAAGTTTGCGCTCCCACCAGCAGTGAATGAGGGTTCCTCAATATTATTTGTTTGTGTTTGTGTTTGTGAGAAAAGGGGCAGGAGGAGAGAATGATACTATGGGAACACCAGGGCCTCTTGCCACTGTACATGAACTCCAGACACATGTGACTCTTTGTGCCTCTGGTTTTACTTGAGTACTGAGAAACTGAACCCAGACCAGCAGACTTTTCAAACAAGCACCTTTGACCACCGAGCCATCTCCCTAGCCCCAGCTCATACGTTCATTCTGCTACCTCTTCTGCAATGTTCCCTGAGCCTTGGCAGGTATGATAGAGATGTCTCATTTAGGGCTAAGCACTCAACTGTCACTTCTTCACAGCACTTGGATGAATTTAGGTTCTCTTCAATAATTACTGCCATCAGCAAAAGAAGTGTCTTACCAAGGTGAGAGCAGGACTGGGCTATAGGAATAAACATAAATACTTAGAAGGCAATCTGATGGGTATAACATATTTATTTAACCCAAAAACAGTCATGGTAGCTGTTGTGGTAGGTAGTAGTATCTCCCCTCATAGGGCCTTCCAAGTCATAAGCTTTTGACAAGGTTTTGAGTACCAGGCATGAATTCCCTTTTGTGGAGCAGGGTTCAAATCCAATCAGAAAGTAGTTGGTTTCCATGATAACAATCATGTCACTGTTGTACAAATGGACTCATCTTGGCTGGCCTTCCACTTCATATAGCTCACAGATTCCCCCTCTGGTTAAGACCATTGATGACTTTTCCCCACTAGCAAGCTGCATAGCACTTTGCACCAAAATGACAGCTAGCCCCGAGGGAGGAGGCTTCCCACTCAGTTCCAGGTGGAGTTCTCAATGTCCTATGACCAAAACATGTGGTGTCTTCATCATCTAGCTCTAGTGGGCAACTGAAAGGATCATCAACAGTCTGTATTGTCTTGAGGAGACGGGAGGAAGGCTTAAGGGAAGGGGATGGTATGTAGGTAAGCAGAGGAACAGCCCACTGGAGATTCAGGGTCAGAGAAAGGGACGGAGGAGAGGAGAGAGGGAAGAGAGAATTACCACAAAGTAAAGATGTTGTGGATATGCCATATGGAAACCTAATTTCTCTTTAGCTAATTAAAAAGTATAAGAAAAATAGAGTTTGTATAGAAGTTTTCTGCAGGGGTGGAGAATCTATGCCCAGAAGCCACAGGTTGTTACAGGAAAATTCCAGTATCAGGGGCAGAATACCTCCCAATGAATTGTTGGTCAGGGTAGACATATATTTTTTTTGATGGGCCTGTTTAGGAAAAGTCAGTAATTTCATTTTCTACCTTTTTTTTTCTATATTAGGAATGGAAATCACAACTTCTAAAATTATTACAAGTTAAAACTCTAGTCTGCTTTTTTATCCTTCCAAGACTTTACCAAGGTGTTTTGTGTTAGCAAGTGTTTATTAAAACAATTCTAAATTGATAAGCTAATGTGTAATTGGTTTCCATTTTCAAAACTTCAAGTATTTCATAAGCATATAGAATAAGATGTAAAATCCCATCAGCCATAGCTTGGCCTTTTACTTGCCTATGAATAATGCTTTATTATTACTTTTTGTTTTTATTTTTGAGATAGGGTCTCATTCTAGCCCAGGCTGACCTGGAATTCACTCTTCAGTCTTAGAGTGGCCATGAACTCATGGCGATCCTCCTATCTCTGCCTCCAGAGTGCTGGGATTAAAGGCATGCACTACCACACCCAGCTTTTGCTTCTTTTCATTTTCAAAAAGTGTTTCTAAAATATTTCTACAGTATCATATACCTGTTTACCTCAATCCTTGCTCTTTCATTTGGCAAAGGTCCTACTATGTGCTGCTCCAGCCAGTGCTGCTCTAGATGCTAGAAATGCAGCTGGGGTAAACAAATTTCCTCCCTTACAGATCTTATAGACTAATAGACCAGCAGATAGTAAACACAAATAAATGTGTTTATTTATTTGTGTTTATTTATTAGAGGAACTAGAGATGGTGATAAATGCCAGGAGATATGTGAAGGTGTGGGTCTAAATCATTCTATACTTCTCTATTTTAAGATATTCTCATGTGTCCAGTTGTTATTTTACTATAGTCTTCTGTTAGTTTAATTCTTTATGAGTTTCAATCCCTTTTCCCAGATCACCTGTTCTTTTGTACCACAAAGCAGAAACAGAGAGAAAGAGAAGTTGCAGCTGTCTGTATACAGTGTAAGACCTAGCACAGGACCACATTGCCTCTAATCATAAGGAAGATGTTAACTTTTATCCTACCAGATAACAAAACCACTCCACCCCAATACCATCCTATGTAGCTGCAAATTGGAATTATTTTATATGGAGTATCTCACAAATTGCTTTGCTGAGAATTTTTGTGACAGAGTGGCTCTTCAAATAAAAATTTTTCTCACACATAAAACCAATTTAAAGAAAGTTTTCTGAAGATATTAAATTACTTTCACCATACTAGCATGTAGCATTAAGTGAGGAGACAGGCAAAAGCACTCTGCATTTGAACTAAAGTGACTGAACATTGGGGAAGGAATATAGAATAAGCAGAATATGTTTTCTATTACTGTCAAAACTTTGAGTAAAAAAATATAAAGATGAACAGCTTCATCCATTTATTATTTTTGGAGACAAGGTTTCATGTATCTCAGACTGGTTTCAAACTTGTAATGTAGCTGATGAAGACCTTGAACTCTTGATCCCTTTGCCTCCACCTTCTGTGTGCTGGGATTATAGGAGTGGTTTATGTGGTGCTGAGAGCTCAGGTCAGTGGTGTAGTGCATGCTAAGCAAAGCATTCTAACAGTTGAGCTATGCCCCCACCCTCAAGATGAACACCTTTTAAAAGCATGAAAACTATATATAGTGACAACTATTTTGAAGAAAAAAAACACAGGCTAGTTACTTGATAAAATTCTTTGAAGATGTGGCCTATGTCTATAAATTGTCTCATCTCATGTTCTTGAGGAACTGCCAGGGTGGGTTTTCTTATATGTCCTCTTAGATATTGAAACACTCGATCCGAGGGAGCATGAGTCTTGCCCCTGGTGCCCATCATGTGTCCCTTGGCTCCCCTCTAAGCTCTGTTTATGTTCCATTATTCTATTCCACGGACTCATGTAAGGTCACATAGTTTGGGGAAGCTTAGAATACACAACTAAATACAACTAAATACAGTGCCGTTTGGGAAATAGATGTTGATCAAACATATTATAGTCAATACAAATCAGTTCAAAAATGAAACTCCGTTGTTCACTCCTTAGTGGTTTGCTTTCCCAAACCATTGTTACAGCATCCCCTCACCTGGGTTCCTCTCCTGCCCCATCATCCTTGCATCTTTACTTTGCCTTTACATTTTCACAAACCTTCCCATAACTGTGCAAAACTGAAGAGGACCCAGTTATGTCAGGAATTCAATATTATCACTTATGGAATTTGTTAAATATTGCTACATAGTAACACCTCATAAAAATTGGAGCAGACAGGCACTTCTCAGTAAACGAAGAACATTTACCAGATGACACCATGGATACCACTATGCTTCATGCGTGGTGACAGACTGAGTGACATTCTGGATGTAAGATCTGGACCACCGTAAAGATGTATGCTCTCATGCTGTCATGCAATGGAGTGCAGCAGTTTTTTTTTTAAAGGAGGGCTTAAGAGATGGCTTAGTGGTTAAGGCACTTGTCTGCCAAGCCAAGGGACACAGGTTCGGTTCCCCAGGACCCACATAAGCCAGATGCACAAGGTGGCATCTGGAGTTTGCAGTGGCTGGAGCCTCTGGTGCACACATTCTCTCTCTCTCTTTCTGCCTCTGTCTCTTTCTCTCTCAAATAAATAAATAAAAATATATTTTTTTAATTTAAAGAAAACAGAAAGGATATATATCAGAAAGATTGAAAATATACATTTATCATATAGAAAATTTAAGCAGTCTACATAAGCAAACAATAAACTTTGAAACTAATTAATGAGCTCAGCAAGGTCACTAAATCCAAAAAGATATGCAGACTTATATTTATATATGCTTGAAATTCTTATGTTGACACTAAACTTAGCAATATAATACCATGGGTCTGAGAGATGGCCAGGAGTTAAAGCCACTTGTTTGCAAAAAACAGGCTTGAATTCTATTCCCCAGGACCCGTGTAAAACCAGATGCATAAAGTGGCACATGCAGCTGGAGTTCATTTGCAGTGGTGGAGGTTCCTGGCACACCCATACTCACTCTCTTACTCATAAATAGAAAAAAATAGAAGTGTTTTAGAAATTTGTTAATGATATAAGGTGAAGCAAAATGTCTTTAGACTTGGCACCAAAGCACAATCAAAGAAAACAAAAATAAGCAGAGGTGAGCATGTGGCTGAGTTGATAGTGTTTGTGTAGGATGAACTAGACTTTGGGTTGGATCCCTAGCAGCACATAAATTGGGCATGGTGGTGTACACCTGTAATCCCAGAAGTGTTCAAGGTCACCATTGGCTGCACGCTGGCTTTGAGGCCATTCTGAGAGACACACGCGTCTGTGTCACAAACAAAGCTGGGCCTGGGAGCTGGCTGAGTGGCGAAATCACGTGCTGCTCTGGCGTCAAGAGTAGCATCCAGATTCCTCGCGCCCACGAAAGTACTAGAGGGACATGGCGGCTCACCTGCCTCCCAGCGCTGGGGAGACAGGGAGCGGTGGCTGCATTAGTAGAATCAGCAAGCTCTGGGGTCAAGTGAGAAATCTCCCCTCAGAGAGTGAAGTTCAGCTCAATTGAGGAAGACCGCCAGTGTCAACCTGGTCCTCACAGGCACAAGCACATGTGCACACCACACACATGAATATGGGCACACACCGTACACACACACACACACACACACACACACACACACACACAAAACCAAACAGTTAATGGTGCTTCATTGGAATTTTAAGCTTTTGAACTACAACACATCTTACCAAGTAGATAAAGAATACAAAATGGGAGAAAAGCTTTCAAAAACCATACATTTGGGAAGTGCTAGCTCCCACTCAAAATTCTATGATCTGAAAGTAAATAGCACACTTGGAAGGTAAGTAAGAGACACAAGAAGACATTTTACTAAAGACAATTTTTATAGGGCAAGTAAGAGCATGAGGAGATTTGCAATGGTCTGGACAGATGGATTAGTTGTTAAAGTGCTTGCCTGCAAAGCCAAAGGATCCCGGTTCAACTCTCCACGACCCACATAAGCCAGATGCACAAGGGGTGGCATGCATCTGGAGTTGGTTTGCAGTGGCTAGAGGCCTGGCATGCCCATTCTCTCTCTCTCTCTCTCTCTATCCCTTTCAAACAACTAACTAACTAACTAACTGTGGTGGTTTGAATAGAATAGATGGCCCCAATATATTTCAGTTGTTTATTTGTTTGTAGTTTGCATCTGCAGACACCTGGCTGGAGGCAGTGTCACTGGGTGGATCTTTTTTTTTTTTTTTTTTTTTTTGGTTTTTCGAGGTAGGGTCTCACTCTAGTTCAGGCTGACCTGGAATTCACTATGTCGTCTCAGGGTGGCCTCGAACTCATGGCAATCCTCTTACCTCTGCCTCCCAAGTGCTGGGATTAAAGGCGTGCGCCACCACGCCTGGCTACTGGGTGGATCTTAAGGTGTGGTGGTGGGTTTCAGATTTCAATCTAAAGATATGCAAAGTGTGCCTAGCTGGAGTTCCTGAAGTGTGCTGTGGTTTTTGGCTTTTAGGCTTGTGCTTCTCTCTCTCTCTGCTTGGTCCTGTGAAGGCAGGCCAGCTTCTTCTGCCATTATGGAACTTCCCCTGGATCTGTAAGCTTCAATAAATATCCCTTCCTCCATAACTGTGTCTGGTCTGAAGTTCATTTCAGTGAACCTGAAGCTGTCTGCTACACTAACTAACTAACTAAATAATATATATTTTAAAAAAGATTTGTAACCTCATTAGCCATTCTGAAAATGCAAATGCAAATTCAACCACAATGAGACATCACTGCATACCTATCAGAATGGCTAAAGCAAAATATGGTGACAAGACCAAATGCAAGCGAGGGTTTGGAAAGCCTGGATCACTCAGTCATTACCAATAAAAGTATAAAATGGCTCTCAATTTTGAAGTTTCTTAAAAGACTAAACAAGCAATTACCATATAACTCAGCAACTGCATACCTAAGCATTTATTCCAGAGAAATGAAAATATGTCTGCATCAAAACCTTTACAGTCCTGTGTAGTACAGCTTCATTCATAGTATCCCAAGCCGGAAACAACCCAGATGATACATGTTAAACCAGTGTTCGTACCATAGAATACTGTTTGGCAATGGATTGGAATGGAAATATCTCATAATCTTAACTCCTTCATTGCCAATATCCTGGCTGGGATATTTTACCACTGTTTCATAGAAACACTGAGAAAAAACTGCAAATATTACACAGGATCTCTACTATTGGTTGCGACTGCTTTTGAATTATAGCTATTGCAAAATAAATAAAAAATCTCATAAAAAATTATGGAATGAGATGAGAGATGTGGGCCTAACTTTACCCTTCTTTGGGTGGATATCCAATTTTGCTAGCACCATTTGTAGAAGAGGCTGTTTTCCCCAATGTCTGTTTTTTTGGTGCTATTGTTGAAAATTAGATGAACATAGCTGTGTAGGGCTTTTCCTGGGTCCTCTGTTTTATTTCATTGGTCCACATGTCTGTTTTACAGCGGCACCATGCTTCCTTTATCACTTTAGCTCTCTAGTGTAACTGGAGGTCTGGTGTGTGATGCCTTTAGCAGGGTTCTTCCTGCTTAGGATTGCTCTCCTAGGTGTGGGTTTTGTGTGTGTGTGTGTGTGTGTGTGTGTGTGTGTGTGTGTTTGTTTCTGTATGGATTTAGATTTTTTTTTTCTATTTCTGTGAAAACTATCATTGAATTTGGATAGGAATTGCATTGACTCTTTTGGTAACACAGACTTCACAATATTGTTTTTGGCCACCAAGGAAGACCTAATATCTTCTTTTGTTTCTTTTTCAGTGTCTTAAAGTTTGCAACATAGAGGCCTTCCATGTACTTGGTTTTATTTCTCACCAAGTGCCAAGTAGGTACTTTATTTTTTGGGAGCTACTGTGAATGTGATATTTTTTCCCTCTAATTTCTTTCTCAGCATGTTCATTATTGGTGTATATAAAAGCTACTGACTTTTTGTCTATTGATTTTGAATCCTGCAGCTTCACTGAAAGTGTTTATTAAAATGTAAGAGCTTTCTGGTCGAATCTGGACACTTTCTTAATTATAGAATCATGTCATTTATGAATAGGGTTAGTGTTACTTCTTCCTTTTCTATTTTTATCCCGTTTAAACCTTTCTCTATCTTATTGGTCTGACTAAGACTTCAAGTACTATATTGAATAAGAGGGAAGAAAATGGGCACCCTTATCTCATTCTACTTTTTCTCAAGGAATTTTTTTCAATTATTCCCAATTTACTACAATATGAGAAATAGATTTGTCATATACAACTTTTATGGCTTTGAGATGAGTTCAGAGACATTAATTTATAACTGTAAATGCTATAACTGCTAGATAAAAATATTGAGAATTTACTTCAAGTCACAGGTATATGCAAGAAATTTCTGAACAAGACTTTGATAGCACAGAAAATCATTCCAAGGGTCAACAAATGGGACTATGTGAAATTGAAAAAAAGATTTTCTACAACAAAGGAAACTATCAGAAGAGTAGTCAGACAACCTGTAAAATATGAGGAAATCTTTGCTGGCCATCCCTGAGATAGGGGCTGCTATCTAGAATATAAAGAGCTGCAAAAATGAACATTAAAAACTTTCTAAGCAGGATGTGGTGGCGCATGCCTTTAATCACAGCATTCGGGAGGCAGAGGCAGAGGCAGGAGGATTATCATGAGTTCGAGGTCACCTTGATACTACAGAGTGAATTCCAGGTCAGCCTGGGCTAGAGTGAGACCCTACCTTAAAAAAAAAAAAAAAAGAACAGAACAGAAAAGAAAAACCTCCTGGTCAGCAAATGGGCTAATGAAGTAAATAGAAAATGCTCAAAAAAAGAAACATGAATGACCAAAAAATTTTGTAATGAGAATTTTCATATCTTAACATTCTGTAATTTTATGATAAACTCTCTCCCATGACCTTTTTTTGCTCCCCCACAGCCCCTATTCCATTGAACACATTGAACACCTTCTTTTCAACTAGCTCCTCTTTTCTATGTTGACATTTTTCTTTCCCATCTCCATTATCCTTGCTGAAGTATTGATGGGCTCAATATTGTGCGGGTCTTGTGGAGGTAACTGGAGCCGACAGCCGCTATGAGGTCATGAATACGACGGTCACTTCATGCTTGAAGGACAGTGTCCCAGCTTATTCCTCCCCTTCCTCTCGCCCTTACATGTTGCTGCCACCACTCTTACAATGCTTCCTAAAGCTTAGAGAGCATGACACACATGTCCAGTTACTTATTCTCAGTACTTTGGCAAGCGTCTCTTGCCAACGGTGAGAGTAACACTAATCTATGGGCATAAACATAATGTACATTGTTAGGGGGCAATTTAATGAGCACATCATGTCCACTTCGCCAAACAACAGTAGTAGCTTCGTCCACTAGGGTCAATGATCTTCTCAACCATGGGCTTTAAAAAAAATATTTTATGTTTATTTATTTGACAGAGAAAGAGGGAGAGAGGGAGAGAGAATGGGTGTTCCAGGGCCTCCAGCTGCTGCAAATGAACTCCAGATGTGTGCGCCCCCTTCTGCATCTGGCTAACGTGGGTCCTGGGGAATTAAACTTGGGTCCTTTGGCTTTGCTGGCAAATGCCTTAACTGTTAAGCCACCTCTCCAGCCCCAACCATAGGCTTTTAACTAAGTTTTAAAATATTTTCATTTATTTATTTGACAGAGAAAGAGGGGGAAGAGAGAATTGGCATGCCAGGTCCTCCAGCCACTGCAAACGAACGCTGGCTAATGTGGGGAATCCAACCTGGGTCCTTTGGCTTTGCAGGCAAACGCCTTAACTGCTAAGCCATCCCTCCAGCCCCCTTGACTAAGATTTTAGTACCAGGTGTGGATTCTCTTCTAATGAGTGGGGCTCAGATCTCATCAGAGAACAGTTGGTTACCCCCATAACAACCTTGTCATCATTACACCAGTAGGTACATCTTGCCCAGTTGCTCAGTTGTATAATAAGCAACACACGGAATAATCAAAGTGGAAATGAACTGGAAACCTCTTCCCTGCTGCCAAACTGTCACAGTGCAGAAAAGTGATCTGCAGGCTTCTGGGGGAGAACACTCATCAAGTCTTACCCAACCGTGCACTGACTCGGCTTGTTAGACAGTGGATCAACCGGGCAAGATGGGGTAACTAACTACTCTCTGATGAGATCTGAGCTCCATTCCTTGGGAAGGATATAGAGGAGGGAAACAACAAAAACTATTTGATAATGTTATAATAAAACCTGATTCTTTGTATGCTGATAAAATTTTAAAATAAAAAGGTAACTTTTTTTTGTACAATGGCTACTATGCAAATAGCTCTCTCTAAATGACTACAAAGTGAAGTAAGGATTGTGGTGGTTTGACTCAGGTGTCCTCCATAAACTTAGGTGTTCTGAATGCTAGGTGCCCAGATGGTGGAGATTTGGGAATTGAATCCTCCTGCAGGTAGTGTACTATTGGGAGCAGGCCTATGGGTGTTATAGCCAGCTCCCCCTTGCCAGTGTTTGGCACACTCTCCTGTTGCTATTGTCCACCTGATGTTGGCCAAAGGGGTGATGTTCACCCTCTGCTCATTCTGTCGTTTTCTCCTGCCATTGTGGACTTCCCCTTGAGTCTGTAAGCCAAAATAAATCTCTTTTTTCCCACAAGCTCTTGGTTGGGTGATTTCTACCAGCAATGTGAACCTGACTGCAACAGGATACATGATTTTATTATGCAGTTGCTTCATATCATATATTCTAGTCTTACATTCGCAACTATATATGCTTCTCGAGGAGACTCATAAAGTTTCAGGTGACAGAGAACGGCGTTCCTGGAATGCATTCGCTGTGGGTCTCATTAAAATCACTTGGATATATGCTTCAACAGCTCTTCTTGGTTCCCCAGTGTGACAACTTGTAACTGCAGCAGCTTGCTCTCCTTCACTTTCTTTAAAGCCCTGAAGCATTTCACTCCTCACAAAAAGTCTTTCTCTTGCCTTCTGTGACAGTACTATTTTGACTCCTCTTTCTTTTATCTATTTTATGACTCATTTTCAAATACTTCCATCTACTCAAACTATAAATATAAACGTTATTTAAATTATGTTATCTGGCTTATCTCTTTTTCTTCCCTGTGATTTCATTAACTATCTCAAACCTAATTCTGACTTTTTAAAAGTTAAGAGATCTTTGCACATAGCTTCATAACTTTTACTTCCAGGCTACACCTTAGTTCCCAAGCTTTTACTTCTAGCTGTTTAATGAACAATGCAGACCTTCTAACCTATCTTTGTTTTCTTTAATTACTGACGATTCATATTAGTTGTTGACTTGACAGCATCTAGAATCACTTAGAAGACAACTGTCTGGGAATGTCTATGATGGAGATTCTAGAGTAAGTTAATTGAAGTAAGAAGATCCACCCTAACTGTGGTTGGCTCCTTTCCACAGACTGGAGTTGTAGAATAAATAAACAGGAGAGAATGAAGTGAATGCCAGCATTCGTTGCTCTTTGCTTCCTGACTGTAGACTAGGTGAGACCCACTGCTTCATACTCCTGCCACTGGGCTTTCTTTTTTAAAAAGTATATTTTGTTTGTTTATTTATTTATTTATTTATTGATTGATTTGAGAGAGAGAGAGAGAGAGAGAGAGAGGATGGGCACATCAGGGCCTCTAGCCCCTGCAAATGAACTCCATATACATGTGCCCCCTTGTGCATCTGCCTTACATGGGTCCTGGGGAATTGAACCTGGGTCCTTTGGTTTTGCAGGCAAATGCTTTAACCGCTAAGCCATCTCTCCAGTCCCTTTTTGTTTTTCTTTCAGCATTTATTGACAATTTCCATAAATATAAATAATATAACATGATCATAATCCTCTCCCTCCGCCTTCTCTTTCCCCTAACTCAAATCCCCCTCCACTGAATCCCTTCTGCTTCCCAGCTAGTCTCTTCTATTTTTATGTCATCTTTTAAAAAAATTTCCTATTATACATTAAGTTGCTTCTGGTCAGATAATGCCATGGCAACCAGGAAAAACTAATACAGAAATTTTAACTGAGAAGTGGGACTGTTGCCATAAGCAGCCTGACCATGAGGTTCACACTGGCAAGGGGACACTGGCTATAATGCTCATAAGCCCGCCCCCAACAATACACCACCTCCAGGAGACGTTAATTCTCAAATCTCTATCAGCTGGGAGCCTAGCATTCAGAACATCTAAGTTTAGGGGGGACACCTGAAACAAACCACCATGATGGCCTTTGATTTCTTTCTTTCTTTCTTTTTTGATTTTTTTAAAGTATCTTTATGTTTTCATTATAGAGATCTTTCTCATTTTTGGCTAGGTTTATTCCTAGGTATTTAAATTTCTAATGTGGTGGTTTTCTTGATTTCTTTCCATGTGAGCTCACTATGGATGTGAATAAAAACTACTATTTTTTTTTTTTTTTTGGTGTGTGTCTGTTGATTTTGTAGCTGAGACTTTACTGAAGATATTTATGAACTCTAGTAGTCTTTTTGTTTGTTTATGCTGTTGGGTGTTTTAATAGAATCATGTATCTGAAAACAGGGATATTTTTACTTCTTCCTTTCCAATTTTATTCCTTTTATTTCTTCTTGTCTTATTGCTTTGGCTAGTATGATATTGAATAGAAGTAGTGAGAGTGGACATCCTTGTCTCATTTGTGATGTTAGAGGAAATGGTCTTAGTTTTTAGGTAGTTAATATAGTATTGGCTATAGCTTTGTCATATATGGTCTTCATTATTTTGAAGAATATTCCATTTATTCGTTTTTCTTCAGAACCTTCATCATGAAGGGATGTTGCACTTTGTCAAATGCCTTTTCTGCATCGAGATGATCATATGATTTCTACCTTTATATTTATTTGTGTGGTATATTACATTTCTTGATTTATGTTTATAGAACCAACCTTGCATCCCCAGTATGAGTACCACTTGGTCATGATGGGTTACCTTCTTAATGTGTTCTTGGATTTTGTTTGCAAGAATCCTGTTGAAAGATTTTGTATCTATGTTCAGTAGAGAAATTGGTCTGTAGTTTTATTTGTTTAGTTGTATCTTTATTCAGTTTAGCGATCAAAGTCATACTTGCTTGGAATGTCTGTCAGCATGGTACTTGCCACACATGCATGAGGACCTGAGTTTGAATCCCCAGCACCCATGTAAATCATGCTGGGCATTGTAGTGTACACATGTAATCCTAGCCCTGGAGTGGCAGAGACAGGAGGGTCCCAGGAACTTCCTTGCTAACTTATCTAGCTGAATTGGTGAGCTATGGTTTCAGTGAAAGCCTATCTAAATAATTAATAATAATAATAATTATTATAATAATAATGATAGATCAGAGGAAGAGTAGCAGAGAACTAACACAAACTTCCTCACAGAATATATTGGAAGTGTTTCTTCCCTTTCTACATTGTAGCACACCTTGAGAAGAGTTGGAGTAGCTCTTCTTTAAAAGTATGTCCCACATGAGTCCATCTGGTCCTGGTATTTTCTTTGTGGGGAGACTTTAAATTACATCTTTGATCTCATAAGCAGCTATAATTGTTAACGATATTTGTGCCATTAAAGAGAAACATGACACTCTGCACTAGAACATCAGGGAAGGTGCCTTCAAGGGCAAGACTTTAGCCATTAAAGGAGGCTCCATCTTGTGAAAAGGCAAACTTACTTGAAAGAAGAGAACCTAAACTGCTCAAAAGCAGCCTCCTAGGGATGTGTTTTCCCAGAGTGGGCCTAGAAGGTACACAGAGGCCAATGCAAAGGTGGTCCAGAAGGGGACCAGTTTGCATCTCAAGCTGACAGCAGAACTTGGTAGCATCATCTACACAATACTGGTTTTGCAAGTGTGAAAGATGCAGGAATGAGGGATTCATGCACTCTTGCATCATGGTTCCAGAGACATGTTGAAGCCAGCAGTGTATAGCAGGATTGAGGTCCCTGCAAGGCCACTATGTGAAGTGAAGTTGAAACCCAAGTTGCAGTGGACACTCCATGATGTTGGAGGTGCCAGAGCACTGGGGCATCTTCTGAGGAAAGTTGGAGGCAAGGAGTGTACCTGGCCTAAGAGAGAAGCTTTATATACTACAGGTTGCAGAGCTAGAGGGAAGGGGCTACTTAAGCCCTGTGGAGCCCAGATGATTCCATAACGAGCTTCAGATGCCTGACATGGAGCTATAGGAACTTTTCTTACGGGGTTTTGATCTTGCTTTGTCCTACTTTGCCCTGCCATGATCCCATTCTTCCCTTTTGTAATGAGTATGTTTCTTCTGTGTCACTGAATTAACATAACTTTTAAAAAAATATTTATTTATTTGAGAGAGAGAGAGTGAGAGATAGAGAAAGAATGGGCACACCAGGGCCTCCAGCCATTGCAAACAAGTTCCAGACACATGTGCCACCTTATACAGCTGGCCTAAGTGGGTCCTGGGGAAATTGAACCTGTGTACTTTGACTTTGCAGGCAAAACTTAGTAATCTTAACTACTAAACTATCCCGCTAGCCCCATAACTTCTGTCTCAGAAGAGATTTGCTCTTATACTTTTGAATAGAGTTGGAACTGTTAAAGGCTGTGGGAGACTTTTGAAGTTGGATTGAATGCATTTTTGCATTGTGAGATGGCCTTGGGTACATAGGGACAAGAAAGGTATGACTTGATTAAAACAATACATTTGGGTGTCTGGTTGATAAGGGGTGATGGTTAATAGTGATTATCAACTTGATAGGATCCAGAAAAACAAATAGCTGGACATTTACGCAAGAGAGATTCATTATCTTAACTTAAGTGAGAATCCTGAGTCTAACTGTGAGTAGCACCATTCCATTGGGTTGGGGTCCCACACTGAATATAATGTAGAAAGTGAGCTGGGTACCAATAATAATTGCTCATTGTTTCTTCACTGTGGCCTGAATGTGACCAGCTACCTCATGCCCCTGCTGCCATGTCTTCCCCATCATGATGAACTGTGTCCCCTGGAGCTATAAGCTTCAATAAACCCTTCCTGTGTAATTTGTCATAGCAACAAGCAAAGCAACAAATGCTGTTACCCAGGTACCTGTGCATCTTCCTTGGTTTTCACTCCCTTTGTCTTACAAGGACTCCACAGCATCAATGGCTCATATTCTGTTTGTTGTCTTGACGATGTCCAGGAAAACTTTCAAAACTTGCCTTAGGAATGCGATACTTTCCTTTCTGTACTGGAAATGATCTCTGCGCCCCCACCGCCGCCCCCCAGCTCTGGGCTTCATCTCTGATGTCTATGCAGATCATGAACTGTGGTTTTGATATCCCTAATGCCCCACCTTGCATTGTGTTGGCCTATCTGTTTACTCCAGTCATTGCCATAGCATCTACCTATGCAAAGGCATGGGCTGAAAGCCCCTCACAGAGATCTTTTACTTTATGATCAGAGGCTCAAATGTCACATATAATTTTATTTTTCTGAAGAATACACTTAGGCATTCTAATACAATCATATGGGAAAACTTTTTAAAAAAGAACTTTATTTTTATTTATTTATTTGAGAGAGAGAGAGAGAAGGAGAGAGAGAGAACGGGCATGCCAGGGCCTCCAGCCACTGCAAACGAACTTCAGATGCATGGGCCCCCTTGTGCATCTGGCTTACGTGGGTCCTGGGGAATCAAACCTGGGTCCTTTGGCTTTGTAGGCAAATGCCTTAACCACTAAGCTATCTCTCCAGCCCCCATATGGGAAAACTTTTGAACAAGAAGGAATAAGGGATTGAAAGCTTCAAAATGAATTCCATCAATTTGTCATATTGGGTAGACATTTCTGGGTCCTGTTCTTAGTGGACCCCTGGAATTTTCAACAGGACTAGATTGAACTCTAGTTGCTTACAGCCATAATGCACTCAGTAAAACTTCCTTGAATTGCCATTTCCACTTTCTGGTTTCATTATTCTCAAAATCCATCTCTGTTCTTTATGATACTTTCCAAAATTTGACTACATGATTCTAGTCCTTGTTTTAGTCTTTATTCTTTTTTGAGGGGCTCAAGGCTATTGCCATCTGAAATACCAAGGTAAGTTATTTACATTTCATTTATGGGTAATAAAGAGTCGCTGAAAGTTTACTAGCTGTCATATGGAAGGATTCCTACATTTTCAGGCTTATGGTAAACTTAGTAATAGAAACTGGGAGGCTTGTTGTAGTTCAGGGATGGGTAAGGACAATCTAAAGTATAAGATAACGAGGTGGGGTTGGTTCTAAGTTGTTGCATAGGATTGGGATGAGCTAATATTCCTGGATGTTGGAGAGATGGCAACGATATGCTTATACGAATTTGTAGTGCAACCACGTCCCCATCTCACCTCAAGTTCACTTATTGAAGTCACAGCCTGCCATACGTCAGAATGTGACCTTCTGTGGAAACAGGATCATTGAAGGTGCACTTAGTTCAGCTGAAGTCGTAATGAAGTAGTTGGCCCTGAATGCAATATGACTGTTGTACTAGTAAAAAATTGAGCTTAGACACACAGGGTTTACAACTTATAAGGTTGTAGGTGGAGCTTGGAGTGATGCTTCTATAGACTCAGGAAAGCCAAAGACCATAGAACCCAGCAGAATCTAGGAGTGGGGCATGGAGTAGATTTCTGCCTCACATGAGCCAGCCTATTGACACGTTGATTTTCAACTTCTAACCACCAGAACTTTGTGAGAGCTTGTTTAGAGGTTCTAGCAGGGGAGCACAGCTACATACACTGCTCGAATGAAGACCATTCCTACTCTATTCAGGGAAGGTAGCACTCTTTAACCAAGCACGCAGCTTCGGGAGGGGTACCCATGGGTGGCGAGGGAGGAAAGGGACACCTGCCTAACCAGGCAGATCAGTGGAGTCAACCTTGGCAATCAGTGGGGTGACAGGTGTTGCTGCAATTTGCCGTCCCATCCACCATCTGAACTTCAAGATGATGAAGTTCTGCTTTTGAAGCCACGCGGCTCGTGAGACTTTGTTTTTGGCAGCTCTAGAAGCGAACACACCAGGTAACAAGATGCCACTAAAACAAGTAAGGAAGCCAAGAGGGAGAACTTCCTAAGGTGAAGGAGGGAGTGGAGACAGCTCAGTGCTTCAAGTTTCGGTTCACCTGTTTTATTCATTTAAAGGGAAATGTGAGAGACGTAAGTGCAAATTGGAATTTTTGTGTGATGGGATGAGAAACATGGACCCTATTAATTTAGTGAGAAAGAGAAAAGTTATGTGAAAAGGCCCTAACTCATCGTTTGCATGTAACTAATGAAGCTACAGTTGAAACAGCATGCTTGCTCCCTAAAGTCTTAGGAGCATGGAGAGGAACCAATTAGGCAAATTGAGTGAAATTCAGATAAGGAATTTATGAGAATAGAAGACTGGCTTGAGAAAAGATGAAAGCAGAGAAATGTACTTAGCTAGGCTAAGTGATGATTAAGTGGAATTTGATGATCAGGAACACACATTTTTAAGAAGGTGAAGCATCAAAGAAAAATAAAACAATTAGAGCAAAAGATGCATGCATTATATGAATTTTATTTTAAAAATCAGAAAATATATTGGTAGCATGGGATTGGGAGAGACATTTTTAACAAGATAACAAACAAATGCAGAAATCACAAGAGTAACATGGATGAATTTGTTAACAAAATTATTTTAAAAGTTGGAATAAAAGTTAAGTATGCATTACAAAATTTAAAAGAAAATAAAAACATGAAAAAGTACATGTATAACTGATAAACAGTTAATATGTAAGATGTATGAAGTGATCCTATTAGCAAAATTGTTAAATTTAGCTTTAAAATAAGAAAATAACATGAAAAGAAAATATATTAAAATAGACCGAAATTTCCAACAAATCATCAAAAAGATTCTCTAAGTTACTAATTATAAAAACATATAAATTAAAACTATATTTTTTTCTGATTGTATGTTGGTGAAGGTATAGGAAATTACTACTGGAAGGATTAATATATGTATAGTTTCTTTTAATCCATTTTCAAAATTATTTTTACAAATGTAAATGTGCTTAAGTATTAATTTAGCCAACTTTAAAAAAACTTATTTTTTTATTGACAACTTCCATAATTGTAAACAATATCCCATGGTAATTCTCTCCCTCCCCCCACTTTCTCCTTTGAAACTCCACCCTCCATCATATCCCCTCCCCCTCTCAATCAGTCTCTCTTTTATTTTGATGTCATCATCTTTTCTTCCTATTATGATGGTCTTGTGTAGGTAGTGTCAGGCACTGTGAGGTCATGGATATCCAAGTCATTTTGTGTCTGGAAGAGCAGGTTGTAAGGAGTCCTACCCTTCCTTTCACTCTTACCTTCTGTCCTCTACCTCTTCTGCCGTGGACCCTGAGCCTTGGAAGGTATGATAGAGATATTTTAGTGCTGAGCACTCCTCTATCACTTCGTCTCAGCACTATGGTCATCCCAAGGTCACTGCCATCTGAAAAGAGAAGCTTCTCTAACCAAAAGTGAGAGAGGCATTAATCTATGGTTATGAGCATTAAGAGAAGTACTTACTGGGCAGTATGATGAGCATAGTATATACATTTAGCCAGACACCAGCAGACATTACACCCCTAGGTTTCACGACTACCCCTGTTGTAGGTTTTCAGTATCAGGGGTGTATTCCCTCTCATGAAGTGGGCCTCCAGTCAAATTAGAGGATGGTTGGTTTCCCCCATAACAGACATGCCACTATTGCACCCATTGGCTCATTTGGCATGGCTGGCCAAATTTAAGGCTTGCAGTGTCCACTGTTGAGTATCTTCAATGGTGATTTTTCTCTCTCCCATTGAACTGCATGCAGTGCGGCTTTTTCCAGCTTTCTGACAGCTGGTCTACATGGAGGAGGTTTTCAGCTCAGTTCTAGCAGGGTTTCTCAGTGGCCTTGCAGCCCAAGTATGTGGGGTCTTCAGCAATAGGGTCCTATCATCTATTCCTAGTGGGAAACCAAGGGCCCCGGCAATGGCCTGTAATGCTCTGAGGCATCCGGGACCTCCCTGGCCAACAACTTACTGGAAGGTATCCCATCTCTGGCACTGAAAATTTTTTAGTAACAATCTATGGCTCCTGAGTGTTCCATTGTCCAAAAAAGCAGGTTTCCATATGACTTATTTATATCCTCTTAGATTTTGATTAGCCCTCCCTCCACCTTTTCTTTGCTCAATCTCTTCCCCTGACCTTACTCAGGCCTTTTCACCCCCATTGATCTATTCTTCTACTTACATATATACAACACCATCCCATTAAGCACCCCCCTCCCTCCCTTTCTGTTCCCTTTATATCTCCTTTCTAGCTTACTGGCCCCTGCTAGTGAGTTTTATTCCTACTCCAATTTATTCTACAGAAAAATCTCACAAATTCAAAGAGAAATATGTAACATGATGTTTTATTGTGTAATTGTTTGGGTTGTGAAAATATGGGGAGAATCTAAATGCCCCTTTCAGTCAAGAAGTAGCTAAATAAATGACAAATGATGATAGTCATTAAAGTGGAATGCTCTGCAGGTATTATAACTGCGAGACAGGTTTCTATGAACTTGTTTGGACCTAGGAAGATACATGTATTATGTAAGTGTAAAAAGTGAAGGCCAAGATGTATGCAAATAGGACTCTATTCATTAAAAGCCTTAATAATAAGGTAGATAAGATAATCAATGCTTTTTTGCTTTCATTTTGAACATAACTGTATCTTTTGAAATACTTTCACTGGGAGTGTATTTTTTTTAAACTTTTTTTTTGTTTTCACAAAAGGATAAAATTAAACCTAGTTAAGGGAGGAAAAAAGAAAAGAAACTGTATAAGAGCTGTTGAGAGTGTAGAGAAACATCTATTTAGAACACACTTATGGTGTGGGATGTATGGATGTGTCCAAATTCTTGCAGCTAGTATTTTCTGTTTAAAGATCAGTAAACTCATGATGATGATCCACCTTGATAAATTCAGTCCAGTATATATTTTTATATATTATGGATTTAAGTTCTGAATTTATGTTGACATTTTTTTGTGAAACAAAGAAAATTTTCATTTTTTTTCTCCCGGCACAAGCTTGTGTTAGATGCTGAAAGCTGGTCCAAGGGAGGCAAAACAGTCAGCAATTAGCAAGGCTCACAAAAGAATGAGCGTCTTCATTTCAGTAAGGCTTTGATTCTTTTTCTTTGATCCTAATTTCACAAGGTGAAATAACATCTCACTTTACTTTCTTTTAAGGCTAGTAAAAGAGAAGAAGAGCATTTTTAGAGTCTTTTTCTTCAAAAAATACATGTCCTAATATCTTGGGGAAGGGGCCATCTTATAAATGGATGAACCATGATTTGTGTGTCCAGCTCTTGCTCTCCTTCCCTTGACTTCTGGTTCTTGTGAGAGGCCCTTTCCTTCTTTGGCTGCTGGTATGAGCAGGCAGCCAAGATCTGGACAGTCATAGTTCTGAGTTGGGATGATCATATTCTGATACCAACTTCCACACAAGTGGACTGTGACAGAGGGAGTGATGTGGAGTGAGTTCTTAGGAAATGTTCCCAAGAAAACTGCAGAGGAAAGTTGAGGAGGAGGGAGCTGATACAGAGAAGAGAGAAACAATGCAAAGATGCAGTGTCGCGAAGGTAGAGAGCCATGACAGGGTCCCCAGGACCACCCACCAATGGCTCATGGCTCACTCAGTTTCCACATGAATTTTTACTGGTGGCTATGTTTTATTATAGCGGAGGGATTCCAAGCAAAATCGGCAAAGAGAAAATGCACTGAAGGCAAAGTCAAAAGAATGTGAGGTTTGTGCTTTCAAGACTCATCTCCCAGAGTCCCACAGGATGCTTTTAATTTCTGAGGTTAAAGGAATTGTGACGATTTTTGAAACATTGCCAAACCGTGAGAGTTCATTCATCAGAGCCTCGGGACTGCATGACATGACAGGGACTGTTCACACGGGCACCATCTGCCCAGTACACACCCAAATCCCAAGCTCCTGAAGGAACAGCGGGTATGTAGCATAGACCACATTATTTGTCCAAATGGACTAGGTAGGGTCATTTTTATCGGACAGTGATGGACGCTGTCCTGGTGTTCATGTCCCCAAACACTAGCCCAACACCAGCCGTGAGCAGAGCCTCCTGAAAGCCAACAACTTCCTTTCGCTATGTCCTCTCTTTTCTGTACAGCTACTTTGGCTCAATTCCACAGGAAAGCCCTGAGTATTGTGGAAGCCATAATTCACTTTTTGGCCAAGACAGCTAGAGTCTATTTCCACAAGTGTCAGCCATTGTTTAAAGGACACCTGGCAGGGAACAGATTTCTAGGCACGTCTGGAGATCTGTGTGTGCACAGCCAAGCTGATTCCAGCTGCCTGAGGGTCAGACCTCCAACAGAGATGCAGGTGCTGACTGTAGGGGATGCCAGCTCCCTGGAGAGTCAAGCTTGAGCCATGGGCTTGGCTTGAGGGAATACAGGTGAAGGTTGACAGCTTCTGCAGGCACCTGTCCAGGGATTTTACACACTGAGCCAGGGTTAGAGAAACTGCCCTTCTGAGGTGGTCATGCAGGCAGAATGCTAGCCTCCAACTGCCTATAGCCATACTCTACCATATATAGAAGACCTTTCGGCAGCGGCGGAAAATGAAATGAGAGAAAAGTCAAGAGACAGGGCTACTGGGTCCTGTTTGCAGCCATGCCTAACATCAGTCAACTCCACTAGTTTGCCCTCTCAGTCATTGAAAATGCCCCTACCCTGCTCCTTCCGGTATTCTTTCTGCTGGTTTAGCTTAGCTTTGTGACTTGTATCCATTCAAAAAGGCTTTGATTCTATATTGCATAGACCATTTATGGTATCTAATGAATCTGGTATATCATGAGTACCTGGTTCAAAGATGGTTGAAATTAAATTTTTATTTCTTCTGAAGATAGAAATAGAAATTAGTATCTATATTAATAAATCTGGTACACCTAAGTTACTTCGTAATGCAGATTTTGACAAGCTATGGCCAAATCCACCATTTCTATCCTTATCCATACTCTCCCCTCCAAGCCATTATTTGGAAGATCTATTTACATTTTAAATGTCTGGGGAAAAAGAGAATATTTTATGGTACATAACAATCACAGGACATTCAAAATTCAGTGTTCACAAGTAAGGATTTTAATTTCATGAATAAAATATATGTGGAAATTTATATTCTTTCTTATTATCTCCATACAAACACAATACCCCCAATTTTGTCTCTTGGCCAATGAAGCCTGAAATATTTATAATTGTGACCTTTTCAAAAAGTATTTGCTAATCTCCATCTTTGAAAACAATGAGAAGACAAGACTAACATTTTTGAGGGAAGGCCTGTGTTCTATTATTATTATTAACAACATGTAAAATAGTTCTTAGAAAGATTCTCTAAATAGAAACATATAGGACATTGAACTGGCAAAACAAGATGACATGTAGTAAGAGGGAGGCTTAATGAGCCACTGCCAATCACTAAATGGACTTTCACAGTGAAGGTTTGAAATCAATTAATGTAATTATCTGCTTGCCCATCAGAGAACAGGATGTGATTAACCTCCTTCTTGTGAAATTTAGAGAAGCCGTCTGTTGAGGACGTATATAAGATATGTAAATATAAGATTCTGACAGCCTAAAAGGCAAAGATCCTGTAATTAATGACTATTTTAAAAGCATCTCTGAACTTCTGAGTCACCAGCCCCAGTTTGTTTAGGCTTTACCCTGATAAACACGTGAGTTTTTGGTCAATTGTTGCAGAGAATGGGCTATGTCAGCAAAAGAAGAATAGGAAGATGAGATAAATGTAGGGATCTTGGACTCTGGTAAACTTCAGAAGAGGAAGAGCCTGTGTGTGACACCCCACTGGGGGTGTGTGCATGCTGAGAGCTGTATGTAAAAGTGAGACAGGGGAAAAAATAGTTACATTCAATATATGGAAAAGGGCCCCAAAATATATGTAGAAGATACCAAGGAAATTTGTCTCATTTCACAATTTTATCTAAGGACCAGGAGGGACTGTTCATGATCTATAACAAAGAGGAACCAGTTTCTCAAGGAACTTTCCCTGATGCAGTAGAAATGTCATTCAAAATCTTTTTAATTTTTTAAAAATATTTTATTTTATTTATTTATTTCAGAGAGAGAGAGAGAGAGAGAGCTATAGGAAGGTAGAAAGAGAAAGAGACAGAGAATGGGCACACCAGGGCCTCCAGCCACTGCAAACAAACTCCAGATGTGGGTCTTGGGGAGTTGAACCTGGGTTCTTTGGCTTTGCAGGCAAGTGCCTTAACCACTAAGCTATCTCTCCAGCCCCCCATCTTCATATAAAGAATTTCTTCAGTCTTAGATTCAAATTCCAAACTTGAGGATTCTGTATAGTTCCCTCAGTACACAGACACACACAGACACACACACACACACACACACACACACGGATATAATACCCAGAAAAATAGAGAGCGCTTGCTCTGCGGCCATCATTCCGCATGCCATCATTTACCTATAGGGCTCTCCAGTCACCACAAGTCATTACACTTCGTGTTAGCTTGCATTCAGTCTTCAATGTGTGCTTATTGCTACATCCATTCTCACCAAGGCTGACCTGACAAACAAGCAAACTGAAACCGGGCTTAGCATTGTCAAGACAGATAATGCTGTGGACATTGTCACCTACTTATTAAGGGTCAGGCTCTGTGCTAAGTAGTTCACAAGCAATACTTCACATATTCTTCCATTCACCCTATGTGGTAGGTATTCTATCTTTCCCATTTGAGGAAACAGTAGCCCAGAGAGGTTAAGTAATTTTCCCCAAATCACCTCAAGGGATGTATCAGAACAAGGTTAGTAACCCTGACTTCCTCAAGGCTCAGTTCTCAATCAGTGGGATTAAAAAAAAAAAAAAAAAAAAAACCTCCATATAAACTGTGTATGGTGGCTCACGCCTTAATCCCAGCATTTGGGAGGCAGAGGCAGGAGGATCGCCATGAGTTCGAGGCCACACTGAGACTTCATAGTGAATTCCAGGTCAGCCTCGGCTAGAGTGACATCCTACCTCGAAAAACAAAACACAAACAACAACAACAACAAAATCTGAAAAAACTCAAGCAACCCCCCCCCAAAAAATTCCATATGACATCACAGATTATCCCCAGGTGATAGTTATCACTCTACTGTCTGCTGTTGAAGGTGGTTAACCTGTACCTTCTAGGCAAATATTCCACCCAGGAGGAAAGAGCAGAAACTAGAGATGTGGACCATGAAGTAGGACCTTCACAGCGATGGCAACAGTCTTTCTGGGCCAGCCATGATGAACCACATGGAGCAGTCGTCATGGAAACCAAGGTTAGAAGAAAGCCATTTGTGGAAAGCTGGGAAAGTCACAGAAGGGCTGGGCTTGATGGGCCACAGGTTTAGAGAATCCGTTATCGCTGAGCTTTTAGTACATTGGCTTCAGGTGATCATATTTTGTTTGTTTGTTTGTTTGTTTATTTATTTGAGAGCGACAGAGAGAAGGAGGCAGAGAGAGAGAGAGAGAGAGAGAGAGAGAATGGGTGCGCCAGAGCTTCAAGCCTCTGTAAACGAATTCCAGATGCATGCGCCCCCTTGTGCATCTGGCTAACGTGTGTCCTGGGGAATTGAGCCTTGAACTGGGGTCCTTAGGCTTCACAGGCAAGAGCTCAACCGCTAAGCCATCTCTCCAGCCCCAGGTGATCATATTTGCTGGAGATGTGGAGTGAACACATTGGTCAGTGCTCTTCAAAGAAACCAAACCAAAAGGCAATAGGCAGATAAATATGCAGATGGGTAGGTAGATACTATGACATATTTTCTTGTTATAAAAACTTTTTAAAATTTATATTATTTTATTTGGGGGCAGAGAAAGAGGGAGAGAGAGAGAGAGAGAATGGGTGCACTGGCACCTCTGGCCACTGCAAACAAACTCCAGACACACAGATCCACCTTGTGAATCTGGCTTATGTGGGTTCTGGGGAATCAAACCTGAGTCCTTTGGCTTCACAGGCAAATGCCTTACCCTCTAAGCCATCTCTCCAGCCCCTATGAGATATTTTCAAGGGTGGCTGTGGAGGCTGCAAAGTATCATGATCTTCTGTCTGCAAACTCGGGAAACCTAAAATTGTGTGGCAGAGTTCCAGTCCCAAGCCAAGGCCGGAGAGCCAGGGGAGCCAGGGATACAAGTCCTTAATGCTAAGAACAAGAGGTGCTAATGTTTAAGGACAGGAGAAAATGAACGCTGCCGTTCTCGGAGGGAAGAAATTCACCTTCCTCCATCGTACCTTCCATTCAGACCCCAACACATTGGCCAATATCTAGGAACTTTGGCGAGAATGACCTTTTTATTTAGCATACCAATTTCAAATGCTAAGCTTTTTTTTTTTTTTTTTTTTTTTTTTTTTTTTTTTTGTTCAGAACACCTTCTCAAACACATCCCACAGCACTGTTATACCGGCTATCTGGTGAACCATCTCTTCTCCAGGGCAACATGTAAAATTAACCATCACCGTATATCAAATGTGTGGAGAGAGGAGAAAAGCGGTTAGGCTTTGAGCACATGGTGAGGTGATTTTGAGACATTAATCACGAGTTAGCCAAGTGAATGTGCAACAATTTGAATGTTTGAATTTTAATTGTGGAGTCTGAATGAGCATCATTGGGATTGGTGATTAGGCAGTACGGTGGTTTGAATATAAAACACCTCTCACAGGATCACCTGTTTGCATTCGCGGTCTCCAGAGAAGTGGTGCTGCTTGAGGAGATAGTGAAACCTTTAGGAGGTGGAGCCTGGCTAGATGATGTGTGTCACTGGGCGTGGGCCTTGTGTTATAGCCCAAGCCTATTTTCTGTTCTCTCTCTTTCTCTCTCCCTCCCCCCCTCTCTCTCTCTCTGCTTCCTGTGGAAATGTGATGCCAGCTCTCCACTCTGGCATGCTATGGTTTTGCTGCCATAAAGCACTCTACCCTCTGGATCTGTATGCCGAACAAGACCCTTTCGTTCTGTAAGCTGCTTCTAGTTGAGAATTTGTTCACAACATTGAGAAAGTAATTACACAGAAAGTTGGTACGAAGAAGTGGTACCATGGCTGTGATAAACTTAACCATTCTTTGTTTTTTTTTTTTGGAACTAATTTGAAAGAGGAATGTGAAATACTTTGGGACTTTGAACTAGAGAAGGTTTATAATGTGCTAAGCAGAGGTTAAAGGGCCATTCTAGTGGGAGGTTGAAAGACCAGAATGCGAGACAAATGTGGGCTGTGAAGAACAGGCTAATGATAACATTTCAGAGGGGAATAAGGACTACCTTGTGAATCAGACTAGATGCAATTAATGTGATAATTTGACAAAGAAATGGCTGTGCTCTGATCATCTCCTAATAATTTGAATGAAATTGAATTTAAAAGTGGTGAACTGGGATGGAGAGATGGCTCAGCAGTATCCACATAAAGCCAGATGCACAAAGTGGTACATGCATCTGGAGTTCATTTGCAGTGGTTAGAGGTCTGGGTGCACCCATTCTCTCTTTCTCTCTCTCTGTTTGTCTCTCTTTTCCCTGTCTCTCTCTCCTTGTAAATAAATAAATAGGTAATAAATAAATGTAATAGACTAATGTGTTTGGCAGAGGAAATTTTAAGGCAGAAAACATTCAGTTGTGGTGTGGCTTCTGTTAACTTCTCTTATTCAGATATACAACGAAGAGATCAAAATGTAGAGCAAAAAAAAAAATGAGTAATGTGAAGTTTGGCTCAGAAATAAATGTGAGCAACTTGAAAGTGCTAGTCATGGAGATTTCAGCCACTTTGGCTATAATTCTTAAAGAGAAATAAAGGAATGTCTATTGCTCTGCACTGGGGCAATGAGAAAGAAGTCCTGAGGGAAAGACTCAAGTCCATTAAGGGCTCGAGCTAGGAAAGAGTTTCGTCTGCTCCAAAGTCAGCGTACAGAGGATGCTCCAACTGTGGTCCAAAGCTAGGCTTCATCTCAAGCTGGCAGCCAAGCTTAGCAGCATCATCCATGTGGCACTGGTTTTTGGAAGCATAAAAAAAACCATGGAAAATGGAAGGGATCATCAAGCATTCCGCTAAGGTTCCAGAGAGCCCCTCCCACAAGATCAGAGTCCTGCAAAAAGGCCATGCAAGGCCACTGCGTGTAGCTGTGAAGGTGAGCCCTACTTTGCAGTGGAGACCCCAGAATATTGTTGATGAAAAGACTACAGGCCATCCACCAGGGAGGGATGCAGGCTTGGGATGGATCTCTCCCAGAAGAGAGGTTATAAGCAGCACAGTGGGAGGGGTGGAGCCACCAAAACTTTCTGGAATCCAGATGATTTCCTCACTAATGGTACTGGGACACGAAGCTGCAGGATTTGATGTTTGATTTTGTGGGCTTTTTGTCTTACTTTGGTCTAGGCTTTCTAATCCATTTTGGGATGGGAACGTTTATCCTGTGCCATTATATGTTGGAAGTGTGTAACTTGTGTTTTGACTCTATAGGACTCACGGTTAAGAGGCTCTCTTGAGTCTCAGATGACACTCTGGCATTGGCCTTCTTGATGGTATTAGGACTAGTCATGACCACAGGTTCTGTTACAGTTGGGCTGAGAGCATTTTGTATCATGAGATGGCCATAGAGCCCATGGGCGTCAGCAGCAGAATGCAGTGGTTTGAATGAAAACTATCTCCCACAGGCTCATGATTTTTAAACTCTTGGTCCCCAGGAAAATGGCAGCATGTGAGAAGGTTGTGGAAACTTTAGGAAGTGGAACTCTGCTGGAGGAAGTAAGTGACTGTGGCCTTGAAGTGCCACAGTGCCGCCTGCTTATTGTTCTCCCTCTGTGGCAATGTGGTGCTCTCTGCCATGCCTTTCCCACCATGCACTGTCCTCTACTACTCTACTATTGGTCAGGTCTTTGTTCACAGAAACAAGAAAATATCTGATATATATATATATATATATATATATATATATATATATATATATATCATATATAATATGCACACATACTAAAGGTGAGATCATGGAATACATGGAGAAGAAACTAAAGATCACATTTTTCATGGAAACCAGGTTTTGCTATGGGAGGAGGATAAAAATCTAGCAATGAAGATAAGGGGACTCATTCACTAAGTTTGTAGAAGAAAGTAGAACACTGCCATGGAAACCAAGAGTGGACCAGGAAGAAGCCATAGAGAAGTTAGGAGGAAGAACACTGGACATAGCATCTGAGAAGCTGGAGCTCACTGGTGACACTTGAGAAAGACTTCAACAACACAGAATGTGTAGCAACTCTCTACAGGACTTAGGTAGGACTGGGGAGGTGATTAGTATGAGTCCTTAGCTTAGGAGTTTGGGCACCAAAACAAGAGAAACTGGAGTGTGCCAGTACAGCACACCTCTTATTTCATAATAAAGAACAATACAAAATGATTCATCTAAGAGAATTCCCAGCAAATATTTTCTGGAACCTTTATAATCTTTTGTGGAAGAGAAATTGGAGGTAGAAATGTGGATTTTTTTTTACTACTGCAGACTGAACTGCATAATTCCCTATTTCTGAGTTGCCTTTCCATCAGCATTAACTTTACATTTTCCTTAACTTGTCATCTTTCTGTGCTGACAGTAGGAAGAGAAAAAAACATGCTAATTGAGGAAGATAAAAGTGGAATTTCTAAGACCGTCGATCTATGTGATTTCTCTGGCGGCTTTTCATTGGCAACAGAGTGTCTAATGTTCAGGGACAAGAGAATTCAGACCACAGGGTGCCTGCTAGCTGTCTGGAGGACAGAATCCCGCTTTTGCATGCATTTAAATGAGCCCAGAAGTAGGTTATGTGATGAAAAATGGTGCAATGTGCTAGAGCTCTACATTGTGTAAATGACGGAGGGGGATTTTGGACACTAAGGGTGGAGCGCATAATGGCATTAGAAAATTACTACTGGGAGACATGATATATTTTCCTGATGGGCGATGCCAAGGCGGCAGGTTGTTAATTGTGTAAAGTAGGTAAGGGAATAACTTCTTTCCTTGTCGTGTTCCAAAAATGCTTAGGCTTGCAAAAGGAAAATTTGGCATCAATTTCCATTCATTTCAAAGGATAAAAGAAAAGGCTAATGTAGAGAAGTATTGATCTTTGGAAAGGTCAGGAACGGATTCATAGGTCAACGTGTTACTTTGGCACAGCTAAGATGCTATGTGAGGGGAACAACCATGGGAAGAAAAAACAAAACACAAATGTACTTTGCAAGCATGCAATCAATACCATTTATTGCTTTTGTTTGTAAAGAGTGGTACAACATCATATACATGTGCATGCATGTGTGTGGAACATCACATATATGTGTGTGTATACACCTGTGTGTAATATTACATATGTATACATGTACACACACATGTGTAATATAACATATAATTCACATATATGTGTGCTTGCATGTGTAAAATTTAATATTACATATGTATAGACACATGTGCATGCATGTGTGTAATATAACATTGCATATGTCTCTACAGGTGTGCATGCATATGTATAATTTAACATTACTTATGTATATATGCATGTGTATGAAAGTGTGTAATGTATATATAGATACATGAGTGGACGTGTATGTATGTTCATATATGTATACTCTGTGCATACACACTTAGAGAATGTTATCATTCACTTCAGACAATCAATTCAGCAATTGTAAGAACTAATTATGAATATCTCTACTTCACTGTGTAGTCTTAAAGTTAGGAAAAGAAAGAAGCAGAGAAGGGGAATGGGGATAAAAAGAGGGGCACAGGAAAGACATGAGAAGGGTGACATGATGGCGATATGAACCAGAAAGTAAGAGTGAAAGAGAAAGTTACAGATGATGAGGGAGAGAGAAGTAGCAAAAAGTTGGTGTGGTAGAGAATACTACTACTGAAGTTAAACACATGTCCAGTGGGTGTCGCCACCCCAGGGACATTGTGAAGAGTTAAGAGAGGAAACATGAACAGAATGATGAGCAAGGTGGCCTCACCAGTCCAGTCTCCGACTTCAGGGTCGAGCCTGCTCATTGGAGACCTGTGCTCCCTCACACACTGTCTTCGATGGGTTAAGAGCACAAGAATAAGGATAGTTCAAGGTCGTTGCCCTTTAAAATTTAGACTAGCAGTTTAGAACAGTCTTGCAGAGCTTGAAATGCATTTGGTTTCGTTTTTCAAAGTTTGCGAGTTTTTACGTGTGTGCGTGTATGTGCATGTTTGCATGTATGTGGGCTCACATGTGTGTGTGTGCGCATATGGAAGCCTGAGGTTGACATTGAGTGTCTCCATTGGTCACTCTCTATTTACGGAGGCAGGTCTCTCACTTGAATCCAGAGCTCACACGTTCGGCTGGTCTAGCTAGCCAGCTTGCTCCCGGGCTTCCTATCTCCACCTTCCCAGGGCTGAGATTTCGGGCAGTTGTCAAGGCCTCCTTGCATTTATGTGGGTGCTGGGAATCTAAATTCTGATTCTCATGCTTACCTGACAAGCGTTTTATCCACTAAGCCAGCCCTCCACGGATTATTTTTTAAATAAAATTTTACTTTCCTTAAGGATAATTAAGGTTTCTTCTTTTTATTTTATTTTATTTTATTTATTTACTTATTTATTTATGGAAAAGACAGACAGAGAGAGAGAGAGGGAGAGAGAGAGAGAGAGAGAGAGAGAGAGGGATAATGGGTGCACCAGGGCCTCAAGCCACTGTAAGCAAACTCCAGAGGCATGCACCATCATGTGCATCACTCTTAGGGAGGTTCTAGGGAGTCGAACCTGTGTCCTTAGGCTTCTCAGATAAGTGCCTTAACCACTAAGCCATCTCTCTAATGTTTCTTGTTACATGTGAAGAAATGGCTGCATTTTAGAGAATGATGCTTGTCTTAGTAACTCCAAATGTCATTATAGAAGTTAACTGAAATTAGTTCCTTTCTTTCCTTGTATGCTCAGGTTCTGCCACCTGTTTTGTACTTTATTTTTGTTTACATAGTAAACAATCCAGTTAGGTATTATTATGTAGTAATATTAATATATTACTACATAATATGTAGTATATAATACCAGTAATATATGTAGTAATAATACCTAACTGGATCCATCCATCCATCCATCCATGCCTGTTTTATGGCTTTGCTTGAACAGTACCTTAGGATTCTCGAGGAGGCATGTTGATCTCTGACCTGGCTCACCTATATGATCCCATCTGAATCTTGAACTAAATCCATTAGCATGTTGAATACGATAGTTCAACTCTAGCCTCCTTGCTAAACATGGCTACACATATTATTCTACACATTATCTAATTCTTAAAGCGTTGTTCTGTATTTTCTATGACTGACCATTTTCCACACTGACCATGAACTTCAGGAGTATTTTATATGTATAGATGTATTACATATATTCAAATATACTTTCTCCTCTTTAAGTGCTCTTGTGTTACAAGTTTCATGAACATGACAATCCTGCCCTCCATTAGAGGACTTCCACAAGATAAGCTTGTGCCTGTTTTGTCTTTGTGCAGTACTTTTAGACAACAGAGCTTGAAATAATTCCTAAGACAAAATTGATTATAACAACCCACTCAGAACAGTAGATACATGAGATATATGACATATATTATATAAATCTCATATATCTATATATTATATATATGTCATATATCTACATATATCTACATATATATGTATATATATATATATATATATATATATATATATATATATATACACACACATACACACATATACATATATTCCCATGCTTTGTGGCTGAATTCTTACTGGGCCACTGAAGGCCAGCACACTAGTCTCATGCTTTATAATCCTTACTAATGAAGTTACCACATCCTACTGAGAACATTAATCAGTGTGGACTCTTCTATAATGCCCATAGGCAAATATTTAAAAAAAAGCAGAAATTGCTGTTTTCTCAGCTTCAGCTTTCTTGCCATTGTTTTGCTGTCTGCGGAATGTAACCTCTTCCTTGCTGGTCTTCCTGGGCAACTACCCTAGTGCGGGTGCTCTAAATTACAACACAGGCTTTGCGGAGGCAGTCTTAGCCACCTTTGAGGAAATGGTCAAAAACAAAGAGCAACAGAGCACTGGAATCATTAGAAGAACTTTAACCTTATGAAGATATAACAAACTCTCTGGAACCCTATAAGACTGACCAACAATTGTATCTAAGAGAGCTGATAGAAACAATGTGGAGGTCTGAAGTGATTTCACGAGCAGCTGATGTTGAATGAAAAGATGAAGCTGACATATCATCCTAGGGACTAAGTTATAATGACTGACTTCTTTCATCTTTACCTATTTGAGAGAGAAAAAGAGGGAGAGAAGAGAGAGGGTGTGCCAGGGCCTCCAGCTGCAAATAAACTCCAGACACCTGCACCACCTTGTGCATCTGGCTTACGTGGGTCCTGGGGAATCAAACCTAGGTCCTTAGGCTTCACAGGCAAGTGCCTTAACTGCTAAGCCATCTCTCCAGCCCTAAAATAACTGACTCTTCACTCTGCTCTGGTTGATGCTGACTCAGCACTTCTAGCCGCAGAAATGCATTTGTTACCCACCCTACTTAGCTTCTGCCTCCAGAGTAGGCATAGACAAAATATGGCCTGCCCTGCAGCTCCATCCCCACACCTGATTTTTATAAAGTGTTTTTAGAGCACAAATAGGTAATTTCCTTATGCCTTTTCTATAGTTGCTTTTCTACTATACCAGTAGAGTTAAGTAGCTGTGGCAAACAAAGACTATTTGGCTCCCAAATCCTATAATATTTACTCTTTGTGCCTTTATTTTGAAGGTTTTTCAATCTTTGCTCTAAAGCATAAAACCAGCACTAAAGAAATGTTTAGTTATAGGAAATACAGAGCAATGCATAATATAGATTTTGAGTCCTAGCAGAATTCAAGTTTTGCAAACTGTACACAAGGGGGCGGATCTTAGATGTCATTGCCCCCAACTTCCAACGAGCTGGAATGCCAGAAGGACATTTTGTCTTCCTTCTGCCTGAAGAGGCTGAGCCGGTGCGTTGAAAACCATAAACACAAGGCCGAGGGAGTGATTTGTTCCTTCGGGAGAACTAAGAAAGAAACTTATGTATGAGTAAGCGTAAGTGAGACTTAACGAAAAGCCCAAAACCCTCGTGCTGGGCTTTGGCCCGTTCGTCAGGAAGCGTTCTGCAGTTCTAAGTTGTTCACTTAGCAGGGACAGTCCTAGGAGAACGCTTCGGATTTGAGCTTCGCTGGACAATCAACGGCAATAAAACTTAAGCCGGGCATATGGTTTTGATCCCAGCACTTGGGAGGCAGAAGTAGGTGGATTGCCATGAGTTCAAGGCCACCCTGACACTAAATAAAACCGTTTCTTTATGTGTTAGATTTCCACGAATTTACATTTTTTTCTTTCCTACAGATACCATGACTCACTAGGATTTTACCGCTTTAAAAAAATACTTTAACAAAAAGGTGAATTTCTATATTGCATTTTGCTGGAAATCGTTCATCACAGTATTGTGTGACAGGAACTTGAAGGGTCCACAGGGAAATAGCTAAGATGAAGCGTGGCATAATTCACTATTATTCACATTTTTAAATATATTTTATTTATTTATTTATTTATTTGAGAGAGAAAGGGTTGGGGGGGAATGTGCATGCCAGGGCCTCCAGCCACTGTAAACTAACTCCAGATGCATGTACCCTCTTGTGCATCTGGCTTATGTGGGTCCTGGAGAATCAAATTGCAATCCTTTGGCTTTGCAGGCAAAGGCCTTAACCACTAAGCCATCTCTACTTTTTAAAAAAATACTTTTATTTATTTATTTGATAGAGAAAGAGGGAGAGAGAGAGAGCTAGAGAGAGAGAGAAAGAGAATGGGTGCACCAGGGCCTCTAGCCACTATAAACAAACACCAGACGCATGCATCCCCTTGTGCATCGGGGTAATGTGGGTCCTGAGGAATCGAACCTGGGTCCTTTGGCTTTGCAAGCAAGCATCTTGACCGCTAAGCCATCCTTCCAGTCCCAGCCCTCACTCGCCTTCAAAGTAATGAGTTGAGATGCGTAGGAACCCTGCTGTTATAGGACATGTCCAGTTTGGGGAAGTACTGCAATTTGAATAATTTATAAGGTAAGACTTTCTGTGGCTTCTTTTCATGGCCACTGCCTGGTTATCCATGTTGTTTAAGAATGTGAAAATGTGGAAGTAGTCCCTGACTCATAACGTGAGCGCAGCAAGCAAGCAGAAACCACACTTTGAATCCGGGATGTTCCTGAGTTTTCCCAGAGCAGGCTCATGTGGTACCATCTTGTCTCTTGATGCTGCCCGGCAGGCAAAGAGCCACAGCTGCCAGTCTGCTATGCAGTCTCGGGGGTAGCTGTTGTAGTCACCTTTCCATTGCTGAGACAAAACACCCAGCTGGCAAAAGCCGACGGCAGGAAAGGGTTTGGGCTCAGAGTCTTCAGGAATAGCTGCAGGGTGGCAGGGCAAGATGGCGGTGGAGAAGCCGGATCATCACTTCTGCAGTAGCAGGGGAAAAATAGCAAGAGAGTGAGCTTAGCTGTGGCAGGGGAGAAGCTGAGCTACAGCACCCCAAAGGCTGTCCCCAGAAACACACCTACAGCAAGGCTTGGCTTCCCAAGTTGCCACCGGCTGGGGACCAAGCATTCAAAACATGGGAGTTTTGGGGGAGGGTGCCATCTGATTCAAACTATCATAGCAGCCAACTCCTCAGTACTGGGTTGCTAAACTATTGTGTTCGGTAGGTTAAGTCTATTAAATGCATTTTTCGGGGTGTGTGTGTGTGTGTGTGCATGCATGTATGTGTACACGGTGTATATGTGTTTGCATGTTTGTAAGCATGTGCATGGAGGACAGAGATTACTGTTGGATGTCTGCTTTAATCACTGTCCACCTTATATATTGAGATAGGGTTTCTAACTGAACCTGGAGCTTACCAATTCAGCTCATCTAGGTGGGCACCAAGCCCTGGCAGTCCTCCTGTCTCTTCTCATTCGTAGCAATTTCATGGGTTCTGGGATCTAAACGCAGGTTTTCATGCTTGCAAAGCAAGCCCTTTATGAACTGACCAATCCCTCGAGGCCCTTAAGTACATTTTCACATGTTTTAGCTTGTGTTGGGCTGTGGACTCATCACAAGTGGAGCTTCATTACACACGCACACACACACACACACACACACACACACACACACAACATATAAATTCACTCAAACACATGGACACACTATCCTTCAGTTAACTCCTAAAACACTTTTTCAGTATATTAATTTTAAGAAAAAACAAATATTTTAAAAACATATTTATTTATTTATTTGAGAGAGATAGAGAAACACACACATGCACACACACAGAGAGAGACAGAGAGAGAGAAAGAGAGAGAGAGAGAGAGAGAGAGAGAGAGAGAGAGAATGGGAGTGCTAGGTCCTTACAGCCACTGCAAACAAACTCCAGATGCATGTGCCACCTTGTGCATCTGGCTTATGTGGGTCCTGGAGAATTGAACCTGGGTCCTTTGGCTTTGCAGGCAAGCACCTTAACCACTAAGCAATCTCTCCAGCCCTGAGAAAATGGAAATATTTTGACAGTATAACAGATTCACTGAGTTTGCTTTTTGAGAGTTTTCAGTTTTTATTATGAATTGAATTATAAACTGACAATCTCTGAATTGCATCTCTCAATGGTCAGTAAGTCCTAGAAAAAGAGTTTGAAATGAAAGCAAACTAAATGACTGAATCAGTGATTAACACCCATAATGTCTAAAGAATTCAGTTATTTTTTTTTCACTGAGGCCAATCATTACCTTTTTTAGTTCCTGTTTCTGCTTATTCTTTATTATGTAGCCTTATGGGGTTCTCAATATATTTTCAGTTCTAGGCATTACCACCAAACAGACCAATTTCTTCCGTGGGCTAATGGGATAGAAGGTCCCAGTCTAGATGAGGAGCAGAAAAACAGATCATTTTATACAAAGATTTTCTCAGTCCCATATTTTTGTCTCAATGAGTAACATTAAGGTAATATTTGCATTATGTCTTGAACATGCCATTTCTTTTGCAATCCAGGTAAACATACCCTCAATGCTGTACTGCCTACGTGAAAGTCATTTTCAAATAACTGAGTTGCTGTTTTTACTGTGATGCATGACCTCTGAGGTGAGACAAGAACCGATGGTGCTGATTGTCAATAAGACCAGGGCATTATGCGAGAATTAGGCTTTGTGCTATCTGATGTGTTAATGAACCCTTTAATCCAGCAAGTTATCAAGGTAATAGTTTTTGCCAGAGATGTAAATAAAGGCGATCTTTGTCTATAGTGAACAAGATGCTGGACCAGATGACCTGTTCTCTTCCATCCACATGAATAACTCCAAGTCACTGCTTTTAATTCTTGGGGCAGATAAATTTTCAGCCATATACTGTTGCCCTGTAGTTGAGAAAATGGGGAGCCATCACTTTATGAAACGCAAATAATTTGGATTTTTGCAGAGGCATATATTCCAAAAGAGCTTGCTTTGGCCAGGTTATTCAATAGAAATGTTTGAGAATTATATGCTATCTAACTTAAATATTCCAAAAAGATGGTTACACTATTGAGAGTTCAGAGACCATCATTATCATAAAATAGTCATTTAATAAGTAATTGTTAGCATCCCTTATATGCCAAGCCAAGCATGCCGTTGAACTCTTGGAAACAAAGGGTAATGAGAAACTCGTGGTCGTTACTTGTGAAAAAGAAATTTACAAACAAATAAAACAATTAGAAATTAGAATGAATGTGAAGTATAGTTAACGCTGTGCTGCTTGCTCTAAGTAGTAAAGTGTACTGGACTGGGCTTCCACTTCAGATAGATTAGTTTGTTCAAGTCTTCCTACGAAAGTCAAATCTAAAAGGTGTAGTTGTGGGAAGGGTTGGAAAGGACAATCGCTCCTGGCTGAAGGAGTGGCCTGCAGAGAGGACCTGGGAAGTGCTGAAGCTCTGAAGTTGTTCTCGTATAGCTGGATGCTTGTGGACAGAGCAAAAGAAAAAAGGATGGGCTTGTACCATAGACCAAATGATAGGACTGATTGATGCACAAAGTTGTAGAAAGATTTCAAGCAGAGGGTCTACATGATCTGTTTTGCAGCTGTATTTATTCAGTGATTTACTTCTATTAAATTTTTAAGATATTTTTATTTATTTGCAAGCAGATAGAGACAGACATAGAACAGATAGAGAGAATGGGCATGCCGGGGCCTCTAGCCTCTGCAAATGAACTCCACATGCATGTGCTATTTTGTGCATTCAGCTTTATGTGGGTGCTGGGGAATTGAGCCCCTGTCATTAGGCTTTGTAGGCAAGCAAGCACCTTAACTGCTGAGCCATATCTCCAGACCCATTTTTTTTAGTTTTTTAAAAAATATGCTCATGTGTATGTATGTGCTTGTGTATGTGCACTTTCCTGTGTATGTGGATGTGCACATATGCACATTTGCACGTGGAGGTCAGAAACAAACCTTGAGTGCCTTTGTCAGGAATGCCATCCACTTTTTAAAATATATATATATTATTTATTTATTTATTCATGAGAAAAAGAGAGAATCAGCACGCCGGGGGCTCCTACCCCTGCAAATGGACTCCAGACACCTGTGCAGCTTTGTGCGTCTGGCTTCTCTGGGTACTGGGGTGTCAAACCCGACTGTCAGGCTTTGTAAGAAAGCCATTTTATCCACTGAGCTATGTCTCCAGTCCCCACCACACATACATCTGATGAAACAGGGTTTCTTACCACACCTACATCTTATGAGGCAGGGTTTCTTGTTGACTGGTAGCTTATCAATCAGGCAAGAGCTGCTGGCCAGCCAAGCTTGGGTATTCTCCTACCTCCTCCTCCCTAGTACTGGCATTGTGGGTGGACATCACCATATCCAACATTTTACATGGATGCTGGGCACTGAACCCAAGTCCTCATACTTACAAAGCAAGCGCCACTCTTACAGAGCCATCTCCCTATTCTCTGGTAAATATCTTAGAAGATAGTTCTTGCTTCTGATAAGATGTAATATAACTGAATGTCAACACTGGGGAGAAGAACATGTTTAAGATTTGCTGTGTTCTAAGAGCACTGTTCTGTGTCCTAGAGCAGGGTGGGAGAAGAAGACAGGAAAACAATTAGACTTATGTGATGTTTAATCAGAGGTGGATGTGTGTGTGTGTGTGTGTGTGTGTGTGTGTGTGTGTGTGTGTGGTGATAGAAAGGAAAGTGTCAAATGTTTTAAATACTTGAACAGGTATGTGAAAAGTTAGCTCCTTGTGTGTTTGATTACATGTGTGTATGTGAGTTTGGTCTTTGTGTATCCATTTTCTTTATTACTACTCTGTTTTCCTACTTGTTTTGTTCTTGATAAATGGCTTTTTATTTTATTACATTGAGAGGGTTACTGCTCTATTAAATTACTTTCTTTTTTAATTGAGGACAATATGAGTTTATAAGCATATTGACTTAGATAGACTTTTATTACATTTGGACCTCCTTAACCTGTTTAATTGCATGATGTCATTACAAAGGGTTTGCAGATTCTATCTGAATAATGTTGAACTTTGTGATAATTGGCATCATTTGACACCTCTTCTCAGAAAACTATTCAGACATTTTATCTCTCTTTTATCTTTTGTATAAGTACTTCATGTGTTTTATGATTTCAATCTATTCAGTCATCTTATCTCACATTCTTTGATAAAAATAAATTGGACAGATACCAAAAGTTTGTTATGACACTTTCTGACTATTTTGTCTATCCATTTGCAGGTATGACATGATGAATAAATTTGCCAAGTGCGTCTGTACAGATTCTATGATTTTCTTTTGCTCAAAGAGTCTTGCATAATATTTGCATCAATATGAAAACATGTTTAAACTGCAAACATGCAGATATTAAGAATATAGGTCTTGAAGCACATGTTATTTTTGAAACATGTGATGTTGAGAATATTTGGGCATACTATGATTCAAAGTCCCTGCTTTTATGAAAATTATATGCCTAGTACTGTGTGTGGCATATTATAAATGCCAGATAGCTGTTCATTGAATAAATTAGAGGTGTTCTTGAAGTAGTGATCATATGAGGATATTACCAGCTACCTATTTGTGTTAATGATGATACTATAAAAAGAATTCTCATCTTAAAAACTATAAGTGGACAGCAAGATATAGTGAGATACTATTCTTCAATAAAAGACATTAAGAATCAAAGCACTTCAAAAAGTCAACAAGTAAACCAGTACAATTTAAAAACTGGCAAAGAACTAAGTAGAAATTTCTCCAAACAAGGAATACAATTGGCAGTAAGGGGCTGGAGGGATGGCTTAGTGATTAAGGTGTTTGCCTACAAAGCCAAAGGACCCAGGTTCTATTCCTCAGGACCACGTTAGCCAGATGCACAAGGGGGCGCATATGTCTGGAGTTCATTTGCAGTGGCTGGAGGCTCTGGCGCGCCCATTCTTTCTCTCTCTCCCTCTTTCTCTCTGTCAAATAAATAAATAAAAATTAAAAAATTTAAAATGTCAGTAAGTACATGAAAGGTGCTCAATATCACTAATTATTATTAAGATGAGATCAAAACCACGATGAGATGCCAACTCATACACATTAGGATGGCTACAGTTCAAAAGTAAAACATAAAATATCACAGGCAAGGTTGTAGAGAAATGGGGACCTTTGTGCATTGTTGGTGGAAATGTAAAATGATGAAGCCACCGTAAAGAGAAATTTGGTAGTTACTTTAGAAAATAAAAATATAGGGCTGGAGAGATGGCTTAGCTGTTAAGCGCTTGCCTATGAAGCCTAAGGACCCGTGTTCGAGCCTGGATTCCCCAGGACCCACGTTAGCCAGATGCACAAGGGGGCGCATGCGTCTGGAGTTCGTTTGCAGTGTCTGGAGGCCCTGGCGTGCCCATTCTCTCTCTATCTGTTTCTTTCTCTCTCTGTCTGTTGCTCTCAAATAAATAAAAATAAAACAAAAAATAAAAAATAAAAATATACCAGGCATGGTAGTGCATGCCTTTAATCCCAGCACTTGGGAGGCAGAGGTAGGAGGATCACTGTGAGTTCAAGGCCAGTCTGAGACTACATAATGGATTCCAGGTTAGCTTGGGTTAGAGTGAGACACTACCTTGAAAAACCAAACAGAACAAAAAAAAAAAAAAAAAGAAAGAAAAATATGACAGCCAAGTGATTTAACAATTCCACTTCTGGGTATGTACTTAAAATCAACCAAAAGCAGAATGAAGAAATATGTGTACATGCAAGTATTCATATTAATAGTAGCATTATTCACCGTAACCAAAGCGTGGATAACTCAATATCCATTGACGGATGAATAGATAAGCAAAATGTATTACATTGTGTTACTTTCCCTTGATGCAACAAATATCTGAAATAAACCACTTAAAATATTGAAGATTTATATTGGCGCATGGTATCAGAGGTTGGTTGGGTTCATTGCTTCGAACCCGAGGTGAGGCAGAATGCCATGGGGGCAGAAGCTGCTCATAGTAGCCAAGGAGCAGAGTGGAGGGCATGCCTGTGTTAACAGCTTTCTTCTTCTCCTTTTATTCCATCTAGCCTCCCAGTCTATTGGATAGCACCATCCACGTTCAGGGAGGGTCTTCCCCAACGATTCCACTACAGAAGCACCCTCATCCAGACGACCTCAGGTATGTCTCAATCCCAGCTGTTTCTCAAACCAAATAAACTAGCAATCAGGCTCAACCATTACATAGCTATATGCAGTGAAATATTCATCCTTAAGAATGAGAGAAATGCTGACATTCTATCTCTCATAGGTGAACCACAAAGGCATCATACTGAGTAAACTAAGCCAGTCAGGCAAGAATAGATATTACACAATTCTATTTTTGCAAGATACTCAAAGTAGTCAAATTCATAGAGATAGAAAGTAGAATGGTTGCTGCCAGGGGCTGAGAGTAGGGAGCGCAGAATGAAGAGTTATTGCTTAATGTATATAGAAGGTTAGTTGTACAAGGTTAAGATAAAAAAAATATGTTGAGATATATGGTGCTTAGGCTTCACAGTAATATGGATGTATGGGCTGCTTACTTTTGTTGAGTTGTGAACTTGAATATGGATAAGGTGATAAATCTTAGAACATGTGTATTTTATCACAATAAAAATAAAAACAATAAATGTTGTCATGCTACAACATGGACAAATTTCATAAAAACATTATTCTAAGTACAGGAAATCAGTCATAGAAGACCACATATTATGTGAAAGATCCAAATAAGTAAGTCTATAAACATAAAATATATTAATGACAAATATGGTTAAACCAGGATCCTTTAGTACATGACACAGAAGAGGCTTCTGTGACAAGTGAGATTCTACATGCATTTCCATTGTAAAAATGGCAGTATCTCTCTGGAAGTAGCAATGCATTTCATTATTATTTGAAATGCCGGCAGTAGTGGTTGTCCTATTGAATATAGGGGTCATACTGATGTAATAATATAAACAAGGACAGGAGAGATGGCTTAACAGTTAAAGCACTTGCCTGCAAAGACAAACAAAGGACCCAGTTCAATTACCCAGGATCCATGTAAGCCAGATGCACAAGGTGTTGCATGCATCTGGAGTTTGTTTGCAGTGGCTAGAGGCCCTGGGATACCCATTATCTCCCTCTCCCTTTCAAATTAATTAACTAAAAGCAAAACAAAGAATAACATAAAATAAGACTTAAGTCCAGTACAAAAGCATAAAGATGGGAAAATGAAAGACAAAGAGAGAGCGAGAGAGACAGGATGAAAACAGAGACCTGAATAACAAAAGGCAAATTATAGAAAATATGGAAATATGTTAACCCACAACTAGTTCTTTAAAGGTTCAATGTAGTTTCATATGCATATTTAAAAATAAATACTTTTCTCTGTATCTTTCATGTTATCAACCTCTTCTATTTTTTCAATTTATATTTTAAGAATAGCCCTTTTTTCATGTATTTTACAGAAATTCCTCTTCATTGGTGTCCCAAATAAAGAGGAATCTCAATAATAATGCTGGATTCTGCCTTTAGCTCCATCTCTTTGCATCAATCATCTTTCCTTTCTCTTCCTTTCAAAGCTAGAGCTACCTGAGAAATTATTTCACAGTCCTCCTTATAACTGACAGACCCATCACTCTGCTGTTGTGCCCTGACTTCTCTCTCTCAGGTTGTTTGGGTTGACCCCCTCAGAGAGAAGGAAGTGATTATTCCGTGGAGCTCATGGGGCTGAGGAAAGACTAATAGTGAGAAGTAAGGGGGACAAAAATTGTGACAGTTTGTTGAGGACCTTTCTAATAACTGTAACTATGTGACAGTCCCTGGAAGTGTCCAGGTGGAGGCTGGCCATTTGTCAGTATTCCTGGAGGAAGGATGTCAGCACTGTGGTGTCCTAACAGTGGGTTGAGGGCTCCCAGATCCCCTCCCCACCACCCAGCTCTGAGTCCAACACTGCCAGAGGACATCTTTCTCAGTTTTTCATCTCTAAATGCTAAGAAAATAAAGTATAAAATAATAATAAATAAAATAAAGTAAGTCTCCTCAGTATAACCCTCATACCCACCTTCAGGATAACTGTCTCTTCCCCTCACCCACTCTTCCATCATCCACTTTGGTTGCACTTTGTGACATCAGATGCTAGTGTTTCCAGCATTCAGTTCTGTGATTGATCTTAGCTATGTCCCTGAGACTCACTTTTAGTTTTCACATTTTCCTTTCCCTTTCTTTCTCTTTCTTTCTCTTTCTTTCCTTCCTTCCTTCCTTCCTTCCTTCCTTCCTTCCTTCCTTCCTTCCTTCCTTCTTTCTTTCTTTCTTTCTTTCTTTCTTTCTTTCTTTCTTTCTTTCTTTCTTTTCTTTAATAGAAAGCAGAGAACCTAGCCAGGCATGGTGGTACATGCCTTTGATCCTAGCACTTGGGTGGCAGAGGTAGAAGGGTCACCATGAGTTTAAGGCCACCCTGAGACTACATAGTGAATTCCAGGTCAGCCTGGCCTGGAGTAAGACCCATACCTCAAAAATAAATAAATAAGTATGTAAATAAATAAATAAATAAATAGATGAAAATAAATAAATAAAAACATTTAAAATAAACTCACACAAAAAATAATACCACACTGGGGGCTGGAGAGATGGCTTAGCGGTTAAGCGCTTGCCTGTGAAGCCTAAGGACCCCGGTTCGAGGCTCTATTCCCCAGGACCCACGTAAGCCAGATGCACAAGGGGGCGCACGTGTCTGGAGTTCGTTTTCAGTGGCTGGAGGCCCATTCTCTCTCCCTCTCTCTATCTGCCTCTTTCTCTCTGTCTGTCGCTCTCAAATAAATAAATAAAAATAACAAAAAAAAATTAAAAAAAAATAATACCACACTGGCATTAAATGAGAAGGAAAAGATTTTACCCTTACTTTCATAAAAGTCTCAGATTTCTTTTCTCATTCATCAATTTATGTAGTTGAAATACAATTTCTCACATATATCTACAACTCAGCTCAAACTTTACATTGTGTCATGTTTTTTCTGCAGGGGAGAAGAATCCCAGTTTGTTAGGTTAAAGGCATCTCATTTGATGCAGACCTTGTGAGTACTACTGCATCCCATTTTGGCTCTATTCAGCTTCCACAAGTCATCTAGTTTTTCACCCCCACCCCTGCCCCCCAGAGTGCTGCACTGTGCTCGGTGTCTTAAGATGAACTCTATTCTAGATAGCTTTTATATTCCATGTGATTAAATTCTCAACCTCCTAGCTAATATCACATACCAAGTGGAGAGTGGAAATTCTTCCCGGACAGTGGGATATCTAAGGGTAAGATTGAAATAGCTTAAGAAGTATTATTATTACTGTGTCAAATAAATGTACAGGTTTCAGACTTGTAAATTATGTGCTTTTGCAAAGATTTAATGCATGAGGGTGTGAGGGACCATATATGGCCCCGGATAATGCTCATGAATTGTGAGAAGTTGCTTACCCGCCACGTGTCCGAATGACCTCCGTTGTTAATTAGCCACGGAAGACCTGCCCTTGATGTTAAATGCTGGCCCCATAAAACCTTTCATGGCTAATGTTGCGTCAAGATTGTTATGGGTAGAGCATAGTTTGTGCAATCACTCATGCACTTTATCAGCTAGTGAGTCCGGGATAAAGTCCATGAGGCATGTAAAGGACCAGTGCAGTAACTGGTACACTGAAGGAAGCCCTTCTCCCTCTCTCCTCACCCAGCCAACTCACTGGCTTTTTTTTTTTTTTTTTTTTTTTTTTTTTTTTTTTTTTGCTTGTGCTACTCAGCAATAGATAAATATGAAATGGAATAGAAATAACACTCCTGCCATTTCCATTCTTTTGAGGTGGAAATGAGGAGTTGAGTCTTTCTTGATAGGTTTATCCTACATTATCTGTTTGAATGTGGAGGCTTTGAAGGGGGCTCACAAAACAAAAACACCATATCAGCCTTTTATACAGTCATAAAATCATTAAACCTGGAACAAATGTGTTTAGTCGATCAAATTTGCAGTTTTTCACTACCATTTTCAGTTGCTATTTTTCTTTATTCTTTTCTTTTTTTTTTATTAGCCAGGAGTCAAATGTAAGTTCTTCTATATTCTTACTATTTCTGTTACATGAGGAAAACAGGGCGGGGGGGCTGCAGAGATGGCTAAGTGGTTAAAGCACTTGCTTGCGAAGCCTAAGGACCCAGGTTCAATCGCCCAGGACCCACATAAGCTGGATGCACAAGGTGGCGCATGCGTCTGCAGTTCGTTTACAGTGGCTGGGGGCCCTGGCGTGCCAGTTTCTCTCTATCAGCCTATTTCTCTCTCACACTCAAACAAGTAAATAAATATAAATATTGAGAAAAGAACAAAAGTTACAAACACACACCACTTGCCACCACCTCTGCCCCATGAGTACCCAGACACATCTGTACACCTACCTGTAAACTAAACAGCAATTGTTGCAGACACGATTCTTTTTATGCCACTGGTAATCAGCACATTAATTCTTTTTCAAGACTATCTATATGAGAGCAGATGAAAACTTGAGAAAAAGCTATGCTTTGTGTGTATGCCCTTGCAGAGCAGGGAAGTAGGATGCATGCAGGACTGTTCTTGAGAGTAGCTCATGCCACAGTAGGTACTAGCCCTCGCTAACTCCAATAACACATCAGATTTCTAGTCTCCCGATGGCTTCAGACTTGGTGAAGTTTTGTCTTTTTTATTCTTCCAATTTCCTAGCAGTCAGAGAAGACTGACAAGTGAACTCCTGAGGCAAGAGGAAAACTGCTAAATTGTCTCAAGGAATAAAGAACTATGGCAGCACATGCCACTGTTCAATCCACTTCAGACCGCTGGAGAAGGAGTTTAACATCTTGAAAAAGGGATAAATTCTTTTAACCAACATGGCAAATAATAAAATCTAGAAATATACCCACGAGCCAAAATAGCAACGGGGAGTAGTTGCTTCTCACTCCTGCAGCTTCTTGGGAAAACAAGCACCTCTCCTCCTCTCACTTTACTCATCTATAGATCGAGCATCAGGAGGATAGAGACACCGCACTGCTAAAAGAATGGTAGACAGAAATGCCCATGTTCTGCTCTAGTCCCTGGTATCTAGGGATCCTTTCTGAAACATGAACTCTAGAGTCTGTACATCAAAGAACCTACAGTTTCTTTTGGCAAAGTAAAAATTATTGTGCTTCTCTTCTGTCTCTCTCTCTCTCTCTTTTTTTTTTTTTGCTCTCTTTCTATTTTTATAAAACCCTTACATCATTTTCACCTCTTTCAGAACACCCAGGACAGCTGCCACTTTCCACCAATACCCAAAGCTCCTGATAACCTCCCCTTTCCAGAGTTGATTGCAAATAAAATCCAGATCCAGAAGGCAATTCATTTCATTAATGCATTCATTTATACTAATACACGTGCAATTATTAAAATGGAATTTAACTCTTTCTAGGATTATTTGTACTTTTAAAATATTTATTTATTTATTGTTTATGAGAGGGAGAGAGAGAGAGAAGTAGAATGGGTGCCCCAGGACCTCTTGCCATTGCTAACAAACCCCAGATACATGAGCCATTTTGTGTACCTGGCTTTATGCCCTACTTGCATTTTCTACTTTAAGTAAAATGCTATTTGATAGTCTGGGTCTTGGGTAGGTGTTAGAGAGAAGGCTTTTTATATGGTTCTGACCTCTCTCCATCTCTGCTCTTTTTCCTCTAATAAACCAAGTTTAGCGTGGTTTTGTATTGTTTCATCAATCATTTTAAACCCTTGTATTTGAATCCTTGTATAGTAATTCCTGCATTTCATGGTCCTTAATGACAAGTGTTATGGTAGTGTGGGTACATTACCAAATATTTCAACCAGAAATCTAAACATGGATGATCATATACCTCAACTTTTGCAATAGTAGGGTTTTGTCAATCCCTACTTAATAGCTTTGATTCTGATAGTTAAGATTTAAAAAAAATTATTTAGGCAGGGACTGGAGAGATGGTCTTAGTGGTTAAGTCACTTGTCTGCAAAGCCAAAGGATGCAGGTTCAATTCCCCAGGACTCATGTAAGCCAAATTCATAAGGTGGTTGTGGTGGTTTGATTCAGGTGTCCACCATAAACTTAGTTGTTCTGAATGCTAGGTTCCCAGCTGATGGAGATTTGAGAATTAGCATCTTCTGGAAGCAGTGTATTGTTGGGGGCAGGCATATGGTTGTTATAGCCAGTTTTCCCAGGCCAGTGTTTGGCACACTCTCCTGTTGCTATGGTCCACCTTATGTTGGCCAGGGGGTGATGTCCACCCTCTACTCATGTTGTCATTTTCCCCTACCATCATGGAGCCTCCCCCTTGAGCCTGTAAGCCAAAATAAACCCCATTTTCCCCAAAAGCTGCTCTTGGTTGGGTGCTTTTTGTGAGCAATGTGGACCCGACTGCAACAGTAAAGTGGTACCAAGGAGTGGAATTGCTGCTAGACACCTGACTGTGGCTTTTGCCTTTTGGAGCTGATTTTCAAGAGGAATGTGGAAGGATTTGAAACCTTGGCCTAAGAGATGCCTTGCAGTGCTGTAAGTACAGCTGAATGGACTATTCTGATCAGAGTTGAAAGACCTAAATGCAGTAAGAACTATGGACTGTGAGGTTTGGCTTATGAGGGTGAGAAAGAGCTTTGCCTGGACTGGGCTAGCAGTTTGTGTGAGGTTTGCTTTTATGTCCATGTCCTGAGTTGTGCAGGGTTGCTTTGTGTAGAAATGAACTGGTGTCAGCAGAGGGATATGGCATAGAAAGAAGTGAAATCTTTGCCTAAACTGCTGTCCATTCACCTCCAAACCATTTGAGAGCTTACAACCTTTGAGACTAGGCCAGCTAGCCTGCACTGGATCAATAGGAGGAAGGCAGACTCTTTTGAAGGGGCCTGAGTGCTCAAGGAGTGTCCTGTTCTTCAAAGTCTGCTTTATTCCCCCCTGGATTAACAAATTGGCACCCTACCTGGTGTCGAGTATGAGAAATGCAGGAAAGAGAGGATCACTGAGTTTGCAACACAGTCTTGTGTTTTGGAAATGGACATGGGCAGTGTGAAGCAGGTTTGCTGGATGCCTGCATGGAGACCCCATGGGGCCATGAGGATGAACCGTGGGTTGCAGTGGAGACCCAGTGGAGATGCTGGGACCACAAGATGGCTGCTAAGGAAAGCTGCTGGCCTCAATGAAGTTTTCCAGGACTGTGAGTAGCCAGCTGGAGGGGTGGAATTGGAATGCCAGAGACTTGTTGCTGGTTAGAATTATCAGACTTGGAGATTTGTCACTGGCTACAGTTGTTGAGCTTGACGCTACAGAGTTTGATGTTTGCCCTGGTTGTTTTAAATCTTGTATTGGTTGAATATTTCTTTGCTGTGCCCAAAGCCATTTTTTGCAGTGTGAATGCTTATTCTGTGCTGTTATGGGTTTGGGGGGTACTTTTTGGTATTATTGCTCAGTTAAAAGATCTTGGACTATGGAGATGTTTGAAAATCATTGGGATTCGTAAAAACTGTGGGGACTTTCCTAATCTCACTTCTGGTTAGAAAAGCTTCTCTTTTCAGATGGTGGTGACTACTGGGATGACCCAAAAGGCAACATAAGGCTGAGAAGAAGGGACAGAGGAGTGTCCAGCACTGAAACATCTCACACCCTCCAAGGCTCAGGGTCCATTGCGGAAGAGGTGGCGGAAAGAATGTAAGAGCCAAAGTAAGGGTACCACTCCTTACATGCAACTATTCGGACAGAAATTGGCCTCCATATCCAAGACCTCACAGTGCCTAGCTATACCTACACAAGACCCTCACAATAGGAGAAAAAGATGATAACATCAAATTAGAAGAGAGACTAATGGAGAGAGGGAGGGGATGTGATGGAGAGCAGAGTTATGAAGGGGAAAGTGGGGGAGGGGAGGGAAATACCATGGTTTGTTGTCTGTAAGTATAATAGAAGTTGTTAAAAAAACTATGGCTGGGTGTGGTGGCACACGCCTTTAATCCCAGCATTCGGGATGCAGAGGTAGGAGGATCTCCATGAGTTCAAGGCCACCCTGAGACTACAGAGTTAATTTCAGGTCAGCCTGGACAGAGTGAGACCATACCTCGAAAAACCAATATATATATATATATATATATATATATATATATATATATATATATGGGGACTTTTAAAGTTGGACTAAATATATAGTATTTTACATCATGTATGGATATAAGTTTATGGGGGTCAGGGGAAGAATGTGGTGGTTTGATTCAGGTGTTCTCCATAAACTTAGTTGTTCTGAATGCTAGGTTCCCAGCTGATGGACATTTGGGAATTAACACCTTCTGGAGGCAGTGTAATGTTGGGGGCGGGCTTATGGGTGTAATAATTTGTTTCCCCATGCCACTGTTTGGCACACTCTCCTATTGCTATGGTCCACCTTATGTTGGCCAGGGGTTGATGTCCACCCTCTGCTCATGTCATCGTTTTCTCTGCTATCGTGGAGCTTCCCCCTTGAGTCTGTAAGCTGAAATAAACCTCTTTTGTCCCACAAGCTGCTCTTGGTTGGGTGATTTCTACCAGCAATGCGGACCAACTGCAAAGTGGTGTGTGTGTCTAGAGTGTGTTCACAGCAGCTGAAGGCCCTGGCATACCCATTCTCTCTCTATCTGCCTCTCTTTCTCTTTCTCAAACAAACAAAATAAAATAAATAAAATAAAAAGTTTAAAAAAATGCTCAGGGGCTGGAGAGATGGCTTAGTGGTTAAGGCACTTGCCTATGATGCCAAAGGACCCAGGTTCAATTCCCCAGAACTCACATAAGCCAGATGCACTTGCTGGCACATGTGTATAGAGTTCACTTGTAGTGACTTAAGGCCCTGGCACACCCATTCTGTCTTTTCTGTCTTATAAATAAATAAATAAATAAATAAGTAAGTTTTTTAAAAAATTGCTCAGAATAAAACAAGCCCAAGTAACCAGAGCAACTATAATTTCATTTCCATACCTTGCTTCATAAATGTCACATTATATCTTTATTTCTTAAATGTATTTTTATTTGTTAATAATATGAATTTATAATCAATGAAACTAAGTACACCTAAACATGTGCCATATATATATTGGGTATCATACCATTGTGTTGTAGAGTGATAAGGATGTTATGAAATTTTCAGAAACATGGTTTTCCTCTTATTACTGTACATATATTTCAGTTGCGAGTGACAAGTTATAGATGGAGGAAGCCTAACTTCATACTAGTCAGAAAAAGTTTTTTTCCTATATCACTGCAGTATATGTCTACAGAACTCTTCTATTTCTGCAGGACATGTCTAGAGTGCTCCTGTATCTCTGAAGTACATGTCTACTGAGCTCCTTTAAAGGGCAAACAAGACCTGGTGTTTGTTCTACTTCTGGTTCAGAAGTCACTGTGCATAAAAAAAAGAGTGTAGAAACCAGTAGGTAGTATATATTTATCAGGAAATCATTCATTATAGAAAAGATCATAATATATACAGCAAGATGATAAAATAAATCTCTTTTAAACTCAGTGTTTAAATTTTTATTTGTTGGCAAGCAGAGAGGGAGAGGGAGAGAGAATAGGCAAACGCTGGCCTCTTGCCACTGCCACTGATCTTCAGATGCATGTCCAACTTTGTGCATCTGCCTTTATATGGGTACAGGGGAATGGAACCTCAGCTGTCAAGCTTTGCCAACAAGTGCCTTTAACCACTGAACCATAGCTCCAACCCTGCAATATGTTTTTAAGGTAAGTTCTATTTGCTGAAAAATTCTTGTCCTGCAGTAGGAATACAGTAAAATATTTACATTGGGATCTGTTTATATGCCCATGGCTGAAACCAAAGACGAGAATGATTAAAATGCATTTGAAAAAGGTCAGATGCAGCATGTCCTAAGCTTGTTCTTGCTCTGGCTTTGCTTGGTGTGTCCATCTGTTAGCTGCACAAGACCACTGTCTCCTCTGTCATGGGAAATGGAAGTGACTCTTGCTGCCTCCAAGACAGTAACCTTATGTTTCGACCATTCCTGACTCGGAGACTCAGATCCAATCATGTTTGTAGGCCTTGCCCATTCATGATGGGCCAATTGCTGATTCACATCTTAAGTATGTTTCACATACTTGGGCTAAATTTTTAATTGTTACAATAGTATGATTATTAAGAACAGATACCGAGGCTGGAGAGATGGCTTAGTGGTTAAGGCTCTTGCTGGCAAAGCCAAAGGACCTAGGTTCAATTCCCCAGTACTCTGATGTTGCAGTCAGGTTTGCATTGCTGGCAGAAATCACCCAACCAAGAGCAGCTTTTTGAAAAAAAAAAAAAGGGGGATTTATTTTGGCTTACAGACTCGATGGCACAGGAAAATGCTGGCATGAGCAGAGGGTGGACATCACCCCCTGGCCAAAATAAGGTGGACAACAGAAACAGGAGAGTGTGCCAAACACTGGCAAGGGGACACTGGCTTTAATACCCATAAGCCCACCCCCAATAATGCACTGCCTCCAGGAGGCATTAATTCCCAAATCTCCATCAGCTGGGAACCTAGCATTCAGAACATCTAAGTTTATGGGGGACACCTGAATCAAACCACCACATTCTGCCCCTGGCCTCCATAAACTGATTACCATACATGATGTAAAATGCAATGCATTTATTCAACTTTAAAAGTCCCCATAGTTTTTTTTAATCAATTCTGATGATGTTCATATATCCCCATAGTCCAAGATGTTTTAACTAAGCCGTAATACCAGAAAATCCCCCCTAAAACCATAATGGTACAGAATAAACATTCACACTGCAAAAGATGGCATTGGGCATAGCAAAGAAATATTAAGCCAATACAAGATTCAAAACAACCAGGGCAAACATCAACCCTGTAGCTCCAAGTCCAACAACTCTAGTCAGTGACAACTCTCCAAGTCTGATAATTCTAACCAGCAACAAGTCTCTGGAGTTCCAATTCCGCTCCTCCAGCTAGGGTACTCACAGTCCTGGAAAACTTCATCCGGGTCTGGCAACTCTCCTTGGCAGTCATCTCATGGTTCTGGCATCTCTACTGGGTCTCCACTGCAATCCACAGTTCATCCTCACATTCCCATGGGGTCTCCATGCAGGCATTCAGCAAACCTGCTTCACACTGCCCATGGCCATTTCCAAAACACAAGACCGCATTGCAAACTCAATGACCTTCCCTTTCCTGCATTTCTTATACTCCACTATACCAGGTAGAGTACTAATTTGTTGATCCAGGGCAAAATAAGGCATACTTTGAAGAACAGGACACCCCTTGAGCACTCTGGCCCCTTCAAGAGAGTCTACATTCTTCCCGTTGCCCCAGTGCACGTCAGCTGGCCCAATCTCAAAGGTTGTAATCTCTCAATTGCAGTTAAATGGGCAGCAGTTCACCCAAAGATTTTCATTTTTTCTGTGCCATATCCCTCTGCTGACACCAGTCCATTTCTACACAAAGCAACCCTGCACAAGTTCTCAGGACATGGGCATAACAGCAAGCTTCACACATAAACTGCTTCTAGCCCAGTACAAGAAAAGCTCTTTCTCACCTTCATAAGCCAAACCTTCACAGTCTATATAGTTCTTACTGCATTCAGGTCTTTTAACTCTGACCAGAATAAGAATAGTCCATCAAGGCGTCTCTTAGGCCAATATTTCAAATGCTTCCACATTGCTATTGAAAATCAGCTCCAAAAGTCCAAAGGCACACAGTCACGTGTCTAGCAGCTAGTGACACCATTCCTTGGTACCACTATTACTGCTGCAGTCAGGTTTTCATTGCTGGCAGAAATCAACCAACCAAGAGCAGCTTTTGGGGAAAAAAAAAGATTTATTTTTGGCTTACAGACTTGAGGGAAAGCTCCATGATTGCGTGAGCAGAGGGTGGACATCACCCCCTGGCCAACACAAGGTGGACAATAGAAACAGAGAGTGTGCCAAACACTGGCAAGGGGACACTGGCTATAACACCCATAAGTCTGCCCCCAACAATACACTGCCTTCAGGAGGCTTTAATTCCCAAATCTCCAGCAGCTGGGAACCTAGCATTCAGAACATCTAAGTTTATGGGGGACACCTGAGTCAAACCACCACACCAGGTAATGCCAGATGCACAAGGTGGCTCATGTGTCTGGAGTTCATTTGCAGTGCCTATAGGCCCTGGTATGCTCTCTCTCTCTTTCTCTCTCAAATAAATAAATGTTTAAATAGAAGAAAAGTTTTCCAGGCACAGTGGTACATGACTTTGATCCCAGTACGAAGGATCAGTATGAGTTCAAGGTCAGCCTGAGTCATAGTGAATTTCGGGTCAGTCTGGGATAGAGTGAGACCTTACCTTGAAAAACCAAAATAAAATAAAATAAGATAAAATAAAATAAAATAAAATAAAATAAAATAAAATATAAAATAAAATAAAATAGAAAGGATACTGATTTGATAGGCATTTTAGTAACTTTTCTCACTGCTGAAAGAAGCAACTTGAGGAAAGGTTTGTTTTGGCTAACAGTGTGTCAGGGACAGTGGGGTGGCCAAAGCCTGAGGCAGTTGGTCACCTTATATATGTGGTCAGGAAGCAGAGAGACATGAATGCTTACGTTCAGCTTACGGTTTACTTTCTCCTTTTTATTCTGTCCATGGAGTGGTGCTGCCTTGATTCATGGGGGTCTGCTCAGCTCAGTTTAAACCTTTCTAGAAACATCACATAGACACGCCCAGGGGTGTATTTCCATGGTGATTCCAGTCAACTTTACAATGAGGATGAATCATCATGATAGTCTTACTATTTTGATAATTTCATGTTTTTACTCCTGGAGAAGAGTTTCCACTTTGCTCCCTTTTCAAGTTCATAGATGGGGACTAAGAAACATTCTTGTATGCTGGGTGTGGTGGCGCACACCTTTAATCCCAGTACTTGGGAGGCATAGGTAGGAGGATCACAGTGAGTTCAAGGCCACCCTGAGACTACATAGTGAATTCCAGATCAGCCTGGGTTAGAGCAAGACCCTACCAAAAAAAAAAAAAAAAGTGTCATTGTAAAGAAGACACAATAATTGTATGTATGTTTGTGTATAGAGAAAGAGCTACATTCTTCCTTAACCTGACAGTTCAGATTTTCCTACTAACATATACCCAAAATGAAATAAGGAAATAAAATCTACTATTGAGACTAAATTTTATACTTGATATTTTAAATGTTTTATACTTATGACAAGTCTTTTTGGGGGGGGGCCCTGAGGAGACAAGATCAGTTAGTAAAGGGCTTACAGTGAAAACATGAGGACCTTAAGCTATGATCCATAGCACTCACATCAAAAGTCTGGTGTGGCTATGTTTGTCTGTAATCCCAGCGCTGGAGATGTGGAGACACAAGGATCCCTGGAAGTAGCTGGCTAGCTAGTTGAACTGAATTAGTGAGCTCTGGCCTCTGTGAGAGATCCTATCTCACAAAGTAAGGGCTGGGGGGCGAGTAGCTGAGGAAGACACTTGAAGTTCACCTCTGGCTTCCACACACACGTACCCACATGCCCACATATCCATGTGCTCATACATATATGAACACACACACACACACACACACACACACACATACATGCTCATACCACACAAACATGTACAAAAATTCAAAATCTTATTTTCATTAACGGTACTTATAGATTGTGTCAGTTCCTTTGTGACAAAATGCCTGTTTTTAGTTTTGTTCCTTTGCTGGCTGACTCCACTGCTTTGAGGCCAATAACAGAGTGGGAACAGCATCGTGGGGGTGGGGAGGAGACATAACAAAGCTTTCCATGTCATGGTGGGCAGGATGAGAAAGACAGGCAGGAAGGGATCAGGATCAAGATAAGCCTTCCGTATTGCCAAAGACTCCACATGCTTGCGCTGCAAGGTCATTGAGAAATCCTGGCTGGAGCTGAGCTGAAAACCTCCTCCATGTAGACCAGCTGACAGAAAGCTGGAAAAAGCCACACTGCATGCAGCTCCATGGGAGAGAGAGAAGTCAACAGTGGAGAGAAACAACAGTGGATGCTGCAAGCCTTAAATTTGGCCAGCCAGGCCAAATGAGCAAATGGGTACAATAGCAGCATGTCTGTTATATGGGAAACCAACCACTGTCTAATTGGACTGGAGGCCCACTCCATGGGAGGGAATACATGCCTGACACTGAAAAAGCAATCTATTCTTTTCAGATAAGTTATTTAGTCTTTCTATAGAGTGTTGTGTAAGGTGAGTTCTGTGTATGTTTTGCAAACCTGCAATACATCTTTTTGATAATTAATCTTGGCTCACTTCTAGTTTAGATATTTTGGTGGCATATAAACATAGGGTAGCCCAAATGATGCAATACACATTTTAATATATGAAATTAGATTTTATGGTTATGTACAGTAACATTGTACTCTGATATCCAAAATCTTTGTAAGATAATGTGGCAAAAAGATTTGGAAAAACGTGACTAATACAGGAGAGGAAATACAAGGAGGAAAAGAGGGAGGAAAAGGGAGACACGGAGACAGAGTGTTCGACTGAAGTTCTCGGAACTTTTGGATTTCAGCATGATGGGTTGGATCACAGGATTTGACGTGTGGTACTGCAGTAAAGCAGTGTGTGGAGTAACGAGGCTGTGTGTGAAGAGGTGGAACTGTTGTAGTAGCAGATGAGCTTGTCTCCTCCAGTCAAAGGTTCACGCTCACCTTATTCCATTTGTGTCTCTTCTAAGTAATAAGTTAGAATGCAATGGCATCTCCTTCCCTCTTTCTCTTCCCATTTCTATCATATTAATATCATATCATATCACATATCATGTCATATCACATATCATAGCATATCATATCAACAGCAGGAAATCTTCAGGGTTCTTGACGTTTCTATGGCCTCTTCTTTCTGTGCTTGTTCAGTTTCTCCACCACTATCTTGTACCTTTATCTTGTGCTCTTTCACAGAAGATGAATTTATTTTCTAATGGACATGGCTATTTTACTAAACGATTTGTTTTCCAAAACGATCTGCAGGTGGAAACTATAATGGGATCAAATATGTTACAGTTATGCACTGGGTCACTAAGTAGGTCCTCTGAGATGTGCAAGCTGAAGTTCCGGTCGCAGTGATACACTCCTCTACGTTCTTCATTACTGCTTTGTAATCCGCTTCTAACTGTGCTTCTAACATTTCTGTGTTCTGTAATAGGAGACTTAAGAAGCGAAACTTCACAATGTGTTTAACTACTGTTAACTGTGTGGTCTTAGAGAAGTGAAGACTAACAGAGGCTTTCTAGCCCATCATTGTACACACGTAATGGCCATGAAGATTCAGTTCTGAGATTAAGCCGTCACCTGGCTCCAAACTCAGTGCTTGCAGTGTTCCTGTTGTCATTATAACGCTGGCATTTTTTTTTCATTCCCTGTAATAACAATTTGCACAAATTCTAATAATTAGTATTAAAAAAAAAACACCTCCACCACACAAGCATGGAATGAGACACAGGTACAATAGTAACATGAATGTTATGAGGAGTAACCAATACTTTTAAAATTGTTGTATATACTTATTTCCAAGAGGAGAGAGTGGGGAGAGAATGGGCACCCCAGGGCCTCCTGCCACTGCATATGAACTCCAGATGCATGCGTCACCCTAGGCATCTGGCCCCATGTGGGCACTGGGGAATCAAACCCTGGCCATAAGGCCCTGCAAGCAAGTGTCTCCGATGGCTGAGCCAGCTCCCCAGTCTCCAGTCATTTTTTTTTTTTTGACTGGGTTTGAGGCCTTGCTAAACGGGAGGAAATTCATTCCTGGTACAGTAAACCTGGTCAAAAACCCATGATTAGGAAAGTTATAGGCCCTAGGGAGCAACCTACTATAATTGTTATGCTAAGTGGACAGGCTATCAAACTTCCTTCTAAATATTTATACTTTTTCTTTTTTAAAAAAAATATTTTACAGATAGAAAGAGAGAGATTGACACACCAGGGCCCCAGCCACTGCAATAGAACTCCAGATGCTTGTGCCACCTATTAGGCATGTGCAACCTTGCACTTGCCTCACTTTTGTGTGTCTGGCTTTCATGGGATCTGGAGAGTAGAACATGAGTCCTTAGGCTCTGCAGGCAAGTGCCTTAAACACTAAGCCATATCTCCAGCCCTGTAAGTATTTATATTTGTAGCCATAGATTCAGGGCTGCTGTCAGTCTGAGAGGTTATTGCAAAGACACATGACTTATGAAAGTGCTGAAAAATAAGTGACAATCATGTGACTGGCCCTAACCAGGACATCTATATCATCCCTTCCAAGGCTCAGGGAACATCTCAGAAGAGCTGGAGGATGAGGAGGAGTGCTGTGGAAGGCTATTTTCTGGGCATATTATGGCTGTTACACTCATGAACTCACAGAAGCTATGGTTCCCTGCACAAAATTGAGTTCCCACTCCTCCCAGAAGAGTTATTGGCAGTTAATGGTTGCTGGGGGAGAAGTCAGTAGTGTAGCCACTGATAGGTTGCCCATACTCCAGTAAATAATCCCCCAGCCATGCTCATTTGAGCAGTTCTAGTTTAACACTGGTGCACACACATGATAGCCATGAAAGCAGGCAGTGGATTAGTTGGGAAGAAGATCTAGTGGAAGTGGGAGGGGGCAAGAAATGGCAACAGAGGTGAATATGATCAGAATGCATTGTATACATGTATGAAGTTGTTAAAAATTTAGTTTTGAGAGTCTGGTACTAACTTACTCTGGTATTTTGAATATTCAATCAAGTGAAATAAAATTAAAACCAGATGCGGGGCTAGGGAGATTCCACAGTGGATAGTGCTTGACACACAAGCATGCGTATCTGAGTTCGGATTCTCTAGAACCCACATAAGGCATACACTGTGGTGGCAACTGTAATTCTCCAGCGAGGAGGGATGCGGATATGGGAAAATCTACCGAAGCTCATGGGACAGCTAGCCTGATCCGTAGAACCACGAACCTCGCTTCAAGCAAGGTGAGATACGAGGACACACCTGAGGTTGTCCTTTGACACTCAGTGCTCACATGCTACGGCAGTTTTAAAAATTAAAATTAGAAAAATCAGATGTGAATAGCCATTTGTTTTGGTTAAAAACAGGTTTACTTAATGGCATAGAGATTAAACCCCAAAACTTATGAACTATTAGTTGGCAAGAGTAGGAATAAAACAAAATGGTTTTCAAAAATATCCATTAACTTGCCTCTCCTGGCCCTGAGATGGAGGTAGGAAGTTGTTGAACATGAGTAGATTCTTACTATGGACGTAGTCATCAAGTCAGGAACGTGTCCCTCATACTTTCTCCATAGCACACTTCATGGTTGTTTAGGGCCGAAACAGACCCACAAAGCTTCCTTTCCTTTTCTTTCTTATAGCTTCCATTCTCCACCAGCGCTTGCACCTGCCTGCCATTTCATAAATGCCAGTGTGATTAATGAGTGCCAGAAGTAGCAGATGGGAAGGTAAGCTTTCCCTGTCTGGACTCATATATTAGCCAGTAGGATTTCTTGTTCCTTCCCATAATACTCCACTCAGTTGATCACTAAACAGTCAGATACAATGTGAAAGGCATTTGGTATTTGTTCAACACGAGGATCTGCATCAGAGATCACCCAAGACTCAGCTGAGAACATCATTTGTGAATTTACTTACTAATCTCACTAAAACCTCTGTCATGACAGTTCGTTCCCATACCACCTGTGAGAGAAGACATCCGTGGCTCTTCTCTGTGTTCTGTCCGAGCCTTGCCTATTGGAACCTTATTAGAGATTGGGAAATTTTATGATTGATCTTTCCTCATGCTGACATGAAAATTGGCTTCATTTTGCTATAGACTATGTTAAATTCTTACCAGATTTGTTAAAAAAAAAAATCCTTTCAATTGTACGAAGAGTCTCTGAACTGTGATGGGGTGCTCATGCTTCCTGAAATAGCTCCCAATTATTTAGGGACTTATTTTCAAGTCAGAGAATCAGTGGGATCTTTAGAATGTTCTTTTCTTTCTATGGTAGTGTGCCTTTTGACATTTTGGTTCTCACTAGAACCCAGCAGGTATCCAGGGAAAATGGGTAAAAATCAATTCTATTTGGTGGTAATGGATAATAAAATAAGCTATTATGATGATGTGAAGAAGGTGGAGGCCCCTGGCTGTGATGAAACTTTGGGGTTACCTGCACCTCAGTTATCAAGCCTTACTACTGGGTAAGATGGGAACTGCCAAGGAAGAAGAAAAATTCAGATTTATAAAAACTTGGCTCATATCACTCAATCACAAAAGCAGTGGTGAAATTCCAAGCATCATATATAGGTATGAAGGAAGAACTTTTTTTTTCCCTTCTCCCATAGTCCCACTGCCAAGAAGAAAGTCAGTTTTAGATGATTTTAGTTTTCAATTTTTGATTAGTGATCTGTATTACTCTATGTAGTATACTTATATCTCTACTATTTTCTTTAGTGATGTCAAGTAGTCATCTCTTATCACTTAATGGGAAAATAGAAATTTAACCCATTTATACTAGCCTGTTCCTTCCTCCCCTCATGTTCATTTTAACTTTTTGGCTCTTGTGTTGGCTATGTTTATAATTTAAACAGTAAGTTTAAAACATAACAATTATAATATTTATAAATATATTTCATGTAAATATATAAATACATACTGAGTACCTATCTATGAATATATGAACTTAAAACAGCTATCATCCACCTACTTACCTATAAGTACTATAAAATATTTATTTACTCTCTCCTATGTATGGTGAATACTGAATATTCATTACCTACTTATGCTTTCCTTATGGAGACAATCATAAAAATTGAAATTCTATAAATTATATAAATATTATCCATTTAATACAAAACAATATGGAAAGAACCATTACAAAGGTGATGTTTTCTCTGTACCAAAAAAAACAGACCCTCACAGATGATATGAATATATATATACATGACCTAAAAGACTCCAAAAAAATCTTTTAATAGGTGATTAATTCTTTCAGTAAAGTGTCAGGATACAAAATCAATGCACAAAATTCAGTATCCTTCCTATATGCCAAAGATAAACATATAGAGAAGGAGCTAAGTGATGCTATACAATTTCCATTAGCCAAGAAATGTTAAATACATTGGAATATCACTAACCAAGGAACTGAAAGACATATACAAAGAAAACATAAAAAACTGAAGAAAGAAATTGAAGAGCATATGAAAAGATAGAAAAATTTTCCATATTCATGGATTGGAAGAATTAATATGAAAATGGACATCCTATCAAAACCATTATACAGATTCAATGCAATTCTAATAAAAATTTCAGCAACATTCTTCACATAAGTAGAAAAAATAGTCTCAAAAGTCACATGGTAGAACAGAAGGCCTCAGATTGCCAAAAATTCCTCAACAAAAGAAATCCATCTGGAGGTATCACCATACCTGAATTCAAGATACATGACAAAGATACAGTATGTAAAACAGCATGGTACTGGCACAAAACAGCCATGTGAATTAATGGAAACAAATAAAAGAGCCATCTCTAAATTCAAGCAACTATGTCTACCTGATCTTTGACAAAGACACCAAAAATTCACACTGAGGAAAAGACAACATTTTCAACAAATGATGCTAGAGAAATTGGATAACCATATGTGGAAGAATGAAATTAGATCCACTTCTCTCACCCTGCACAAAAGTCAACTCTTAATGGATTAGGGACCGCAATATAAGACCTGGAACTATAAGGCAACTAGAAGAAAGAGAACAGGGTAAACACTTCACAATATAGGCATAGAAAGAAAGACTTACAGAATAAGATACCCATAGCACATAAAACTAGATCAACATTCAACCGCTGGGACGTCTTAAAACTGCAAAGCTACTGTACAGAAAAGCAAACCATCAACAGCATCAATAGACATCTTGGAATGGTAGAAAATCTTCACCAGCTATACCTCTGACAAAGGTCTAATATCTAGAATTTACAAAGAACTCAAAAACTAAACAAAAAAATCAAACAATCCAATAAAAAATGCAGAAGAGAATTGAACAGGAAATTCTCAAAGGAAGAAATACAAATGGGCACTATACAACTTAAGGAGATGTTCAACATCGTTAGTCAACAGAGAAATGCAAATCAAAACCACTCTCAGATTTCATCTCACTACAGTTAGGATGGCATTTATCAAAAAAAAAAATTAATGATGGACTGGAGGGATGGCTTAGCAGTTAAGGCATTTGCCTGCAAAGCCAAAGGACCCAGGTTCGATTCCCCAGGATCCACGTTAGCCAGATGCAGAAGGGGATGCACATGTCTGGAGTTTGTTTGCAGTGGCTGGAAGCCGTAGTGTGCCCATTTTCTCTCTCTCTTTCCCCCTCTTTCTCCCTCTTTCTCTGTCAAATAAATAAATAAATAAATTTTCTAAAAAAATTTATTGATAACAAATGCTGGTGAGGCTGGGGTAAACAGAAACTCTTACTTACTACTTGGTTGGATTGCAAACTTTTACAACTCCTATGGAAATGAGTATTGAGGCTCCTGAAAAGGGATGAAAACAGATCTACCGTTTGATCCAGCAATAGCATTCCTGGGCACATACCCCAAACACTCTACTCTTTACCACAGAGATACTCATTCAACTATGTTTGTTGCTGTTCTATTAACAATAGGCAGGAACTGGAATCATCCCAGGCTCCTATCCACTGAAGAATGGATGATAAAGATGTGGTAAATACACCCAGTGGAAATCTGCTCAGACTCAGCAGCAGTAAGGAAAAATAAAATTATGAAATTTGCAGGAAAATGGATGGACTTGGAAAAAAAATCATTCTAAGTGATGTCACACATAGATAAATGCTGTAGGTATTCATTCATCTACAGTTCCTAACCGGGATCACTTGGAGATGAATGCAAATGGTAATAAACACCAGAAATATGGGCATAAAATTAGAATGAGACCAGGAGAGAGAAGAAATAGGATAGAGATGACAGGAGGAGTTACCAGACAGGTTAGGGGAGGGACAGAATATCAGGGGTAGGAGGGCCTTAGTGGGGTAGGGAGTGGGGATGGTGGAGAAACCATTACACAAAAGTTAAGACAGCATAGTTCCATAGAAACCCTCATTCTGGCTAGCATTCTACAAGATATAACCACCAATAAAGGGAGAGAAGGCACAGTCTGGACAGAAGGTAGAAAAAGCTTAACATTAAAACCAGGGACTCTGGCCAGTAAATCCCAGGCCCAGAATTGGGCTGCCCTGTCCCCCCCGCCCCCGCTCCACAGTGAGCTATTGGACAAGGAGACCCATGAGGTCTCCAAAACAATGTAGGCCATTGCCAAAACACTTGATGCCCTGCCAGAGCTGAAAAGTAAGACCCTATTGCTGAAGACACTACAAGCTGTAGTCACAGGACATTGGAATACCATGCTGGAACTGAAAGGGAAAGTAGCTCCCTCCTGGTTAGCCCACATAGTGCTTCAAAGCCCTATGGGAGCTATGTGAGGACAGTGGCCACCAACAGCAGGAATAAACAGGGAGCCCTGCAGACTATAAAATCAACCAGCCGGAGAAGAAGTACAGTATGCGCTTGTGCAATAGTGGCACACAGCCTCTGCCGATATCCAGCTGGTCTCCGATTGGACATGAAGCCTGCACAGTGGGAGAGAACTCATATCTGGTACTGGCAACCAAGGCAGAATACCATGGTCAGGAAACTCAGACTTCAGAGAGAAGCTCCTAATTTTCTACTTCTCTCTGGAGAAGAAGAGTGGGCTGGCACACCAAAAAGAAAAAAGAAAAATCTCTCAAATAACTTTGCATATCCCCCTTTAACCCAAGTTGCTCTTACACTTGGTTAGAGACTGTTTTATTTTACATATGACAGAGAAAATGGAGGGGAACTGATATCCTTTGATAAGACAAGAAGAGTGCCTACTATAAGACATGCCACCTCTTCTACATCCTCCAGGGCCCAGGAGAACTTGCAGAGGAAGTGACACAAATACTGCTCTTACTGCTAACCTGACAACCAGCTCCAGGGTGGTGACAGATATGGTGATCAATCAAAACCTATTAAAAGATAAATTCAGAGGCTACAAAAAAAAAAAAAATAAAACCTCAACACTAAATCAGACTGCCAACAGGCCTGCCATGGCTCAGGGATCATTGTGGAAGATGGGGTGGAAAGACTGCAAGAGCCACAGAGTGGGTGGGCATACGCTGAGGCACATCACCCTACTACTCCACAGGGACTGACTGAAGCCTTCATGACCCACAGTGGATACCATAACCCCTCAGAGGAGGGCCCCCAGGGTCATGGGAACAGCCGTGAGGGTATAGAAGAGCTTATCCTGATATATTAAAATCAACAACAACAACAACAACACACACACACACACAGACACACCCTCGAGGGAACATTGTGCAAGAAGGTATGGAAAGGTCTGGATGGGAAGGAGTGTTCTGTGGCTTTGTCCCCCTCCCCAGAGACTGATTGGTGCATTCATGACTTTACAGTGAATAGAAATTATTCTACTGAGGAGGACCCTCAGTGGAACAGGGGTCAGAGAGCGGGAAGCAGATGGGAATATGATCATTATGCAATATGTTCATCCAATAAAGTTCTCAGTTGAAAAAAAGAACAGCCCCCAAAAGAATAGCTCCAGTGAAAATCAACTGCTTAAAATCATGCCCTATTTCAGTTTATTTTATATGTAATCCTTTTGTACTTTTATATACAGTGAGCTTTTAATTTTGTTATTTTATAATTTTCTGTTAAAACAATCAGTTTTGATGTATTCCAAAATTCATGCATGTACTGTTTGTTTGTGGCAGGGAATTCATTTTCTTCTAGAAAATATCTTCTTAGTCCTCTACCTTTTGTGAAGCAGTTAACTGCTTTTTAGCTGGACATGGTGGTGCACACCTTTACTCCCAGCATTTTAAGGTCAGAGGCTCACCCTAAATTTGAGGCCAGCCTGGGGCTTCAGACTGAATTCTAGGTCAGTCTGGGCTAGAGTGAGACCCTACTTTGGAAACACTGAATAAATAAATAAACATCTGTCCACTGGTTATATCATACTAGTCTTTCTTGGATTTACTTTTAGCTTGCTCTAGTTTTCCCAGAAGTATTATTTTTTCAGAAATATTGGACAAAGGCTTAGGAGTATTTGCACATCTAGAATTTTGCACATATAAAATATTGTGACTTTTGCCTCTTACTTTGCTGATATTTGGGCTGGATATAGTATCATGTATTTAAGCTGTGTGTGCACATACATATATACACTACCTATGTGTACAAGGTTGAAAGGATTTTCTGGACTGTCATTGGGTGTCCAGGGCGATGGATTAGGAGTTGGATGGCAGCCAATTATTATTCAGTTATTAGTATCCTTTCCTTCTTTCTTCTCAAAAGTTTTAAAAAGATTTTTCCTCCGCTTTTTAAATTTGGATTTTTAAAATTCTCTTTACTACACATTGATCTTGCCCTAAATTTAAAGACTTGGGTCCAACTTCAGCTCTAAATGACCATGACATATTCTGTTACTTTAAATTTATTATTCTATCTTTGTAAAACAAGCATTAGATATGCCACATTCTGCAATGACTTCCTAACTTGGAACTTCTTATGATATTTTTGGTCTTTTTAATGTGCTGCTTTAAATTCTGGAAATGTTTCAACTCTATCATAGGCATGTTTTTGTTTTTTGTTTTTTTTAAAGCAATTATTTATTTATTTATTTTATAAAGCTCTTATATCCCCTTTCTCCTGGACCAACTTCCCCTAAGGGCTCTCTTCAGTGGTGTTATTGGTCTTCAGTGTGGGGTAATTAAGGTCTCAGTCAATCTCTCTCTCTGTGAGGGTGGGGGAGCTGCTTCAGGAAATTACTTTCCTCCTGGCTCTTTCTCTTTTTTAACATTTTTTTTATTAGTTATGTGCACAGTGTGTATACAGCCATGTTGGTGCCATCGTTAGCCTCTTCCCTGTCCTCTCCCCTCCACAGGGACCCTCCTTGTTGGGGAATATGGGTCATGCATTGTGGGGTTAGCCATCAGTTATGGGGAGGAGGCAATGTCTCTGTGCGTAATGTCCCAACACGTGGCTCTAACAATCTTTCCACCCCCTTCTGCAAAATTCCCTGAGTCATGTTGTGATCGTTTTAGGTCTGCTTCAGTGATGAGGTTTTGGGAGCCTCTGTGTCTCTGGATATCTGGTTTGGTAGGAGTTGAGTGTTCTCTGTGTCTGTCTCCTTCACTCTTGAGCTAATACCAGGTTCACCAAGAAAGCAGCACTCTTGCTCATTTCCCCAATTACTTTATGGTTTCAGCTGGGGCCCTGTTAAGGAGCAAAGGGCTGGTTCTCTTCTCAGGTTCTGCGTCTATCTGAAAAGGAGAAGCAAATTCTCCAACAGAGAGTGAAGTCAGGACCAGATAGATAGTATAACCATTATTATTTTAGAGAGAATTTAATAGGTATAGGTCCTCTTGTAGCCCATGATTGGTGGGAGCTTGATAATGGAGAGCGGGCTCACTTTTTGGATATGGTTCTGACTTGTTTCACAGCTCCAGCTATGGGTTCCATTCCACTGAGTGCATCCGTCAGTCAAATAAAGAGCACCTCCTGGCTCTGTCAATCTTCCTGCTCCCTCGTGCCCCATGTTCCCTGAACCTCGGTGGGTCTGTTAGCAGTTTGGTTTACTGCTAAGATCTCAGTAGCCACTACAATTTCTGCTCCAATGTGCTTTCACTAACTACTGTGTCTGTGAGTTTCCCCGGAGCTGGCAGTTGGTCACCTTGTCAAGGTAGCAGTGGGAGCAGTCTTTGTGTCACTGTTTCCTCTACAACTTTCTCCTGGTCCCAGAAGTTGTGGTATAGACGACACCTCTCCTGAAAGGCAGTCAGGTATCTTGCCATAATGACAGATCTTGAATCTCCCCACTATACAACATTATCAGTAAAATAAAACAGATTCTCTGACCAAGAGTGAGGGAAGCTTTGATTTAGGGGGATATGGGAGACTTCTTGGGGCTAATGAGCACTCACTCTACTTATCCAGAGATTGCTGGCAGCTTTTCTCTGGGGTTTATGAGTTTCCTGGCCATGGGGTTCTGATTTTATTCCCAGTACCAGGTATGAGTTCTCTCCCACTGAGTGGGTCTCTCATCCAATCAGAGGGCAGTTGGTTAGCAGCATGGGCTGGGTGCCACTACTGCACATGCCTGGCTGATTGGCTGCCTGGCTTGCAGGAGCCTCTGCTTATTCATGCTGTTGATGATCCTTCTTCCCCAGCAGCTCCCATAGCGCCTTCCCGCTCCAGGAGGGTCTGCCGGGAGAGGACTGGCTTGCCTCTCAGTCCTGATGTGGTCTCTCAGCGTACTGTGACTACAGCGTTAGGCGTGCTTTGTCTATTTTCTGTTGTAATAAGAGAATGCCCAAGGCTAGGAAAATTATAATAAATAAAGTTTATTTAACTCATAGGGCTTATTTTTTTAATGTCTAAGAATAAGGTATTGTTATCTGCTTGATTTCTACTGGCACATGGTATCGCATAGTGGGAGTTCCATGTAAAGAGAGAAGGCTTGTGAGAAATAGAGAAGAGACTGACTTGTCTTAGAAAATCTCAGTCTGTGGTAACTAATTCACTCCTGAAAACATTGACTCACACCTGTAGGACCTAATCCAATCTCTTGAGAAAGACATGAATCCATCCATGACCACAAGTTTATACTAATCTTTTCTACTTGTACAACCTATTTTCATCAAAATCTCATCAGCTCCAAGATGTCCATTCTCCCCCAAGCCCAGATTTTAATATCTCTGAAATCATGATGTATCTTTGGAGTAATAGCATATTACACTTAATTATCAGTGTGGTTTCTTCTTAAATGCTATATAAAACAATGTGTTCTATAGTTAGTGTCATCTTGGTTACAGTCAAATTAACTGGTAATCTGTAGTTGGCCATTAATATTCATAAATGTTTCATCAGCTGTCCTGGGTTTCTTATAAGGCATTTAGGTTTCCTCACTTGAGAACTTGAGCTCTAGGTAGTCAGTTTTAGCTGGAAGACACACACACAGACACGCACAACGGAAGAGTGTTTCATTCTGAAATATAAGACTTACACAAAACAGCTTGGCTTTCCCTAAGCAGATCACTCACTTTTATATATGAAGATTTTATCCAGATAATAAGTGCTTCTAATACACGCACATACTCAGGGATAGGGATTAATGATTGATTTGTATAACGGTTCTCTCAAATGCTCATCATTTTGATTTTTGTCTTACTCCATGTGATGGTGAATCTTCTTTGTCAAATGGATTGGAATTTGAATCAGTTAGGGGGAAAAAAGCCCCTGGGCATATCTGTGAGGGTAATTCCAGGTAACCTTTATTGAGACCCCTGTTGAATGCGGTGGCGCTATTCCACAGGCTGGGGTCCCAGACTGGATAGAAAGGAGAAAGTGAGCTGCTTCCTAAGTGCAGGTGTAACCTGACTGGCTGCCTCGGCTCCTGCTGCCACCATTCGAGCCACTCTCCCCACCATGTTGGTTTTTACTCACAAACATGAGCCACACAAGCCCTCTGTGGTAGTTTGAGTGGATTTTCCCCCAATAGATTCAGGAATTTTATTCAAGCTTTTAACTTGGTGTCAATGTGGGCGGGTCCTAGGGTCCAGCCCTAAGGTGTGGGGGAAGATCTGAAATCCCAGTCTAAAGATATACAAAGTGGGGCCAGAAGGATGGATTATGGTTCAGGTGTTTGCTTGCAAAGCCAAAGGTCTCAGGTTCAATTCCCCAGGACCCATGTAAGCCAGATGCACAAGGTGGTGCATATGCATCTGGAGTTCCTTTGCAGTGGCTGGAGGCCCTAGTGTGCCCACTCTCTCTCTATCTCTCCCTATCTCTCTCTCTCTCTGTGACTCTCATTTTCTCTAAAGGAAAACAAAAAAGAAATGCATAGTGCTAGAGCTTTGCTTGGAATTCCTGAGTGTGCTTGTTTTCTTGTGGTGGCTGTTTTTGGCTTTTCTCTCTGCTCGAGCCTGTGAAAGTAGGCCAACTTCTTCTGCCAATGCTGAACTCCCCCTGGATCTGTAATTTTCGAATAAACCCCTTCCTCCCACAACTGTGCCTGATTTGGAAGTTCATCCCAGAAACTGAATCTGACCACACCCTCTCTTCCTTAAACTGCCTTTTTTTTTCCTTCGGTTTGCGAGGTAGGGTCTCGCTCTACCCCAGGCTGACCTGGAATTCACTATGTAGTCTCAGAGTGGCCTCGGACTCACGGAGATCCTCCTAACTCTGCCTCCCGAGTGCTGGGATTAAAGGCGTGTGCCACCACGCCGGGCTCTTAAATTGCTTTTGTTACTTATTGTGTTACACCAAGGAAAGTAACTCAATCTATACCAGTTAATTGTCCTTAGAAACTTGAATGCTACTAGATCCCAGCTGGGTGATGGCATTTTCTTGCCTGAGCTTTGTCTCTGGCTTCCTCCTCTTTGATCCACCACCAGTATGATCCCGTTGACCTGCACTGCTGCCTCTGTTCGGTCTAGATCGGAGGTTCTCAACCCTGTGTGCACACCGCCAGGATCTGAGGGGCTATAAAGCATTGACCTCTGCATCTCCCAGAGACTGTTATTTCTGGGCTAGCTTGGATGCCTCTAAGGTGCAGCTTCAAAGCTATCATCCCGGAAGAGCTCTGCAACTGACAACATCCAAGAGAAGCAGCTTAAAGTATTGATCAATGTGTCTGTAGCCAAGTAGCTCCGGTTGAAATCCCACCATTTTCACTTAATATCTGTGTGACCATAGCAACAACATTTCCCTGTGGACTAGGTTTAAATTGGGGTTATCAATCCAATTTGCCTACAATTTGGGACATTCATATAATGGGCTATAATAATAACAGTCTATAGGGTACTATAGAGATTTAATAAATTGATATCAAACAATAGTGTAGTTACCTTCACATTGTTGGGACAAAGCACTCAACCAACAGCAGCTGATGGGAGGAAAGATTTTTATTCTGGCCTATAGTCTTGAAGGGGAAGCTCCATGATGGCAGGGGAGCTAAACTAACACTGGCAAGCTAGGGGCTAACAAGCCACAAGGTCCACCCTCAACAATGCACCTCCTTCAGCGAGACTCTACCTGCCAAACTGTCATCAGCTGTGGATCAAGGATTCAGAACACACAAGTTTAAAAGGGGAAACATCTGATTCAAACCACCACAAATATTTAGATCATAGCGTTGTGGAATACAGATTAAATATATCAGTTGCGTATATATTTCTCTCTTAAGGTCTTAGGCTTCAACGTTCTGAACCCACACCCTTTCTCTGAGTCCATCATTCCATTTACAACTTTTCATTTCCATATGTATTTTAGACTCTGTAGTCCATTCCCCTTTCATGCACCCAAAATTTTCTTACCTCGTTGTTATTCTGAAGATACAAGTCTTGTTTTGACTTCCACTTCATTACCCCTCACTTAAGCTATTAAACGTAGGTAAGATAACATGATACTGTAGATTTATGGTCTAATATTCAATGCCACTCAGGTTCTAAGCACTGCCCTGTCATCTTTTTTCACATTTCTATTCCTTGTAGCAGTTCCCCCAATTCTAATCCCTTGCTAATATTTATTGGGGCTGCTCTCCATCTTGGCAAACATCTTTGCCTCCTGTGTCATGAAAGAGTTGAATGATCTCCACTACAGATGTTATCCTCCCGCAGGTAGATTAGTTGTACTCAACCTAACCTCTTCTCCTTCTAGTCTCAAGGAAAAGGACTACCTCCTGCTGAGAAAGAATTTATCTGGGGTGGGGGAGTTGGCTGGAGTGATGGCTTAGTGGTTCAGGCACTTGCCTGGGAAGCCTGAGGACCCAGGTTCGATTCTCCAGTATCCACATAAGCCAGATGCACAAGGTGGCACACATATCTGAAGTTCATTTGTAGGGGCTAGAGCCTCTGTCATTTTCTATCTTCCTGTTCCCCCCCCCAAATAAATAAATAGAAATATTTTAAAAGAAAAAAAATCATCTGGGCTTCTAGTTGTATCTAGCACATTGCCCTCTAAATATATGTTTATGTCCATTGACTAGTGCTGTTCTTACCTTTGGTCAGAGAAGCTTTGGCAGTGACTACTGGGGAGACACAAAGCTCATCATAGTGCTGAGAGTCAATGACTATAGCACGCTCAGTGATAAATGAGACAGCTATATCACTCCCTCCCTCCAAAGTTCAGGAGACACTGCAGATATGGGGCAGAAATACTGAACAATTGTAAGAGCCAGAGGATGAGAAAGAGAACTATGGAACACTGTCCCCCGGACGCAACATGGCCATTGTTTCCATGAGCGCACCGCTAATGTTATATACACACGACCTACAAAACATGGGACCCATCAACACTGTCAGGGATCCTTGCTTGAAGAAAGCAGGCAATTCTCATGCATGTCAAAGTGGGAAAACTCTGGGCTAGGATATGTACATATACAGCATACAGTTGGTGTTGATTAATGGTTTGTTGAAAATCAGAATGTTGATGCAAAGGAAAAAGGAGCATTAAGGTAGCAGTGTTGTTTTGGGAGTCCCTGGGAATCAGAATTCATTCTGGATAACCACTGTCTTACAGTCAGGAACTTCCAGGTTGCCTACATCCGTCGCTGCATGCATGAGCCATTGACGGCGACGTAAATGTGTGACTCTGCCTGTAATTTATGCTGCGATCTGGGCATGATGACACATACAGAGAACCATCCAGCACTTCTGTATTGCTCCAGTGCTCCATGGGAGTGTGGCCAACAGAGTGGTTGAGAAGGGCAGAAAGAATCCCCACCTAGGTGCTTGGAATGGTAGGTGAGTTGACATCTGTGATTAAGGCTAGAGGAGAACGGGCATCATCGCACCTTGATTAGAATCAGCGAGGATTAATTCTTGCATGTAATGTGCCGGCTGAACAGTGACTCTGATGTGATTTACATAAAGTATCTGGTCAGTTGACTCTAACTGGCTTCCCTAAGAGGGCCATGAAACAGAATTCACAAACCCACCTCTGTTCATCTAGCTTTCTTTCTTTTATTTATAATTTTATTTATTTAATTTAATTTATTTATTTGAGAGAGAGAGAGAATGAGAGCGAGTGAGCATTCCAGGGCTTCCAGCCACTGCAAATGAACTCCAGATGTATATGCCACCTTGTGCATCTGGTTTACATGGGTCCTGGGGAATAGAATCAAGGTCCTTTGGCTTTGCAGGCAAGCGCCTTAACGGCTAAGCCATTTCTCCAGCCCCTATTTATAATTTTTTAAAAAAATTATTTATTTATTTGAGAGAGAGAAAGAGGTGGAGAGAGAGAGAGAGAGAGAGAGAGAGAGAGAGAGAGAGAGAGAGAATGGGCACACCAGGGCCTCCAGCCACTGCAAACAAACTCCAGACACATGCGCCCTTTTGTGCATCTGGCTTATGTGGGTTCTGGATAATTAATCCGGGATCCTTTGGCTTTGCAGGCAAACTCCTTATCCACTAAGCCATCTCTCCAGCCCCCTCATCTAGCATTCATACAAAAGGTGCAGGCCTGATCACTCTCAGTGACAGTAGATATCGCTGGGGAGATGAGGAAACATGTAACCCTTGCCCACAGAATGCCATGATGACCCTGAAAACTACCAAGCTCATGAGCCCCAAAAGTGCCACAGGCAGATCATATGTCTCAGAGCCTCTGCCTCCAGCTGCAGAAGGCGAGCACATCAGGACCCTTCATCAATCATAGTTTCAGTCTTTTTTTTTTTTTTTTTCCTGGTACCTAAACACTGTTGAGCAAGACTTTGGGCAAGAGAACTGGAGATCTGGGGCAAGTAACTCTCCTCAGTGTCTGCAAGGCCAGGAAGAAGGATCCACATGTATCCTGGTGTTAGAGATGCTTCTGGGAATAGCAGCCAAAGGAGCTTCCAACAAAAACCACTAATGATGCCTCCATGGGATCAGTGGGGGCTGGGGCTTCTAGGCAGGTTTTTCATTTGAAACTTCCTCTGCTAAAAACTGAACTCCTGGGCTGGAGAGACGGTGTAGCCATTAGGGTGCTTGCCTGCGAAGCCTAAGGACCCATGTTCGACTCTCCAGATCCCACGTGAGCCAGACACACAAAGGTAAATCAAGCGCAAGGTCACACTTTCCCACTAGGTGGTGCAAGGGTCTGGAGTTCAATTGCAGTGGCTAGGACCTTGGCATGCCAATTCTCTCTATATATATCTAAAATATAAGTAAATAAATAAATAAATAAAAGTAAAACACTGAACACTTTCCTCAAATATCAGCTAGGGTAAGGAAAACAAAATTGTGGCTATTTCTTTGGAAAAATAAAAACAAAAACCTGTCCAAAGAGATGGCGTAGTTAGGAAAGTGTTTGCCATGCATGCACGAGGAGCAAAATTTGAACTTCAGTACCCACGTAAAACGCTGGGTGTGGTGGTCCATGCCTCCCAGTGCTGGAGAGGTGGATCCTGGCATAGCTGGTCTAGCCTAATTCATGAGCTCCAGGCAATGAGAGAGTCTGCCTCAAAACAGGTGGATGATGATACTGAGGATGACATACATCTGAGGTTGTCTTCTGGCTTCCACACGTATATGCACACATGTATATAACACACACATGCCCATGCACATAGCTACACACATACACACACACACACACACACACACACACACACACACACACACACACACAAAGTCCCATTCAATCACAGGAACTGACGTGGGAAAAAGCTATTACAGGGCTGGAGAGCTGGCTTAGCGGTTAAGGCACATGCCTGCAAAGCCAAAAAATTCTGGTTCGACTCTCCAGGATCCATGTAAGCCAGATGCACAAGGGGTGGGGGGCATGCATCTGGAGTTCATTTGCAATGGCTGTAGGCCCTGGTGTGCCCATTCTCTCTCAAAAAATACACACACACACACACACACACACACACACACACACATATGCTGTTACAATAGTAGCTGCTAATGTATTTGACCACAAGCAATTAGACAGCTACTGAGGACCCTGGATTCCAATATCCCACAAAGGCAAAACTTGCTCAGCCCACTCTGATTGCTGTGGCCAAGAACAGCCACAGAGGCGCCGTGGTAACCAGGTCCTACAGGTCCAGGACCCTGTGCCAGGGCTGAGAAGACAACTTCTGAGTAGGACTATGCTTAAATTCCAGAGTCCCCAGGACTTCTGGAACCTTTCAGAGGAGGTGACAGGGATGGCAAAAGGAGGTAGGTTTCAGTTTTGGGATATAAGAGATCGTTGTTTGCACATTAGTTATAGAAAGCATGCATCCAGAAGGTAAACTTCTCTAGGCCAGAATGACTTGGGTCAGAATTAGGTTATTTTTTTCCTTTAATTTTTAAAAATTTATTTGATTTCTTTGAGGGGGGGAGGGAAGGAGGGAGAGAATGGGCACTCCAGGGCCTTCAGCTGCTGTAAACAAACTCCAGACACAAGTACCACCTTATGTATCACAAAGGTCCTGGAGAATCAGGTCCTTTGGCTTCACAGGCAAACATGTGAACTGCTAAGCCATCTCTCCAGCGCCCCCTTTTTTAATAGTACTGAGGTATATCCCCAGCCCTCTTACTTTTTATTTTGACAGACTCAGTGAAGTTGTCCAAGCTATCCTTGAACTTGAGATCCTCTTGCCTCCACCTCTTGAGTAGCTGGGATTACGGGCCTGTACTACCAGGCTCAGCTGGGGAATAATTTCTTGAAATGAGAGTGATTGGCAATCAGTTCTTGTAGTCATCGAGTTGGTCAGTCTTTTGATGCCTACAGAGAATCTAAGACACACTATGATGTCCTCTTTCATTTCCAATGTTTGTCCCTTGGCTATAGGAAAGCCAATAAGAAAATGAAATGGTAAATGTAATTTTAAATTAAGAATAATACTTTCTGGGGCTGGAGAAATGACTTAGTGGTTAAGGTGCTTGCCTACAAAGCCTAAGGACCCAGGTTTGATTCCCCAGGAGCCACATAAGGCAGATGCACATGGGGCACAAGTGTCTGGAGTCCGTTTGCAGTGGCTGGAGGCCCCGTTGTGCTCATTCTCTTTCTCTATCTGCCTCTCTCTCTCTAAAATAAACAATAAAATAAAATATTTTTTAAAAAAGAGTAATACTTTCTCTGACAGTTACTGAAATGTAGAAAGTGTTCAGGGTGAAAATACAGAGATTTGAATGATCTTGATCATTTGGGGAGGGGGAAGATCTAGAAATATCTCATTTTATGAGGATCTGAGAGGGGGATTTCCAGAGTGGTATAAACCTCTAAATCTGTATATCGCTTTTTTGCTTCTCACACAGAATCAGGGAACTGGTTTTGCAGGACTGCTATGATTTTTCCTACTCACAAAGCCTTCAGGCCAAAATTCATGCACCATATATAAAGGCCTCCTGAAACCCAAACCTCCCAAAATCCCTGCAGCCTTTGATCTTATCCCATTTGTAGGTTCCCAAACAGTGCCAGGCCTAAGATGAGGACTCAACGCAAAGATATGCCAGGCAAAGTATTTTGTCTGAATAATGCCCATCTTTGAAGAGCTATACAGGGAGGGCTTCAAAACCTCTTTTCCGACTCCAGAGAGAATAGTTACTACGTAGACGTCTGCACTAGCTTCCAGACATTTCGAGTTCCTTATGCCAGAGCCGTGTCATTCTACTCTGTGCCTACAACTTAGCAGTCCTTGGCATTCATGAGCACAAAATAAATATTGAATTCATGAGCGAATAAATAAATAAGAAGCCAAAATACAACAACACATGTACAACCTTCACCAAGATCATGTGGTAGAACCCTAACCAGGACTGATAATGAAATACAGAAAGTATAGCCCCTGTTTCCACAAAACCTCACCACAAATTCTGTCTTGGATGAATCTTTTTTTTTTTCCTCTCCTTTTTGTTTTGCGTCGCGTATCTGTAGCTATATATAAAGTGAACGCCTGGCGAGTGGGTGGATGGTGGTGTTCACTCTTGTTTAGTGGAATGTGAATATGTCAGAATCACAGAAAATAGAAAGAAAAGAGGGTTATGCAAAGCTGTCAGGTCTCATGCCTGCTTTTGAGATCTGAGATGGTGCTGAGATGGTTCAGACTTAATATTCACATCCATTTTTCCACATTAAATATGATCATTAGCAAACAGTGTTTAAATGGTAGCTGTTTCCTGACTGACAATAGCCATCCGGTGGTGCCCACTTCCCCATATGCTTGGGACTGATAGAGTTCTGACCGCCTGCAAAACAGTGGGAGGAAGGAAGTAATTAAAACTGAGGGGAAGCCTGGGGGCAGGGGGAGGCACCAGTTTTATCTCACACAAGAATATCCTTATACCTATTCTTTTGAAATTTGTGGGTGGGGCAGAACTGCTATTTTTAAGTCTTTTATTTTATATCCTCAAGTTGGCATGCAGTCTTGCCCATAGGATGAGTGTCAGGAAACCCTGAGGGTGGGCATTGGTGTTTAAAATAAGCTTAGGCTGTAGACTAAGAAAACAGGAAGACACTGGTGCAGAGTACTGTAGCATGCAGGAAGCTGAAAAGACAGAGGGGGGTAACATTACAAGTTCTGTAGCCCAAGCTTATAAATCCCCTTTCCTCGGTCGGACAAAAATGAAGCTCTTAAGTGCTTCAGAGTCTTCTTGGGCAGCAGCAACTTGGGGAAAGATGGAGGGAAAGAAGTGTTCAGCAACCATTTGTGAGCACTCGAGATCCTAAGCAAGAAAGCTTCAATTGTATTTTAAATTTGAGGATCAGCCAGTGGCAAGAAATGAGAGGTTGCTTATTAAATTTCTGTCCTGTTCTTTCCTTTTTTCTTTTTGTTTCCCAACCATCAGTTAGGGGGAGTCAGATGATGAGTGAAAGCCAGTGGAATATGGGCAGAAAGGATTGATTCTGTTTCACAGGCCTTGTTCAGGAAGCAATAGTGCTTCTCAGGTGCAGAGGTTCTGAGCCTCTATGGCAGGTGGGTGTGCCAAGTAGTGTCTGGTAGTTATGTGAACCATTCATGGGGTGAACCACACCCACTCTGGGCCATATGGATTTTATATTTCTCTCCTAAGCCACTGAGATTTTGGAGTTGAAATATTGTGGCAGAGATGTAGCTGCTGCTTCCAGCCCTGTCACAAATATGACTTCTACAATGCCATAAACCATGTTCCCCCACATTCTTTGTCTCCCTTGAAGCCTCTTCGTGACATCCACCTCCCTCTTGGGGCACGCAAGCAAACTCCTCATTCAGAATATCAAAAACTCACCCACAGCTAGAATAGTAATGGTGTTTAAGTGGCTGAGTACTCAACAGAGTATATTTTGCTTTTTTTTTGAGAAAGGTACAAGAGTTGAAGGACCACGATGGGCAATGTCTAAAGCCACTATGGCATCCCCCCCCTTTTTTTTAATCAATGCTATGCACCTGTAATTTTAATTAAATTGCTTGGTCCAAGGGCAGGCTGCCATCCCCATTGTTGCTGAAAGTTCTAATACTTAATTATAATAATGGGTCCATTTAAACAATTTTGGACTTACATTAAAGCTGGGCTGTTGAAACAAGGTATTAAATACATAGCTAAACGATGAATCTTAAATTTTTTGTGTGTGGGACTGGTGATTGAACCTAGGGCCTTATACATACCAGACAAGCACTCTAGCACTGAGCTATAGCCCAAACACTCTTCTTACTTTTTTTTTTTTCACTGTGAGATAAGGTCTCACTAAGTTGCCCCAGCTGCCCTTGAACTCACTCTGTAGCCCAAACAGACAATGAATTTACGATCCTCCTGCTTCAGCCCCCTGACTAATCATCATTGCAGGCAAATACCATCAAACCTAGATACATATCTTAGTCTTTAGCCCCTCGTATTTCCCCGGGGGATGAATTAGGACATACTGCTACCGTTCAGGGCAGAAGCCATCTCTGAAAGACTCGTGATCCCCCATGTGTATTGTACCTATCACCTACTTCCAGTCTAGCTTTTCTACTGCCTCTACCGGAGGGTAAAATAACGCCTTCTCTAATAAATCTGATGACCTGACTTACCGCATCTCTTTACACTTCTGCCGCCCATGTGGGAACTCTGGCTATGTGGTTACAATCCAGTTTAAGGGTAGAGCCGACCAGGAACGATGTTGAGCGTTAGGGAATCATTATACTTGTGTGTGGTTGCTGAATCCAGGAGGCTGGGTCTCAGGAACACAGCCAGCTGGCGATTCGAGAGGCTCAGGTAGAGGGGAAGAAATACTGTGGGAGCTGGTGACCTGCGACAGAAAGCCAGGCGCCTCTTCTCCCTGTCCCCAGTGCTCTGGTGGACTGTGCTCTGCACACGTCAGTCATTACTTCCAAGTTTCCAAGCAATGTCTGTGATGAGCACCCATTTCCTCCCTCGGCATCTTTTATTTAAGATTGCTTTTCAGTGAGGACCCTTCCTTTTGTTCACACACATCCTTGTTTATCACTGTCTAAGAGCGTTCTTCCATGCTCTCTGCATCTCAGAGACCCTAGACAAGGACTGTACCACAAGGTAGAGGAAAGACCCCTGACTTGACAGCATGAAGAAAATCCCCAAGAAAACTCAAGCAATTCTCTCTCTCTCTCTCTCTCTCTCTCTCTGTGTGTGTGTGTGTGTGTGTGTATATATATATATGTTTGATTTTTGGATGTTGAAGTTGACTGTGTGATGATGTACTTGAGCTAATGGAACGTAACATGACCATATGATTTATGCCACCACTTTCCTGAAAATTTGGCAAGCATTCTAAAATCCTGTCAGCAATTTTTGTTTCTTCTTCCTGCTATGACAATGGGTAGAACCCACAGAGAAGCTGCCGTCATTCTAGGTGGAGGAATGAAAAGACACAAGAGCAGAGACAAAGCGTCTGCAGCCATCACTCCACAATGTCGTCTGCTGACACTAAGGTTTTGAGTTGGCTTGTAAACGCGGCAAGGCTCGTTAAAAACACCACCCTATCAGAACACTAGGATTGGGTTTTGTGAGTGAGAGATGAACTGTATTGCGTCAGGCCTCTGGGGCCTTTTAGTTGTTTGTCACAACTGTCTTTACTGTGATACACCAAACTTTTGCCCTATTTCAAAAGCTCAGGACAGGGATGTAGGGATGGCTTAATGGTTAAGGTGCTTGCCTGCAAAACCAAAGGACCCAGGTTCAATTCCCTAGGATCCATGTTAGCCAGATGCACAAGGAGATGCATGTGTCTGGAGTTTGTTTGCAGTTGCTGGAGGCCCTGGTGTGCCCATTCTTGCCCATTCTCTCTCTCTTTCTCTGTTAAATAAATAAATAAATAAATAAAGCAGCAAGCTCAGGACAATTTAAAGTCCCTGGAAACAGGAAGATTTTGCTGATGAACAGGTGAAGGATACTGAATTCTGGTGAGGATTGAAGGGACTTGAGACAATGGTGATGCCCACTATTCTTATTTGTAAAACCTCAGCTCCTCACACAGACAGTAGCATATTTTTAGTGTATATTCTTTGTGATAACCATAGAGATACACTTGAATTTTCTTTTCACCTTCATCCTAATTGACCAGCCTGCCCCAGTTTTGCTAGGTACTGTTTCTTCAAAATGTTTTATTTATTTATTTGAGAGAGAAAGAGGCAGGTAGATGAGAGAGGAAGAGAGAGAGAAGAAAGAGAGAAAGAGAGAGAGAATGAGCACACCAGGGCCTCTAGCCACTACAAACAAACTTGATGCATGGGCCACCTTGTGCATCTGGCTTACATGGGTACTGTGGAATCAAACCTAGGTCCTTAGGCTTCGCAGGCAAGCACCTTAACTGCTAAGCCATCTCTCTAGACCTAGGTACTGTTTTTTCGTAGCATAATTATATATATATATATTTCAAGATGGCTTTGTAACCTGAAGCTATTCCTTCAGGTGGTCTCTGTGATCTCCAAGAAGCTTCTTAAATCGTCCAGTTCTCACTGAGACCTTTCGAGTTATTCTCTTTTTGTACTTTGTGCAGTGTTCAACCCTTCTACCTTCTTTCAGCCAGCTCCTGATCTCTCTTTATCTCACTTTAATTACACCTCGGATTTCTTTTGTTGTGGTTGTTGTTTTTGTTTTTTTTTTGGGGGGGTAGGGTCTTACTCTAGCCCAGGCTGACCTGGAACTCACTATGTAGTCTCAGGATGGCCTCGAACTCACTGCGAGCCTCCTACCCAAGTGCTGTGATTAAAGGCGTGCACCACCATGCCAGGTTAGACTTAGGATTTCTTATTCTGGCTCTTAGCTTTATTTATTTATTTTTTTGGTGTCTTTTTTTTCTTAATTTATTCTTTTTAAAAAAAATTCACCATAATACTATTAAAAGACAGTTCTACTCAAACGCTTGTGCATTTTGTCACATCTAGCTTTTTTTGCTGTAGGCTGTCTTTGTCAAGGATATTTTTATAACAAACAGTTTTGGAAAATAGAGAAAGTGTCTTTGTCCAGAGCAAAGGAAAAAAAAAAAACAGTCTTTGCTATCTAGTATAATAATAAAGACATTTTCTTCCTCTAAGGCGAAGATTGGATACATTTAGCTCAGCACAATAGGGTGAAGATTCCCAAGCTCAGGGTCCCTCGGCTGTGACAAAACCCAGTATGTCCCCCCACAGCTCTTGTCTGTGTCTAGGGATCTCCTTCTAAGACACATGGAACTGGCACAGACATGAGCCCCATGCCACGTGCAGCTATGTGAGTAATAAATTCCTTGTCTCTGATCCAAATGTCAGGTCTTTTGTCAGCACCTATAAAATCTTGAATTTTTATTTATTTTATTTTTATTTTATTTTATTTTTTTCTTTATTAATTCTGTATTCAGCAAATACAGTCAGTTTGGTACCATTATTAGGCTCATCCGTGACCTACCCCCTCCCCTTGGCCCCTCCTTGTTGAGGTATACGGGTCATGCATTGTGGAGTTAGCCCACAGTTATGGGTAAGCTGAATGTCTCTGCATATCATGACCCAACATGTGGCTCTGACATTCTTTCCGCCCCCTCTTCCGCAAAATTTCCCTGAGCCATGTTGGGTTCATTTTTGGTCTGCTTCAGTGATGAGGTGTTGGGGGCCTCTGAGGCTCTGGCTCTCTGATTTGGTAGGAGTTGATTTTTCTCTGTGCTGATCTCCTTCCCCCTTCTGCTGGTATCCGGTTCATCAGGAAAACAGCCCCCTTGCTTGTTTCTCCAATTTTTCTTAGTTTCAGCTGGGGCCCTTTTGAGGTATGATGGGGTGGCTCTCTCCTTAGGATCTACATCTATCTGAAAAAGAGAAGCAGATTCTCCAACGGAGAGTAAGTTAACACCAGGACAAATGAGATAACCCTTTTTTTTTTTATAGAGAATTTACTAGGTGTAGGCCCTCTTGTAGCCCACAATTGATGGTAGCTTGATATTGGAGAGTGGGCTTATGTTTGGATATGGTTCTGACTGTTTCCCAGCTCCAGCTATGGGTCCCATACCAGTGAGGGGATCAGTTAGCCAAATTGAGAGCAGTTGGTTCCCCATCTTGGCTGTGTGCCACCACTGCACTTGTGTGGGCATCACAACAAGTTATTTGCTGCTAAGTAGGTTAGACCATGCGTTGCTTCGACAGACATTGGTCATTTTCCCCCAGTCGCCCATGTAGCACCTTCTGGCACTAGACGCGCTGACTGTCTGGGGACTGAGCAGAAATCAATGAACTGGAAACGAAGGAAACAATTAAGACAATTGACAAAACAAAGAGCTGGTTCTTTGAAAAAATAAGCAAGATTGACAGACCCCTGGCCAATCTGATCAAGCAAAAAAAGGAGAAGCTTCAAATTAACAAAATTCAAAATGAAAAAGGAGAGATCACAACAGACATAAGTGAAATTGGGAGAATAATCAGGACTTACTTCAAAAACCTCTACTCCACAGAACTGGATAATGTGGAGGAGATGGATAAATTCTTGGACGTATACCATCTACCAAAGCTAAACACAGAGCAGATTAATCACCTCAATCAACCCATCACACTCATGGAGATTGAAAAAGTAATTAAAAAACCTCCCAAAAAAGAAGAGTCCGGGACCAGATGGCTTCTCAGCTGAATTCTATCAAACCTTCATGGAAGAACTCAAACCAATCTTCCTCAAACTGTGCCATACAATTGGTGAACAGGGAAAGCTACCCAACTCCTTTTATGAAGCTAGCATCACCCTAATTCCAAAACCAGGCAGAGATGCCACAAGAAAAGAAAACTATCAGCCTATTTCCCTGATGAATTTAGATGCAAAGATCCTAAACAAAATCCTTGCAAACCGAATCCAACAACACATCAAAAGCATTATCCACCTTGACCAAGTGGAATTCATTCCAGGAACACAGGGGTGGTTCAACATATGGAAATCTGTCAATGTAATACACCACATAAACAAGGTTAAACATAAAAACCACATGATCATTTCGATAGATGCAGAAAAGGCCTTTGACAAGATTTAACATCACTTCATGTTCAAAACATTGGAGAGAATTGGCATGGTTGGTTCATATCTTAACCTAATAAGGGCAATATATGAAGCTCCTAAGGCCCAAATAATACTTAATGGAGAGAGACTGGAGGAATTCCCATTAAGATCAGGAACAAGACAGGGTTGTCCACTCTCACCTCTGCTTTTCAATATAGTACTGGAAGTCCTAGCTCAAATCTTGAATTTTTAATAGCAGTTGACAGATACTACCTCCTGTAAATTATACTTAATCATACATTAATATCTGTAATTATAGGTGTTTATATTTATCATGTATCTCATTTTAAAAATTATATATGGTGGAAAGACTGTAAGAGCTAAAGGAAGAGTAGGACTCATTACAATGTGCTCTTCCAGACACAAAATAGCCTAGATATCCATGACCTCATAGTGCCTGGCACTGCCTACACAAGACCACCATAATAAGAGGAAAAGATTATGACATCAAAATAAAAGAGAGAATGATTGAGAGGGGGAAGGTAGATGATGGAGAGTGGAGTTGCAAAGGGGGAAGTAGGGAGGGAGGGAATTACCATGGTTTATTGTCTATAGTTATGAAACTTGTCAACAAAGAAATTTTTTAAATGGATATAAAACTACAATATACCCATAACAAATACTATCACTGTAAAGTCTTACTTAATAAGAGGGTATTGAATGGTTGAATAAACTGACAGAAAAAGGATCACATATTATCTACTATAAACATTTCAATACTTTTATACTTCCAGTTATTATACTTTCAATACATTGGAGAAAAGTCAACACTGAGCTCAGGTCTCCAAACCAGCACCCGAAAGTTCTGAGAGGTCAGCACCTCCCAGAAGTGGATGTGCTAATTTTACATGAATGCACAAAAACATCTTATTCTTACCTGCCAATGATTAGAGTGAGAGTTTATCATTCTCAGAAAATATTTGTGACCTTTATCATTCTGGCTCCACTCTCATGTGTAATGCCACAAGCATGGATTCTTGGATGCCTCATTGAACACTTTTGTTGACAACCTGCTCTTTTTAGGGAATAAATAGACCTTTAGAATTTAAATATATAAATAGGGAAATGATAACTAAAAAGTGGTAAATAATATAATTCAATGAAAAACTGGAAAATCACAGAGAAGGCCAACCAAGTCTAAGGATTGGGTGTAAATATATACAACATCAATATTAATAGTCCAATCCAGGGCTAAAGTAATGGCATAGCAGGTAATGTGCTTGCCTGCACAACCAAAGGACCCAGGTTCAATTCCCCAGGATCCATGTAAATAAGATGCACAAGGAGTTCATTTGCAGTGGCTGAAGGCGCTGGCATGACCATTCTCTCTCTCTCTCTCTCTATCTGCCTCTCTCTCTTTCTCTCTCTCTCTCTCTCTTTCTTTCTCTCTCACAAATAAATAAATAAAAATTAAAATAGTCCAACCCAACTTGGGAGCTTCATCTACATTCGCAGTAATTTTGTCCGACTACGTAGTCCTTGATTTTACTGTACTAGTAGAACAACCCATGTTCTCTTCATTCTGGCACTGTACATTAGCTTTCCTTACCAGCCTTTTACTATCATAAAAATTCTTGGTTTTGTTTACCCCTCATAGAGTTTCACTGTGGGTATCTGTAGCAGTTACTGTCTCATTGCTGGGACCAAACACCCAACCAGAGGCAGCTTATGAAAAGGAAAGGGTTCATCTGGTTTACAGTTTCAGAGGGGAGTTTCATCATCATGGGGGAAGCACGGCCAGAGCAGACAGCTACAGGCTTTCTCACATCAGTGGGGAGGAGACAGCACAAGTCAAGTGAGCTCAGTGTGGTAAGCGGAGGTAACTACCCACTCCTGAGGCCCACCTCCAGTGACACACCTCTTCAGCCAGGCTCTACCTACCAAGAGCTCCACCAACTGGGAATTATAAACGTGGCTTAATCACCAACACATGAGACTTGGCGGAAGGGTGCATTTCATATTCAAACCACCGTAGCATCTTAATTGCATTTTCTGCTCTGTTTTTCCTGGTGTTGAGCATACAAGGCCACGTCCACCTCCTGTTTGGCTCTAGTACAGTCTAGGGAAAAGCAGCTGAAGTTGTTCCATACAGCCTACTATATAGCTTTGACATGCAACATGATTAAGAAGCCCTGCATGAGGGTTTTCTACTCTGAATTAGTGGGTATTGTGCGCATCTATCAACACATGCTGATTACTGGTGTTTGTCTCATTAGTCTCGCTCCACGTTAACCTTGGTTCTTTTTTCTCCTACTTCCTGGAGAACAGAAGAACTCTAGCTAGGAATATCCATTGCTCTTCTTAGGAGTTAACATCATAGCTTCAACAATAAAAGAAGAATCCAGGCATTTTGTGTCTTTATCAACAGGACTTGCGCAGACGGACTCACCAGGCATGGATGACCGTAGTCAGGGTTTGCAGCAATCCTTCTCCATCTTCGACCTAGTGGGACGGAAGAGGGAAAGGAAAACAGAAAAGAGAAAAACTGCAGCTTTCTACCTCCTCTGGTGGAACAGTGTACACAGACAGTGGAGAAAGGATTGACAGTTGCCATGGCAGCCAGAAGCCCCCCACGGAAACCAGGCCGGGCCTTTCCTAGCGATGGCAGGAAGAATACTTTTCTCAGTGAGTCTTGGCAGGTGTCATGGTGAATTTTCAGACTAAAGATGCATCCTTGTTCCAGGGCCAAATATGTAGAGGTGGGCCTTCTTCATTTATTCAGGATGCACGTGTTCCTGCTGAGTGTGTGTGATTAGCCATCCAGCAACTAGGATGCTCAAACACAAGAAACCGGTTTCTAAAAATGCATGGTTATCTCTGCATGTAAACTACAGCAGGTGGATCACAGTCATATTGCATCATTCAGATTTACATTTAAATCATTTAGGGGCCTGGAGAGACGGCTCAATGGTTAAGATGCTTGCTTGCATGTCCTGACAGCCAGTAGTCAATTCCCCAATACCCACGTAAAGCCAGAGGCACAAAGTGACACATGCATCTGGAGTATATTTGCAGTGGCAAGAATCCCTGCCATGCCCATTCTCTCTCCCTCTTTATCTCCTTGCAAATAAATAGATAAATAAATAAAAATATTTAAAAAAATCATTTAGGGTTCCAGCTTATTTAGATGATTGTAAGACCAGAGAAAGTACCATCACATGATTTGCTTCAAGTTGTTGGCTAGAGGCGTTCTTTCATTTGAAGCTGCTAACAAAGTGCTGTGTGGGCTGAGGGCTTCCAGAAACCTCTACCTTCATGCAGCTGTCCTTTGACATCCAAGATCTGCTATTTAATCAAGTGATTAACTGGTTCCGTTAATTCATTCATACACCATGGGTAGAGTGCCTATTATGTATTAATCACTATGCAAAATTGTAGAGCTATGGGGATAAACGATACAAAGAAAGGCACCATCTCAGTAAGCTTTTGGTATAGAAAGTAGTGACATTGAGCTGGAGAGATGGCTTAGCAGTTAAGGCATTTATTTGCCTGCCAAGCCAAAGGACCCAGGTTCTGTTCCCGAGGACCCACATAAGCCAGCTATTCAAGGTGGCACATGCATGTGGAGTTGGTTTACAGTGGCTGGAGGTCTTGGTATGTCCTTTCTCTCTGTCTATCTGCCTCATTCTATCTCTCAAATAAACAAAATAAATAAATATTTTTTTATAAAAGAGAAGTAGAGACATGCAGTTAGAATTTCAAAACATGATGATAGGTGCTGTAGCCATCACTGAAGACGCATATTTATGTACAGAGACGGCAATGCCCAGATCTGTAGTGGTGAGGAAAGACTGAAGTCCAGGGAAACGTGGTGAGGAGTCAGCATAGTTGTGAAGGATCTCATAAGAACTTGTCAGTCACAACATATTCCAGAGTTTGTGTCAAGGAGCAAAAATTACACAAGCTAAATGCATAAGGCACTGCAGTACAAATGATGCGTGCAATTCAGAATTATATGTGGGGGAAGGAGAGGACTAGTGAAAAAGTGTGTGTGTGTGTGTGTGTGTGTGTGCACATGCATGCATGTGTGAATGTGTCTGTGTGTGTGTGTGTATGTATGTATGCTGAGAAACCTTCCAAACAGCTGGTAATGACAGCATCCAAGGGGCTTTGCTATGCTTGCAAAGAGGGTGACCAGCTAAGAAACGATGCACGTCAGCCTCATGACATAGAGCAGTGCTAGGTAAGGAGACTGGAGATGTTTCTGCCGGGCTGTAGCTCACTGCAGCACTTTCTTGGCACATGCAGAGCCCTGAAGAAAGAAGGAGGCACCTACATTTTGGTTGGGGTACTCAGGTGAAGGAGTTTTTATTTAGTGGGACAAAATTAGAGATGATGAGTGAACTTAAATAAGGTGAATTCATGGTTGTGGAACATCTAGAGAAATAGCTAAGTGGTAGGTCTTCTTCCTCCTCCTCCTCTTCTTAATTATGATGTTGGGGATTGAATTCGAGGTCTTGTGCATGCTAGGTAAACACTTGATCAGTGAGATATTTCTCCAACCACCTCCCTCCCCAGTTGATAGTTCTATGCATGGGTCAAACCTCAAAAGTTAATTCAGGGCTGGAGAGATTGCTCAGTGGTTAAGACACTTGCCTGCAAAGCCTAAATACTGGAGTTTGTTTCTCTAGTTCCCATGTAAAGCCAGATACACAAAGTAGCATGTGCCTCTGGAGTTCGTTTGCAGTGGCTAGAGGCCCTGGTGCACCCATTCTCTCAGTCTGTCTGTCTTTGCTTACAAATAGATAAATAAATAACGAATACTAAGTAAATAAGGTAATCCACTAAAGGCATAAACTTGGGACTCCTGACTAGAGATGGAATAGATCAGATCTTTCAAGTAATGTACTACATGATCAAGAACAAAAGTTTACAGAGGCACTTTTTAATATATATATACTTATGTATTTGACAGAGAGAGAAAGAGAGAGAGAGAGAGAGAATAAGTATTCCAGAGCCTCCTGACAGTAAATGAATTCCAGACACATGTACTACTTTGTGTCTGGCTTTATGTGGATACTGGGGAATGGAATTCGGACTGGCTGGATTCGCATGCAATGTCTTTAATCATTTATCTTTTAATCTAAAAGAAAATTTCTGTTCTCTGTTCTCTTAAGTTGCTTCTGTCAGGCATTTTGTCATGGCATCAAGAAGCATAGTACACAAGCCATGCAGGGGAGCTGGTGACATGCAAATTCCACAGCCACTGCAGCTCCGCATCCTTTCTACCAAGACTCCGGCAGTGCTAACTGCTGCAACTCTGAGTAGAAAGTCCCTAAAAAAGAAAAATAGTGTTCAAGCTCAGCCATGAAGAGATACGCACCAAAAGAACAGAACTGAATAAGTCAGAGATGTGAGAAGAGAGTGGGGGTAAAGGAGGGAAAAGTAAGTGTTATCCTGGAATCAAAAAGAAGAAAGCGTTCAAAAAAGCCAAAGGCCGCTAACAAGTAGTGTAAGAACTAACTGGTAAATGTCAACTGAAATTGGCAATTTGAAGGTAACATTGAACTTTGACAGAGCGCTTTTTTGTACCATGAAGAGGACAGAAACAAATTGTAGCGGGGAGCTAAGTAAATGATAGGTGACGGGAATAGAGGTGGTATGGACTCATTTTTTGTAAATAATACCAAACCAAGCTTGGCCTTGTGGGGAAGAAAATGACAAGCTGGGTGATAATAATGACAGAAATGTTGGAAAAGTCTTGTCACTTTTAGATGAAAAAGCCACGAAGTTGCAGCAGGGAGAATAATTCTCAAAGGAATCTAACAGGTGTGATTAAACCAAGGAGTTTATGTTGGAGGCGTTATGCTGGTTTATCTAGTTATTGCTCTGTGTGATGCTGTTGCTGGTTTGGATGAGGGGAGAGGACCAAGGGTCAAGGGTGGTGGGTAAGTTCTGGAAAGGGCAAGGAAAGGATTCTTGGCTTAGACCATCTAGAAGAAACACAGCATACCAGATATCGTGGTTTCAGTCCAGCGAGACTTCTGACATCCTTCCAGAATGTTAAGAGAATAAATTTGTGCTGTTTTCAGCCAATAAATCTGCGGTCATTTGAAAACACAAGAATAGTTTTGTATGCCAAGAAACCATGTTTTCCTTACCCACTGCAAGATTCAAGGCTCACATCCCTGTAAAAAAAGGCAGATTAACAAGAGGGAAAAAGAACATGACAAATAAGTTTTGTGTGTAGTGAGTGCCTTCAGAAGTGCCCAGAGCTCCAGAGAAAACTGTATTGAATGGACAAACAAGTGTGACTGCAGGGCAAGGGGACATGATCTACTGGTGCAGAAGTGGCGTGAGACTGTGAAGAAAGAATGACTGCCTACCCCTGTTTGTGAAATGGGAGTCAAAATGCACGTGAAGAGGTAACGTGTAACGACAAGGCGTCGGTTCTCTTACTTTAAATACTTTCAGGAGGAGTCGTGTGTGCGCTTCAAGTGTGGTTGGGGGCTTCATTGTTAACTAACGGCATTCCTAAATAATCTCTACATTAGGGACTGGAGAGATGGCTTAGCGGTTAAGGTGTTCGCGTGCAAAGCCAAAGGACCAGGGTTCGATACCCCAGGACCCACATAAGCCAGATGCACAAGGTGGCGCATATGTCTGGAATTTGTTTGTAGTGGCTCCATGCCCCGTATGCCCATTCTCTCTCTCTCCTCCACCCCGACTCTCTCTCAAATAAGTAAAAATAAAAATGCTTAAAAATAATCTCTACATTAAGTTTAGCTGTGATACATATTGACAAACTGAGGGCAAACTTGGGATTTCTTGGAGGTTTCTCCTCTGAGCTGTTCCTAAACTGAAACCAAAATTGAGAGGTAACCTGGCACCTTAGCCCCTCTCTTTCTATCTGCTCTTCTACCTCTTTGCCGAAGTGCTTTGGGGTCTGCCTAATCAGGGCTCCCCGAGGTCCTGCCTCACTCACAAGAGAGAATTTGGTTCCAGGATGCAGGAGACCGCTTCTGGTTTCCATGGAGACCCTATTTGATGTCAATGGCGGCTCCTGAGCCGAGAGAAACCTAGGCCATTTGTATTTAAAGGACAGAAGGTGGGGGTAGGAGAAGTAAAAGAAGAGGGGAGGAAATAGACTGAAGGAGGGTGGTGGGGGTGATCCGACAAATGTTCAAGGTCTCAAGCAGAGGCACAGAGAAATCCAGTTATTTCAGTCATCTCTTGCTTACAGGAGAAATCAAAAAGGAGCAGCAGGGGGCAGAGGGGTGTTTATTCTACACGTGAGAAATTCCTTCCAAACCTTCCTTCCTGATGCCACAGTGTAGGGGTCTGAGTGAGTCAGGGCAGCTGGGATTCCAGGCTCATAGTGCTCCCGGTGTGCATTTATAAGCAACAAGAGTCTGATCACCTCTTACACCTCAGTTCTTAAGGGCTCGCAGCTGTGGAAGTGGCCGCACCTCTGCCTCTCATTCTGCACCCATCCCTGCACAAGGTAACTAAATACCAGCGCCCTGGCAAGACCAGTTCCAACGCTTCGCGCTCCAGAAACTGCTGGGTTTTTTGTTTTTTTAGTTTTTAATTTTTTATTCGCTGACTCCCTAGCAAGAGAGGCTGCGGTCAGGAAGGAACAGTGAAATTTGAATTGCACAGGTTCCAGATGACGTCAGCTGTGATACAGCTCTGACCTACTGAATGTGAAGTGTGGCTGAGTCCTCAGAGGGTATCAATGGCAGAAACCTCCATGAAAGGACCGTGCCAGGCTCTGAAATATTAAGCATGTGGCTCTACTGGTCTCCGGCTGCAAATCCCAGAGCGTGGGTGGAATCTGAGCTTTCTGCTATAATCACTTGAACATTACTTACTGCCCTAGATAACTGCGGGTCACGTGGAGTTTGTGCCAAAAAAAAAAAAAAAAAAAAAAAAAAGAAGGAAAAAAGAAAGCAGCATTTGAGGGGTGGAGGGGAGGCATTACAAACTATCAGAGTGTCTGCCAGTCTTAAAGTGATACCAGTTCAATTTAATGAGCACTTTATGAGGTGTAATACCAGTCAGCATGCATGACTGCGACTCAGTCTTTGCTTCAAGGTTACATGCACTCAGGTGGGGGAGGGTAGACAGCCCCAATGGAGAGCTGGACAGGAGTCAGAAATACTTAGGCAACTCCAGAGGGGTGAAAATAATAAAGATACAGGAAACAAAAGAGCAATTTATGTTAGTAAGTTATATTAGACAGGAGCAAGACATTACATATTAATGTTATTTGGTCTAGCCTTTCATAATAGGCACAGAAGAGAAAGCACAGAGAAATATTCTACAGGGGAAGAATAGACTAAGGACACTAGTGCATTGTCTGTTCGATATAAGGTACCAATTCTGTAAATTATCAAAGACTGACCTTTTGAACTGATTTCCCTATATGTTTCCTTCTTCTCCCTGATACTGTCTTTTTGTTACTGTGTGTAGATGGGACCTTGGCTTAGCCTTTCTATCATTTTTACCACTTGTGTAATCTACCACATCTTGTTATAAGTGGTTTAAGACTTAATTATTTTACTTTAAAATAATTCCAGAAGTTAGGGTTATGAGAAAGAACAATTTAAAAAGTGTGTGGGTTCAGGACAGTTAATAACCACATGAGCGTGGAAGACATTGCACATCTTTTGTTATTTTTATTATTATTTCTTTTGGGGGGGGGGGTTCGAGGTAGAGTCTCACTCTAGCCCATTGCATATCTATTGCAATGGAGACCTCATTGAAATAATAAAAAAGGGCATTTGTAGCGGTCAGAGCTCCTCTTCAGAGCCATGGTGTAGAAATGGAGCAATGACTACCAGTCTTATCATCAATGCTGGAAACCCTGCCACTCAGGGTCTGGGGTGAATGCATGCTGTTCAGCCATTAGCCTTCTAGTTTTCATTCCAGGCTTAGGAAAAGTTCCAGAATAAACTGAAAGGACATAAAATGGAGGGGAAAATCAAACTCTTGGCATTAGCTTTTGGATGGAAGATACCTGGGGGAAGTGGAATTGCGTTTTTTTTTTTTTTTTTTTTTTCCTAGAACATAGAAAAAGCACTCAAACTAGCCACAGTTCCTGTATCATTACGTTGAAAGTCCCTGAGGTTTTGTTCTCAGCTCCCTTTGCCAAGGAGCATACCTATAATAAAAGCAGTTCCCAAGAGTTTTGCCAATGTACCAGAATATTAACACTTTCAGACAAAAATACTAATAAAAACACCTAACACCATCTCATTTGAGTTGATTTTATTTTTTTCATTCTTAGTCGCATAGTTGACCACAGGCTCTTTGGACTTCCAATTTATTTCCTGTGAGGCAATTCTGCCAAGGTTCTAAATCATTTAATAAACCTCTTTAACCTCTTAATTTCAAATAAACACCCACCAACTCATAGGCATTTCTTTATCCCAACTCAGTTAACTATTCTCAAACAGTCAGTTTTTATATGTGTAATCAATATTGTATGACAATTCCTAGAAATGGGTTTAAAAACACAAGGAGTGACCACCTGACACCTTTAATGTCTTTAAGAAGAGGCAGAGAAAACAAGATCAAAGCATAAAAGAGAAAATGAGTCCTAAATAATAGAAAGATGGAAAAGGGAGAAAAATAAATGGAGAAAAAACTTAAAAGGGGAAAAAAAAACTAACTTGGACAGGATGGACATAAGCATTTAACTGATAGGCTAGGACCTGTGCAGCGACTCTTCCGGATTTAAGATACACTTTCAGAGTTAGAAGGAACTTGGTGAGCATCCAGTCTCCCTTCTCCCTTCACAGATGAGAAAGCGGAGATTGGGAGGAGATGACTGGCTCATATAATACCAATGTTGACCAGAGATGAAACTCAGGTTTCCTGACTGATGCCCCAGTTGTAGTTTGGTGATGCAATGTCTTCTGTCAATAAAGGCTGGTGGAACCCAACGTTCCCTTGACATTTAAATACTTTTCCATTCTTCCTTTAGCATTTAACAGCATTTTTCTATTTGTCCTGCTTCTTCATCGTTTCCAAAGGGCTTTATTTTTATTAACTCTGGTACCAATTCTTAGGAAAGTATCGGCCACAAAAATGGCCCACATGAGACTTGTTTAGTTGTGATTTATGATACATTTCCCCACAAATATTTGTTTTTTCTGTCTGTAAGTACTGTGGTGAATGAAAAAGCAGAAGGACCAGGTTGTTTTCCCTTTCATCTTCTGTAGCACCAGCTAAGAAGCAAGTGTGCTGTGAGATGGAACTCAGAGGAGAAGACTGCACAGCCTGCCAATCTGCACAAGCTAGAAGCAGTGGCATGGATAGAAAGGAGAACCACAGAGAACACTTAGGACCGAAAGGAATTATCACTAGTTGCTTCTGTGATGGTGATTCTCGTTATTTCAAGAAAGTTCTCTTTGAATCTGAATTCAGCTCCCGGGGGTGGGTGGGGGGAGACCTGAGCAGCTCCTCCCCACCGAGAACTCGCTTTCAGAGCTCAGCCTTCCCGGGCAGCGTGGTTTCCATCACTCTCCCATCCCATCATCGCTGACCCGGCTTGGCAGCCAGCCTGCCTCTAATGGAATGCGTCCTGCAGCTGGGAATTAGGTCATCAGTAATTCACTTAATAGCATTTTATGAGGTGGGCCCTGACACAAAAGAGCGATCTGGCCTCACAAGCAGGAGCTTTCCTTGATGTGAGGGGAAGGAAGGGGATGGTGCCGTGGCCAACAATCAAGCGTTTCCATTTCCAGGAAGCGATGAGTGAGGGTCCAACAACGCCCTTGTTTCTACAAGGCAAGACGCGTGATCTTGGGCAAGTCCCTGCTTGCTTCTGGACTTCAGCTCCTCCTCAGACTCCAATGCAGCATGGAAAACTCAGGATCGGTCAGGCTACTGCCCTTTCCTTGATGTCTTCTCTTTCCTCTGCAGAGAGAAAGACACAAGGACGACTGTCCTGTTCTGCCACGAGCACGCTCAGAAGACGCAAGCCCCGATTTGCACACTTTGTTAATTTCTCTGGTTTATGTATCCCAGCAGGGCTGATTTCTACCACTAGCTAGGGAGAGTTCCAAACGCTAACGCTTGGCTTGGGTGACCTGGTCTGTGCTATTTCTCCCCCCCGCCCCCACACACCGAAGAAGAGCTGTATTAAGGAATAAGTCTCTATGAAGACTCATAGCACCATTTTCCATGCACTCTAATACGTACACACATACACACGGATTTGTTTGATATAAATGAAAAAAAAAAAAAGATATCCACAACTTCTTTTCTTTAATTCTACTCCAGGCGCCATTCTTTATTGGAAGCCCTCTTAGAAATACGTGGAGAATTATCAGTAGAAAGTGTCCCCAGTTATACAGTTCTTCATCTGAATTCTCATTCTTTTTTTTGTCACCATATCTCTGATGCTTCTCAGGGATGTTCGGGGAGTCACTGGGCTCTTATTTTCTTCTGTAGGATCCCCATATCCTTCCTGTTCAAAACAACCCAACATATATGTCATGAATTATTCAGAACGATCACTGCTTCACAGGACTTGCAAGCTGAACACAAATAACCAGCGTCCTTCCTGATGTGAGCGGAACCGTCCTCTGGATTCGGAAACTTTCATGTGCAAAATCTTCTAGTCTAAGACATTTGGAGTGACTAGGGCTGCAATGAGCTCCTGGAGTGACGATGGTTCAAATGAGAAGTCGGTTTTGTATCATCCCTTCAGTTGAATAATGTGCACATAAGAGGTTCTGTTAACAACTCTGCTAAGTGTTTACTACACGGATGGAGCACTGGGAGCTACTGTCAAACATTAGAGAATGCACGAGCTGGGATACCAACCAGCCTCCTAGTTTATAATCTGGTCGGTAAGGTAAGATGAGCATGTGTGAATTAATGAAACTGCACTAAGAACATTGTATAACTGTTTTTAATTTTTTGTTTATTTTTATTTATTTGAGAGTGACAGAGAGAGAAAGAGGCAGATAGAGAGAGAGAATGGGCACACCAGGGCCTTCAGCCCCTGCAAATGAACTCCAGATGCGTGCGCCCCCCTTTGTGCATCTGGCTTACGTGGGTCCTGGGGAATCGAGCCTGGAACTGCGGTCCTCAGGCTTCACAGGCAAGTGCTTAACCGCTAAGCCATCTCTCCAGCCCGTGTATAACTGTTTTTAATTATGTGAAGAATGTCCTAAGTAAGACAGGACTTCAGAGAAAAGTAAAGTTATTCAAGCAGGCATTGTCCAGGCAAACATAATGACAGTGGATGTTAAGCAGCCCTGACTTAATGTAAGGCTGGTGCTCCAATAATTGCCCTAAGGCATGGGACAAGACAGGCTGGTTGAATTTCACTTGGCTGGTGGTAAGAAGTAGGATGAGCTGGGCTGGAGAGGTAGCTCAGCGGTTAAGGTACTTGCTTGCAAAGCCTAATGACCTGAGTTCGATTCCCCAGTACCCAAATAAAGCCAGATGCAGAAAGCAGCACATGCATCTGGGATTTGTTTTCAGTGGCTAGAGGACCTGGCATACCCTTGGCCTGGAGCTCCAGAGCGAATTCCAAGTCAGATTGGGCTACCTCAAAGAAAAAAAAAAAAAAACTCCCAGAAAGTCAGAAGAAAGTAGAAGGTGAAGGAAACAATGAACTGGCTGGCCTAAAACTGGATTCCAGTATATGTAGATGGTAAAAGAAGAGTGAGACACCATCTATACAAAAGGACAATGGCCAGATCACACGTGACAAAAGAACTGTGACCTAAACCTCTACAGCCATCATCTCAGCCTGCAACCAGCCCCGAACAGTCAAGACTTGGTTCATAACTGCCCTTTCCCATAAATTTGCCTCCTCACACCCATCCTCTCTGCTTCCAACTCAGGGCCAATAAAAGAAAACCAGACAGCCTCCCCAAACCCACCGCATATGAAGCCTTACGTGTGGTTGCAGCCCACGTCTATGCCCACAGAACCCACCTGAACCCTTCTCCTTTCACTAGGACAGAGCACTCTCTGCCTCCCCTGCCTACCTCTGAGTCTCTGCCAAACACGAGTGTGATGGTGCCTCGATCTCTTGCTATACAGAAAACCACAAATAGATTGCCTGTTTGCTCATTTAATTCCATGATGGGAAGGGAGCACACCCAGTGTAGTTCTGCCAGTCTCCCGTTACTGTGTGAGGACACACATACACACACCCCGACGTGCCCCACTTTTCTTCCTTCTCTCCCAATAGCCTACACTTGATACAGACTTCCTTCCCGGTCATCTTAGGCAGCCCATAAAAATGACAGATGTGAAGGGAGCTGCTTCCTGCACTTCAGAGATGAGCAGAATGATGTAGTGAGGATAGCCTATGCTGAGGACATTTATTTATATATCCTCTGGATGTAAACCGGTACCTTCACGACTCAATCTTATCCTGACTTTTGACAATAGTAAACCTTTATCTTAGCAAAAGGACTTTTTTTTTTTTTTTTTTTTTTTTTTTTGCTAGCCAGGTGTGGTGGCTCACACCTTTAATCCCAGCACTTGGGAGGTAGTGGTAGGAGGATCGTCGTAAGTTCAAGGCCACCCTGAGACTACACAGTGAATTCCAGTTCAGTCTAAGCTAGATCAAAACCCTGCCCCCCCCAAAGGACTTCTGGTGATAATGATCCTGTATTTTAAAAGGTTTTGTCTAACATTTATTCAATAGTAAAAAATAGTATTTTCACAATATATTCTGAGATACCTAAAAATGGTTGACCAGATTTTCTGATCACTACAAAGTAGCCTTGCTGTTGTCATGCTAGACAATCTATTTCAAGTCAAACTGAAGAGCATAAGTCATTTAAATAGTCACGACTACATGATCTCAGGCAAATATGTGGATTTTATTAGGGCTCTTTGAAATTCTGAAAATAATTCATACGTTTCCATCTCAGTTAGGAGTAACCCTTAGATGGTATTATAATAACTTTGTTATCACTTTTCCAGTTCCTGGAATCTTTTACTCCATGCTCCAAAACCCTAAGGCAAATTCCTTTTGGTGCTTCACAGGCAAAATTTGATTATTTTGAATATTTAGAGAATTCGATGTGCATATCTAATTTATACTAATGGCCCAGAAGTTGACAGCTAGCAGTGAACTTTTATGATTTATTATCCTCTTCTCCGTGGCCACCATATGATCAGAGATAATGACAAGAAGGTGAATAGACCTGTTTAGCATGACTTTGCATTCATGCAAACTCTTAGACCTCATTCTCAGTAGGCTGAAAAACTGTTTTCCAATTCATTCCCCACCCCCACTGCTATTTTAGATAGAGTGAGAGAGAGCAATAGTAGAGCCTCAGCTACTGTAATTGAACTCCAGACGCTTGTGCCACCTAGTGGGCATGTGCAACCTTGCGCTTGCCTCACCTTTGTGCGTCTGGCTTATGTGGGATCTGAAGAGTCGAACATGGATCCTCAGGCTTCACAGGCAAGCACCTTAACCACTAAGCCATGTCTCCAGCCCTCCAATTTATTCTTAATCCATTATGCCCTCCCCTTTTCCCCTCATTTTGTATCACATTGAGTATTCCCCTCACCTTATTTAATTCCAGCACCCAGTGAACCTCCAAATCACTCTTAGAAAAAGGATGGTATAATGTAAGAAAGTATCTTTGTGGCATTAGGATGTTAAATTCAGTGATAGGGGCTGAGCTTCTTCACTGAAAAAATCTTGTATTCATCTAGTATCATAAATCTATAGGATGCATTTTTCAGACACATTGATAAAACGAGTTTGTCTGTGGTAATAAATGCATCCAAATCACAGTGTTTCTACAAAATAAATGTTTACCTCCTGGTCACCCAACAATCCAAGGTTGCTAACTCTTCCCAGTGCATGGCTCTTCCCGTACAGTAATGAGGAACCAGGCTCTTCTGTACTGCAGCTCTGATGTCCTCCATGGGGTCGCCATCCTCTGCTGGGGAATATAGATGGGACAGAGTTTTGAGGAGGTACATCTTCTTATATACTTTATCCTGAGATTGGCATGTTGGCACACACCTGTAATCCCAACACTCAGAAAGTAGAGATAATATGAGGAGTTCAGGAGTTCAGCCTCAAGTACATAGCAAGTTTGAGGCAAACCTGGGCTTCATGAGATCCTGTCTCAAACAGCAGCAACAATAACAACAGACAAAAACAATAAAATAGAAATAAATAAATAGGGCTGGAGAGAAGGTTTAGCGATTAATATGCTTGCTTGCAAAGCCAAAGGATCCAGGTTTGATTCCCCAGTACCCATGTAAGCCAGATGCACAAGGTGATACATACATCTAGAGTTTGTTTGCAGCAGCTAGAGATCTTGGTGTGCCCATTTTTTTTCTCTCTCTCTGTCTCTCTCTCTCTATCTATCTATTTATCTATCTATCTATGTGTCACTCTTAAATAAATAAATAAATAATTTTAAAATGTTGTAAATAAATAAGTAAAATACCTTGTCCTTGGAATGACACATAGCCCTTTCATTTATCTTCTGTTTGTGAGAAACAATGCAATCTACATAGGAGACAATGTCAAGAAGAAAATAGGGATGGAGGGAAGGCTTAGTGGTTGAGGCATTTGCCTACAAGGCTAAAAGACCCAGGTTTGATTCCCCAGGACCGATGTAGGCCAGCTGCACAAGGTGACACATGCATCTGGAGTTCGTTTGCAGTGGCTGGAGGCCCTGGTGTGTGCATTCTCTCTCTCTCAAATAAATAAATAAATAAAAATAAAAATATTTTTGCAACAGAAGCAAACAAAGCAATCTCTGCCTCAGGTATGTGTAGACTTTGCCTATTCCTGGATATTCATTAAAAACTTTGGGGTATGTGTAGAATTACAAGGAAACCACTCCAGTTTTAACTCTCCTTTCCCTGGTCTCACAATGTATTCAACAGCTAATAACCATTATTGTTTGGGAAGAAGAGCATTGCGGCTGATCAATTATCTCTAATATTCTCTAGTTTGCTAGTTAAGAAAATTGATAATTCTGATGTACAATGACCTTAGCTATCTGTCCTGACTGACCTCTTAGTGGCTGCTCTCAGCTCCTGTGACAAATGTTCCTGTCAGAAGCTCCTTTGGGATCCACTGTTTGCCCTGAGACCTCTCAGCAGTGGACCTGCTCAGGGTTATGATTTTAGCTCCAGGCCATCTCAGAGCCTCTGTGCTGTTAGACTCTCCTAGGATAGCTGAGGGCCCTGTGTTAGTTAATAACAATATCTAGGAAGCAGCAAGGTCTAGGAAGTTCTCTGATTCTTCTTATCACAGAATTGCAGGCCTATCATCTGCTTTGAATTCTCTGTTGCTAGTCATGCCTCTACTAGCAGTCTGAGCAGGAAGAAATTTGATATAAGTAAATTCCCTCCCCCCTTTCAGTTCTAAGGAATTCTCCTGAGCCTAATATGCCTTTGGTAGTGAGAGAAAATTTTGATATTTACAAACAGACATATCCTAATGATTTGATGCAGATGATGTGAAAGCTGAATAACAAGCTATTCTTGGGAAAATCATCTCTCTTTATATCCCAGATCAATAGCTTGGAGGTAACTCATGATTTTTTTAAAAAAATATATTTATTTTATCTATTTGAAAGAGAGAGAGAGAGAGGCAGATTGAGAGAGACAGAATGGATATGCCTTCAGCTGCTGCAAATGAACTCCACATGCATGTGCCACCTTGGGCATCTGGTTTACATGGGTTCTGAGGAATCAAACCTGGGTGCTTCAGTTTGCAGTCAATCACCTTAACCGCTAAGCTATCTCTCAAGCCCATAACTCATGTTTTCTATATATAAGGAAGACCTTGAGTATAAGCATTTATTTAATGATTCATTTATCCATTCTACATGAACTTTTGAGAATCCACCATATTTCTGGTATGGGGGACATACTAGCAAGTGAGTCAGTTGCAGTTCTAGTTAGTATGTAAGATGTTACCTAAGAGGTACTTGATCCAAATAAAATAAACTGTGTCTCAGGAGTGTGTCCAGCATTTGGGGGCTTTTGAACATCCTCATCTCTGAGATGTATAGATTGTCTCTATCCACCTCCCTCAAATCCCTCGAGGTCATTGCATAGACTATTCGGTTATTCCAAGAATCATTTTCCTAAGGAAATGTCCTGTAGTTTTAAATAGCTCATATATTCAAAGAACCTGACAAGCTTCCGAAATAGTAGGTAAGATGATTAAATGCTGGCTATGCTTGTGGTAGGATTATGCTCTTCAGGAAATGATGGGGTGGGTTTGGTCCAGCTGACGATTTGAATCGCTTTTGCCCATGGGAAAACATCGATCAGGTATCAATAACTCCCATATGGTCCTCTTGATCGCTTCCAATCCCTTCTGTAATTTCTTAACTCAGGCATCAGTTGCTTCTGTACAGAAACACGAGATCAGCAGACTGGTCAATGTCACAAGGCAGTCCCCCCATCGTGCCTGGGCCACTTAATGAACTTCATGGGAAAGAGCATCCATGGTCGAAGTGGTGATGGCATGGTCTAGTGATGCCCCTCGTCTCTGTCAAGCCTGGCAGGCGCTGTTCCTCAGCCATCCCTCTAACAGCTGCGCAGAACACAGACAGAACAAAGGATCGGGGACTGAGGGGTGGTGAGTTTGGTGACTGAGACTGACTGCTTTGCTCCTGTTTCTACATGCTCCAGCTTCCCTTATATTGTAACTGCCACTCTACACAAACAAAGGAAGGCTTCTAAATAAATGATTCATGAGGATGACAATCTCAACATGAAGATGCTATGCCACTGTCAGCAGGGACTAGCATCATTGATCAATCCAAGCAGCCAGAGAGGCCTCTCCTGTACAGGGCTGCTTGAGGTACTGCAGAAGGCAGTAAGAAAAAAATTATACTGCTGCCTCTTCCTTTAAAGCATTTGTAATCTCCACATGGAGACAAGACAAATACATGCAAAAATAATTGTGGAACAGTTCGACTCTCGACTGGTTGGCATTAAGAACGGCAATTTTCAGCATTAGCCTGGCATCCCTGCTGCCTGCAGAGAGGCACTGTGGGGCAGGAGCGGAGCGCAGATTTGCAGGTCAGCAGACCTAGATTCAAACCCCTCTGTGCTCCTTCATGAACTCCATGACCTTGAACAATTTGCTTCATTTCAAAGTTTCAGGCGCATCCTCCATAAAGAGAAGGAAGGGCTTTCTCAAGGGTTGGTGTGATTGTGCCAACAGTGAAAACGTATCAAGTGCTTGGATGTAGTAGACTTTCTTTAAAAAAAAAAAAAACACAAATATTTCTTCTTCATCCACATGACTATCTGCGGTGGTTTGATTCAGGGTCCCCATAAACTTAGGTGTTCTGAAGCCTAGGTTCCCAGCTGATGGAGATTTGGGAATTAACACCCCCTGGAGGTGGTGTATTGTCAGGTGGTGGGTTTATGGGTGTTATAGCCAGTTTCCCCTTGCCAGTGTTTGGCACACTCTCCTGTTGCTATTGTCCACCTGGTGTTGGCCAGGGGTGATGTCCACCCTCTGATCATGCCATCATTTCCCCCTGCCATCGTGGAGCTTCCCCTCGAGTCTGTAAGCCAAAATAAACCTTTCCCCCACAAGCTGCTCTTAAGTTGGATGATTTTTACCAGCAGTGCGAACCTGCCTGTGACACTATCCCACAAGAATCTCAGTGATAAGGGCTTCACAACTAGGTAACCCTTCTTCCCATCCCATATAAGACTTGATTTTCTGTTTGACTTCCAATTCCCTCCTTCTGTGAGTCATCAGGCCTAAAACCTACATGTTACCTATGACTAAACTCTCTTACCTCCACATATAATTCATTTCAAAGTCCTAACTATTTCCTTCAATGTCTTCCCAAAGACACTTTTTATCCTAAGATCGCAACCGAGCTATATGAATTCTGAGAACTATCCAACAATCTACAGAGAGAATGATTCTAATTTACATAATTTTTAACATATTTTGAAATTTCATTTATTTATCTATTAGAGAGATAGAGACAAGTAGAGAGAGAGAGAAAGAGAGAGAGAGAGAGAGAGAATGCACCAGGACCGCTAGTCATTGAAAACAAACTCCAGACCCATGCAAAACCTTGTGTATCTGGCTTATGTGGGTGCTGGGGAATCAAAGCTGGGCCCTTCGGCTTCACAGGAAAGCGCCTTAACTGCTAAGCCATCTCTCCAGCCCTGTGAATTCCTTTTTATGTTTATTGTGTTCTACTTTGAAACACAGTCTCATATAGCCCAGGCTGGCCTTCAACACTCTAAGTATCAAACACTGCCTTAAACTCCTGATCCACACAAATGTTGGGATTAGAGAAGTAGCAATATGTAGCAATTGCTGTAAATTCTTAAATTGGAACACGGTCATTCAATTTTTTTGTCTATTTATTTAGCTACCACGTACTTGTGAGCTTTGAGAACTTATTTTTAGGTTGGGGATACGGCTTAGCAATGGAGTACTTCTCCGACATGCTTGTGGACCTCGGTTCAACCTCCAGCACGAGGGGGCGGGGGAAGGAAGAATTATTTGTTATGCAAATACAATAGCATCCAGATTTATAATCTTCTGATCTAATTCATTCTTCTTACTACTGTCATAGCTATCTTGATGTATAGTTCTAATCAGACCAATTTTCCTATCAACAATTTTCGATTCTTCCCAGCTCCTTTCAAATACACTAAGGATTCTTACCTTAGCTCTCTGGAACCTTCATATTCTGATACTATCTATATTCTATACTCTAGGTCCCAGAAAATCAAATGCCTGTTGTCTTGTGGACACATCATGGTAATTAATTCGATCTTTTGTAATGTAAAACAACGAAAATGAAGAACACGCAAGTAGACATAAAATGTAGTTACAGAGCTCCAGGATGTATTCCACCCCATAATAATCTGAGCTAGAGAGCACAAGGTCAGGATATGCTTGACAGGATATCCATGAAAAGAGCAAAATGGAAGAAGCTAACTATCAGTATTATCTTAGCACAAAAGAGCCAAACAAGTTCTTTAGAATCTCAGCTTGTTGAATGAAGCTCCGGGCCTGTGGCACGCTCCCCACATTCATTAGCAGTTTGGGTAGCCTGTAGCCCACCTGGCTTGGGTGTGTGGGTGTCTGCTGCAGCTAGAAGCCGCTCCCTCTCTTCTGACACTGTCCCCACTCTGTGGGCACACAGGGGATGACTACACCCTCGTTCCTGATCTTCAGTGATCACACGGTGGGGTGGTTTCTGACCTGCCTGAGTCAATCACATTTCTTCTCAGACAAGAGGAATCTAAATACAGTGATCACGAGGCTGCGGTGACACACGGCTGGAACTAGAGCTATGAATGAAGGAGGGCTGTCAAAGATGACAAAACCCATTTTTCACTGAGAAAGGACAAGTCACATGAGCTGGAAGAAGAAAGAAAACAGTAGAAGCAGTCATTGAAGTAGGCTTAGAACACACCCACCATGGCTCAGAGAATTTTGTGGAAGAGGCGGCTGAAAGACTGTAAGAGCCACAGGTTGGGGCATCATGCTCAGAGGCACAGCCTCCCACAATGCATAACCCAAAACTCCACGGGGAGTACCTGCGACCCCGCTGAGGAGGGCCCCTAGCAGAATGGGGGCAGGAACAAGAGAAAGGATGGTGCCAACACATGATGTATCCATACTACAAAGTAGGTCCATAATTAATCATTTAAAAAAAAGAAAAGAAAAGAAACAAAAGAGAAGGGATGTATCTTGATTCTTTTTTTTTGTTAGTTTCTGGCCTCCAACCATTCGGCAGTGCATTGACTCGCTTTCTTACGTTCTGAGAGTACTTCTGGCATCCATCTATGGATCCATGCCCATCCCACACTTTTTATCTAAACTGGGTTCGGTTAGTACCTCTTCCTGGCAACTTGAGAGTTCTGAGTAATGCAGTACTCCAGTTCTAGACTGGGCATCCTACGTCCCACCTCTCACACATGGGCTCGAGGCGTATGCCATGCCAAACCCTCCCTCTCCTCTGTGACCCTACCTCCTAGAGCTTATAAAGAGAGACCAGGTGATAATTATGAGATGGCCTCTGTTAGACATAAACACCAAATAGCTGACGGGGTAGATAAACGGAGGTGAGGGGAAGGAGCGCAGTAATTCTGGAAGCCAATGTTGCGGTGACTATGCGGAGTCAGTGGTTTATCGCGTGAGGGTAGGCAGGAAGCCCCGGCAGCGGGATCAGCATGGGCATGGGTTGGAAGCAGGCAGGGTATGACCTGTTCTCGGATAGGGAAGCATCTTCTTATAGCGTATGTGCAGCGGCTTCCTTGGTACCAAGAGGAGCAAAAAGGCTTGAGGCCTGGATCAGACAAGAGCACATTGCTTGTGATGCCATTCTCTCCTTAAGGGTAGAAGGGTCACTGAAAATTCTAAGCCACACTGAGACCTTGCCATAGGTTACAGACACCATGTTTTAATACTCTTATCAAGTACAATCATATACAATCACCTAAAACAAATTGTGCTTGAAAATGCCCTAAATGATATAGAAAATTCTGTATGCTGACTAAAAGTCAAAATAAAATCGCATAGCCCTTGTTATCAAACATTTGGATTCAGGTGAAATGATCTCCGCGTTCCTGAAACAATCACACTTAAATTTTTTAAAATTTGTTTTTATTTTTATTTATTTGAGAGCAACAGACAGACAGAGAGGGAAAGAGGTAGAGAGAGAGAGAGAGAGGGAGGGAGAGAATGGGTGCATCAGGGCCTCCAGCTACTGCAGATGAACTCCAGATGCATGCACCACCTTGTGCATCTGGCTTATGTGGGTCCTGGGGAATCAAGCCTCGAACCGGGGTCCTTAGGCTTCACAGGCAAGCGCTTAATGGCTAAGCCTCCTCTCTAGCCCCACACTTTTGATATATACATAAGATTCCTGTTCTTCTTTATTTTACCAACTGCTTAATGTATGATTTTCTCTTTAACCTTCTCTCTCACATATTTCTCCCTCTCTCTTTCCACCCCTCTTCCTATACAACCGTATCTTTTTGTTCACTGCATTATTTTGCATTTTAATATCTTTCATGATTTATCTCAACATAAATCTTTTTCCAATTTATTTTATAGTAATATTATAATTAAGGTTTTATAGTAACTACATAGAAACTAATCTCATTACAATTAGAATTGATATAAGGCTGAAAAGGATATAAAATATTTTGTATTGCAAGGCAGCACTGAAAAGTTCTTTACAAAATAGAGTGATTATTGGACTCTGCAAATGTTTGTAATAGTGGCTAAATAGATGCTTCTCCACTTAGGCTCTAAAAATCAAATATTTTACAATAGTAAGAAAGCCCAAGCAGGGAGGCTGTAGTTAGGTAGAAGGTCAAAAGGAGCCAGAGGCCTGCTGTGGCCTTCCCTCCAAAGCAACTATGGCCTTGAAATCCATCAATAGTCATATACTTAACTTAAAACTGGAAGTCAATAGTCTGGCTAATCTTTTTTTTTTTCTTAGTTATGTATATAGTGGGCATACAGCCATGAGGGTACCATCATTAGCTTTCTCCCTGTAGTCCCCCCATGGAGATTGTGGGTCTTGCATTGTGGGGGTGGCCATCAGTTTTGGGGGAGAGGCAGTGTCTCTGTTAGTCCCACTATTCTTGTTTCTTGTCAAGCAATATGAAAACATTTTATAAAATATCTTTGCATGTTCAGACAATTAAGGCTGAAAGGAGGGTTGGGGAGATTTCTCAGTGGTTAGATGCACTTGCTTTACCCAGATTCAGTTTTCCAGTAGCCACATATATGCACAAAGTGATGCATGTGTATTGAGTTTATTTGCAATGGCAAGAGGCCCTGTCATGCCCATATTCTCTCTCTATTTTTCTCTCTCTCATAAATAAATAAATAAAAATATTTTTAAAGAATATTTTATTTAGTCAGGCATGGTGGCACACGCCTTTAGTCCCAGCACTTGGGAGGCAGAGGTAGGTGGATCGCCATGCATTCAGGGCCACCCTGGGACTACATAGTGAATTCCAGGTCAGCCTGAACTAGAGTGAAACCCTACCTTGAAAAACCAAAAAATAAAAAATAAAAAGAAGAATATTTTATTCATTTATTTGCAAGGAGAAAGAGAGAAAATGAGCACACCAGGGCCTCTTGTGATTGCATATCAACTCCAGGTGCATGTCCCACTTTGTCCATCTGGCTTTACTTGGGTACAGGGAAATTGAACCTAGGCTGTCAGGCTTTGTAAGCAAGTTCCTTAACCACTGAGCAATCTCTCTAGCCCCAATAGGAATATTCCTTTAAAAAGACTAAAAGGAGTTAGAAAGTAGATTTGTGCTATTTAGCTTGAAGAAGGCACAGAGAACTGTCACGTGGAAGAGTAAGAGGAGTCAGACTTGCTCTGCATGACCCTAAAGGGAAGCAAAAGGACTCATGGGCAGTGGTGGGAGAATCCATGCAAGAAGAGTGTGGTTTAGAATCAGGAACCATTTCTAAAGCCTAAAATGTCTGCCTGATATGAGCGTGAGGTTCTCAAAGGGGGCAATGGCTTCGCTTCACTGTTTCTAGAAGCTTTCCATCTCAGAGTACATAAGCTACCTGTGAGATGGCCAGACGGGGACTGAACTTTACCATTGTTTGGGGGCTCGGGTTCTAGATGTTTCTTTAGGGGTACTATTTTCACTGATAAGAATAACCTCTCATACCATGTTCACCTTAAAAAAAAAATCTTTCCTGTCCTTTGTGATAAAGAAAAAAATCCTCTTAAGTAAAATTTCCCTCCATGAAATATCAAATCACCCTTTATGTAATACAAACTGATATTTTACTCATGGCCTCTGTGGCCACTTGAGGCAAGCTGCAAACAGCATTCACTGTTACCTCTACGTTTTCCGGTTTACCAAAATCAGGGATACACCCTTTTCCTGTAAGTCAGAAAACAGAAATACTGTGCTTCTGCCCAAAACACAGACCCTGCTCAATGCTGCAAACTATCCCAACAATGATCCTTTTATGTCTGGCCCAAGATGGCACCCAGCAACTCACCGGCTTGACTTTCATTTCTCTTTGGTAGCTTCTAACCTGGGAAGAGTTCTTCAATCTTTTCTTACCTTTCATGTTCTAACAGTTGAGAAGCTTCAGCTGGGCTCTGTACTACCGTAGCCAAGAGCACGTGGTACTTTACTTAAAATTAAGTGAAATGAAGTTTTAAAACTCTACTTTTTAAGTCACGTAAGCCACTTTCAAGTGTTTAATGGTCTGACATGACCCAAAGCTACTGAATTTGTCAGTGTAACTGAGGTCATTTCCCTCATTACAGAAAATTCTGTTGGACACTGATTATCTTCAGAATGACCTTGGGCCTAGGTCAGCCTGATGTTGGTTCAGAACCTGGCCCAGATCCCATCCACCTTGCATTGGTGCCACGGAAACAATGCTGTGTGTGCGTTTCTCGGTGAAACACACAAGGGAAAAAATCACTTCTCTGCAGTACCTGCATTTAGTTTGACATTTTTTGCCATATGACTTTCTTTTATTTTTTTTTTTAATGTTTTTGGTTGTTTATTTATTTGAGAGTGACAGACACAGAGAGAAAGAGGCAGAGAAAGAGAGAGAGAGAGGAATGGGAGCGCCAGGGCCTCCAGCCTCTGCAAACGAACTCCAGACGCATGCGCCCCCTTGTGCATCTGGCTAATGTGGGTCCTGGAGAATTGAGCCTCGAACTGGGATCCTTAGGCATCACAGGCAAGCGTTTAACCACTAAGCCATCTCTCCAGCCCTGCCATATGACTTTCAACAGCGATTGTTGGGCTCTGCTCCAGATACAGCTCCACAACATTACAAGAAAGCGCAGAATCCACACGTGGTGGCACTGAGCTCAACTGAAAGCTAGATGCAAAACGTGCATGACAGTGTATACGGATGTAAGAGTGTAAGCTTCCATTCGAGATCCGTATTTGAGATCCTGAGGGTGATTATCATTTTACAGAAAATTTTCCCTGGTCAGTCACTGTGCATACAGTGATTGTATAGTCATATGTGAGCTACTGTATGAGATGTAAGTTTATTGAAGGCAGAGACTATAATTTCCTTGGTGTCCTTTATAACACCTAAGCTTAATAGGCCTCCTGATACGAGTTGAGAGTTGACTGTGGCCACCGAAGCCACTTACATCACAGTGTGCAGTGAGTGTGGTGCTAAGAACTAGATGATTAAATAATTAGACTTTTCCAAAGTCCTGGTAAAGGAAATGGGAAGATATTATATACTTATACAAATTAGATTTTCTGATTAAAAAATAGTCATATCATTAATCTATCTTTAGTACCTACATACTACAGGCGAAATCTCAATTTTCACGTTGGTGTTAACCACAATTATTCTTTTAGGACTGTAATTATATAGAGTATAAATCAGGTTGTGATTAAAAAGTCCCAAGCTTCTTAGTCAGACCTGCTCTCTGTACTTGTTCAAGTTACTCACCTCTTTGCACCATGCCTGACATATAAATAGCAAGTTTTTACACCACAGAGTTTTCATGAAAATTACATGGAAAACAAATCAAGGACCTGTAGGGGAAAGAAACTTTTCTCGATGTTCAGAGGGCTTAATAACTGAGTCTAGGGTTGGAGAGATGGCTTCGTGGTTAAGGCATTTTCTTGCAAAGACAAAGGAACCAGGTTCAATTCGCCATGACCCATGTAAGCCAGATGCCCAAGGTGGTGCATGTGTCTGAAGTTTGTTTACAGTGGCCAGAGGCCCTGGCATACCCATTCTCTCTCTCCTTCTCTCTCTCACTCTCTCTTAAATAAATAAAATAAAAATATTTTTTTAAAAAATAGAGTCTATAAATAAACAGACAACAGAAATAGTAGTAGTGATGCAGGATTTGGAGGTTCAGGAGTCTACAAACCCCAATTTTGGATCCTGTTCTATTTTTAACAAAGAATTTGATAAAAATGAACTCAAGAAGGATAAATTATGAGTTAAAGGGAGACATCAGAAATTGTTGGGCTTATTTAAGGGAAATTGGGATCTAGGAAGAAGGCCAGAGAAGAGTCATAAGTAGCTGGGAAGTGAGAAACACACATTCGGTTGGAAAACACTGTGTAGTTCATAAGGTTCATTTAAAAGAAATTGAGGTTCTTATGGAAAGACTGGGGTAGAGCCACAAGCACATGGAAGATAGAACTTAGGTATATATGTAGGGAGATTTAGAAGAAATACACATAGTATCTACCTTGTGCTTCCCAATGGAAGGAAGTTAACAGGGCAAATGGTGAGACCTTAAGGAAGAATAGTAGAGGAAAAATATCAAAGCAGAGACCAAGAAATTCAGATGAGAAATGAGTAGTAGAGAGTTGTACCCACAGCAACCCCAAGTTTAGAAATGTTAGAAAGTATCCATGTGGTAGACATGGAGTGTAAGGGAAATACACAAGTGATAGATTTAGAGACCAGAGGAAAATCACACATGTGATTAAAGTCAGAAGTTACCCCAAACTATAAAGCAGAGGCAAGCAGAAAAATTCCCCCCGACCAAGAGATAGTATTGTATTCTCCCCTCTACCCAGCCAGGCTGGGGGAGGAGGAAGCCAGACTCACATGTACGCCTGTGGCCAGAGCAAGGAGAGGCAGAGAGAGAGAGAGAGAGAGAGAGAGAGAGAGAGAGAGAGAGAGAGAGAGAGGCAGTGCGGGGGAGCCACAAGCTTTATAGCATAGAAAATATATTCTTTCGTCAGATTCAGGTATATAAGGGGGAAGACCCAGTTGGTTTGTAAATTTGGAGGATGGACCCCAGAGCCAGGCCACCTAGGTAGTATGCTAGACCGTGGCCAGCAGGGGGCACTATATCTGGTTGTAGATGAGTCTTGATCAGACAGGAGTTCCATCCCTGCCAAGAGTTCCATTCATGCCAAGGAGGGTTGGCAAGGAGGGGTGGTATTTCTTGGTTCTCTCTGGTTCTAAATTTTTATTTTTATTTTTATTTTTATTTTTATTTTTATTTTTATTTATTTATTTTTATTTTTATTTATTTATTTATTTTTTTTGTTTTTTCGAGGTAGGGTCTCACTCTAGCCCAGGCTGACCTGGAATTCACTATGGAGTCTCAGGGTGGCCTCGAACTCATGGCGATCCTCCTACCTCTGTCTCCCGAGTACTGGGATTAAAGGCATGCGCCACCACGCCCGGCTGGTTCTAAATTTTTAACGGAAACTGCCTAAAAGAAGCTAGCTTTCTCCCATTTGTCCTTCAGTAGGAGAAAAAGAGTCACATGAAAGATAACTGACTACTCCAAATTCAGGAAGATCTGGAAGCATCGATAAGCCGTCAGAGGTGAGGGAATGCCAGCAACTTAGAGGGGAGCAAATCATATGAGGAAGATGAGTAAGCCCTCCGTAGAGGAAGGGCTGCCTGTGGCAGAGTCTGCTTGTCCTGACCCTTCCTGTGATGAGATTGACAAGACACCTGAGTGCCTGCTGCTTAGGCAGCTAAGGGGAACTCACAGACAGTCCCTTTCCCCACAGCGCTTTCTATTTCCGAAGTACCCTCTATCTGAATTCTAAGTTAACTTTTTGCTGTTGTTATATTTTGTTTGCTTACACTGTTTGTTTGTTTTTTTTGAGGCAAGTCCAACAGACCCCCCCCTTTTATGATGGAGAGAGAGAGAGAGAATTAGTGCTCCAGGGCCTCCAGCCACTGTCATTATACTCCAGACGTGCACCACCATGTGAGCATGTGCTACCTTGCGGGCTTGTTTCACATTGTGCATCTGGCTTACGTGGGACCTGGAGAGTCTAACATGGGTCCTCAGGCTTTAGCAGGCAAGCACCTTAACTGCTAAGCCACCTCTCCAGCTTGTTGGTTTATTTTGAGGCAGACTCTCACTGTGTAGCCCAGGCTGCCCTTGAACGTCTCCAGAATGCTGCACAGGTGTGTACCATTACCTCATCCCCAACCTGGTCGCATGAAATGACATTTTTAAGGAAGAGTTCCCCAACTTCCTTCAGACCTTTCTTAACATAGTGCCAGGTGTACAGTAGGAGTTTAATCCGTTGTGACCATTCTATGTTATGTTTTGTTTCTTTCTGATCTGTCATCACCCTGTCGCTGTTTTCCTCTAGTACTCACACTTACATGAAATCTTGAAATTTAAAACAAAAAAAATTGTTATTACAAGTGCCATAGTGATCGCTCAGTTTTCAGAAGAGTTACTAGAAACCTGATTTTTTATTGCATGGGCTGGCTGAATCTGTTGCTCAGAGGCAGAAGGAAGGACAGAACCTCATTCTGTTATATCGCACTGACTGAAAACAAGAACTGGATTCTCTGCTGGGCATATTTATTATCATCATATGTCTGACATTAAGCTACATCCTGGGGATCAGAAACAAAATAGTGATATAGTTCCTTCTTGGGAAGCACTCAAAAGAGAGTGAGAAGGGGCAGAGCAGTAAAAAATCTATTAAAATGCTAAAAGTTTCTGTGGCTAACACAGAGCTGTACAAAGGGAGCTCCAGACAGCCTGACTTCCCCAGAAATTCAGTTTTATCAAGTCGTCTTTCTCATGGATCACAGGTATTCTTTGAAAAGACACCCACAATTTTATGAGTTTTTTTGTATTTTATTTTTATTTATTAATTTGGGAGAGAGATATAGAAATAGGCAGGTAGAGAGAGAGAATGGGCGCTCCAGGGCCTCCAGCCACTGCAAACGAACTCCAGATGCGTGCACCCCCTTGAGCATCTGGCTAACGTGGGTCCTGGGGAGTTGAACCTGGGTCCTTTGGCTTTGTAGGCAAGCCCCTTAACTGCTAAGCCATCTCTCCAGTCCCCTGTTTTTGTTTTTTTTTAAGCCAAATTCCACTACCACACAAGTGGTCACTTCTTACTTTTGAGTCAGTCAGCGAGGACTCATTCAATACTTCTAATACCACATTCCCTCTTCTCAGAACCCTGTGGGTCAGACATTATCCATATTTATCTATGACGCCTTCACCTTCAGCACAGAAGCAGTTCTTGAGAGAGGAGATAGATGAAATGCTGATGGCAGAGCACAGGTTTGTTTGGGTTCAATCCAGTTGTACTACTGACAGGTCATGTGCTGACCCACTTGTTTGCATTGAACTGATCTACATACATATCTCTATCAACCTCATTCCTTCCACCCAGGGATATTGAGGCAAAGTTTATCACCAAGGAATACATGATGCTTACAATTATGATACATTTTTGCATTGTAACTATTAGTTGTTTCTTCTGTCCATTCTATTGAATACAATTACAACCTTTGCAAATTCACAAATGTGAGAGACATTTAACATTACCTTTGTGTCTGATCTTTCTTTAGGTGGATTAAATTAAGAGTTTTCTTGTTGGGAAGTTTATTCAACATGACTACAGTTTTCCCACCGAGGCAAGTTAGTACTTCTAGAAATCCTTAACTGATTTTAAGGAACTGTCACCCTGAGTCCTATAATGAATTGCTGAGTTCACCTTACTAATTCATTCACGCATCCATTCAAAAGTGGTACAGTGAGTTATTCTATGTCAGCTGCCAGGCCAGGCACCACCAAATGGTGAAATAAGTACTTTGCCTAGAACTTCGTGAATGAATGAATGAATCTATGAATATCACTTTGTCCCTACCTTCACATTCTAGCAGGGAGACATAAACATACATAGCTAAAAATAATACAATGTGTCAAATGCTATCTATGATGGAATGATGTTCAAAGGGTCATGGAAGATGAGATGTTAGTCCTTCCTGATAGCTGTGTCAGGACTACAAAAAATTGTCAGCTCATTCCCAAATTCAATTATGAAAAGTACTCATTTTATTTCATATCAATTTTTTTTGAGTTGGCTGTGTTTTAAAATCCAAGAACTGCAAAAAATACATTTGAAAAGTCATTTTCTCAAACTTAGCACTTGGAAATTCAACAATTTATTCCATTTACTAAAGAATCAAATATTATTAGCATCTAACATTTATATATACTGATATAACTAACATTGTTACATTTTACATATAGTATTACATATACTAATACATGCACATTGTTATTATGTGTTTAGATTTCCAAATATATATACACAATTTTCCTCATAAATAGTACATTTTCATACGACAATAAATAATACACATTGTTCTGTGCCTTACTTTGGACACTAAATAATGGTTTCTTGGAAATTACTTCCCTAAGAAAATATAGATCACTTGCAAGATTTTTCCATGATAAAAATATTATTACAAATATTCTTAAACATATTATTTTTGGAAATAATATTAATGAGTGGTATTAGAAAGCTGAAGGCTAAAGGAATGGAATTTTGATAGACCTTACAAAGCTACAATACTTCATGATCCAACCAGCAGTGAACAAGTGAGTCTCTTTCTCCATATTTGCATTAGCTATTCACCCCTCCCTTCCACTTGGCTGCCAGAGCTGCTTGCTGCCTTCAAGCATGGACTGAAGACCGGCCACTCCTCAGGAAACCTATAGGCCTTCAGTGCTGGATGGGGACTGCTGAGACATCGAGCCACGTAGACTAAGCAGCTACTGGGTTCCTACAACTGCTATTGCACTGCCATAAGCTAATCCAAAAAATTTCTTTTAATATATAATTCATTCTTTCAGTTCTGTTCCTCTAGAGAATCCTGACTAATACAGGGATGATGTCAAAAATCACTAATAAACTTTTATGACACACAAAAAGGCACACAAAGTGCAATTATTACCTATTTGGGAATTTTAGAAACTATTTTCCAACTTAACATTTAAATGATCACATCAACATTTCGTTTAGGATGACATTGCACTTTTAGATTTATTTTGGAGAGCTATCATCCTTCTAGAATCTCCTTAGGAGGCTGGAGAGATGGCTTAGCAGTTAAGGCTGTTGCCTGCAAAGCCAAAGGACCCAGGTTCAACTCCCCAGGCCCCACTTAAGCCAGATGCACAATGGGGCACATGCATCTTGAGTTCATTTGCAGTGGCTGGAGGCCCTAGCATGCCATTCTCTCTCGCTCACTCTCTCTCTCTCTCCCTATTTCTCTCTCTCTCAAATAAATAAATTAAAATATATATATATATGTATATATATATATTTTGCTTTTTTGAGGTAGGGTCTCACTGTAGCTCAGGCTGACCTGGAATTCACTATGGAGTCTCAGGGTGGCCTTAAACTCATGGCAATCCTCCTACCTCTGCCTCCTGAATGCTGGGATTAAAGGCGTGCACCACCACGCCCAGCTAAAGTATTTTTTTTTAAATTTCCTTAGGAAAATGCAAGCCTGTTCTTTACCCAAGGCTGCTTTGTTTTGTGTACAATTTTTTCTTTAAGTCTTACATATATTTTGTGTTAGCACACAGTTATTATTATATTACTACATACTTAGTGTTTTGCTGCTATATGAATGTTGTTATTTTAGTTAAGTAGTGAACTGTCACATTTTTACCCACAACCCAGTTTTCTGAAGCTACCAATTATCCCTAGCTAAGTCTTCCCACATTCTGCAACAGGGCTGTTCTATGTATCTCAATAATCCCCATACTTAGGGCTGGGACATGTCTTAATAGTCATGTCAGATTATCATGTGTGAGACCTTGTGTTCCATTTCCAGCTCCATCATAAATAAAAGAAAAAATAACCCTCTTCACACCTATCAGACATTCTAGCAGTTCTAATTTATTTCCCTTGGAGATAGACCACCTACAGTCTGTCTTTCTATTCCAGTCAAACTCTTTGTTCTACTACCTTCAACTTTCCTCTTCCCCACTTAGTCTGGGGATTGTGTTGACCATTTATGCACTAAGGCTTTCTCTGCCTCCTGGACTCCTGTCTTCTTCACTGGATTTACCTACGACTTTTCTGGAGGCCAGCCTCCAGTACTGCATGCTAAAAATTTAGCTTAGTAAAGAATTCTAGGTTAGTTTTTCCCAAAACATGAAAAGCAGGTCTCTATTAGCATTCATATTTTTGTATGGCTGCTAAGAATTTTTGTTTTCTATGTTCTAGCTTTTACCCCTACCATTTGAAATTTCTGTGATAAAAGTGTCTTTCAATTTCTGTGCTGGGGATTCATTTTGCTTGAGGCTCTTGTATTTTTGTTCTAGAAATTGTTTCTTGTATTGATCCTTTAAGAAATTGCCTTTCCCATCATCTCTCTTTTTCTTAAACTGTGTCCTGTTTAGATTTTGGACTTGGTGTTATAAAGTGGAGATGCTCTTGGGATGGTTAATCTTGATTACCAACTTGATTAGATTTAAAAGCACCTAAGAGATTAATAAAGCAAGCCTTGGGGTATGTCTGTGGGGATATTCCTGGAAAGGATTAACTAAGGGGTAGGACTTTCCTGAATGTGAGAGGCACTTTGCCATGGGCCCGGCCTATGATGGGGTGAATACAAAAGGAGGAAGGAGGAACCCCAAAGGGCAGTTATTCTCTTCCTTTGTTCCCTGGCTACCACAATGTAAGTACTTGCTCTCCTCCATCAATGTTCTCCCTAGCGTGGCAGACTATAACTTCTGAAATCAGCTGTCAAAATAAATATTATCTGCTTTAAATTGTCTGCATCAGGTATTGTCAGTGAAGCAAATATCTCCCATGGACCTCAGTCACTGGGCCTGAGAGATGGCTTAGTGGCTAAGGCACTGGCCTGCAAAGCCAAAGGACCCAAGTTCGATTCCCCAGGACCCATGTAAGCCAGATGCACATGGTGGTGCATGTGTCTGGAGTTGGTTTGCCATGGTTAGAGGTCCTGGCACTTCCATACTCTTTCTCTCTCTCTCCTCTCTGTCTCTCTCTGCTTGCAAATAAAAAAAAAAAATAAAACTTACAAAAAAACACAACTCAGCCATAAAATACTAACTTAGATGAATTGTTCAATTTAAAAGTAATCTTTCTTGGTGCATAGAAGCAGTGTAGTTTATAGTAATAATAATATAGTAGTAATACATTTATATCAAGAGGCAGTTAAAGTAAAATTACTAAGTTATGTGTTTTAAGTGTATACTTGTTATCATATAATATGCATAGTGATTAAATTGACCAAAGAATCAGATGGAAGTCAGCTCAATTTGTTTTTAAACCTATTTCAACTCTCTGAGTAGGTTTCCACAGCAAGAATGAGAAGTTATGGTGCTTGTGATATTTAATTGTGAAAACTAAATGAGAAAATACAGTAAAAGAATGTCTTACAGTATTGCCTGTATAGTGTGTATTCAGTAAACATTATATATTATTCCTGATGAAATAGGTTGTTGGGAGTGGAGAAAATTGGTACTCCTCAGAATACGTTGTCTGTTAGCATTTGATGACCTAAGGTTAGTGATTTTAGAACGTCACTGTTCATAGAAACTCTGCAAAATCTGAACACTGCACAAAGCAGGCCATACCTCATATTCTTATATGTAGGAGGGCCTTTCCGGTTTTGGTCACACTGATGAATAGCTTACGGCATTCTTTACCAAATGTTCTGATTCAGTACTTACTTAAACTGGGAAGGAGGATAGATAACCTAAGAAATATGTGGGGGTTGGGAGAGGACTGGAAAGAGCGGTGCTATCAGCAGAGGGAGAGCGGGTCTAGAGAGAACAGAGGCAGAGAGCAGGAAATTAAAAGCAGCATTCAGAAGGAGCCATGGAGTGCAAAAACCGCTTTAATGGAAAGGTTCTGCCGTTGTGATAAGTGGCTTTCCCTGTAATATTCTCAGAAGCAGTCTCAACGGTCAGTGTCATTAGAGATGGAAATGAGAAAGCTGATAGAGACAGGGGCACCAATATGCCAGAAGAGTCTGGCTTGCCAAGGCCATTTCGTGGTACCTCCGAAACTAAGACGCATGGGCTGCAACCTCCGTGATGTGTGCAGCCATGGTTTCTATAGGAATGCATCCTGTTGATAGCAAAATGTATTTGCTTTCAGGTCTATAGAATATTCAGTGAGTGTGGTGGTTTGTATGAGATGTTCCCCTGAACTCATATATTTTGAATGTGTGGCTCCCAGCTGGTAGCAGTTTGGAAGGTGGAGCCTTGCAGGAGGAGGTGAATTGTTGGAGATGGGCTTAGGGGTGTTATAGCCAGTTCCCCTTTGCTAGAGATCAGTTTGCTTTCTTGGTGCTGTTTTCCACACTGCTGTTTTCTGCTGCTGTGGCAGAAGTGACATTCAGCCTCTGCTCATGTCATGCTTTTCCATGACTATAAGCCAAAATAAACCCTTTGTTCATATCAGCAGCATTTGATCAAGTGCTTTGTTCCAGCAATGAAAAGGTAACTTTAATGCTGAGTAATAGAGTAAGGTCTTCGGGAGCTGGGGATATGGCTCAGTGGATAAAGGAACTTGATCCACAAGCCTGCTGCCTGGAGATCAGATGCCCTACATGCACAGAAAGCCCAGCGCAAAGTTACTCACGTGTCTACAATTCTAACACACTTACAGCAATAGAAGACTGAGTAAGGAGAATCCTGAAGTTCAGGGGGCAGGTAATCTGGCCTTCTCAGCAACAAACAAGAGAGACCGTGTCCAAAGCAAGAGAGAAGGAGAAGAACAATCTCCCAAGGTTGTCCCCTGACCTCTACATGCATGCTGTGGTACACATACACCTATACATATGCACACACATCACATACTCATACATATGCACTTAAGTATATATATATATATATATATATATATATATATATATATCTTAATATATATTAATATATAATATATATGTATATATATGTTAATATATAATACATAATATATATAATATATACATACAAAAAGAATGAGTTCTCCAAATAAGTGCATACATTTATGTGTCTAAGATTTTGTGAGTCATTGGTACCTTGACTCAGTCATATAGTTATATAAAGTGGTCCTGCTCTTATCATATTCTCTATGAAGTTGAAGTTAAGACAAAAGGAAGACACACACAATGGAATGACCTCAGGCTTCTGATTTAGAATGGCATAGTCTATTTTTAAAAAATACTTTTATTTATTTATTTGAGAGAGAGAAAGAGGCAGGTAGAAAGAGAATGGGCATGCCAGGGCCTCCAGCCACTGCAAATGAATTCCAGAAGCATGTGCCACCTTGTGCATCTGGCTTACGTGGGTCCTGGGGAATCACACCTGGGTCCTTTGGCTTTGCAGGCAGGTGCCTTAACCACTAAGCCATCTCTCCAGCTTTGAGTGGCATAATCTTGACATTAGCAATTCTTCTCATCATATCTTAGGCCATGAAATTCCAAGATTCTATAAAGACTTGTGGGAAAAAGTTGTGAACTAGGTAGAATGGCTAGAACTGGTTTCTTAGTCATGATTTTGCCAATGATCTGGAATAAATCCTTATGCCTCCAATACTCTGCTTCTTCCCATATCTCTGCATTATTTTATTTTTCTAGCTGGATGGCAGTTATTTTTTAATCAAATGGCATCATAAGGGCCACATTTTCATCTAGGGAGAAAAGAGGGCTAACCTCCTGGTTTCCACATCCAGCTTTCTACAGTTCCAGTAAGTTCTTTCTCTTCAACATAAACATGTGTATGCATATTTCGGTGCATAATGTCAGGGGGCTCACAGACACTTCCTTCAAATTTATCCACGGTCCTCAGCAAAGATTTCCTGGATTAAAGCACTCACCTGTGATCCGAGCTCTCAGGAGATAGAGAAAGGACATTTAGGAGCGCAAGGCCAGTCACTGCTATCTAATGAATTCAAGGCCAGTCTGGGCTGTGTTAGATACTATCACAAATAAACAAACAAACAAACAAAGAATAACAAACAAACAGGTAGTCCTTGAGCTGGATGAATGCTTCTGATTTCTAAAGTGTTATTACGCTAAGCAAAGCATGTCACTCAGTATCAACAACCCTTCAAAGTAAAAGAACTTTGGGTTGGCATGACTGACTTTCTTCTCTACAGTTCACAGACCAGCAGTATAAGATTTTCTTTTTGTTCTCTTTCCCCATCTCTTAATGGTAGAGTTGACAGAGCCTCACAGCTATCTTGAACACTATCACCAGTGTCAACTCTTCCTCTCATTTGCACTAGAGACTGTTATGATCCAGAATAACATTTCTAAAATTCAAGGTTATACATTTTGGGGCTTCATTATATGCTGAATTCAGCTGAGTGAAATGAATGTTTGTATTGTGGTTTGTGTCTCTACTTCATTTAACCTCCATCTCTGTCTTAGGAAAAGTAAAATACTCTACCCTTCATATTTCATCTGAAATTTTATCTCTACACATTCCTATTTAACCAGAAATTGGGTTCATGTTCACGGTCAGCGTCATTAGCAATTCATTTAATACTCTTCAACTAAGCGTCCACTGGTCCCCTTACTGACCCATTTAACCATTCATTCCAAAAGTAATTCATGGAATGAACAATATTCACTGAGCATTAACTACAGTGTGCTGGACATGGAGCTAAGACTTCGCAAATATTCTCTCCTATAATCCACTTTTAATTGCTGCTTTTCAGGGATCTGGGAGGCAAATTCTGTTCTGCAATGATATGGAACCAGCAGGCTATAACTTTTTGAGAGGGAAATTCATTTATCTATTGCCTGGATGTTTTAGGTCATTGTCATTGCCAGTGCTCTGGTTAGTAAGAAAGGGGTCTAAGGATGAAGGCCAGACAACAGCTGTGTGGATTAGGGAATTAGAACTTAATTCCGAAGGGAAACCAAGAGATGGCTTCTACAACCTCTAAGTGGATATCCTAGAAAAAGTTGTGAACAGGGCTGAAGAGATAGCTTAGCAGTTAACGCGCTTTCTTGCAAAGCCAAAGGACCCAGGTTCCATTCCCCAGGACTCACATAAACCAGATGCACAAGGTGACATATGTATCTGGAGTTTGCAGAGGCTAAAGGATCTGATGTACCCATATTCTCTCTCCCCCCATCTCAAATAAATAAATATAAAAAGAAAACATTGTGAATGGAGGGGGATCAAGGAAATGAAACTTGTGAGTGCCTACTAACTATCATGTTGGAAATACATACCTGTCTCCCCACTTTCCCATGGAAAAGGGAGGTGAGTACCTTCCTCTGCAAAAAGGCACAAGGCTGAGATAGGTCACCTGACTAACGTGTACGCAGCTGAAATGCAGTCTAGGCCTGGTTGTTTTCCCAACTAATTCTTCCCAGCAGCTTTATGGTGAAGAAAAGAGGAAACAGCAGAGAAAGGCATAGCGGGGAAGGAAACCGGGCCTGTATAGAAGCAACGTGAAACCCTGAAGCTGATGGACAGGGCACAATGACTGCTGGATTTCCTTATTTAGGTTCTGGTTGTCTGGAGGCTTGGTTAGCTTGATGAGAGAATTAAGTGTGGAAGAGCCAGGAGACAAAACAGGATACATAATACTCCGTTTCAGAGGACTTTAGACTGTGTGCACTTTCTTTCATGATGTATCTTATACACCATTTTAACAACTAATTAGGTTTATTTTTCAAATGAATTTGACTCTTTTCTTACCTTAAGCTTTTAATCATGAATATTCAAGGGGCAGTATACCGAAGTTAGCTAGTTTCAGAAAATTTCTTTGCCCTTTGCAAAAACAGTCTTTCCATGGAGTGATACTCTTCCTATTATGATTTACAGTCTTCTAAGTCAGAGTGACTAGAAATCACTTCAATTAAGGAAAACCCCTATGTCTTCCCCAGCAGCTGGTTTGCTTATAATTAGGAAAAGCTAGCATTGAATCAGGAAAAGGGTATGCACAATTTCCAAAATAACTTGGTATATTTGGAAGCGTGACTGTATGTGTTCTTTTGCAAATGTAGGAAACCAGAAAGCCCATGTGAGAGAATTTTAACCATGTTGTGATTTTTCACAGTCATCAATTATCAGATGAAACACATGGCATCTGCATTGGATCATGACTGGTTGTGAGCTTCATACTGACAGTATGTGTGAGAGTAAGGATTTAATATGCTTAAAGTATAAGAACAGAGCTGCTGTATTTACAGATGGAGTAAGGGAGTATACAATAGACTGTTAGATATTTTAGGTATATGAGTGTGTGCATAAACATCCCTGTGAAACAGAAGTTAGGCGACTGCTATTTGAGGCAGGTGTGTGCAGTCTTTGTCTTCCCTGCACTCTGTGGTATTACTGGGAGGTTTGTCCACAGAACAACAGGTGGTGCATAATGGGAAAAGCCAAAAAGCAGTTACTATGGAGACCAGATGCAAATGTAGATCTCTGCATCTGCTCTGTGCTGTGTATAGGGGGAAAAATGTGTTCTAACAGACATTAAAGAAAAGAAATATGATTCACATTCACGCCTCCAGAGATGTGAGATACCTGCCAGCCCTGTGAGGTGATGAGTAAGCTATGGCTTCTCACTTCAGCTTCCGGTAAAATTTACCAAAAGGATGGCAGTGGAGCACGTTTCTGAAATTCTTTACATTTCCTCGTATTTCTGAAGCTCCTTTTCCAAGTAGAAGTCCAAAGTAATGGCAAATGTAGTTTTGAAACATGAAAAATTCTACAAATGTAGGGATAGTGAAAATAATACTTAAAATGCTAAGAGTTGATTATATATAGTTTATAAAATATTAAGCAAAAAATTTAAGCCATGTATGGTCTCAAAGCACATTCAAAGTACTTAATGTCCTTGTGTGTTTCATTCCAGGTTTCACTTAACATAAATATTTAATATATGTGAGCTCATACTATACTACATACAATTTGAATATATATATATATTTCACAAGCAAATACATCAAAAATACTTAACAGTCACCATCATAAAGGCAATATAGTATAATAATAAACTTATGTTCAATAAGTTATTAATGAAGTATTTAGCCTTTTCCTATTTCTTTTTTTGTTTTGACCAAATTAGGTGCTTGAATTTTTTGTCTGAATATGTAGTACTACAGTGACAATATTTGTTTATTAATCTGATTTTCAGTTATATAACCAGAATATCTAAGTAAATAGTAAAAATTCTAGAGTATTGCATATAAAAATTTCTTTTAAAATACTTTATACTTATATAAAATATACACATACGCATATGTAGTGACAGATATGGAAGGATACTTTCTTTGTTATGGTGATAGAAAACCAATTTTAAAAATGGAGAGAGATAAGAGAAAAATTTTGGTCCATATAACTTAAAAGAATAAGAATAACACATGTTGGGGCTGGGGAGATGGCTTAGTGCTTAAGATACTTGCCTGCAAAGCCTAACGACCTGGGTTCAATTCCCCAGTACCCATGTAAACTCAGATGCACAAGGTGGCACATATATCATTTGCATTGGCTAGAAGCCTTGGCTCACCCATTCTCTCTCTCCCTTGCAAGTAAATAAGTAAATTCAAAATAAAAAAAGAATAATACATGCCTTTCAATGGAATCAAACCATTATAGTAAGAATAATGATAGCTGGTGAGATTGTGTTCTGTATTTTGGGCATTTACCTTATTTAATGAAGTCATTTCCCTCACAGCATTTTATAAGGAAAGTACTATGATGACTCCCATTTTACAGCTTAGCTCTCTACCTCTCGTTTAGATATTCCTTCTCACCATGGACTCATGGCTAGAAAAAGTTCTTTTCCTTTACATATGCTTCCATTTTCTTCTCTCAGACCCAAAACTAGAAGGCAATTCTTTCCTGTTTTCTGGTTTCTCAGAGCAAGGGTCCAGAATTAACTCTGTTTTTGTGGTCCCTTACTCCTAGGTAGGCCTTAGTCTCTAACCATTGATCCAAACACCAGGGGGGAGCGTAAGGTGTTGATTCCCGCTCACCTCTGCAGCATTGCCAGCTACATGGTCTTGGAGTGAGGATGGAATAATTATCCTAATGGCAAAGCAAGTTCTGCCTTCGATGGCAGAGTGAATGGAAAGCAGAGATCCAATTCCACCACAGAAACGTGTTTTGCTATGAGCGGCACTAAGGAAATCTTGGCTTGCATTTACCAAAGGGCACAGTGAAAACAACTATCTATAATGGCAATATCTTCATCATCCAAGTTATTGAGAAAGACTGACCACTTTTTTTTCCCCATTAACAGTGCCCAGAATTAAGTAAATATTCAGATGAGAACAATAGCTTAGGTAAATGTGATCATCCTTTATGCATAATCCAAATATTCATGTACTTGAAATCCCAGTGGATTCACTCTTTCCAGCTTAAATCACACATTATTATTATTCCTAAGCATATATGGTTCACAGACAAATCTATTTAAATGCTATTCTCCCCAGTGATAGGAGCTGCTCGGTGAGTGGTTGGGAGTGTGATATGGACTGTCGAGTTGGAATAATTAGCCGCAATGATAATGGTCGCAGCTCCGTTCTGCATTGGCTGGGGATGTATCTTCATACATCTCATGTTCTTTGCAATGCAGCGAAGGTACACACAGGATAGGAGAGAAAAAAGAAATGTCTGAGCTGTACATGAATTGCTATGGAAACAAGCTGACCAATCAATGGCAAGCAGTCAGAACATATGCGGACTCTTCTAGGCAGACTTGATGAATTGATGTCTAGATAGCACAATCCTTTTTGGCTCTGATCCCACTCTCAGCAATAGTTTCTCAGCATCTACTTATATGACACACATCTGCTATGCTTAAAAACTCAGATGTGTGAGGTCTAAGTCTTCAAATTTTTGGCCTTCATGTGCAGATACTCACACAGTCATTCATCCCTCTAAAAGAGTCCTTAAATTTCTCATAAATCTTCCACTCCCAATTCTTTCACTATTTTATTTTTTTTCAAAATTTATTTTTATTTTTATTTATTTATTTCAGAAGAGGGACAGAGACTGAGAGAGAGAGAGAGAGAGAATGGGTGTGCCATGTCTTCCAGCCACTGCAAACAAACTCCAGATGCATGCACCACCTTGTGCATCAGGCTTACGTGGGACCTGGGGAATTGAACCGAGGTCCTTTGGCTTTGGAGGCAAGCGCCTTAACTGCTAAGCCATCTCTCCAGCCCTCTTTCACTGTTTCTTTACACCATGTAGTTCACATATCCTCTTTCCTCTGTACTACTCAAACCACCTTGGTCTGGTGGGCACAGCAATTTTAGTAACATCAAGAAATATATAAACATGAGTTGGTTTAAAGCTCTGCCCCATTTTAGAGCTAATAAAAAATACCAATCGAAAAATATGCTGTGTTCACAAGAACAAGAGTGTTCAACCATCAAAAATATCAAAAAGCCATCTTCATATTTCTCTACTGATTTCAGGCAATAAAAACACCTGTGTTTTTTTTTTTTTTTTCAGAAAAGCCTGAGGGAAGAAAAATGAAGGAAGAAAGCTAGGGCCTCTGGAAAGCAGTCTATATTATAAACATGAATACATTTTATTTTGTAACGGCCTGCCAGTTGTGAGACTAACCCCGTTTGTTAGAAAGGGCTTGAGGATTTCTTTCAGAGCATGAACACTGCATCTGTAGGAAAATCCAGCCTCCCTTGCCATTGAGTGAGTGTCTCATAGAGTGAATTTACTTCATCAGGACCTCAGTGAGCAATCAGGAAAGAAAGCCATGCTGATGGAGAGAAAACAAGGCCCTCTGGTCTTTGCTACTCTTGTTGCATCAAAAGACTTAAAGGATTGGCTTCCATTGAGCAGATTAAACAATAAATAATGGCTGCTGACATTTAAACCTGTCCCCAGACCACGCAGTAAATCTAGGCAGATCACTGCACACAAGCCTTTAGAACCACATGATGTCCTACTGACTCACCGGGGGGGGGGGGGGGGGGCGGGGGAGACGCTGTGCTGACTTGATAATGTGGTGAATTAAGAGTTCAAGCAAGGCATGGTGGTGCATGGCTTTAACCCCAAGGAGGCATAGGTAGGATCTCTATGAGTTAAGAGGCCAGCCTGAGACTACATAGTCCAAGTCAGCCTGGAGTGAGATCCTACCTTGAAACCTCCCCCCCCCAAAAAAAAGCATTCAAAATGGCAATTCTTTTATACACAAAGTGAAGTTTAACAGAACTGATATTTATCTCTATGACCTTATGAATCTTTCTGGGAGCTTGGGCTATACCAATGCACAAAGATTTCTTGACCTCATACTGTACATATTGTAGTGGGGAAGTCAAGCAGTAGGAATAAGAATATTAAGCAGATTAATTACATGTTAGAAATCAAGTATTTATGTTGAGGTAATCAGTGGCCTCTTAAGTCTTAAAATAAAAATAAAAAACACCCTTACTTTCTCAATATCAGCGCAGTTGGTACAGTTAAGCCTGTTCCCTTTATCCTGTTATCATTTATCCCATAGAGAAGCACATGTTTTGGGGGTGTCTTTGAAACACTTGGTGTTGTGGTGGGAGCTTGGTATCCTACATGGCATGTGACAGGATTCAGGTGCCTCTTTCTTCCTGAGAAGTCCTCTGTCTTTTCTCAGACTACCTATGGCTTCCTCTTCCTTTTATAGTTGGCCATTTTCTTTTATCTATGCTAGAAATATTAGAGTTCTGTTGCTACAGTTTTGTCTACAGTTCTGCTATTGATCCCTATGCTTTCCTGTAATCTCCTTCTTTTCCCTGAGGTTTCACCCATTATTAATATGCTAATGACTGTCTCTGCATCTTGTCACAGCAATTCATTCATCCAGCAAATATCTAGTAAGCATTTACTCTTTCCCAAGCACTATGTTGGAGGGCTTGGGAATTCAAGGATTCATAAAATAAAATCTAATGGAGAAACCAGATAATAATACAGTAACAAGGAACAAGAATAAAAAGTGATACTGCAGTACTATGCTCGCCAAACTGCCCAGTAAGCACTTCTCTTAATGTTCATACCCATATATTAATGCTACTCTCACTTTTGGTTAGAGAAGCTTCTCTTTTCAGATGGCAGTGACTTTGGCATGACTCAGAAGGCACCATGGTGCTGAGAAGAAGTGACAGAGGAGTGCTCAGCACTGAAATATCTCTATCACACCTTCCAAGGTTCAGGGTCCATTGTGGAAGAGGTGGCAGGAAGAATTTAAGAGCCAAAGAAAGGGTAGGACTCCTTATAATGCGTGGCCCCAGACACAAAATGGCCTGGATATCCATGACCTCACAGTGCCTGACACTACCTACACAAGACCATCATAACAGGAGGAAAAGATCATGACCTCAAAATAAAAGAGAGAGTGATTGAGATGGGGAGGGGATATGATGGAGAGTGGAGTTTCAAAGGGGAAAGTGGGGGGAGGGAGGGAATTGCCATGCAATATTGTTTACAATTCTGGAAGTTATCAATAAAAAAAAGTGATCCTGCAGTGTAACAAATTCCATGCATGAAGCAAACAAGAAGATGCGACAGAGCAGAGGAGGTTCCCCACTGCAGGGGATGGTTGGGTCGGCTCTCATAGGAGGAGGGAAAATATTGCTGACCTTTGTGACAAGTTGAAATTAAGCACAGATGAGAATGGGGTGAAATAGATTTAGAGAGAAACACAGGAACCAGAATGATGTAGGATTTCAGAGTCTGAGATTTTATTCTGTGTATATTTAGCTAGCACTGAATTATTGAAAGCAAAGGACTGATGTAGTCTTAAATACTTTTTGCTATTATCCTTGCTATGAAGAAGAAAGTAGAATTAGCTAAGATTGTTAGTGTCCAAATGGGAGCTGCTGGCAGCTGAGCCAGATAATGAAGGCAGGTGTGGATAGGGGAGGGTTGGTTTTACATGCATTCCTTGGTGTCCACGGGAGGTTGGCTCTCGGATTCCCTGAAGATACCCAAATATGTGCTCATGTCCCTCAAAAAAAATTCAGAAAAACACCTATACATATTCTCCAGTCTATATCCAGGTGCGGTGGCTCATGCCTTTAATCCAAGCAGAGAAACAGAGAGAGAGAATGAGAGAAAGGGAATGGACACCCCATCACACTGACACTGCAAATGCACTTCCGAGGCAAGCACTGCTTTGTACACCTAGCTTTCTAGGGGTACTGGGGAATTGAACCCAGGTCATCAGACTTTGCACACAAGCACCTTTAACCACTAAGTCACCTCTCCAGTCCTGCTTTATAATTCTTTTGATTTGAGTAAAGGATAGATGATGTTGCCATTTCAGGGTTAGAAGGTAAAACTGAGAAGTTCAAATCCAAGCAAACCATTGCTTTCTGTATACCAACACTTCCTCCAGATATTTTAAATTTAGCGTGTGCATTTAGAATTTATCATTCTTCTAAATTTGCCTAATTTTCAAAGCTATTACTCTTGATTGAGTTAATAATGGCACTTGTTTGCTGAGACTAGTTACCTTGTAACACCTTTCACAATGCTTTCTTTCTCTTACCCCAACATACTGCACATCCTATACCGGACATCTCTTAAATCCATCAAGTTCTTTCATCCGCAGTGTCCCTAATCCACTGTTTCCTTGGTTACTGTTACAGTTCTGCAGCTTGCTCCTAACTCCTGGGTACTTCCTTCTAGTCCCTGTTCTGTCTTGCAGATAGGGAACCCTGGCACATCTCTAGTCTCTGGATTACCAATCTCTTTTATTTTCTAACCTTATACCCTTAAATATGAGAACAATTTAAGTTGGAATCTGACATATTCTGGACTTTGTCACTATCCTCTACACATTTGGTTATTCCTTTCACAACAGATCATGCCATGTTCAAAATGCCACAATCACGTTAATTGGCATTTATTTTACACAGTGTCTAGAATCTTCTTCCTCCTCTTCTCTACCTAGCAAACTTTTTTTTCTCTTTTCTTTTTTTTTCTTATTGATAACTTCCATAATTATAGAAAATAAACCATGGTAATTCCCTCCTCCTCCCATTTTCCCCTTTGCAACTCCACTCTCCATCATACCCCTTCTCCCTCTCAATCAGTCTGTCTTTCATTTTGATGTCATGATCTTTTCCTACTATTATGATGGCCTTGTGTAGGTAGTGTCAGGCACTGGGAGGTCATGGATATCCAGGCCATTTTGTGTCTGGAAGAGCACATTGTAAGTAGTCCTACCCTTCTTTTGACTCTTACATTCTTTCCCCCACCTCTTCTGCAATGGACCCTGAGCCTTGGAAGGCGTGATAGAGATGTTTCAGTGCTGAGCACTCCTCTGTCACTTCTTCTCAGCACTATGGTGTCTTCTGAGCCATCCCAAGGTCACCCCTATCTAAAAGAGAAGCTTCTCTAACCATAAATGAGACTAGCATTAGTATATGGGTATGAACATTAAGAAAAGTACTTACTGGGCAGTTTGGTGAGCATAGTATATACATTTAGCCAGACACCAGAAAATGTTACACCCCTAGGGCTCATGACTTCCCCTGTCATAGGTTTTCAGTATCAGGCATGTATTTCCTGCCGTGGAATAGGCCTCCAGTCCAACTGGAGGGCTGTTGGTTTTCCCTGTAACAGACATGGCACTATTTCACCCATTGGCTTATTTGCCTGGCTGGCTAAATTTAAGGCTTGCAGTGTCTGCTGTTGTTTATCTCCACTAGAGATTTCTCTCTCTCCCATGGAACTGCATGCAGCATAGCTTTTTCCAGCTTTCTCTCTCTCTCTCTCTCTCTCTCTTTTTTTTTTTTGGTTTTTGGTTTTAGAAGTAGGGTCTCACTCTAGTCCAGCCTAACCTGGAATTTACTATGGAGTCTCAGGTGGCCTTGAACTCACGGCGATCCTCCTACCTCTGCCTCCTGAGTGCTGGGATTAAAGGCGTGCGCCACCATGCCCGGCTTCCAGCTTTCTTTCAGTCTAAATGGAGGAAATTTTCAGTTCAGCTCCAGCAGGATTTCTCAATGGCTTTGCAGCCCAAGTATGTGGAGTCTTCAGCAATAGGGTTTTACCATTTATTCCTGTGCTTCCTGTTAAGAGTTTATATCTTCTTTGATTTTGATTAGCCCTCTCCTCACCTTTCCTTTACTCAATCTCTTCCCTTGTCCTCACTTAGGCTTCTCCACCCTCAATAATCTGTTCTTCTGCTTACATATATACAATACCAGCCTCTTTAGTCCCCCTCTTCTCTCTCCCTTTCTATTCTCTTTACATCACCTTTCTGATTTACCTTGCAGAGTCCTGTTACAGTGTTTTCTCTCTAAGGTACCTTCTATGACCTCTCAGACTGTGGTACTTAGTGGGCCTGTATTATTATCTCTTTGTTATAAAATTGACTACATTTTATAGTTCAACTGTTTGTCTCTTTATTGTTAGACCTGATATTTGACAGTCTGTCCATAGGAGCACCTTCATTAGAATCTACTAAGAACTTAAACTGTACATCCCTGGTTCTTCTCATTCTTTCTGCACCCAAATGCTTCTCAGTGAAGCCTGAGAGTGTCTACTTTAGTTCATCCCAAGTAATTTTTATGAATATTAGACTTCAAGAATCATTACACTAAGATATAAACTCTCAATGGCAAAATTTTATCCTGTTTCTCTTATCTATACCAGCTTATCCACAGGGCATGCTCAACATACTTTTTAAAAATAGATACTGATTTCAAACTAACATGTAGTATTTTTCTAACATACCATTATTCATTCAACACATAATTAACTTTGATTAGTACCATGTTATTAAGAAGTTTCTAACATTTTGGTGTTGCATTCATACTGTGTGAAGGTTTCTAAAACATGCTCTAGCATTGCAAGAATGAAATTCGACTTTCATTCCTTCACACAGTATTTTAAAAAGAAGAGGGAAATACTGATTTCAATCTCCAGTCAGAAATGATGTTTTTCCATGTTAGCCAAGACTATGTACAAATAAGAGATAAAAATGGTTAAAATTTGTGTGACAAGTCCAGAAAATTCACTGAGTGCTGCTACTCCCTCCCTGGAAACGGTGCCACGTAGCTAGTCCTCCAGATTGCTGTCACAGACTTACTAAATTCAACCTGTCTCCTGTCACTTGGTTGGTGTTCACATGTACATAGTCCATCACCATTTTCTCTAAGATGTTTTTTTTTTCTTTGTTCATTATTTCTTACTAAAAATGATGACTCATGTTTTAAAGGTAAAACACTCATATTCTCTAGAATTGTCTTTGGCTTGGCCCAATTGCTGCCCTAGTCTTCTTGTCCAGCCTGGTCTCCCACGCCTCCTCTCCCTCTCACTTCCCACTCAAGTCAACCTTTACAATTGTCATCCATGCCTACTGAGTTCAGGGAAACTAGGAAAGTTGGAGTTGGAGGCTAGAGGGAAAAGTCTGAGCTCCATGAACTAGGGAATGAGAAAAGGCAGACATAGAAAAGGCAGACATAGAGGAGACTAAGACAATGGCAAGAGGAGACAGGGTAGGCTCGTCCTCCGAGCATTTTAGCACGGCCATTAAGGATGCAGAATGGCTGAGGAAAAGCAAAGATGGAGAGGCCATACTTTGTCAGTGTGAAAATTCACTTTCCAGGCTACTGCACAACAATCAGTCAAATCTCTATACCAGGTGAACTACACTGCAGTCACTAAAGATAAGAATATGTTCAGTCCTTCAGGACTAGAAATACCTATGGGCTCGCATTCCACTTGCATAAGAAAATGAGCAGGACGAATATCTAAACAAAATCTTTAGGATGGCAAAATTGTTCCGTCAAACTTTCACTCCCACCACCATGATATAGTCCATGTGTCTCTTGATTAATCAACGTCTTCCTGTTTTTATTCCAACCTATGAAGGTTAAAAATAGAAAGCTTCTTCAAGACTAAGTACATGAGTCTGCAAGACTAACATGTGTAAAGGAAATAAAGTTCCCATTGAATAGAAAACCTACCAAAAGCTTGTCCCACCTGAGTACTGTTGCTTGAAACTCTTAACAGGAAGCACAGTGTTCTTCACTAATAGCATGAAAACTAGTTTAAGACATGGAAATGTTCAAGAAGATGGACCAACTTCAGTTATTCACTCAAAACATACTTGTTAGGTATATATAACCTTAGGGTAGGAATAAATCCCAGCCCTCATGGAACTTACGGCACAGTGAGGAGATAATAAGCAAACACTAATAAATAACATTGGTCCTTAAGAGATATCATAATGAGGGCTGGAGAGATGGCTCAGCAGTTAAGGCGCTTGCCTGAGAAGCCTAAGAACTCGTGTTTGAATCTCCAGGTCCTACATAAGCCAGATGCACAGTGAAGCAAGTGTGCAATGTTGCACATGTGCACAAGGGGGCGCAGGCATCTGGAGTTCATTTGCAGTGGCTGAAGGTCCTAGTGTGCCCATTCTCTCTCTCTCAAATAAAAAATGAATAATTTTTAAAAGAAGAAATATCATAATGAAAAATATCAAGAGAAGCAAATGGGAAAGTCAAGGCTGCCATCTGAGAAGAGTTAGAGAAATCCTGAAAAGATAGCATGGAACATAAAACCAAAAGGAGGCAATGAAGCTATCACATTATTATCTAGAAGGAAGACTATCCCATGCAGAGGAAGCAAATGTGCAAATGCACTCAGGTGAGATGTGTCTGAACTGCCCAAGGGAGAGTTGAGTGGAGCATAGTCAGGAGAAAGGAAGAGGATCCAAAAGGCATTGTAACTACTGTAAGATTTTCCATTGTTTGGTATTTAATGAAAAAGCAATTGTAGCATTATGAGCAGGGCAATTGTACTGGACTTCTATTTTTGCTTTTATTGTGTGTATCTGTATGTGCACATGTCTGCGGAGGGCAGAGGACCGCCTCAGATGTCCTTCCTCAGGAATACTCTCCATCATTTTTTCAACGGTATCTCTCACTGACCTGGAGCACAACAAGTAGGTTCGACTGGCTGGACAGTGAGACCTGGGATTTACCTGTCTTCATCTCCCCAGTGCTGGGATCACAAGTGAGTGCTGCCAAGTTCAGTGTTTTTTGTTGTTGTTTTTTTTTTTTCAGGTGGGTCCTGGGGATTGAAATAAAGCACTCATGTTCTCAGTAAGCATTTTACTGACTTGGTGAACTCCCTATCTCTGGACTGTTATTTTTTTGGAGCCCAATACCTTGTCCTTTAGGCTACTGGGATTTCTTAGACTGCAATTTTTTAAAAAAATATTTTATTTTTATTTATTTATTTGGTAGAGACACAGAGAGAGAGAATGGGCATGCCAGGGCTTCCAGCCACTGTAAACAAACTCCAGATGTATGCACCACCTTGTGCATCTGGCTTATATGGGTCCTGGGGAATCGAACCAAGGTCCTTTGGTCCTTGTTAAGGCAAGCACCTTAACCGCTAAGCCGTCTTTCCAGCCATAAACTGTACTGTGATTTTTAAATGATTACTTAGATGCCGTGAATGAAAGCTAGTGGGAAAATTGCTGAGTCGCTTGTAAATGACACAGATTTATTTCTCCAAGTTCTTGCCACTGGAAAAACTAAGATAAAGGTACGGGCAGACTGGTGTCTGGTGAGAACCCACTTCCTGGTTCTGAGCCAGACATCTTCTCTCTAACACATTACATGGTAAGAAATAACAAGGCAGTTGTCTGGGACTCCAAAAGACTTAACCATATCTGGAATGAGTTTAAGGGAGAAAAGTAGCTAAAGATGAAAGCAGAGACAAGAAAAGCTTATGGGTCATGTGAAAGATCATTATTCGTTCTTGAACTTGTCATAATGTGGATATTGGTGTTTTTGTTTTTTGTTTTAAGATGGGTAGAATAAAATATTTTTAATATACAGTGATAACCTAATAGCAAGAAATAACTTGAGACACAGAAAAATGTTTACATACTAACTGACCAGCTAACATGCACATGGAAGATTCACCTTAGCACCACAGGAAAGGGCAGAACGTATTGCTACCTGCTTCTCAGCAGGCTAGTTGAACAAATGAGGCATTAGGAAACTATGGAAGTTCACTTCTCCTTGCGCCTATATTTATGTCACTGAACTGGGAATCAGGGTGTCTTGGTTACTTTTCTCCTTGCTATGACAAAATACCTACTCTAAGCAACTTAAAGAAGAAAAGGTTAATTTTGGCTTGCACTTTGAGGAGGTGCAATCCATCATGGCAAGAAAGGCATGGCGTCCGAGGATAAGGCAGCTGCCCTCACTGCATCCACAATCAGGAAGTACAGGTAAATAGTGGTCCTCAGCTTGCTTTCTCCTTCTTATTCACCCTGGGAACCCAATCCGTGGAATGGCACCACCCGTCTTTAGGGTGGGTCTTCCCACATTAATTCATCTAATTAAAAAACTCCCTCACAGACATACTCAGAGGTTTACCTAGGTGGTTATAGACCTTATCAAGTGTCCAGTCTGTGTTAACCACCACACTATGTCATAAGATGAGAATGACAAGGAGGGAGGAAGTGGTGTGGGTTTTAGGGAGAGAAAAAGGAATAGAAGGTATGAAATACAGATGATTCCTGACACAATGGTGTGCTTTACGATTTTTCAACTTTACAATGGGGTGAAAAAATACATATTCAGTAGAAACTGAATTCTGAATTTTTATCTTTTTCTATATTTGTGATATGCAATGCAATACTTTTGTGACACCGGGCAGTGGTAGTCAATCTTAGCTTCTTGTCAGCAATGAGATCACTAGGAAAAATAACTCACAGTCTACAGTATGGTATGTTGTTGCTAAACTACTCTGTTCAGTAGATTGGGGATATTAAACGTTTTTTTTTTTGTTTGTTTGTTTGTTTTGTTTTGTTTTTTACTTACATTTTCAATTTATGATGGATTTATCTGGGCAAAATAATTCAAGGAAAATCTACAACCATGTTAGAAAGGGAGAGAATGAACAAAGCAAGAAAACTGGGATCTTTGAGAACAATGGTGAAACATTTTATGCGTTTCTCCCCAGTCCTATCCAACTGCATGAGTGCAGATAAGGAGAAAATGGAGAGTTAGAAATAACCAAGGTTGGCCTGGAGAGATGGCTTGGAGGTTAAGGTACTTGCCTGCAAAGCCAAAAGATCCAGATTTAATTCCCCAGGACCCATGTGAGCCAGATGCAGAAGGTGGCACATGTATCTGGAGTTTGCTTGCAGTGGCTAGAGGCCCTGGTATGCCCATTCTCTCTCTCAAATAAGTAAATAAAATATTTTTAAAAAAAGGAAAAAAAAAAAGAGAGAAATAACCAAGGATCAAAGCTTGATAAGTTTCTATCACGACAAAGAGACAAAGGAAAGGAATTGAGTAGGCATGCAAGTGCATATATGCTAGCAACGGATGGTGAAATTTAAGCTGTGTTTGGTATGAAGACTAAAAAGGCAGTGGGAAAAAAAGTGACTGTGCTGGTGATGTCCAGGGATTGCTGTGATCATGGTTCCAGAGGCAATGTACTCCAAAAATATGCAAGTGATGGTTGACAGCAATCTGCGAGTGAGCTGCTTGAAACTGCAAGGGGTCAGGAAACTGGGATGAATGAGTTAAAATTGTCCTCGTGGATATTGAAACTGAAGAATTAGGACAGGAGCATTGTCAAATTTAAGGACATTTATCTAACAACTAAAATCTCCAAAGAACTTGTTTTGGAAGCTAAAGCAAGTAGGAGAGTGAAAGCTGCCTTCCCATTTGACTTTATTTGACTTGTGAGTCTGGAGTTAAACTGAAACTTCCGACTTTATTTATCTTCCTCATCCAGATCCATTTCTTTGGTTCTCTAAAGACAATGTGTCCCTGTGGTGGTTTGAGTGTAAAATCTCCCTCATGGCCTCATGTGTTTGTGATTAAAGCTCACTCTGTCCACTTCCTCCCTGCTGCTGTGTGGAAAAGTGATACCTATCTGGGCTATCTGTTCTTACCATGACTTACTCAGTATGATGAAAATCCTTCCTGAACCTGTAAGCCAGAAATGAATCCTTTCCTCCCATTAGCTGCTTCTGGTCAAGTGTCTTGTCCCAGGAATGCGAAAGGTAGCTGCTATAATCTCTTTCATGAATGCTTAGTTTCCCTGCATATTGATGCTTCTTTAAAAAAAAATTTCTTTATAAACATATATGAGAGAGAAAGAGAGGCAGATAGAAAGAATGAGCAGGTCAGGGCCTCTAGCTACTGCAGACAAACTCCAGACACATGTGCCACCTTGTGCATCTGGCTTATGTGGGTCCTGGGGAATTGAACCCGGGTCCTTAGACTTCGCAGGCCTACCTTAACCTCTAAACCATCTCTCCAGTCCTCTTGCTGCTTCTTTACAATGCCTTTCTGTTACTACATCTCCCAACATGCCAATGCTCTCTTTGTCTCTTTCCTCCTATAATTACTCTGTGAATATCTGAAGATCAATTCATGGGAGAGTGAAGTTAGTGATGGACCAGAAAGATGGATAGGCCAGAAAAAACAAAGAGAGAAAACGGGGCTGATCTCTCTGATTTTATCGTCTCCTAACTCTATTCTACTTGTCTGTTCACTAGACACTCTTCTGACATAGTCATGGTGTATTTGCATATTGACACAGTGTAAAGTTGCATGCATGAGGCTCAGTTTGAAAGCATTACCTGAATAGATACAAAATGCTGTATGATGTGTGCAAATGGGTAGAGGAAACTTGATTACACATTCTGAAAATGTACTCAGAGCTTCTAAAATGGATGCCCTGCTACAGAATAGCAGCAATAATGATGATTACTGTGGCATCTACTGCAGTAAAAACAAATGAAAAATCAGTTCCTTTCATGACTGAATTGAACCCTTAGACTTTTACTATCACTTAGCCCTACTTAATAATCAGTAAAACCTATTATTATCTACCTTACCCATGGTGTACATAGCATAGAGCTTGCCAATTAGCATTTAAAAATATTTAGGGTATAGACAGTGACCTTAATTGCAAAACATTATTTTACAAGAAGAGACAGGAAGTGATCAAGAAACATGTCATGAATGTATATCTGTGAATCCTGGGTGTGGTGAGCAGGAGATCCTGGCCATAGAAATAAAAGGTATGAAAAACAAAATGTGTCTTCTTTTTTTTTTTTTACAATGTAATCTGCTGTTTAGATCAATTATCACTATGAATTTAAATTAAACATTTCTTGGTCCTAAGCCTTTGATTTGCTTCAGTTAATTTGGTATTCTTTGGCAGCCGTGCTAAAACAAATTCAAGAGCACATAATGAGCAGATCACTCTCATGGTATTGAAAAGACGCCTCCTTACTTTCAATAGCCTAAAAGCCTTCATCCACGCTGGGAAGCGTCCTGCATAATTTCTCCTGTATTATCATTACCTGTTTGCCACATGGACAAAAACAAACCAACCAACCTGTGGCAGCATGATTAGTTAGACTGTAAATGTCAACCTTGCTGGGATTCACACCCTTTCATTTATGGCTCTATTCTCCGCAGAGCTAATACTGAGCAGAATTAGGTTTGATCAATACTTTATCAGCTCTGGATAATGGGATGCTGGTGCTGTTGTTTCAATCTCCATGTAATTCTCATCGTCATGGGCATAGATTTAGTGCCCCTGGACCCCTTCCCACAATAGGTGGGGAAATAAAGACATTGAAGCACAGTTTATGATAGAAAAGTTCCGTATTTTGTGAGCATTGCCCATATCCTTGCCATCGAAAATATAATCTGTGACTATCACTACATCACCCAAGATCTAGTTCAAAATGGCCCCCACATACTTAAGACACCAGGAACTGTCCCAGATGCACTGCAGGAGAATCTGCACATTAAGACCCAGGTTGATCGTGTACACATTAGAATTCAAGAAACTTGTATCTGTGCAATTTCCTTTGGATGTATGGAGGAATAGAAGGGGAATTCATAGAGATCGGGCAATAATACCAACAATGTCCAGCAATTCAGTCAACATGTGTTTAGTGAGTAGCTTCCGTCTGCTATTCATTGTGCTAGGAGTTAGAAACAGAACAAAGAATAATTCAGAAGCTAGCAATGAGCAAATTAAAGATGCACAGATAGTTTACGGGGGGTGGGGGGTGCCCAGCACTGAATCATATAGTATGGGGCTGCAACAAATGTGAAATTCATTTTTGCCTAACATTTTATGCAATCACTACATATGCAAGTGCTATCAGAGGTAACACAAGGAATTTACAGATGGGAAGACTCTACACAAGTTGTTGATGATATGTAATGGCAAGTCTCCTTCTCTTACAATTCAGTTAGGTCAAGATGATTTACATTTGTAATGCAGTTGGGGAAGAATACAAACACAATAGCGTGGTCTGGATGAGAAATAGCATTCCGATAGGAAATGAGGAAGATCACCTCCTAGACCTCCTTGAGCTAGGTTCAGGATGCAAACTATGATACTTATCGAAAAGCGAGAAATATTCGTGGTGGACTCAGGATGGAAGCAACTCCAACTTGATTATTTAGAAGAAAATTTTTTTTAAAAGAATAAAGCCGTAAGCTGGGCGTGGTGCCTCCCCCAGACAGGACTCAAAAGTAGCAGAGGTTAAAGCCAGGCATGGAGGCGCACGCCTTTAATCCCAGCACTTGGGAGGCAGAGGAAGGAGGATCGCCTAGAGTTTGAGGCCACCCTGAGACTACATAGTTAATTCCAGGTCAGCCTGGACCAGAGTGAGACCCTACCTCGAAAAACCGAAAAAAAAAAAAAAAAAAAAAGAATAAAGCCGCAATGAACAATTTAAAAATTAGACATGTATTTCAGCATTTCAGGATCTGCATCTTTCCAGGTAAAAAGGGGGCTGGGGAAATGGCTCAGACGTTAAAAATGCTTGCTTTCAAAGCCTGCAAGCCTGTATTCCATTCCCCAGTACCCATATAAAGCTAAATACACAAGGTGACACATGCATCTGAAGTCTGTTTGCAGTGACTAGAGGCCCTGGCACGCCCATTCTCTCTCTCTCTCTCTCTCTCTCTCTCTCTCTCTCTCTCTTTCTCTCTCTCTCTCTCTCTCTCATAAATAAATAAATATGTTTAAAGTATAAAAAAAGAATAAAGCTATAGTTGGACATTTGAGAGGCACTCAGTTTATTTGTAACAGTCAGTTCTATCTATTAGAAAATACAACAAGGGCCTCTATTCTGATTGGAATTGCAAAGAATAACCCAGAAAAACATAAAAAAAAAACATTTGAGGTTTAAAGGAACATAATAGGGCCAAAAGCCCATGCAGGTTATGAAAGCTCTGATCTCATCTCCAGGTGTCAAAGAACTAGCTAATTGGAAAAGTAGAATATACAGGCTGGAGAGATGGCCTAGCCATTAAGGCACTGGCCTGCAAAGACAAAGAACCCAGGTTCGATACCCCAGGACCCATGTAAAGCCAGTTGCACAAGGGAGTGCACGTGTCTACAGTTCATTTGCAGTGGCTGGAGGCTCTGGTGTGCCCATTCCCAATCTCTCTCTCTACCTGCCTATTTCTGTATCTCTCTCTCTCTCTGTGTCAAATAAATAAATAAAAATAAAATAATTTTTAAAAAAGAAAGAAGGGCTGAAGAGATGGCTTGGTGGTTAAGGCGCATGTCTGCAAGGCCTAAGGACCCAGGTTAGATTCTCCAGATCCCAGTAAACCAGATGCACATGGTGGTGCATGTGTCTGGAGTTTGTCTGTAGTGGCTGGAGGCCCTGGCATGCCCATTCTCTCCCTCTCTGTTTCGCCCAATCTGTCTCTAATAAATAAAAATAAATCTTTAAAAAAGTGATTTTTATAAAATAATAAAAGAAAAAATAAAAAAAAGGAAAGTAGAATATAAAGGTGAGAGGATGTAAGATTTCCCTTTGCAGTGCTGTCCAAGTCATGATGTGACAATGGTCATCATAGCTCTGATCCTCCTCGTTGGTAAGGGAACAGGTGCTCTTCTGTCTACCTTTCCTCCGACAAGCATACAAGGGCACTCACACACTGTCCTTTATTACTCCATAGAGCTCCAGAGAATCTCAGTATGACTGCATCTTCTAGAGGGAGGAAATCAAAATCATGTGCACAGAGCACTGGGACTACATGTGTGGGCCGCTATACCTTGTCCTGAATGTGTACTTCATTGAAATTGTTATAAAGGTCATTGATAATATATCAGAATTACAAGGAGCAAGTGTACAGAAAAGGGAGATTGCATGGATAGGTGTAGAACTATATTATGTATGTGTAGAAATATATTAATTATGTCTGCTTCATATATCCGTTTATTTCAATCTCCTAACTGCATCATAGTTTTCAATTCTGTTATACTGAGCACCCACTGCCCTTCACAGAATTTTCTACTCATGCTCAATACCCCCTTTTGGACATTTATTTTACCCTGTATAGTCATGTCCCTCATGAAAATCATATTTATCAAGGCAAGAATATGTATACCCTGGCATGAATGTGTGGTGGTTTGAGTTAGGTGTTCCCCATTAACTCGTGTGCTTTGAATGCTTGATTTCCAGCTGATGGGAAGGTGAGAGGTGGAGTTTTGCTGGAAGAGATGTGTTGTAGGGAATAGCTTGTGGGAGTTACAGCTAGTTTCCCTTGACCAGAGTCAGCTCATTCACTTGCTGCTATTGTCCACCTGATATTGACAAGAAGGTGATGCCCACCGTCTGCTCATGCCACCATTTTCCCTGCCATCATGAAACGTCCCCTCAAGTCTGTAAGCCAAAATAAACACCTTCCTCCCACAAGCTGCTTTTGGTTGGTGCTTTGTGCCAGCAACAAGAAGGTCATTGCCACAGTCCCACTGGCAACAGAGGAGTGGGGTCATCGCTGCTAGAAACCTGACCACGTGACTTGGGGCCTTTTGGAACTGATTTGTGGGAGAAATGTGGAAGGATTTGAAACTCTGGCCTATGAGACACTTTGCAGCCTTGTAAACAGACTTTCCAGCACCATTTTGGTCAGAGTTGAAAGATCCGAATGCAGTAAGAACTGTGGACTGTGTGTCTTGGCTTATGAGGGGAAGAAAGATTTGTAGCTTTGTCTAGACTGGGCTAGAATCAGTTTGTGTGAGAGTCTAACTATGCTCTTCCCGTGTCCTGCTGTGCAGGGTTGAGTTGTGTAGAAATGTGCTGGCATGAGCAGATGGGTATGGCACCTAAGGAAACGCAAGTCTCCGGCTAGAGACAGCACCAGTTCAGCTGCAATTGTTTGCCAGGTTCCTACCATGGATATTAGGCCAGCTGTTCTGCACTGGGACAGCAGAAAGAACGCTGACTCTTTTGAAGGTAGGGAGCCAGCATGATAAAGTAGTATACTGCTCATCAAAGTCAGCTTTATTTCCCCCTGGATTAACAAATTTGGTAACCTAACTATGAAAGGACAACAAGTGTAGGAAAGAGAGGGTCATTGGACTTGCAATGTGGTTTTTTTTTTTTGTTTTGTTTTGTTTTGTTTTGTTTTTGGAAATGGATTTTGTGCAATTTGAGGCAGGCTTGTTGGAATGCCTGCGTGGGGACCTGATGGAGCCATGAGGACGAACTCTGAGTTGCAGTGGAGAGCCAGAATTTTTTACTAGGATGACACGACTGTGAGAAAGCTGCCAGAAATAGCTGGAGATGAATTGTTCCCTGTGAGCAACCCAGCTGGAGGGGCAGAATTGGAACTCCACAGACTCCATCACTGGTTAGAGATGTTGGACTTGGAGCTATAGGATCTGATGCTTGTCCAGTTTGCTTAGATCTTGCATTGGTTCATTCTTTCTTTGCTGTGCTATCTCTTGCAGTATGAATGTTTGTGCCATTATGTGGGTTTTTTTTTTTTTTTTTTTTGGTTTAACAGCTCATAGGTAAAAAGACTTTGGACTATGGAGATGTTTGAACAGTGTTTGGATTGGAAAAAAAACTATGGGGACTTTTAAAGTTAAACTGAATGCATGGCATTTCACATCAGGGATTTTCAGGAATTTATGGGAGTCTGGGGTAAAATGCGGTGGTTGGAATGAGAAGCCACTCATAGATGTATGCGTTGTGAATGCTTGGATTTCCACTGATGGAAATTTGGGAGGCTGAGCTTTGCTGGAGGAGATGTCTCACTGGGCCTAGGGGATGTGATAGTAGCTTCCCCTTGCCAGAGCCAGCACATTTTCCTGCTGCTGTTGTCCACCTGACGTCGGCAAGGATGGACTATCCAGCCTCCGCTCCTCCGTCTTTCCCTCGCCATCAGGAAGCTTCCCCTCGAGTCTGTAAGCCAAAATAAACACTTCCCTCCCGTCAGCTGCTTTTTGCCAGCGACAGGAAGTAACTACAACAGAGGGTACAGACGTCTATGTAGCATGCTTTTTCTCCTCTTCCACCCATCACCATCTACTGAGGACAGGAATTAAAGCCTAAGCATTATTAGCCCAGCTTTACCTTTCTCCCCTTCTCGTTTTTATGGGTCAGGGAAGTAAAGTGATATTTATAGCAGGTTCTCTGTGATTGAACATGTGAGTGGCTGAGTGATAAAGATCACCTTCATCTACATCACAACATAAATCGAATCTCTTTCTGAGAATCTGTCACTCTAATAGGTATGCAGTGACAAAATATTTTAATTTTATCAGCGCACTGTAAAAATCAGAGGTATTAAGTTCATATATTCTGTCAGGCCCTCTATTTCATGTCAATCCAGATGCACTGCTAGAATTTATAGTCCAGTATCTTGGACCAGCAAACTTGGCATTACCTGGGACTTTACTAGTGATCCAGACCCTACTGATTCAGAAATCTGTATTTCATGGATACTTTCCTCAGAGAACAGTTTTGAGGTGTAGAGATTTGGAAGAGCCTTAAATTCCAAAAGGTGGTTAGCCTGTGGGCAGAAGGATGGTAGGCACAGAAAAGAGCTAATGGTGAGCCCCCAGGCAGACATAAATTATTTTGGGGTTTTGTCAGTGGTTCACAGCTTATAACTCCCATCCCAAGGTAAGCAGTAGAAACTAGAATTTTCCTTCTAAAAAGACTTTCCTGACCTCACCCTGCCTGATAGTAGGTCATCCAAGAGACTCTTCATTGCAAATGGGTCCTGCCTCAAATCCCAGAAGGAGGTGAGCTGCACAAAGAGGCCAAGAAGAATTCTACCTCAAACACACCTTGCGTGGTTCCCCACTGAGTCTATTAGCATGATATCATGCACACTTTAATCATAGTCATGCTATAAACCCTGCAAATTCAAAAAACAACACAGAACAGCAGTATGTGGATAGCTTCTGAATGGCTTAATACCTGGAGACTCACAAGAAGGTGACTAAACTCATCTGCGTCATCTACATGCTAGGAGGTGGACACACCCTGTCCCCAAGCTCCTGTGCCCAAGAAGCTTCCCAGCCTTGTCTATGCCTCTCTGCATCCGGTTGCTTATTGCCAGCTGTGAGGTGATCCCTTATTCAGTCCCCAGGACCACAAAAGACAACTAGTCCTTTCTAATGAACCAATATATGTAAGTATGGTCCTCCTCCAAGTGCTGTGGGGTGGCTTTAGCCAAATTGGATCTGAAGCAAGACATGCCACATAGGCATCTTTACCATCATCTCATCCTATGCATGATCTTAATATAACAACTATGACCTTCACAAAAGACTTGACTGTGCAGAATAAAAAAAAATGAGGGTGAAGGGAATAGGTGTCCTGAAAAGCAATGAGAAGATTCTGCAGAAGGGAATGGTCATTGAGTTCCAGCAGAATGGAAAACTTTAACGTAGATAAGGAGGTGAAAAGAAACACAGTTGGAAGCTAGTCCGTCAGAAGTGTGGAGACCTGGACTCAGTGACTGGTGCTGAGATGGGGTCTGTTTGGGGGACAAAACCCTCTACTTCTGGGCATCTGATTGCTGTGTTCAGGAAGGTAAGGTCAGAAGTGATTTGGTTAGAGGATGCCCAGTTGGAAGCCACTGTAGAATTCTTTGTTTTCTCCCAGAGTGAAATCCTCACAGCTGTTGAGATCATAGAAGACCTCTGTGGCATGAGGGCACAGGAAAAATGACCAGTGTGTGTGAGAGGGTGGTGTTTCTGGGCAAGGGACAGGCTCTTCAATGTCCTCACAGAGATACTGCTACATATTTGTACACTCCTCCAGTTGATTGCATATGTGTTTCCAGACAAAACATATAGCAAAATCTTAACACACTTGAAAATTATAAGGACTAATAAAGTAATATATTATATACACTGTTTTCTGTATTGAGGGAATTTAAAGTGGTTACTCAGAAATTCTTCTTTGTGTATTTTGTATCTGAGTTAAAATAAGAAACATGGGGCTGGAGAGATGGCTTAGCTGTTAAGCACTTGCCTGTGAACCCTAAGGACCCTGGCTCAAGGCTCGATTCCCCAGGACCCAATTTAGCCAGATGCACAAGGGGGTGCACACGTCTGGAGTTCGTTTGCAGTGGCGTGCATTTTCTCTCTCTCTCTCTTTCTCTCTCTCTCTCTCTCCCTCCCTCTTTGTCTGTCTGTCACTCTCAAATAAATAAATAAAATACAATAAAGGCCAGTCTGTTAGGCTTGCCTCAAAAAAAAAAAAAAAGTAAGAAACCAGAATGCTGGACCAAGTCTTGTACTTTCTAATACATGCATATACTTGCATAGGATTTTTAAAAATCTGCTTTTGCACAAATATACCTACATATACATTTTAAAATATAAATATAAGGCTGGGGAGGTGGCTCAGTGATTAAGGGTTCTTGCTTTCAAAGTCTGCTGGCCCCGGGTTTAATTCCCCAGTACCTACATAAAAGCCAGATGTACAAAATGGCACATGTGAATCGAGTTTATAGTGGCAAGAGGCCGTGGCATGCCCATATTCAACTCTCCTTCTCTCACATAAATAAATACATAAATATTTTTCAAAACCCATATAGACTGATATTTATGCCAGCCCTACTTACATCAATATTTATGTCCTCACTGGCCTTAGAAATGTGTTATACTTGAAAACCACTTCATATTAACCATCTTTCTCCTAGCTTCTCACTCTATTTTCTCTGATTGCTTCTTCCTTTTTCCAGAAAAGCTATCCTGATATTCTAATGTCTGATTTATATACTTGTTAAACAAAATGACTGAAAGACTAAGATCTAGGCAGACCGAGTATTTGGTGTACTAGGAGATGGCTTAGAATTTATAATTAGAAGCCTATCTCAGCTTCCTTCCTAGGACTGTTGCAATTCCTTTCAGGGGTGTCTTGACTGCCTTGAAATTGAATGTCATTGAGGATTTTTTTTTTTTTTTGCCCTCTCTTGTTTCCTTGGCAACAGGTTGGCAATGCAGCAGCTGAAATCCACTGTCTCCCTGGAGATGCTGGTGTGGGTGGGTGGCAAACCACTGGTAATGGGCTGCAATGGACACTGAACTTGACCAAATCTTTTCATTTCAGCCATCTAAAATACATTGCACAAAGATACCTACCCACCAGAACAATGACTTTACAGTACAATTTTTGATGTTATTATTAGTGAGGGATGTATTTGTATTGATTTTTAAAATAGCTTATTCTGTACATATAACTTAATAGTGAGCACTAAGATGTACACGTTTGGGGTAATAGTGTACATCAGTTCTGTATATTGAAAAATTATTCTGTTAATATAAAGTCTGAGAGAAGGGGCAAGGGATCAAGGGTCTAAGTCCTTTCTTCCTGATTTTTGTCAGGTATATGGTCCTCTTTGGGCAGGCACGTGCAACGAGTCCCTCTCTCCGTCCCTCCAATGCTCTGAAACAAATCATGCCTGTGATCTGTAGAGAAAACGTGGCCGGACTGTAAATGCATCTCATCTGTCAGTATTCTCTTCTACCAAACAAGGGAGAGTAGGCAACTAGAGAAGAAAGGTCAGCTGGGATGGGAAAGCCACTTACGGGGAATGTACAAAGTGGCTGAAGGGACAGACAGACATGGCTGTTGGAGCCACAGACGGACAAGGCAGCTGGCAGATAGATGGACCTAGTACCAGAGGAGTGGCTCTGACACCCAGGGCTTTGATAAGCTTGTAAAACAGAAGAAATTTGAGTGGCAAAATCCTATGGAGATTAGGGCAACAGGTGTGCAGAGAGGTCAGAATTAGACAAGGGGAAAATTGCAGTTGGATTTAAGAATGCGACTTTGTTTTCAAATACTTGAATCTAACCATTTGCTGGATTTAGGTGGAGAAAAGATGAAGAGAGAATCAGAATTTTTTTTAAATCTGCTGCTCAGGAAATGGCCAGTGTAGGGGCTGAGTGGTGTCTAAAAGATAAATGGGCAAGCTTAGGTAAGGCGGAAAAAGAAAAGGGAAACATGAAGATGTCAGTGGACAGAAAGGCTGATCATAACTATTGGAGAATGGAAAGTATCAATTATAGTCAATTCAAATAATGAAAAGTACACTGAACATGTACACTAAGTATATAATAGTAATCATCATGCATGAGAAGAACCATTGTGAAAAATTAGCCCTTTTGCAATACCCATATTATTGCTTGTGAAACCTCTGGATGTTGAGTCGCTTGTGATGTCCAGAAAAATGTTCAGATAGCTTACTTTTCATCCTTTCATTGCCAGTAGTCTGTGCGAATACCAAAGAATAAATATCTTGGGGAAAGACATTTTTGTACAGCGTTTTAAGAACACTGACATAACCTCTTGATCTTTCCATTGACCTAAGCAGCACAACTCAAATGAATCAAAACGGCAGTTTTCCTGCGAGGCGAAGCTGAGCACAGTGTAGGAGTAAGGAGTAGAGAATTCTCCCTGCATGTATTTATTAGTTAATTATTCTGGCTTTGCATTTATGTAGCCTGAGTTGGAATTAATAATCCAGTGATCTTGAGGAGGCAAATAAAATCTATCCTGGCATCACTGAATCTCCATTTCTAAAATAGAATGATAATATTTTAAAAAGTTCAGTGGGTAAGGTGCTTGCCTGCAAAGCCTAATGACCCTTGAGTTTGATTACCCAGTACCCATGGAAAGCCATGTGCACGGAGTGGCACATGCTTCTCGAGTTTGTTTGTAGCGGCTGGAGGCCCTGGCACGCCCATTCTCTTTGTCTCTCTCTCTATCTTTCTCTCTCTCTCTCTCTCTGCTTGAAAATAACTAAATAAAATTTAAAAAATTAAAAATAAGTATTTAAAAACACTTGTTGCAGTTGCAGTTACCTTCTTGGGGCCCAGTCTTTGGGGTAGGACACAACACCTATCCAGAAGCAGCTTATGGAAAGAAAGGGTTTATTTTTATTTACTATTTTATTTACTATTTAATAAAAAAAATCTTGATTTAAAGGTTTATGGTTTTTATTAATTATTATATTTTTATTTAGTTATTTGAGAGAGGCAGAGAGAAAAAGAGAGAGAGAGAGAAAGAGGGAGAGAAAGAATGGGCATTCTAGGGCCTCCAGCCACTACAAATGAACTCCAGATGCGTGTGCCTCTTTGTGCATCTGACTTACGTGGGTCCTGAGGAGTAGAACCTGGGTCCTTTGCTTTTGCAGGTGAGCTCCTTCTCCACCAAGCCATCTCTCCAGCCCAAGGTTAATGGTTCTGAGGGGAGTTTCATCATGGCAGGAAAGGCATGACATGAGCAGCAGAAGGCATCCCATCTCGTCACAATGGCACGGAGCAGGCAGCAAAAGTGAGCTCCTGAACACCCAGTGGGACTGGACAAATAAGCCTGGAGACTTGGCCCAGTGACACGTCTCCTCCAGTGAGGCTCCACCAGCTGAGGTCTAAGTGGGAGGCTTAATCGCAAACACTTGAGGCCATAGAGAACACTGTATTGAAACTATGACACTGCTTTTGCATAACAAACAAGCCAAAACACTTCTCACTGGTGCCCACAGTAAAACTAAAAACAGGATCAAAGCCTGGCCATTCTTTGCTTTCATTTCATATCTATCTCCTCTTGTTTGGATCAGGCTGCTGCTCAACTCTGCACATGGGTTTGATAATTATTTGAAGAATACCCATCTAAAAACTTCTGATAACTTATCCATCTTATCCCCCTTCTAGCCCTGACTGCACAAAGATTAGAGTAACTAAGGCATCATACTTTCAGCTTTTACGGTGTCCTTTTCCACACGCCCCACCAAATGTGCATGAAGGTCTGCATGATTCTAAGCTGGAAGTTACCTTGGCTTGCAAGAGCAGCAGAGCCTTGCGAACAGATGAGGAGCTCACCCTCTCTGTGGGAAAACGACGCATGACAGAAAGTGAGCCTGTCCCTCCCTAGCAGAAATGTTCACCTCATGGGAACCAGATTTCTGCAGCCAGTCACCTTGCAGAACTAGGACTGAGGTATTGACCGACGCGTGTCACCCACATTGCTTAAGCGTGCGGAACTATAACCTCTGCTACAACTCCGTCTGTGTTTAAACCTAAAGCGCATGTCGGCACACTGAAGATGAGCTCCAATCCTTGATCCCCATCTCCCCAGCGTAACCGTGTTGGTTACTATTATTTCCTGCCTTTGCCACATTACTTTTCTGTTTGGTTTCTGGGATCAGTGGCTTTACCTAAGCTTCTGGAAATCCTGTCAGAGTCTGGCTCATGGCCTGGGATGCTGGTTACAATAAATGTACACCTGTCATGGTTCATCTTGATTGTCCATTTGAGTTGCATGAGAAGTGTTTAGGAGACTGGCTGAGCACACCTCTGGGAGGTGGAGACACACTCAGACAGGCCTGAAATAAAAAGAGGAGAAAGGGCAGAGTCAGTGAGCACAGGCACTCTCTTCCTCTCTGCTTCCCAGCCCACTGCCGTGACGCGGGCTCTACCGTGCCGTGCCCACCCCGCCAGGATGGACTGAACACCATGAAACTGGATCCCAAACAATCCTTCTCTTCCACTGTTTCCCTGAGGTATGTGACCACAGCCATGTTAAAGCTAATGAACACGCTACCCAAAAGGGTTCTCCCTGGGATTAAATTGGGAAACACCCGAATTACAACCTAGTTCCTGTCACAGAATGGAAATCTAGCTATTACCTTTTAGGATGCTGAACATACTCAATCTAATTTTGAAGCCACAGTTCATCAGCCTAACCTGTGGTTTGAGCAGCTAGGCTGAGCAAAGTAGAGTAAATCTCTCATTTCTGATTCTTTATCTGATAGCGTGTTTGATGCTGCCTCGTATGTAAAACTGAGCTTGATAATGCTTGAAAAATCAGTCAGTTTATTAATATTTAAATGTTAGTCAATGATTGATTTAAATCGTTTTTCTCCTCTGGGTATTTCCCTCTTAAAATCGTAATTTGAATTTTCTTAGTTCAGTTTGCTTAAGTTATGCTAGATTCAGAGTAGCTCCATCTTCTTAGTCATGTGATGGCTCTTCACATATACCCACTGGCAATTTTCAAATCATCACTTTAAAATATCATTCCTAGTGTTCTCTCTTTCTCTTTCTTTCCCGCTTTCCCTCCCTCCTTCCCTCCACTAACCCAGCAACCTGTATGGATTTCACTGAATGTACGGAAAACAGGACATAACTCAACTCACCCTGGTCAAGTGATTTAAAAAAGAGTTAGAGGGTTGGAGGGATGGCTTAGCAGGTAAGGCGTTTGCCTGCAAAGCCAAAGGACCCAGGTTCAATTCCCCAGGACTCACATTAGCCAGCGGCACAAGGGGGAGGACGTGTCTGGAGTTCATTTGCAGTGGCTGGAGGCCCTGGCATGCCCATTCTCTCTCTTTCTCTCCCTCTTTCTCTGTCAAATAAATTATATATAGAACAAGTTAGAGGTCGCAATCATGGTAGGAGTGACTGTTGTAGGCCACATGAATCCCTCAGCACAATAAAGCCTGATGACAGAGCAACATATTCACTGAAAGGAAACAAGGCAAAGCTCACAGTCTGGTGAATAAATCAAGAAGAGTTGCTATTTTTTACAAAATAGTAGAAATAAACACTGGACACTCAGCACCAGAGGAAGAGCAGAGCGTGTTGACAGCTGGTGAGAGAAACACGTCCTGACCAGAAATCTCATTTGGCAGGTCCCAGTTTGGAACCCAAGAGACAGACAGTCTAAGAAGGTCAAGGAGCCCCTGGCCACCAGGGAGCCGTCTGTCTTTTGTCTCTACCATAGAGCTCTGCTCTACAAGGGAATTTCCAGGTGATTTTGACTGGAAAGTCAATCTGTTGTGTGCACATCTCAGAACTGGCAGGATCGAGGAAGAAGATCCACTACCTGGTGAGAAGGAGAGAAGAACCACTGGAGACAGGTGCGCCCAATGCCTGTGTGGTGAGCTAAAGGAAATAGACCACCAAGATCAGGTGGCATCCATCTGGTAATGTTTAAGAAAGTCAAGGTGTGGCTTTGGAGCTCATGCCTGTCCCTAGAAATCATTGCCACAAGGGAAGTTTGTGTTCTTTTGTTGTTATTTTCCTCCAGGACCCTTTCCATCTCTGGTGTGTGGGGAGGGGAGGGGAGGGCAGAAACTAAACAAAAACTCTGTAGTTCTACCTGGCAACTTTCCAATTTGTATTTTTCTTTTCTTTTTGAGTTTTCGAAGTAGAGTCTCACTCTAGCTCAGGCTGACCTGGAATTCACTGTGTCGTCTCAGGGTGGCCTCGAACTCACGGCGATCCTCCTACCTCTGCCTCCCGAGTGCTGGGATGAAAGTCGTGCGCCACCAGGCCTGGCTTCAAATTTGTATTTTTCAACCTTAAGGTAATTCTCTGAGTGAAGAGATACTTGTAAACTAGAACTGCCGGAAGCCAGTATGGGCCATGTCTGTGTGTCTCTGAGGACAAGAACACTGACCAAAGACTCCAGGGAAGCACTGATGTGACAGGCAGCAGAGCCCAGGAGGCATGGGGATCAGGTAACTTAAAGGAATGAGTCAGGCAATGTGGGAGGCACCAAGGAGCCTCTTAGACACTCAGCCTTCTTCAGGCCTGCTGACTCAGACATACAAGGTACGCCTTCAGCTTCTCTCCCCTGTGGTCAAGTTGATTTGTACTTTCTGTGGATGGCTTACCATAGCCTGTGTATGAGGAACTCCATAGAAAAAACAAAAAGATGTTAAAGGCAGGCATTTTTCTCAAAGACAAAACCCTTGAGGACTCCATCAGTGAGGAAATGTCTGAGTAAAATCTCTGGGGAGTGTTCGGTTTTGTAGTCCTAAGAATGGTCTGCACATATGAAACACCTGCTGTTGTGGTCAGGTTTGCATGGCTGGCAGGAAACACCTGACTGAGAGCAGCCTGGGGACAGAAGGGTTTATCTTGGTTTACAGGCTCAAGGGGAAGCTCCACCATGGCAGGGGAAAATGATGGCATGAGCAGAGGGTTGAAATCACCTCCTAGCCAACATCTGATGGACAAAAGCAACAAGAGAGTATGCCAAATACTGGCAAGAAGAAGCTGGCTATAACACCCACAAACCCGCCCCAACAATGCACTGCCTTCAGGAGGTGTCAATTCTCAAATCTCCATCAGCTGGGAACCTAGCGTTCAAAACACCTAAGTTTATGGGGGACACCTGAATCAAACCACCACACTTGTCTCTCTCTCTCTCTCTCTCTCACACACACACACACACACACACACAGAGAGAGAGAGAGAGAGAGAGAGAGAGAGAGAGAGAGAGTTTTTCAAGGTAGGATCTTGCTCTAGCCCAGGCTGACCTTGAATTCACTATGTAGTCTCAGGGTGGCCTCAAACCCTCCTACCTCTGCCTCCTGAGTGCTACAATTGAAGGCATGCGCCACCATGCCTGGTTTGTTATATTTTTGTATCTCAACTCTTTAATATTTTTAGCATATTTCCATCCACTTGACTTTAAATCCATTCAGCAAAATTTGCTCTGGCATTTTTTTTTGTTCATCTTTATTTTAATTCATTCATGTTTGACCTCAGATTTATCCATTAAACAATATACACATTTACAGGAGCCCCAAAGAAACGGATTTGATGGCCTTAAACTAAGGAAAGCCTCTAGAGTGCTAGAGTTCAAACCCAAGCTTTTATGGGTAATATGTTTACCAACCGAGCCACATCTACAGCTCCTAAGTAACAAAGGAGAGGCAGACACAATGATTGGTGCTGCAAATGTGGCACTGTGGATAACAAGGCTAGACTGCTATGCAAACATGCAAATGTGCCAAAGGGTTTCAAATCCATACTCCAAAAGCTCTGTGTTCCATCCCTAGCATTGCACAAAATGAAATAAAGGCCAAAGGTCAAAACCTACAAAACATTACCAGCTCTAATTTAAAAGACCCCAAGTTAAGCAGTTGCCACAAGTCATGCTTGGCTCCTCTTCTTTCCTTAATGAAATTACTTGAAGTAGGAAACAAATTCATAGCACACAGACAACAATAGACCAGCTCATTGTTTCTCCCAAAAGCCGCTTTGGCATTTTTAATCATACGTCCAAGCTCACAAATCAGTTTGGTTTTCAGCTACCTGAAGAAATTTTCATCTCAGTATAAACTTAAATGTTAAAAAAGTACAGTTCTTTATAAGCAAGAAACAGTATCATATATAAAGTATGTTATTAAATGGCATATTTTTCTGAGCCTTGAGTAGGCTTGAAATAGCTTTCTGACTTATAAGGCAAAAACAAATTCGTGCTTTGGTCAAGAACAACAAAAATACCTAAATGATTGTGCATTTACAGAAATTGATAAAGAAGCGTCTACGTGTTGTCCTTTCAAATACATTAATGCTGCAAAGAAAATGCTCATCTAAATGCAGCTGCCTCTCAATGAGATGCCAGGGTGAATTGTAATGTGATTCCAAGCCAGAGAAATATTACTTCAAAGGCTGCACTAAGGCCAGGTGGAGGTAGAGGGAGGATCTATTTATTTTATCATAGGAATGTGGGCTATATTATATTCATACTATATATTCTTGCTTATATTGCTGGCGAGTGTTTATGCATTTAAATGTATGTGTGTGTGCGCATGCGCGTGTGTGCACATGTGCACACGCGTCCTTGGACCTCCAGGTCACTGTGCTAAGTGCTGGAAGCTACTAAGAGCTATAAGCTGGATATAGCCAGCCATAGAAAGCCAATGGAAGTTCCATCAGGACTGTGCTTGTGATGATGCTTGTATTTTGAATTATTTCATATTGATAAATATCTATAATCCCAGCTACTTGGGAAGTTAAGGCAGGAAGATCACAAGTTTAAGGATTGACTGGGATATGGAGTGAGCCTAGCATATGCGAGGACCCAAGATTCAATCTTTGGTATCACAAGCAAATGAACAGACAAACAAAACAAACAACCACAAAGCCCTTAATCATAGATTTACTAGAAATCCTTCTATAAGGTATTCACCTAAGAAATAAAAACATATGACTACACAACATCTTGCACAGGACTACTGATAGCTTAATTATGCTTAATATCCCAAAGTAGAAGCAATCCAAGTGCCCATTATCTGACGAATTCATAAACAAATGTATGCTCTATCCATGGAGTTGAATATCATTTGGTAGTAAAAATAATAAAGTTCTAATATATTCAACGACATGAGTGAATCTCGAAAGTATTGTTCTAAATGAATTAAACCCACCAGAAAGAACCGCACACTAGGTATTTCACTTTCATGAGAGGTCTAGAGTAGGCAGATCTGTAGAAACAGAGTGGCAGTTGCCAGGCAGTACATGGGGTGGGGCAGAATAGGGAATGGCTGCTAATGGATATGAGATTAAAAAAAAATTGTTGTTTTGGAGGGGAGTAGTGAAAATATTCAACAATCATATTGTGGTGATGGTCCTGAAACCTGGTTAATATATTGAAAACTCCCAAACTTCATATTTTAGATCAGTTAAATATAGGAAATGTGAATTAAATCTTAATTCTTAAAACATAAATGGCTTAGGGTTTGGAAACCTACTTCTTTGGATATGAGCCAATATGCTGTATGAGATAACTCAAATATCTAGTCTGCCTTGTAACAGCAGTGACTGAGGGCACGTGACTTCAGTCTTTTGTGCTTCAATTTCATCTTCTATAAGTAGGGGAATATATATATATATACACACATTATATATATATATATATATATATATATATATATATATATATATATATATACATTTTATATATATACATATAATCATGAGATCTTTGTGAGGATTAAGTGAAGTAATAGTTAAGTGCTCAGGAAAGTACCTGGTCCTTAGTTGGCACAATGGGAACATCTACTAATATTATCATTGTTACTTATTTTCTGAAATGTTACCTTGCTGGAAACTGAGAACAGGGTCACATCTTGCTAGGTAGGGGTGCTAATTCCCTTATTATCATTGTTTTTGCCATGGGCAGCCATCCCAGCAGATGCTGACCTCTGGAGAGATAATGGGAAGACAGACATGACTCCTCATTAAGCCCAGCTCCTTCTCTCTCTTGTTAAAGAACTTCAGAGAAAGGCATTTGAACAGACTCCAGTTGATAGAGAAGTTGTGGTTACGGGCACATCCAGGAGGAGTTGAGTCACTCTGGGGTTTGCGATGCTCGTCTGCCAATGAGGGGCTTCACGGAGGTCCTACAAAAAGACAGAGCATGGACTCCACTCTGCCTCCAGTAGAAGAGGGTGCATGCCATTTCCCAAGGTGCGCTTCGCAGGACGTCAGTCTGTGGTCTGCTGTTTCAGGGCCACAGGCAGAGGGGACATTTGATGGAGTCCAGAGCACTAATGATTAGGTGAAGAGGAAGAGGGGTGGAAAGGATTAGGTTAAAGGTCAGAAATGCTGTCTACTACCCAGGCAAGTGTGACTTAGATCTATTAAAACTAGAGTCTTAGGTTATTTTAATTTCACTAATGCTTTTGAACTAATGAAGCCTCATGTTAACTACCTGTGAACTAAGCTCTTTCAAAGCCTGGGAGTTTGCTTCTAGACCCCCCAAATTAGCTCCCTATCAATACGGTCAACATAAAGAAAACTTCCTAGATTTCTTAGGGCTCCACCTGCCCCAACATCCTGTGTTTGCCTTTATTCTCATTTGTCAGTCCAAAGTACTGAGTCATGGGCTCTTTGAATATAAGGAGTGTGGTATGGTTTGAATTTTCGTCATTTTTCTCTCTTTCCTTGTTAATTTCCTGGTCATTATTACTTAGTGAACTCCTTGTGCTATGTACTCAGGAAGTCCATGTTGAACAAATAAATCACACATTGAGGGTAATTTATGTATGGGAATCTTATTAGTTTCCAGCCAGACCTTGGTGTTAATTCTTCTGTTCTGTCCCAATCCCTGGGATCTACTGAGCTTTCTGTTCCCAAACTCCCATTTCCCTCAGTTCAGCCTTGTGTTTTGTGTGGCCCATTCTTCTCCTGTTAGCTAGTTCTTTGTACTGACAAAAGATCCTTTTTCCTTTGACAACATAAGATCTTTTCTACAAACTATCCTTTCATATTATTGCTTAACTAACCTAGTATCCTTTACCTCTTAAGTTTTTCTTTTTCTTTTTTTAAAAAGTCATTTATTTATTTATTTATTGGAGCGAGAGAGAGAAAGAGAGAAAAATGGGTGTTCCAGTGCCTCCAGCCACTGCAAAAAACTCCAAATGCATGTGTTACCTTGTGCATCTGGTTTATGGGAATCAAACCTGGGACATTAGGCTTAGCAGGCAAATACTTTAACCACAAAGCCATCTCTTCAGCCCGTCTTAGGTTGTTCTATCTCAGTTCCACTGTCTGATTCTTTTTCTTTCAGTGAACATATGACTGTTGATTGGACCATTTAACTTGTTTTTTTATATAAATAAATGTTTTTAATGTTTTTTATTTATTTATTTATTTTTATTTATTTATTTGACAGAGAAAGACACAGAGAGAGAGAGAGAGAGAGAGAAAGAGAGAGAGAATAGGCACACCAGAGTCTCTAGCCACTGCAAACAAACTCCAGAAGCATGTGCTTCCTTGTGCATCTGGCTTAAGTGGGTCCTGGGGAATTGAACCTGGCTTCTTAGGCTTTTCAGGCAAGTGCCTTAACCACTAAGCCATCTCTCCAGCCCTAATTTGTTCTTTGTTCATTTTACATGTTCCCTCATGAGGTAAACTTGAGACGATGTGTGTAAGGGGAAAATATGGAAGAACTAAAAGCTCTGGCTTGAACACAGTCTGGTTTGGGGGGCTCAAGGGAGTTGGGGTATAGATTAAAGGTTCTTAAGAAGTCCTACCAGGGTTTGATACTGGAAAGGACTGATGGTGTGTTAAAAATGACCCAGTATTAGTAGAGCTTGACCAGGAAGATCAGATGAGCTGAGCTGACCCTGCACCTCTTTTTTAAATCTATAAAATGGAAAGATAACACCTCACAAGATGATGATAATAATTAAATAAAGTGCTGGATGAGAAAACGACCTGTGAGCCACCAAACACAACATCTGGCAAGAAGAAATATCACATCAGCCTTTGGCATTATTTAGGCTCACGGTATGAAAAGACAAGACCCAAAGTGCATAGTATGTGCCCAACATTCTGTAATTGCTGTATGTCAACCACCTAGATAAAACCTGGGAAGAAAACTACTTATTCAACTAATTTTAGGAGCTGTCTGCTTGTATTCATACACTTCACAGAGTCCAAGGCATATGAGATATTAATGATCATACAGTTTTCCCTAATAGCTGATGGAAAAATCAGGGAACGGAGAGGTCATACAACTTACATAAATAAAGTCACAGACACGAGTAGAAAGCCTAGCTGAAACCCATGCTTCTCAACTTGCTCCCAGGCTGGACACCTTCACTATATTACAGAGCATTCCCTTGTTATTGAAGAGACAGCTCCTCCCTCCCAAAGAATTATCATCCTTCTTGCACTGCGATTAGTTTTTTTTTCCTAATTTTTAAGTTCCAGCTTAATGAAGCCAGGGTAATATTTGGTCTAAAACTAATCTCTACTGTCCCAGATATGTTTCTCAATTGTTCTTTATTTCATCTTGTGCAGGAAATCGCCATGTTTTTCTTTCTTGTAGAGAGCAAACAGACAAAAAAAACCAAGGTTAATGATCGAAAACTTCTCATATTTCAGCAGGTCTGGGCTCTGGAGTGGGAGGACATGCGTGGAAGAGAAAATAAACACTGGAAAGATGTTTACCAGTGCTTTATGGTTTTGCAGCCACGGGGAGCTTGCACTGTATGAACTTTCAAATCCAAATGATACGTGGGAAATGTAGTTGCTCCGCTTCTTATGCCACTCATCCAACCCAGTGCAATCCATGCAGAGCTCACATCTGATCCTTACTGTCTCCATTATGTAGCACTTCCCCATCCCCTACTGTCAGGATAGTAGGAACTCTGACAGCAAGCCAGGCAAGCGAAGAATGTGAATACGGAAAGACTATCCTGTCAGGCCTCGTGGCACAAAAAGGATCTATCAAGGATTCAGAGGGCTGTTCAGTGGGTAAAGGTTAACAAAACCTAACAGCCCTGGCTCAGTTCCCTAATATCCAGGTAAAGCCAGACGCACAAAATGACACATGCATTTGGCGTTTCTGTCTTCATAAATAAATATATATATATATATTTTTTACTTTCAGAGGACACCTTGGGTTCCATTTTTGCCCATGGTTCACTGAGGCCCCTGCCACTTTAAGAACTGATGCTGCTCTAAGGCTTCATGCAATGCAGAGTCGGTACATAATCTACGCTCTGATCAGCTCCAGGGCACATGCTGGGGCATGAATGCCACTTGATGTATCTTAATATATCTTGTACTCACCTCAGTGTCCCACAGGTAGAGGAGTCCACAATACTGTCATATGTGTAATTTATTGAGCTATATAATTTATATCACATATGCAAAAATACTATTATGCACAATGAAGAAATCTGAAGAAAACAAGGGTTTCCTCAGACATCCCGGAGGCAGATGATCAAAAGCCAGAAGCATTACTTCAGGCAAACACACTTTTTGAGTCCCCCACAAAACCCATCATTTATTTGCTTGCTTGCTGTTATTTTTTTCATTTGTCTTTTAGAGTGGAAAATGTCATATTTGTAGGTCTTTAATGCCAGCTGGATAAGGCAGGAACAAACTGCTTGTTTATAGGTCACCTTTATTTTTTTTTGTTATATCACTTTTTCATTACTTTTTTTTTAAAATTAGTTTTGTACTCAGTGTACACAGTCAAGTTGGTATCATCATCCCTGTCCTCCCCCCCTCTGCAGGGACCCTCCTCTTTGGGGAATGTGGGTCGAGCATTGCGGGGTTAGCCATCAGTTATGGGTAGGAGGCAATGTCTCTGTTTATTATGACCCAACATGTGGCTCTGACATTCTTTTCCGCCCCCTCTTCTGCAAGTGTCCCTGAGCCATGTTGGGTTCACTTTAGGTCTGCCTCAGTGATGAAGTCTTGGGAGCCTCTGTGTCTCTGGATATCTGGTTTGGTGGGAGTTTAGTTTTCTCTGTGTCTATCCCGTTCACCCTTGTGAGACCAGCTCTCCCTGGGGCTGAACGGGATGGTATGGATGACCCAGACCCCCTCCTAGTCACCGGAGAGAAACCACGCTGACTGAGTAGGGAGACTTGTCAAACAGGATCTGGTTTTATTGTATCAAGCAGACACTTATATAGCATCAAAGTAGGAGGTGGGAGTCTTAGGACGGGGTGAGGATTAAGGGCCAATAATATTTCACCACGTTAGTAGTAGCTGGACGGAGGCAGTTTTAGGTCAGGCCTTGCTGAGTCACTTCTATGCGGAAGTCATAGGCCAAAGACAGGTCGCCAAACTCTAGGCAGGCTCAGGAAGTTCCACTAGGCCTCGCGTCCGGGCCTCTCAAGGCCCAACATAGCAGCACTCTTGCTCATTTCCCCAATTACTCTTAGTTTCAGCTGGGGCCCATTTGAGGTGTGAGGGGCTGGTTCTCTCCTTAGAATCCATGTCTATCTGAAAGCAAAGCAAATTCTCTAAGGGCGAGTAAAGTTATCACCAGAAAAATGGGATAACCATTTTTTTTTTTTTTTTTTTTTTTTTTTTTAGAGAGTGAGAATTTAATAGGTGTAGGCCCTCTTATAGCCCACAATTGGTTGGAGCATGATAATGGAGAGTGGGCTCCTTTTTGGATATGATTCTGACTTGTTTCCCAGCTCCAGCTATGGGTTTTGTCGTACTGAGCAGATTAGTTAGCCAAATCAAGAGCAGTTGGTTTCTCACCATGGCCGTGCACCACTATTGCACCTGCATGAGTATCACATCAGGTTGTTTGATACTGAGTAGTTTAGACCATGAGTTTCTTGGACAGATATTGGTCATTTTCCCCAGTCTCTCATGTAGCACCTTCTGGCACTAGATGAGCTAACTGTCTGGGGACTGACCCTCTTCCAGCTTCCAGCCATGTCATTCCATGTTATGTGCCAGCAACATATGCTGTCTTCAGCAGTAGGATCTTACCACTAACCTTTGGTTGTTCATCAAGTACTGTGATAGTAATCTGTCTTCTTTTGTGAAACCTTGTACGTCTCTCTGATTAAGAGCTCATTGTAGATGATAGCCACATGCTGGTACTGGGAGTTATAGGTTAGTGCCCAAGAAGAGAAGGAAGAAAAAGATAAGTAATATAAAAGAGATAGAGAGAAGAGAGAGAGAGAGAAACAGAAGATTAAGGTCAGTCTTCATTATACTCTCTCCAGGGCCTTGTGATTCAGGTGTTCTTTATAATGACCTGGGGAAGGTTCAACCATTTAGTCTGTCTTTTAGGATGTAGAATTTTATGGTACCATTGCCATTTGTGTCTAGTTTTGTTTTTGTTTCCCCCACCCCATCCCCACCGTTACCCTCCCCTCCCTCCCCACCCACCCTACTGTCAGGTCCTTGAGTGACTTTTTTTTAGGTCTTTTTTTTTTTGTACTCAGTGAATACAGTCAAATTGGTACCATTATTAGCCTCCTCCCTTGTTGGGGTATGTGGGTTGTGCATTGTGGGGTTAGCCATCGTGGGGGTAGGAGGCAATGTCTCTGTGTATCATGACCCAATATGTGGCTCTGACATTCTTTCTGCCCCCTCTTCCACAAATTTCCCTGAGCCATGTTGGGTTCATTTTAGGTCTGCTTCAGTGTTGAGGTATTGGGCGCCTCTGTGTCTCAGGATATCTGGTTTGGTAGGGGTTGATTGTTCTCTGTGTCTATCTCCTTCACCATTGTGCTGGTTCCTAGTTTGCCGAGAAAACAGCAGTCTTGAATGTTTCCCCAATTATTCTTAGTTTCAGCTGGGGTCCTTTTGAGGTATGATGGAATGGTTCTCTCCTTAGGATCTGCGACTATCTGAAAAAGAGAAGGAGATTCTTCGACAGAGAGTAAAGTTAGCACCAGATAAATGTGACGTTTGGTTTTTGAGACACTCTCATTACGTAAGCTCAGCCTCAAATTCGCTATCTAACCCCAGGCTGGACTAAAACCAACATCCCTCCTACCCGTGCTTCCTGAGTGCTGGAATTACAGGTGTGCCACCATATCTGGTTTGCTAATATACTTGAGGAGTTCTTTTTTTTATTTTCACCTTTTTTTCTAAAAGTTTTGATGCCAGTGAAAACACAAATGTTCTTGGGGCTAATAAATTAGAATAATAATTTAACCTTTAATGAACACTTTTTATGGGCTCATACAATGCTAAGTATCTTGTGTATCTGCTCTTTTTTTTAATCACAAAACTCCTTCAAAAGAGGCACAGCTATTAGCTCTATTCGATAGCTAACAGAGGATCACACTGTCTGTGTCAAGAGCTAAGGAGAGAAAGAACAGAATCTAAGAAAGAGTCTATCAAATCCAAAACTTCACTTGCTACACTGCATCAAGAACTTCCCAATACTCTTCTTAAAAAATAAATACCTTCCAGTGAGTTGTTGGCCAGGGTGGTCCCTGATGCCCCCATAACATTACAAGCCATTGCCGAGGCCATTGGTTTCCTACCAGGAATAGATGGTAAGACCCTATTGCTGAAGACTCCACATACTTTGGCTGCAAGGTCACTGAGAAATCCTGCTGGACCTGAGCTGAAAACCTCCATGTAGACTAGCTGACGGAAAGCTGGAAAAAGCCATGCTGCATGCAGTTCAATGGGAGAGAGAGAAATCACTAGTGAAGATACTCAACAGCGGACACTGCAAGCCTTATATTTGGCCAGCCAGGCCAAATGAGCCAATGGGTGCAATAATGGCCTGTCTATTATGGGGGAAACCCACTGCCCTCTAACTGGACTGGAGGCCCCATGGAGGGAATACACCCTGATACTGAAAATCTACCACAGGGGTAGTCATGAGCCCTAGGGGTGTAATGTCTGCTGCTGTCTGGTTAAATGTGTATACTATGCTCACCAAACTGCCCAGTAAACACTTCTCTTAATGTTCATACCCATATATTAATGTTACTCTCACTTTTGGTTAGGGAACTCTTTTCAGATGGCAGTAACCTTGGAATGACTCAGAAGGCACCATGGTGCTGAGAAGAAGTGACAGAGGAGTGCTCAGCACTGAAATATCTCTATCACATCTTCCAAGGCTCAGGGTCCATTGCGGAAGAGGTGGCAGAAAGAATATAAGAGACGAAGGAAGGGTAGGACTCCTTACAATGTGTTCCTCCAGACACAAAATGGCCTGGATATCCATGACCTCACAATGCCTGGCACTACCTACATAAGACCATCATAATAGGAGGAAAAGATCATGACATCAAAATAAGAGAGAGACTGATATGATGGACAGTGGAGTTTCAAAGGGGAAAGTGGGGGAGGGAGGGAATTACCATGGGATATTGTTATAATCGTGGAAGTTGCCAATACGAATAATTTTTTAAAAAAATAACAAAAAACAAAATGAGCATCTACATTTTCTTTAGAATTGAGGGCATGCTTGAATTAAAACAAAGTCATTATTGACAAAAATGTATTGGAACTCAAAGGAAGAGGTGAAGCAGGTGCCTGGGATATATGTTGTCATGGTTCTGTTGTGAGCCAGTCCTGAATTGAGATTATATTGACTAGGATACCTATGGATGCTCTCCCAATGCCTCTCTTCAGAATTTTAGGATGCAAACCTTGAGTTGGACAGGTCTGTCCTCAAACCTTTTCCATGACTTAAACTAAGTCCTTAATTTCCATGAGAATATTATTTTTTTGCTGTAAGAATAATAAAATATTGGAAGTTGAAGGTGGTAGGTGGGATCGAAAGAAAATGGTTGATGGTGAGTGCACTTTCTTTTTGAATTTTTGAAATATGTCTCTTTGACATAAAATCATCTAACATCTATTTAATATCCGTATATTTATCTTAGCTGCATTTTTTATACTTTCAAGTAGACATTGACACTAGCCTTAATTAGATAGCAGCAGAGAATCCGTGGGCTTCACACTGAGATGAATGGACTCAGAGAACCACAGATGATTTAAAAAAAAAAAAAGAAAGAAAAGGCTATTGTTGTTCCAAGTAGACAGATGGTATTATGTCCTGAGTATTTTTCCAATGGGAAATAAAAGCCACAAAAAGCTTAGAGCTGGAATTCCAGAGGAGAATAGGAAATGACATGACCAAACATTTCAATGGACTCAATTTGAATGGCATAGCACGGTGGGGGGTGGGGGGGCATCAGGCAGGTGAGGAGACAATGCTATCTCCATCTATAGCTTCTCTCATTCCTTCCCGTCTCAGTGGTTCCCAGAATTATCCCCAACTGAAAATCTTCTAACATGCCCTGCCTATGTCTGATGCACCTAGGAAAATCGCCTAGTTCCTTATTCTTGCCTCACTGGGTAGTAAATCTGTGTGCCTGGAGGCCTGGAGACACCTTTCTGGTCTCTGAATCTGGAAAGAATCCCACCTTGGTACTCTGTGGAAGTGATAGGTCTACTTGCTAGACACCTGAACTTACTACCAACTTGATGCTTAATGTGCAGCAGGTAAAATGATAGCCTTTAGCTTCTGTATCTCTGAAAGAGAGATGCATACTATCACTCTGACAAAGGAGAGGGAGCCAAAGGCATATAAAGCAACTTTGAGCAATTCAGGCAAAGCATGGACTCCACGCACTCTAGAATAATCCAACATGAACAGTGTTTCTTCTCAAACACGAAGGCTGCTTATTCTACCTGTTCCAGAACTGTGTGAACTTAACAAACATCTCCTATAAGTAGTCTTTTTTTAAAAAAAGTATCTGTATGCTCTCTTACCGCACTTTTCTAGAGTACTTATCAAAAACTACAGGTTTTTAGAATCCATTCTACAGAGGAGGAATTACCATGTCTGAGTTAGAGAGCATTTGGCTTTTAATAAGCTCCCCAGGTGGTTATCATGCACAGTGAAGTTGAAGGATTATTACTCCGGACTGTACCACCTCCAGGACAGAAAGGAAGATGCAGGTTTCATGTTAGTCCTTTCAGGGTATTAAATGTAATAATAGATATATAATCAGATACCATCGGCTGAGTAAACAAAGACGTACAGAAAGAAATGATCAAGGGCCTTGGTGGCCTGTGTATTGGTTGAGTAAAGCCAGCTTTAAGCTATACCTCCTGATGAGGAAGGAGCTTTATACACAGGAAATGCCCCCTTTCAAAACGTTGCAGAAGGACTTTTAAGAAAAGCCCCTTGGGAGCTAATTAAGGAGTCGAGGGCAGACAGTCATCTGAATTAGATCTTTGGTAAGTCACTGAGCTCAAAGATGAAAATTGCAGGCCAGGAATAGCCGCGGAAACACTCAAGGCAGAGGGGATATGGCTGATAGCAAAAGGTCAGACACGAGATCAGGCTCAGTAGACGGGTAGCCAGAAGGGAGAGAAGGCGGCAATATGTCCAGTCTCTGAGATGCATTAAGCCACGCTCCAGGACAAGAGGGAAAATTGGAACTTGAGACATCACTGAGTGTCGAGCCTTGGGTGGTTGGTGGGCTTGGGGAGACGTGGGTACAAGTAGAGAGAGGGACGTCAATGGGGCCAAAAGGTCTGAGCAGTAGAGTACAAAACTAACCCCAGTGGCTAACCTCCTTTTAAAAAGATTTCTGCAGTTTGTGGGTCTTGGGCCCTTGGAACAAACACCAGAGGCTTCTTCAGGGCAAAATGGAAATGTCCTCCCTGAAGAGTTAATTGTTATGAATTGTTTCTTAAGGTGATCATATAATTTCGGCTTTGTTCTCATGTTCTTTGTTTAAGCTGCATTGTAGCGTAACACTCAGTGAACTACTTTCCATGCTACTTTCCCCCGTGGCCCCGTACGCTTTAATATGTTCCCAAGGAATTCTTTTCTTTTCCAGATTAGGTAGACCCTTTGAACCAACTCATTTATCAAGAAGAACATAGGAGCTTTCCCCAAGAGTTAGTCCTATAAATTGTGAAAACTTTATAGGATGAGAGTTGTGCAAATGGCAGGGGACCCGTGACAGTCTGATCTCATCTATTGCTGCATCCACCGCTAAGGCACTGTGCGGGGCCAGCCAGAGTGAGTGATGTAATGGCTCTGAAATAAACCAAGGCATCCTTCTGCACATGAGTGGCTCATCCTTGATCCCAGGTCTCTAAACCCTCCATAGCATGTAAAAGAAAACCCTAGAAAGCGGTAGGGAATCCCTAGAATTCCTTTAAGATGCAAACAGTCTGGCCTAGTCTTGCAGAAACCACACAGCCAATGACTACCAAATAGAGCAGTAAATCCCTCTAAGAAAGGCCAATTAAAGAATTATAAGGGAAACGGGAAGATGACGGCGTCTTCTGTATTTTTTTAATGCTAATCATCTGTGGTGCACTGTCTCTGCCCAAGCACCCTCAGGACGAGCAGCACTTGCACTGGGAGTGAGTCTCCTGGGGGCATACGCGACTCAGTGGATCCAGGAATCCCAGGGCTGCTGGCCACCCGCGCTTCTCTCTTCCTATTTGCTCATCTGTTTACTTGTCCTTGTGCGCCGGCGGCTCCCACGAGCCTTGGTTTTCCTACAGATGGAATGGAAGGGTGGCACATAAGAAAACAGAGGATGGGGGCTGGAGAGATGGCTTCGCCGTTAAGGCGCTTGCCCAGTATGCACGTAAGCCAGACGCGCAATGTGGCACATGCATTTGGAGTTCGTTTGCAGTGGCTGGAAGCCCTGGTGTGCCATTCTCTCTTTTTTTCTCTCTCTCTCTCCTTCCCTCTCTCAAATAAATAAATAAAAATAAAATATTTAAAAAAACCCAGAAGATGGTTTGCAAAACTGTGAGGGATTTGGAGTAACTGAAGTATAGGTGATTTACCTCCGTAAGCATCCACGTTTGAGCTTCCGCGTGGAAGTTGAGAGAACATTTCCCCGTCAAGTCACATGGGTTTCTTACACAGGGGAAAATGTGCGGAGTTGTCTTACAGGGTACAAAGGAAAATATCCATTGGAGATACTGGAATGGACCCTCCACCCCCCTGTTTTTGGATGATTTTTCCTTAGCTAATATCACACTGAGTACCAAGCATTAGTTTATGCATTTTCCTAGTATTCTCTCATTTCATCCTCACAACAGTTTGGGGTATGTCTTCCTTTGGGATATCTTCCTTTGGCAGAAGAGAAAAAAAATGGATGTCTGGGGAGGTCAAGTAATTCTTAAAAGGTACAAACTCAGTTAACTAGCAAAAACAGCACCTGTCCCAGGCAGGCAGCTCCCTAGCAGAGGTCCTAATTTGTCAAAACACTGTTCCACTTAGATTGCCTTTGCAAAGCACTAACTATAAGGTCCTATGTAAAATATTTCTGTTATTAAAATCATTAGTTTTTCTAACTCATATAAATAAGACAGACCCTGGCTGGAGAGAAGGCTTAGATGTTAAGGCGCTTGCCTGCAAAGCCTAAGGACCCAGCTTTGATTCCCCAGGACCCATGTAAAGCCAGATTCATTAGGTAGTGCATGTGTCTGGAGTTCATTTGCAGTGACTAGTAGCCCTTGTTTGCCTTCTCTCTCTCTCTCTCTCTCTCTCTCTCAATTTCTCTCTCAAATAAATATATGAAATATTTTTTTAAAAAGAAATATAGTAGACCTATTAAAATTTAGACACATGTAAAAATATGAGACAAGTCAACATGTTCCTGTTGATCATATTCCGCCCTCCTTGAGCTCAGTCATGGAGGAGTAGATGATCTGGCTGTGAATTATTTCCATCTTTCATGTATATGTAAAAATTAAAACAAGGGCTGAGGGTATTGTTCAGTGGTAGAGCACTTGCCTGACACTTATAAAGCCCTGGTTCAATCTCCAGCCCTACAAAACAACAATATAGACTCATTCAGCTTATTCCCTAAATGTTGAATACAACCCAGTGAAAATGTAGTTATAGGTAATAAGAAGATGAATATAAACAAATCTGTTTGTAATATTATTCATTGTTTTCCTTAAGTCATTTGACTGATTCTGCATGAAGTCATAATGATATGATCTTTTTTTGAGACAAATTGCTTATTTCTTGAATTTTAAGAAGGGATTTATTTTACATTTTGATGATTTTTAAATTGGTAGATGCCTTGTAATCAATGTGTGCAATTAGTGTGCTGTACTTTCTTTCCACCCTACAAGAAGTTACCATGAAAACTTAGGTGTATGCTAGAATCTTAAAATAGGAGAAATGCTACATACAGTATGTTACATCTTTTGTTAAGATTTATAATACTGGGTCTGCCTGTATAAATAGCTTACTGTTTTAACTGTTAGGTTTGTCTAAACTAAGCACTTAGCCATAACAGAGGAAACACGAAAGATCTCTTAAGATGTATACTGTACAAAGTAATTTTAAGTCTAGATTTGGTTTTCTAAGTTCCATTCCCCAATGAAAAGGACCAAGGCTTATTGCAGAGCTGGTACAGAAAAAAAGTACAAGATGAATTTAAATTCAAAGTGGGGAAGTTATTGAAAAAATGATTAGGACTGCCCAAAGGACAAAATGACCAACTTTAAAGGGGTCTCTTTCATCAAAGACGGGACAATTTAAGCCAGGCGTGGTGGTGCACGCCTTTAATCCCAACACTCAGAAGGCAGAAGTAGGAGGATTGGTGTGAGTTCGAGGCCACCCTGAGAATACAGAATGAATTCCTGGTCAGCCTGGGCTAGAGTGAAACCCTACCTTGAGAAACCAGAAAAAAAAAAGGACAATTTGTGATAAAATATTGTAATGGCTTATTATTACCCACCAAATAAAGCAAACATGATGAGTTCATATTGATGGTAAGCAAGTAAATAATAAAGGACATAAAACAGTACAATGCTGCATATCCAGCATGTGTAGCAATAACAGGTTAAACATCACTATTCTACAAACAACCCCAGTAACCAGGTAAGAATCACATTGTAATAATTTATGACAGTGTACGCAGGTTTCTCCCCACAGACTTCTCATTAGTACAAAGGGGGAAACAGTAACTGGACAATGGACAATTGGACAAACAGCACCTCAAACACATATGACCAAAGTTCACATCACCAGTCATGGTTCCGTCTGATGTTTGGTGCCTTGTGACATTACATATATGCAGTTGCACATTTCTTAGGTATGTTTATGTGATGCCAGTATACAATCTTCCTGGGAATCTGAAGGATATAAGACCAATTCCAAACATTTCCTTTACATTCTTCTAAAATATTACTATCATAGAAGAGAGTATAAAATCTAAAATACTTCTAGATTGAAAGAGACTGAAACAGAGCTGGGCATGGTGGAGCACACCTTTAATCCCAGCACTTGGAAGGCAGAAGTAGGAGGACAGCCAAGAGTTCAAGTCCACCCTGAGACTACATAGTGAATTCCAGGTCAGCCTGACCTAAAAACAAAAGACACTACAAAACACATAAGACTAAATAAAATATATTATTGGTTTATGAATTACTGATAGGGACATTTGAAAGGTTGCTAAAATGGACAGTACAGTTTAAGTGGCAAAATTTGATAATGAATCTTACAGTAAATAAAGTACTAAATAAACATCACTTGAAATAATTATCCTGTTTATGTAACAGTAGGGGCTTGTTATTAGGAAATGTTAAAGAAATGAAGAGGAAGAGAATATGCTTCTAAAAATTTTATTGTAGGTGGCCTGTGATAATACAAGTCATATAGAGAAACAGATAAAGCAAATTTGGCAAAATATTTACTATTGTTAAATTTGTACTCAGCAAACACAAGACTTACTTTCAAAAATATTTTTATTTATTTATTTGTAAGCAGAGAGGAATAGAGAGAAGTGAGAGAGAGAGAGAGAGAGAGAGAGAGGGAGAGAGAGAGAGAGAAGGAGAGAAAGAGGGAGAGAATGGGCACAACAGGGCCTCTACCCACTGCAAACAAACTCCAGATGCATGCGCCACTTCATCTGGCTTTACCTGGGCACTGGGGAATTGAACCTAGGTTGCAGGTAAGCACCTTAACTGCTAAGCCATCTCTTGAGCCCAAGGACACAGGAGTTACTTTTATCATTAATAATTTTCCATTAGTTTGAAATTATTTCAAAACAATTTTTTTAGAATTTTGAATCTATTATTAGTATTCTGTTTGAAGGCAGATTTTGTTTTTCTTGTGGCACTGGGAATTGAACCCAGGACCCTGTGTGTGCTAGGCAAACCCACGAGTAAGCTACATTCCAAGCAGTCTTGCATATGCTTGAAAAAGCAGCTTTTAATGTATTCTTGTCCATTGGTTTTGAGACTGGAAAGCTGGAAACTTGTGGTTTAAAATAATTGATAAGGGCTGGAGAGATGGCTTAGAGGTTAAGTGCTTGCCTGTGAAGCCTAAGGACCCCAGTTTGAGGCTCAATTCTCCAGGACCCACGTTAGCCAGATGCACAAGGGGGCACACGCGACTAGAGTTGGTTTGCAGTGGCTGGAGGCTCTGGCACACCCATTCTCTCTCTCTCTCTATGTGCCTCTTTCTCTTTCTCTGTCTGTCACTCTCAAATAAATAAATAAAAATGAACAAAAAAATTAAAAATAAGATAACTGATAAATAAATTTAATACATAAATTAATGTTCAACCCTAGGCTTCAGGGGACATTATAGGAAAACAAATCTATTTGGAGGGAATGCCAGAGATCTTTCAGAATCATGTATGTTTGTTTTAATGCCAATGCTTAGACTCAGGAGTCAGAATCCACCATTTTGAAATGTACAGCATTTGAGGAATAAGCAAGGGTGCCGGCATGGCAGCCACGCCACAGGGAGCCGGGCTCCTTTGAAGGCCTTTGATGACAGCCGACATACTGAAAAGCAGAAACTGAGTGTGAACTTTAGCATGCTTTTGTCCAAGAACATTTTCTGGATAGAATATTTGACAATCTTTCTGGGATAGAGCCAGATTTAAATTAGATCTGCACTTATAACCATTAAGCATCATCCGCTTTTACTTTACTATTGCACACATTTCTGCTTCTTTCTCCACTGCCTCCGCATTTTCTCCCGAGGACCCCATCCCTTGTGTGCACTTCCTCCTAACTCTGCTCCCGGGAGAAAGTCTCATTTTTAGAGGTACGGGGACACTGCCATGTTGACTCTCACTTTTCAATGATCATAGTCCAGAGTCAAGAAAGTCACCATACTGGTAGGAACGTTACAAAATGGGGCTCTTTGGAATCCAAGTGTATAAAACAGGGGGAAGGGAAGAATGCAGTTGACCTATTGCCTTTCCCTATAAGGTCACTCTAGATCAGAGATGGCTAATAGATGACATTTGACATGACAATTCCAATCCGTTTCCTAGCGATCCTTAAAATTGTTCCAGAGGGGGCCGGGCATGGTGGCACACGCCTTTAATCCCTGCACTTGGGAGGCAGAGGTAGGAGGATCGCCGTGAGTTCGAGGCCACCCTGAGACTACATAGTGAATTCCAGGTCATCCTGAGCTAGAGTGAAACTTACCTCAAAAAAAAAAAAAAAAACTATTCCAGGGGACTGTCAGGCTGTGTGGCACCCATGCAGGAAACAGAGAGAGACCTGATGTAGGGTGTCAGTGTGTATACTCTTTGCAAGCCTGCCTCTCTCACAGGGACGAGCTCGCTGCCAACTACCCATGGTGGACAGGGTGCTCCTTGCTCAGTTCCGTCCATGTCTCAGGGCCACACTAGTCAAATGCTGGTGCAGACAGGGAGATTTCTCTTTCTCACTGGCCATTGGTTATGGTATGTATCTAGGGGGGCTGTGAAGAAGTGAAATGTGTTCCACCGCTGCCCTTTAGGTAAAACCAAACTAGGGGGCTGGAGAGATGGCTTAGTGGTTCAGGTGCTTGCCTGCAAAGCCAAAGGACCTCGGTTTGATTCCCCAGGACCCATGTAAGCCAGAGGCCAAGGTGGTGCATGCATCTGGAGTTTGTTTGCAGTGGCTGGAAGCCCTGGAGTGCCCATTCTCTCCCCCCCCCCCTTCCTCTGCCTTGTTCTCTCTCTCAAATAAATAAATAATAAAAAAAATTAAAACCCAAACTAGGGTTTTCTTACTTGAATATCTTGACATAAGAATTCCAGGATACTTGATAGGATCATCAACTTGCAAGTTATTATTGTGCAGGGATGATGTGAAAAGCATTGTGCTAGCTGCTCCAGGAGAGACTCAACTGGGTAAAATAGTTTCCCTAGTCTCCTGGCGTTCAAGTTTTTCAGGAAAGAGAATAGTCAGCGAAGTTAGCTACCCCACAAGGTATCTATTCTGCACGTCATGGGAGAGGGAGACAAGAGGGCCAGTGGGCTATGCGCCGTCTCTCCCCACTACGTGACGTGTGTGTCTTTGGACCCAGCCTCACTGTTTAGCAGCCATGAAGACCAGAGTGTCTCAGGCCTGGAAGGGGCCACTCCCATCCTGCCAATGCAAATGCTAACCTCACCGAGGTTGTTTCATGAGACCACAAGCCCTGCTATAACTCAGGCCATCTATTTTTCTGATGTGAATGGGGAAATTCTCCTAGTTCGATTTCCTAAAACAAATGTGGAATGGTAGAAAACAAAAATGGGACAAGCTTCTAGAATGGATTCTCATTAATTACAGCTATGACACTTAATCCTTTACTATCTGAATGTTTGGAATTGTAAAAATGAGGATAACGCTGCAAGCTTTGCATCTTATACCTGAAGGATTGATTAGGAGAGTTATATCAGCTGGTGTGAGTGCTTTGAAAAAAAAAAAAAACTTAAGTGCCATAAAAATGCAGATTATTAATAGCATCTGACGTTTACTAAGTCCTGAATATGTGCCAGGTATTATGCGTCATTTTACATTCATTAGCTCAGCTCACCCCTCTGCAATCCGTGGGGGCAGATGCTGCTATCAACATTTTAAAGAGGAAGAAGCTGAGGTTTGCAGTGCTTTTGTGCCTAAGGAGAAATGTTCCAGACAGATTTCAGGCTTGAGCAACCTGACTCTACCATCCTCGCTTAACTTGTCTTCTTACCAGCTCTGGTGTTATTTGGAAATTCAAGAATGGTAAATAGCTATTGTCTACAACTGGGCTGGAGCAAATCCTGTTACTCTTCCTAATGATCACCGGGCTTAAATTTGGGGTCAGCACATGGTTCAAACCCAGCACCTTGCTGGTAGAAGGAGAAATACATGAAGAAGGTAAGTCTCAGGTGGGGGAAAAAAATAAGCATTTCTCAGGCGACTCCCTAACCCTCTTTGCCTCATGTATTCATGGGCACGCACACTTCAGCCCTGGATATTTAACTAAACTAATTTCAAACTAATATTCATGGCTTGCTACAGTGGCACTGATTAATCTATTAACTGACCTGGGTAACAAGCTGAGGAATTATTACTTCAACTGCTCTCTTCCTGCTCAGAAGCCCAAGAAGGCTGTCCTCAGTGCCCTGGGTTGAATGGACACTCCCAAGTGAATGAGCTAGGCCTCATGAGGACAAAGTTTCAACTGAACTAAGGATCGGGGATGGCAGCTTTAGTTTATAAGAATGCCGCTCTCACTCTCCAATATTCCTTGACTAAAAGCCCGAGGCTAAGAGCAAAAGATACAATGAGGTTTACAAATGGAACCCCAGAGAAAATGTGAACCCGCAGGGGTATTGTGCTGAAGCAGAAAGGAGAGGAGAGAGAGGAAAGGGTGGCTTTGCTGGGGGGGACTTTGCAGTTTTGGGAGTGGCAGCATATCCCACCAAGAAAGCTTCTCCCACACAATGGCCCCTCTTTGCCTCCTGTCACTTCTGCCCACCCGCAGGGACCCATCAGAAGCTAGCCACCTGCTGTGCTATATGCTGGCTGGACAAGCCAAAGCTAGAGATGAAAGTCACTATTCGAGCCGGGCGTGGTGGCGCACGCCTTTAATCCCAGCACTCGGGAGGCAGAGGTAGGAGGATCGCCGTGAGTTCGAGGCCACCCTGAGACTCCATAGTGAATTCCAGGTCAGCCTGGGCTAGAGTGAGACCCTAAACTTGAAAAACCAAAAAAAAAAAAAAAAAAAGAAAGTCACTATTCAATAAGGTAGATAGTCCGAGGGAGACTCCCCTGCCGGTTCTGGCTCAGCCAATGCGAACAGCAATAAGAACTCACCTCCGCTTTGCCACATCTCCCCATTCCTAATCCCTTCTGGAGGAATGACACATGAAAAGAGGGCGCCCAGGTACTCTGACTGCTCTCTCATATGCAGGAGTCCACAGACGTACCCTAATGCTCAGTGCCCGTGGACTTGATGTGCCACGCGCTAGGCACCATGCCAGCCACACAACATCTAGCAACTTATTTACTTTTCAGAACACTCGGAAAATATGTGTCATTATCCCTATTTGTTACAGATAAGGCAATGAAGCCTCAGAGGAGTTCAAGCACTTGCAGTGGGTCCCACAGATTCGCAGAAACGATGTGGAGCTGGGGACTCATTTGATGAGTCTAGAGGTTGACCACTTGCTCCTGCAGCGTCCAGTTGAACCTCCTATGTTGACTCGTTCCCAGCGAGGACAGTGGAGAAGTTGGCTTTGCTGATCTTAGGGTGTGTGCCTCTCTGTGTCCCTCGGTGTGTAGTGTTTCTACAAAAGCATGTCCACTTTTGTTCTCTTATAGTTTCTTTTTCCCAGCCCCCAACTCTGAGCATCCCATATACATCTTACGTATACACTAGCAATTTCTTTTTTGCTTTTGATTCTTAGCTCTCTCGTCTTCTCCCTGAGAAATTAATTCACACACATGTCTTTAGGAGCTTAGTAATGAAACTCTCCCCTGAATAATCGCACTACAAGTAGAAACAAAGTCTGAGACATTGATAAAAATGTATCTGTCTTTCAAGCAAGAGCTGACCACTCTGCTTTCTAAAAGAGGAGAGAAAGATATTTCAGGGACCATGACTCCCAGTTCCTGCCTCACGCTCGGTGAGCCTAAGAATTTACAAATGTTGAGACCAAGATGACCCAGGCCTGGCAGGTCTAGTACCCAGAGAAGCAGCAAGGTGAAGCACGTAGACCTCTTTGCAATGTTAACCTCTAGCTCAGGCATACCCTCCATCTGCACACATCAGCCCATCCATGAAGGCTGCCAGGGAGTCACAAGCTCAGGACTACTGAGCGTTCGAAGAAGCAGACTCTGTGATGTAAGCCGTGTGGAGGACAGAAACCTCCTTTCTCCCCTCACATTTTACTTTGGAAATAATGCAGACTGCAAAGGAAGTTGGGGATGGGCAGAGAGGAAGGGGGTAAGCTGGAGAACATCACCATGGCAACATCCTTGCTGACATCATTTTTCTCTAGACGAAGACATCCCTGACACTGTCCTTTCTAGAGCAATAGCCCTGCACCAAATGGGCCAGGCATTTGTAACTCATTTCTGTATCAATCTGGAGTGATCCCTCCTCCCTCCTCCACTTCAGGCTTCCGATATTGTTATTCTTATTTGATGAGTCTCTTCTGTGAACCAGATTATAGTCAGGGTCTCCTTTTTACCAATAGCTGCCCCACTCTCAACCCCCAAATAGAACATAATCGACTATTAGAAACATGGATTTAATCCCCCCCCCATGGCTCTATCTCAGGGCCTGACATTGTGACATGGTAGGTGTTTAGTAAATATATATTTTTATTATTTATGTTGAGAAAGAGAAAGAGGCAGAGAGAGTAAGAATGGACGCACCAGGGCCTTCAGCCACTGTAAATAAACTCCAGATGTATGCATCCCCTTGTGTGCATGTGCAACATTGCATGCTTGCATCACTGCGCATCTGGCTACGTGGGACCTGGAGATTCAAACATGAGTTCTTAGGCTTTGCAGCCAAGCACCTTAACCACTAAGCCATCAACTAGCCCTGGTAATTTTTTTTTTTTTTTTAATGAAGAAAAGAATGAATGTGTAGGTTTATCAGAAAGCAGGAAGTTTGTTTATCTACAGAGACCCATCAGCATCTGTGCAAGTATTCTTAGTAAATAACTGAATTCCTGTTCCTTGGTCATACACTGGGGTATAGTTGCAGAATGTTCCTTACTGGAGTCACTGCAAAAGATAAGGGTGCCCTACCTTGGAGATCAACTTTCTTTTCCCTTAACTTTGAACCCATATCTTAGCTATCAGACCATATGAGACTCTGATGAGATCCGGACAGTTTGAATGGGATTTGCTTACTCTCCCGTCCAGTTGCCATTGAAGGGGTCTCGTTGCAGCAGGTAATTGTCCGTGCTGGAAGCAGAGAGGTTTTATGCATATACAGCACAACAGTTTATATTCCCGAGTCACTGACCAAGGTGGAAGGACTCCCGTGGTAATACCTCCTCTACTAACTTTGCTCTGTCTCTGGCAGATGTTTAGCTACATTAACCAAAGAGGCTTCACTCTACCTAACAACTAGCATTGCAGAGGGCTGACGGGGGAGAACACTGGCCGTCCCCTACTTATGCTTTGCTACAACGACTTGGAAGACATATTCACACAAAGAACAGTAGGGAGTGACTAAACGAGGAAAGAGATGGGAGTGTCAGAGGGAAGTTGGCTTTAAAGTTCTGGAAAACAGGAAATGACATTCAAGGATCAGAAACCCAATACGTGTTACACTGTAGTGTGAGGCATGTTTCTAGAGAAAAGGTAAAATTTCCAAGCCTGGCTCGATCTTTTCTGAGTTGGGCAATCCCTATAACCTCAACATTCTAACTTTTTAAAAAATTTTTTATTTGTTTGACAGAGAAATAGGGAGAGAGAAAGAGAGATAGAGAGAGAGAGAATGGGCATGCCAGGGCCTCCAGCCACTGCAAATGAACTCCAGATGCGTGCGCCCCCTTGTACATCTGGCTAATGTGGGTTGTGGGGAATTGAACCTGGGTCCTTTGGCTTTGCAGGCAAGCACCTTAACCGCTAAGCCATCCCTGCAGCCCCATCCTAGCTTTTAAAAAGACAAGGTTGCTACTATCCACAAGCCCCATGGATGCCAGCCGAAGCTGGACAAATGACAGCTGCTGTTCAGCTACTGAGACGCGGAGAGCACAGACGTGAAAAGGGTGTGAGAAGCCCCCCAAAGTGAAACCGTAGCTCTGAGTTTTGTGAATGCCAGACATCACCTTCTTTTTAGTTGCCAAACCTAGGTCTTACTTAACTGAAGCTGGATCTCACACACCATTTCTCTTTCCTTTCAGACAATGGCTCTTGAACTTTAGCAAGTAATAGACACTTGTTTAAAAATGCAGGGCTGCAGAGATGGCTTAGTGGTTAAGGCGCTTGCCTAAGAAGCCAAAGAACCCAGGTTTGACTCCCCAGAACCCACGTAAGCCAGATGCACAAGGTGGCGCATGCGTCTGGAGTCTGTTTCCAGTGGCTGGCAGCCCTGAAGCACCATTCTCTCTCTCTCTCTCTCTCTCTCGCATGCGCTATCCCTGTCTCTTCTTTCTCTCTGTCTTGTCTCTTTCTCATAAATAAAATAAAATAAAATAAAATATTTAAAAAGTTCAGTGTTCTGAAATGGTTAATTTGGATAAAGAACACACAGAAGGTTTCTGTATTATTCATATAACTTCTTAGTAAGTTTGAAACTATTTCAAACTAAAAAATAAATAGATAAATAAATAAATGAATGAGGACTGGGGCTTGAGGGATGCCTTAGTGTTTAAGGCATTTGCCTGCAAAGCCAAAAGATCCAGGTTCAATTATCCAGGACCCACATAAGCCAGATGCCCAAGGTGGCACATGCATCTGGAGTTCCTTTGCAGTGGCTGGGGTCCCTGGCACACCCATTCTCTCTCTCTCTCTCAATTAAGTAAATAAATAAAATATAATAAAGACCATTAAAAAAATAAATGAGGGGTGAAGAGATTGCTCAGTGATTAAGGTTCTTTCCTATAAGGCCTGATGGCCTGGCTTTGACTCCCCAGTACCCACATAAAGCCAGATGCTCAAAGTAGTACATGCATCTGGAGTTCATTTGCAGCAGCAAGAGGCCCTGACACACCTTATTTTCTCCCTCTCTCCCTCTGTCTCTCTCTCTCTTTCTTTCCTTCAAGTAAATAAATAAAATATGTTTTAAAAGTTTCCATGGAAAACGTGCCTATTGCTGTATTCAAACCTAAGAGACACTGATGCAGCTTATCTGAGGGTAGGACCGGGGATCTGTATTTTAAAATGGCACTTGAACTGATGATTATGCATGTCATTATATGTGGGTCCTGTTTGGAAAAGCTCGCAAAGGACTTCACGACTGATGTCACAGACATGAACCTTGGAGGCCAGGGATATATATGGCTCAGGGGGTAAAGTGCTCGCTGCATAAGTAGGAGCACCTGAGTTGGGATCTCTAAAAGCCACATAAGAGATGCTACGACAGGGTTCTGCAATCTCACTATGCCTCCTACAATGAGAAGGGAGGTTGGACACGGGAGAATTTTCTGGAAGGTCTTGGGCCAGCTAGCCTGGGGAAGGCAATGAGGAACAATGAGAACAAGAGCCTCTGCCTCGGGGGTGGGGGGGTGGGAATGGTAAAAGATGAGAATTAACACCTGAAGTTCTTCTCTGACCTCAACACATGTTGTGACACATGCCTGCCCACACTCACGTTTATGACACACCCCCCCCCCCAAAAAAAGAAGAAGAAGTAAAAAGAAGTAAGAATCTGAGATTCAGAGATGGTAATGTATTCCACATAGAAAGTGAAGCCGAGGGGCTGGAGAGATGGCTTAGCGGTTAAGCGCTTGCCTGTGAAGCCTAAGAACCCCGGTTCAAGGCTCTATTCTCCAGGACCCACGTTAGCCAGATGCACAAGGGGGCGCACGCATCTGGAGTTCCGTTTGCAGTGGCTGGAAGCCCTGGCGTGCCCATTCCCTCTCTCTCTCTATCAGCCTCTTTCTCTGTGTCTGTCGCTCTAAAATAAATAAAAAATGAAGAAAAAAATTAAAAAAAAGAAAGTGAAGCCGATATTAATATATATAAAATGTAGGTTTAAAAGCTCAAAATATATGTTGAGTTGATAGCGATGGCACAATTTTTCTTAACCTCTCAATGAGTACCTCTCTCTCTGTCTCTGTGTCTCTCTCTCCTCTCTGTCTCTGTCTTTCTCTCTCTCTCTCTCTCTTTCTCTCTCTCTCTCTCTCTCTCTCTCGGCTAATTGATACCCCAGATATCTATATGCTCAATAGCCAGATGGAAGCCTTTTTGCATTTAAATCATTCTCACCCATATAGGTGACCTTAATTGTCTAAGTCTTTACTACAATTTTAGGCTTAAGTAACTTATTTCTGCAATCAAGGAACTATTCATAAGTATCCAATTTTGCAAATTTAGCAGGACAGGAAGCAGGCAAAAGCAAACTGTCATACGCGGTGCATAGTTCCGAGTGGATAACTGCTGGGGACGAGCTCTTCTCAGAATGTCAGTGTAACCAGAAGAAGCTATACAGGAGAAAGGAATGGGAACAATGGCAGTGATGAACAGAGAGTGGAAAGGAAATTCTGTCACCTCAACAGCTAGCCATCGAGGGTCTGTTCAACAGTAATGCGGGATAGCATTTGAATAAATGCTACTGACAGCACAGCGCCATTTAATCCTCTAGTAAGATATTGTTGGGAGCTGGGCGTGGTGGCACACACCTTTAATCTCAGAAATCGGGAGGCAGAAGTAGGAGGAGCACCATGAGTTCAAGGCCACCCTGAGACTACATAGTGAATTCCAGGTTAGTCTGAGCTAGAGTGAGACCCTACATCGATAAACCAAAAAAAAAAAAAAAGATATTGTTGGGGCTGGAGAGGTGGCTAAACGATTAAAGCCACTTGTTTGTAAAGCCTGATGGCCCTGGGTTCGATTCTTCAGTACCCACATAAAGCCAGGTGCACAAAGTAGAACATGCATCCTGAGTTTGTTTACAGTGGCAGGAGGCCCTCGCACACCCATACTCACTCTCTCTCTCTTTCTCTGTCTCAAATAAATAAATAAAGTAAATTTTAAAAGATTATGTTTTAGGTACTTAAAACCTAATCAAAAGATGGAGAGTTCATAGGCCCTAGTGGAGAAGCTACAACTCTTGTTTGGCTAAATGAATATATCATGCCCATCAAATTGCTCTCTAAATATGTATGTTTATGCTCACATATTCATGCTACTCACAGTTTGGGTTAGAATAGCTTCTTTTGAGATGGTGTTGACTACCAAGGAGACTCCAAGTTAAAAAAAAAAAAAAGTAAGCTGTTTCCTCATGTGCTGGCTTCACCAAACCCCAATAAAAAAAAAAAACTCACATATTTTTATATTATTTATTTATTTATTTATTTGTAAGCACAGAGATAGAGTGAGGTGACAGAGAGAGAGAGAGAGAAAGAGAGAAAGAGAGAGAGAAAGAGAAGGAAAGGGAGGGAGAATGGGTGCACAAGAGCCTCCAGCCACTACAGACTCCAAATGCATGCACCATTGTGCATCTGGCTTTACATGGGTGCTGGGGAATCAAACCTGGGTCCCTAGGCTTTCCAGGCAAGCATCTTAACTGCTGAGCCATATTTCCAGATCCCACATATTTTTTTTAAAGTTTATATCACATGCTTCAGATTTTTGTCAAAGCAACATCCTACTTCTTGAGGGTGTGGAGCTATGGCGTTTCCAGGGAACATGCCAGATTTCCAGCAAGTACCTGTATTTGGCACCCTGGAGCTCTCCAGATCTCCTTGTTCATGAGCTTTGTTAAACCCTTACTGTAGACCATCCCTGCAAACTTCAGGAGGTGGAGCTGAGGGCTCCTGCTCCCCACTTATATGCCTAGTGTACCTGGTGAAGAGCCCTCGTTGCTAGACCACCAGCCTATGTGATCTCATTAAAATAAAGTTCACATGTCATGTTCAAAGAAGTCCCCTCTCTATAGCAAAAGATATTTCCTTCACACAAGAAATGCCAAGGGGCTTAGGGATCTTGGGTCAGTAGCAGAGGATAAAGGCCACACAGGTTTCTTATTATACTTGTGGGGGTTTGAATGAAATGCCCACATAGGCTCATGTGGTTTGAATACTTGGTTCCCCAGCTGGTGGGGTTGTGGGGCTTTTGGGAGGTGGAGCCTTGGGGGAGGAGGAGGGTCCTAGGGGAGATATAGCCCAGCTTCCCGCATCCTTCTCACACATGGGGAGGTGTGACAATGGCTTCTTGTTCAGGCACATCATGTTTCCCCACTGTGATGAAACGTCCCCACAAGACTAAGCTGAAATACATCCTTTTCCCCATGAGTTGCTTTTGGTCAGGTGTTTTGTCTCAGCAATGAGAACACTGACTGCTACAATACTCCATTCCCCATTTCATTTTCGCCATCTAACTAATTATAACAATTGCATCGACACAAAGTCTACATAGCTTTCCCAGAAGTTAATGAGTATTAATTTCATGAAATTCTCAGCTCATAAAGCTGGAAAAGGAAACAATCGTATTGAATGAATTTGGAGCTCTGGGAAATAATCATTATGTACTGGGTGCTAAAAGTTCTATCTTCTGTCCCAGCAGGGTATGGTGATGCAACCTTTAATACCAGCACTGGGGTGGGGGGGAGGGGAAGGGCAGGTAGGAGGATCACTGAGAGTTTGAGGCCACCCTGAGACTACCTGGTGAATGGTCAGTTTGGGCTAAAGCAAGAGTCTACCTCAAAAAACAAAAACAACAACAACAACAAAAAAAAAACCAGCTATGTATTCTGCCCCATAATGATATTTTCATCACATATTCTTCATAAAATTCAAGTTTTTCCCAAGCAGATGGGAAACATTTTAGATGAAGAGAAGTGCAAAGACCTTTTAACCTGGGTGGATCTTCTTTAAGAGATGCAGGCTCCCCGAGAGAGATTCTTTGACATACAGATCATCTGCTTAGGGAACCCTCATAGATCAAACTCTCTCTTCTTTGACAACTCTGAATACTTCAGATCATGGGAGAATGTGCAGCTTTTCTGTCTAGACCATTGGACATAAACACGGATACCCTTTTAGGCTATGGGAAATGATCCTCTAGTTTAATATATAAGGATCAGAGGAGGTTTAACATGGGACGAAGATTTGAGTCAACTAAACTAACTAGGATTCTACTTTCTAGAAGAGACAGCTCAGAGCCTGAGACTTTGAAAGTGAAAGACCGCTCAGGACAATCAAGATTGTTAATTCGACTTCCATAAAGGTGTCCTGACAGTGGCTAGATTCTCCCTGAAGTGCTCCCTGACATGCCCAGAGCAACCCACCCCTCTGGATGCTTTATCTGGAGTTTTGTCTTTATGACCTCAAGCACCCTGACGAGCAGCTGCCTAACCTCAGCTTTCTCGCTCACCTGCCTGTCCATCATTACTCATTATAAGCAGCCCTCTGACCCAGTTCGTTGTGCATGACCTCATCTAACATCAACTACCATCAATTCATGAGGCTGGCATAGGACAAATATACACTATAGGTGTGCTCCAGTTAGTCTCATAATACTCAAAAGAATACAACCATATTCATGCACATAGGGTGTGTGTGTGTGTGCATGTGTCTATGTGTGTGTGCATGCTCACACACACATACACAGAGTGCAGCACTCAAACGCTACCAGATTTCTGTAAGGCTAATCCATAAAATGTAGAGATATTCTGATCCTTTTATTTTAAAAGAAAGATATGTTTTTAATAGGAAACATTCTCTTTAATCAAAATATTTTTTAAAGCACAATGGTTTTAAAAATTGTGCTCCTATGACTATGTATCCAAATAATTGAAATCAATAAAGAAAAATGTTCTGTTCTCCAAATGCACACACACACACACACACACACACACACACACACAAAAAAATACCAACCTGATTTGTTTAGTAAATCCTTAACTTCTAACTGCAAAGTATTGTATAGGCTCAGCCTACAAAATTTAGTGTAAAATAGTGTTAAAACATTGGAATGTGTCTACTTAAAATGACATGAAAAGGATGATTTAAATGGAATTCAAGTGAGAAAAAAAGATATGTTCACTTGCACGATATGAGCATGACATATGTAGACTAGATGGTCTGAGTATTTCAGTGTGGATTACAAACTAATCTAAAACTACATGGGCAGACATATACCTAAGCTAAACATATACATAGGTAAGTGTGGAAATGCCAAGCGCATTTATTGTGTCTGTGCTTCTGTGAAGAATATAGGGTGTCCCAGTGTTTGCTGCATGGAGAAGTCAGGCAAGTTGGAGGGCTCACACAGATCTAGCATTGAACACTAAAACACAAAAGAAAATAGTTTTTCTAATAATGCCACATATTTATGTAGGGACACAAGTAGGGATTTGTGAGTAAAAACTGCAGTCCAAAAACCTTATAAATCTGTAACTCATAACCGAAGGAAAGCAAATTTTCACTAACGGCAATGAACAAGCCTAGAGACAGAAACCGAGGATGCAGGAAATGTATCTAATCTCAGAATGTATAAAAACTAAGGATGCCGTGTGTTTACTGACTGTGGTGTACGTTGTAGCTTCATTGAACTGATCAGAACACTGCCAGTTGGTTTTGTTGTGTTTTCTGCTCTCATAATGGATGGCTATGGAGCTAGTGATTGCATCATTGTGCAATTGGCTGGATTTGGTCATTAAGATGGATTTAGTGATTGGACTAGGTGTCTCATGGTCTGGTGATCTTGGTAACCTTAATAACCAAGATGTATTGGTGATGGAGAAGCCTGACCACCCTGCATTCTCTTCATCTGCCATTGGTACACTATTATAAACAATACATTGTCTTAAAAGCTATTTTTATACTATCTCTCTCTTTAAAAAAGAAAAAACTAGAGAGATAGGTTGCTGCTAAAAAGAGACCTAAGGTGAACACAAACCAACAATGTAACTACATTAATGCACACACATCTGTGCTTGCATTTTGCATAATGAATTCATGGAAACCTCCTATAAACTGAAATGCTTCTATAAAGGGTGGCAAAGTAAATGCTTTATGGAATTATAAAATGAAAGTAAAATAGTATAAAATGTAGGTCCTGATATGATTTCCCCATGAGCCACCCCCAGTATAATTCTAGATCAAATTCTAAGTGCAAGTTGGATCCTAACAACTGTAAGGTATTGAAACCTATGTCCAGACTGGAATCCAATCAAGCTCAAGCCACCAGGCTTAGTCCTGTCTCCTGACCTGAGGTAGTGAGGCTGGTGAGATCCTGAATGAAATCTGGAGCCCTGGATCTGAGGCCTCAAAGTAACAGGAAAAAATCACCATTCATGCTAATTTAGTTTTCCTTTACACTGCTCCTAGGACCTGCTTGTCAGTTCCTTCAGATTTCTTCTGTTGATGCTTAGTTCTCTACTACCAAGTTTTTTGAACTCCTTTCTGAGGCCTTAAAGTTTCACCATGGCTATTGAGCCTCCTTTGTGCAATTCAGGCTCAAACACTGAAATGACAGGGTAAGCCTTGAGTGCCTGTGTGGCCCATGCCATAGTTCTACCACGATCTTCTCCCTGCCCATGTTATATTGCTTTTGCCTAACTTCCTCGGCCTTGGTTTGTGACCAGCCATTCTGAGACAGGTTTCCCTTCCACATGCCCAGAGCTCTCCCTCACCCTCTCTTGTCAGTACATCTGGCTAGGGCCTGGGCCCCACCTGGCACCTGTCAGCTCTCCACCCCAGGAACCGGAGCCTTGCCCAAACTCAGCCTTCTGTCAGGGATTCTGCAACATATGGCCACATCCCCTAGAATCATGAGTGCCACCTGCCTGGCTCCCAAGGGCTCATCCACTGCTGTGCCCTGTCCTTCCACATTGGACCCAAAGCTTCAGATGGCTTGAATTGTGCCTGAGCTGACTCCACGTTTTCCAGCGGGTCTTTGTTCTTGCCCTTTGCTGGACTGACCATAGTAGTTCCTTCTCCATGGCTCCAGCTCCAAGAGCCCAATGTTTCTAATAGCTAACATGTTTTCCCACGTATGACCCACTTACACCTCAATCTGGTGGAGACAACATGTGACTGGGGCCCAGAAAACTAGACTTTCTAATTGTCTGTCTGGCGCACTCAGTGGTGCTGCAAGATTATAAGCTTAGTCCTATAGTCCTAACTCATCACTGTGACATTTTCCATCTCTGTCATCTGAACTATGAAGTGAAGGGTGTTAAAGCGTGATGCCCCAGACTTCCTTTTAGCTCCCTATCTCTTTCAACTGCACAAAAAGCCAGTGACTGGGGCTGGAGAGATGGCTTAGTGGTTAAGGCATCTGCCTGCAAAGCCTATGGACCCACGTTTGATTTCCCAAGTACTCACGTAAGCCAGATGCATGAGGTGGTGCATGCACCTGGAGTTTGTTTGCAGTAGCTAGAGGTGTGCCCGTTTTCTCTCTCTCTCTCTCTCTCTCTCTCTCTCTCTCTTTCTCTCTCTCTCTCTCTCTGTGTGTGTGTCTCAAATAAAATAAGTCAGTGGCTGTTATGGAGCAAGTGTAAAATGAGGATGCGAACAGTTGGTCAGAAATGTTTGCTGAAGGATGGCTCAGTGGTCAGTATTACACACTCCGAATTGGTTCTGTTTAGTTCAGTTTTCAGCATCTTGAAGAGCAGGTAAGCAATCCGCTAGCAAAGTTCAAAGCTGTATTAAATCTTCAGTTACTTAAGGCAAAATGATATATATGGACATGAGGAGGTGAGAAACAGAAGTGGACACCATTTGAATTCTGGTTATAAAGATGTCGGAAGAAAAGTAGTGAAAAGGATGCTATTCGGGTGAGAAATATATTAGGAACTCTCTCCAAACTATCCAGAACAAGCTTGGTAAAATTACTGAGTTAAGACTGCAGTGAGTAATGTAAGTTGTTGGCCAATACTAACTGGGAAGTGAAGAGCAGAGCTTAGGCAGAGGCAGCTGACCCAGGCCTGTAGGTCACAGGGAGCTGTTCTAAAACCTCCCCTATGGTGACTTTCCTTCATCCATGAGCACACAGGATGACAAAGCAAAAGTAAAACAGCTTGCTTTTCTAATACCCCTTCTACCTGGGTGTGGTCATTCAACTCAGTTTCAATGAACATGACATGGGCAAAGTCTTCCGGGAGAATTCTGGGCAAGCTGGAGAGGGCTGGGAGATGGCTCTGCGGTGAAAGGCATTTGCTTTCAAAACCTGACGGCCTGGGTTCAATTCCCCAGGACCCACATATAGCCAGCTGAACAAAGTGACACACGCATCTGCAGTTCATTTGCAGCGGGAGAAGGCCCCGGTGTGCCCATTCTCTCTCGCTCTCTCTGCAAATAAATAAGTATTTTTTAAAAAAAGAATTAGATGTGGCTTGTGTACTTGGGCCTTCGTGGAAAGCTTCCGGGTAATGCATGGAACCACGGAAGCCATTTTACCACCACAGACAATGTCCACAGGGCATGGGTATGGGCAGAAAATATAGGAAAAAAAAAAATAAGAAAGAAACAGTGAAAGAGAACCAAACAGAAAAGAGAAAAAAGCCTGGGTCCTTAATTGTAACATCCACGAGACAAATAAATGCAAAGTCACTGGCTACCACACTTTTATTATAAAGTTTAACATGCATTGTTAAGGCATCTTTTATTAAGTTTAGCTGCTTATGCCACTAAAAACCTCACATATCTTCTTTGTGCCCGATTTTGTCCATATCCACCATTCAATTTTTTTCAACAATGAGGAGCCTTATATAATTGGAAGAATATTTATAGCATCATTTCTGGGGCAGGGGAGCTGGATTTAGAAAATTTTCATTTATATTTTTCAAATTTAAAATCAGGAGGAAAAAAAGTTTTCCCACAAATGAAATTTGTTTAATATTGCTTTGCTAATCTAGAACTCAATATTGAAATCTGTGAAAAATAGATTTAGAAAGTAATAATCCTAAAAAGCCTACATCTATACACAGAGAATAAATGGTTAGTCTCAACAATTTCATTTAGGCATAAAATATTAAACAAGGGGAAGTCATCATTCATTTAGTGAAGATTCATCGAGTTACCTAAATATATGCTGGGTCCTGCAGATATGAATACAGGCAACATTGAATTCTTTCCTTTAAAAAAAAATTGCTGGTTTCTCAGTCTCCAGCTAGTGGTGGGAATCGATAGGTAAATAGATGCTGTCAGTGTGTGTGGTGAGTGTCTGTGCGAGGAAGGCACCCGAGATGCAGTGGCCTGAGGAGTGTGGTCAAGTGTCCTGGCAGAGCCTACCTTATTCAGCTGTTACCCCGAAGAAGGAGATTCGATTACTAAGCAACGGTAGAGTCATTCTAGGAATTGAAGCCAGTGTGCATAAAGGCATGGGAACAAGTAAGGCAAAGGCGTCTGGAAAGTGCAGCAAAGTAGATACTTAGGGATTGCAATGGAGAGGTGGGTAGGCAGGTTGGTACGCTGTGCAGCCCTTGGCCTTCTCCTGCAGCGAGTTGGAGTCACAGTGGGCCTTGGAGTAGTGGAGGTCTGTCACAGAAAGATGATTCTGTCCCTCAGTAGAAGAAGTCAGAGGTTGCACCAGAGAAAGTAACTAGAAAGTTACTTTCTAGAAATCCAATGTGAGCCAGGTATGGTGGCGCACTGCCTTTAATCCCAGCACTCGGGAGGCAGAGGTAGGATGATCAGTATAACTTTGAGGCCAGCCTGGGACTACGTAGTGAATTCCAGGTCAGCCTGGGCTAGAGTGAGACCCTACCTTGTAAAACCAAAAATAAATAAAAAATAAAAATCCAATGTAAAATAAGAACTTGAAGTATTGGCATCTAGAGGGTGTCGTGACTTACTAAATGTGGATGAAGAGGAACAGAGAGACCTTCACAATATTTCCATCCTGGGCAAGTTGAGGAGAGGTGGTCCTATATCAGAATAGGAATTACAGGAAGAGACTGCATATTTCGGTGAGAGGATTCAGGGCAAAGATAAGATGTTCATTTTGGGAGAATGAATCATGCATATGGAGATCTACATCTGAAGCAGGATTCCAACGAGGTCTGGGCTGAAAATAGAGGATTGAGAGTCACACACAGAGCTGTGGTGGAGGTGGAAGCTGTGGGCACTGCGGAGAATGCCCAGGCAAGTGGTGACAGAAAGAGAGACCTGACAAGGAAGACGAAGGCATTCAGAGATGGAGAAGGAAAATCAGGAGTGCAAGATGTCAGTAGAGCAAACGCAAAAGAAAACTAATGAAAAAAAAAATGAAATAAGGCAGGCATAGTGAGTCAAAAAACTACAGAGAAGACTCGTAAGGTAAGACACAAAAATGTGCATGTGGGAGTCTGCGTGCGTGTGTGTGTACACATACGAACTTCTTAGTGTCCTAACTACAGCCAATGAAGTAATGAATGTAAAAGGCACATTGATGTAGCTGGAAGAAGAGGAAGTGAAGATGAACCTGAGGATGATGGTCGGGGGGGGGGGGGCACAATAAGATAAGAAGTGGGGCGGAAGGAGAGTATTTCAGTGTGGAAGAGGGAAGCGGCTACGGTTTTGAAAGACGAGGTTGCTGATTTGGTGGAGAGCAAGAGGGTGGTCATATGAAAGGAAACAGGAAGACCAAGGACTCAGAGAAATGAGAGGATGGTATTCCACATACACCAGAGTCACCTCCACCCATCACCACACGACCAGGTTCTGTTGCTGCTAGACACAGAGGTGACAAGCAGCAAATGCATGGAGTCTCCGATGCATGAACTTGACCGGTGGGAGCCAGGTAGCAGAGGAAACCCAAGCAGCAGGCACGCAATGGCAATTTAAGTATTTTAAATAGAAGAAGCAGAAGTTTCTCTGCACTATTTGATGGAATATATCCATAGTGAGGGGTAGGTAGACCAGAGATTAAGTTGAAATTAGAAAGAGGTAACCAGTGAATCCTGGCGGAGGTGATTAGCTTCGCATAGAGGCAGTATAGAGCTTTTCTCGGACATGAGATGGAAGTACTGAGAGTTTCTTGACTTAGTTTTGTACTTCATCAATAAAACTCTCCTCTACAGTATTGTGGACAAGATAAAGAAATTTTCACTGGGATACTGAGCAACTCGGCAAATATCTTATTAAATCAATGTCAGTTAGAATTTTGATGCTTATATGGAGGGAATATTCTGTTTGCATGGCCAAAAGTTCTGTCCTTGGCTCTGTCCTAAGAGGATTTAAAAAAAATTAATGCTTTGAATAGAAAATATAAGTCTTCCTCCTCAAATATGTGGATGACATGAAGCCAGCGGGACAGCAATGACAGAAATGTGGGATGACAGAACTAGGGTCTAAAGAGTTATTGACAAGAGTGAAATAATTGGCTGAATCTGACAAGATGAAAATAAGAGTAGATATGGGTATGTGTGTGTATGTACATATAGTACTCTACTGAGGTAAAAGAAAAAACAAAGCTTAACAGCATAACTAGACAACTTCGAGGTGGTATAAAGGACACTTAATTTAGTAAGTCAAATGTTGCATGTAAACACGTGTTTCAAAATTCTGACTGGAGTAAACTAGTGGGATGTTAAGTGAAATGGTATGGGCATCTGTGAACCACTTATTAAGTTTTCAGTAATTTACAAACCAGTTGTACAGTCATTATTAAAAATAAAGGTAATCATCCGGGTATTGCAGTCAGGTTTGCACTGCTGGTAAAAATCACCCAACCAAGAGCAGCTTGTGGGAAAAAGAGGTTTATTTTGGCTTACAGGCTTGAGGGGGAAGCTCCATGATGGCAGGGAAAACGATGGCATGAGCAGAGGGTGGACATCACCCCCTAGCCAACATAAGGTGGGCAATAGCAACAGGAGAGTATGACACACACTGGCAAGGGGAAACTGGCTATAACACCCATAAGCCTGCCCCCAACAATACACCACCTCCAGGAGGCTTTAATTTCTAATTGCCATCAGCTGGGGAGACTAGTATTATGGGGGACAACTGAATAAAACAACTATACTGGGAAGTGGTGGCACATGCCTTAAATCCCAGCACTTGGGAGGCAGAGGTAGGAGGATCACCATGAGTTCAAGGCCACATTGAGACCACATAGCGAATTCTAGGTCAGCCTGTGCTAGAGTGAGACCCTACCTCGAAAAAACCAAATAAATATATATATAAATAAATAAATAAAAATAAAGGTAATAAATAATAGCATGCACCCATTTCTAATTATTTTAATATACTATTATTTATACTGAGAATTATTTTTGAGTATTGCATTGATGTGATAGAAATACTATATAATATTGTTTTGCTCTTTTCTTTTTTTTTTGATGAAATCACACTTGCAGCTTGAAGTACACCATGATAGGAATATTTGTATCTTTGAAATGGAAAAACTCTACAGTTTATATATTTTTCCACTCTTGAGAGCCAGCTGTTAAATACTTACAAGCACACCACTGAATATTTTCACAATTAGCTAGTGTGTTGGTGGAACACATGTAGTTAATGTGCCCCAACACACACACACAGGTCTTGCAGTTCTGTGATGTGATATTGAACATGAAAAACTATGTTCATGGGGCTACCTCCCCAGAATATATGTTAGTGATTTCCCTCTTCCAACCAAATCCTTTCTCACTTCAAGCATTAATTATGGATGCTACATTTTGAGATGCATAAATAAATAGTAGCATAATGTGTTGAAAGACAGTAGAAGAGTACCCAGAGTAAAAGAACTCAAAATCTTCTCAAATGAGCTCTGTAGGTATTTAGCGTAGAGAAGACACCATCAGCATACACACATTGAAAGATGAAGCAATACGTCAAAGGGATTCTATTCTGGGTGGCTCCAAGGCATGCAAGCAGAATTAGCAGGTGAATGAAACTGATGGGGAGACAAATCCTTTCTATTGGGAAAATAAAAAAGGTCTCAACAGTTGTCCAAACTTTGGAAGTAACGCATGTTGTGCAGAACCAGATGGTTTATCATTCAAGGACATCAGAGACAGGGCTGTACCTGGGACCATATGTGTACGTATAGGTGCTGTCTACCCTGGAATTTTTGAAGTTCAGCACACGCAAGACAAGTGACTGAAGAGGCATGCAGCAGGGACCAATTTCCATGAAGCTAATTATTTCAAGGCTTATTAAGAGGGAGCCCACATCCTCATTGTCATTCACACCATTAAACACATCCACTCTGATGGAAGCCTAGAGGGTGACAATTTACTGATGTTAGGAAAAGCAACTCCTAATATAGCCAGTCTCAGGAATGAGTTAGATAAAACTTTAATGAAAGCTCCCTTCATTCAAAAATAAAATAAAACTTTGGAGTGATTACTGAATAGCAGGGGTATAAACAAGATGACATTTTTGTATGCTAATTAAAATATTTGAGCTGGAGCTGGGGAGATGGCTCCGAGATTACAGGCACTTTCTTGCAAAACCTTCTGGCTTAGGTTCAATTCACCAGCATTTACATAAAGCTGGAGGCAAAGTGGCACGTGTATCTGTGATCCCAATGCCAGGAAAATTAAAGCTCATGTTATAGGCCAGCTAGTGTGACATTTGTTTTACAGTCTGGCAGTTCATTTGCACGAGACCTTGTCTCAAAGAAAACAGAGCATAGACACCTTGAAGTTATTCTCTGACTTCCACACATATATGGTGACATATACCCCCACACATATCCACACACATAAATAACTAAATTTATTTTTTTATTTGACAGAGAAAGAGAGAGAGGGAGAGAGAAAGAGAGAGAGAGTGGGCATGCCAGGGCTTCCAGCCACTGCAAATGAACTCCAGATGCATGCACCGCCTTGTTCATCTGGTTAACATGGGTCCTGGGGAATCAAACCTGGGTCGTTTGGCTTTGCAGGCAAGTGCTTTAACTGCTAAGCTATCCCTCCAGCCCAAATAACTAAATTTAAAATTAAATAAATAGATATTTAAGGCTTCAAATGTTTCCAATAGATCAAAGAACTGGATAAAAGTATAAACTAATATAAATATATTATTTTCTGTAAGTCATCATTTATATATGGATAAGAAAAGCTATGTTGTAGATGGAGTGTAGAACAGATGTAGACGGCTTGGGAGAATTAGCATGTGCCAATTTTTGCCTTGGAAATTCAAAAGGGTGCTTTTGTCAACAAAGAAGTTTAAGATGCCCCAGTGGCTGAACTTTTTCACTGAATGTTAGAGAAGTTTGTGATTTTGAGGATTAAAGGAAAGAATAAAGACCTTGGTAGCAGGGAACTGACCACTAATCGAGGAAGCTTGTAGGAACTGACAGGCAGATGCTAGAAGTAGTTTCAAGAGAAACAAAATGGCCAATAATGGTAATACCTATTCCCAGAGCCTCAAAAACAAACAAACAGAAATAATAAAGAAAGAAAATTGCTCAAGAAAATTCTGTGGAAGGGTCTGCTGGCCACTTTGGATGTGTTTTGGGAGTCGTTGCTATGAGTAATTTGATTGTCAAGGAGAAGAGTAGGTGTGGATTTCAAACATAAAAGGATGGAGGTGGTTAAGATAAAGAAGCTGGTTTCAGAGGTGATCGGACCACATTGGAGTGGAGCAAAGGAACAAGGAGAATAATACAGCCAGAGTGACTTGAGCAGATCATCTGGCAAGTAATGCAGTTTGAGCTTCAGGCTCCTCACTTGGGTGGGACATGGGCCACATTGTTTTGCATTTGCCTAAATCTGAAATAGCAAAAGATTTTAATAGCAACCCATTAAAACTGCTCTCTCCCACTCAGTCTTTCTCTTCGCAACATTTTCTCTCACGTGAGTTTGCATTGAAAGGCTGCAGGCAAATTTTGGGTACCTGTAAAGGTGGGGGATTATCTTGGTGTTGCATGTAGATTGGGCTTAATGGGATGCATTAAAGTTGTTTCTAGGAACTTCTATGTCCCTTTGAGTTATTGCCAGCCTTCCTGGAGTAGGAATGGCTTGAGAGAAACACAGTGTACCAACTCACTGGCATCTCGGCCAGATGTGCAGCGCCCAAGGTTGAGTGACAATATAAATATGTCCTGTATCACCTGGCATCTGAACCATTGTTGAGATTACAAGCAAGGCTTAAAATGTATGGCTACAAAAGCTATTCTACGAGGAGGGAATTCTTCCTATTACTAGCTGTGTAACGTTTTAAGTGGAAGAGTCAGTTCTTACTGAATATCGGTCAAAAATCAAAGTCATTTTTGTCAAGAGTAAATCTCATAATGCCACACACAAAATTACAAATCTGTCATACACATTTTTATTTTTTGATAGCAACTGTTTGAAATTGGATTTCTCATAATTCATGTGCTTTTGTATGACTGCTGGTGCCCTACACAGCAAAATACATCTCTACATGGAGTCTTGTACTTCAAGCCTCCTCACTCGCAATAATAAAAACAAATCAATCAACTGTGTGAGAGGAAATACGATATATCTTTCCATTCCTTTTTAAAATTTATTTTGCATAGTCAATGTCACACAAAGAAGTCATGAAAAAGCATGTATCCAAAAATGAAGGAAAACAATATAGAAGAGTGTCAGACAGTTACAAAAGATTACTTTTTCAAATGCGGTGTTTATTTTACTTATTAATTTTTTCAATATATAACTTTTTATTTCTTTCCTTGTTCTAAATAAATACTCATTTCATACTTCGCTTGTACTGTTTATAAAGAAAGCCCACTAGGGCCTGGTGAGAAGGCTCATGGATGAGAGAGAGTGCTTACCGAGCAAGCCTGAAGATCTGAGTTCAGTCCCCAACGCACATGCACCAGGGTGTGGCCACGCATGCGTGCGACTCCAGGGCTGAGAGTGGCGGAACAGGGGCTCACTGCTCATCTAGTTTGACTAAAAGGATGGTGACTCCTGGGGCTAGAGAGCTTGCTTAGTGGTTAAGGTGCTTGCCAGTGAAGCCTAAGGACCCAGGTTCTATTCTCCAGATCTCACATAAGCCTGATGCACATGGTGGCACATGCATTTGGAGCCCGTTTCCAGTGGCTAGAAGACCCTGGTGTGCCCATTCTCTCTTTCTCTCGTTCCCTCTCCCTCTCTAATAAATAAATAAAAACGAATTTAAAAAAAAAAAAAAAGAATGGTGAGCCGGGCGTGGTGGCGCACGCCTTTAATCCCAGCACTTGGGACGCAAAGGTAGGAGAATTGGTGTGAGTTCGAGGCCACCCTGAGACTCCATAGTGAATTCCCAGGTCAGCCTGGGCTAGAGTAAGATCCTACCTCGAAAAACAAAAAACAAAAACAACAACAACAACAAAAGAATGGTGGCTCCAGATTCAATGAGAGACTTTGTCTCAACGAAAGATCACTGAAGCACAGTAGAGGAGAAAACCCAATGTTCTCCTCTGGCTTCTGCGCACGCCTGTGTGGGGTGTACACATCTGCACACACACACACATGCATATCACACACACACACACACACACACGAATGCACACAAATATTTTTCTTTAAGCCTACCAACTCATGTAAACTTGAGGTCCAATAAAACCCAAATATGTCCCTGCTGGAAATAGCAAGAACAAATTTAAAAACCAAACTTAACATGGTGCTTAGTTATCTGGAGACGCGCAATTCAAACAAAGCATGAAAGGGTAAACGCACTATCACAACACTGCGTGGAGAACAGAGCAGAGGCCTGGAGAAGTTTCATGGCTACTTTGGGGACAAGAGTCAAGTGAAGGGCTCCGATTCCAGGCTGGTTTAGCTCAGTGACAAAGGAGTGAAGAACTCTGGTTTTAGTCTGGGATACCTCAGTGACAGAGTGAATGAAAGGGCTCTGATGCCATCCTGGGTTACCTCAGTGACAGAAAAACAAAGGGTTCTGTTGCCAGCCTAGGTTGTCCTGGTGGTAGAAATTGGTGAGGTCTCATTGGTGAGGTTTCACATCAGCTGCTGGGGTCACCCAGGAGGCCATGGAGTTGGATCTGTTCATTCAAACAATCACCTGAGTAGTAGTACGTTAAATCCTAGCGCATGGGCTAAGGCCACCTGCCTTTTCACTCTTCTCTTCCAGTTCCAGGTAGTTTCATTTCTGAGATCTCCTTGTTTTTGGAATATTGGCTGCTCAGAGATCCAGATGGCCTTCAGAGGGTAGCCTGGAAGGGAGAATTCTGAGACTTGAGACAAGTCTGGAAACGTGGACAAAGATTCAGAGGGTCTCAGAAATCATTCAGTTTCTGGCTTCAGAAATCTTGTCTGTCTATAGGAAGCACAGTGAATCCTGGCTTCCAGGCATATAGAAATGCACTCAGCTTAATTAATACGGTGACATCATATCACAGAGGCAGGCCTCTCTCCCTGGGACAGATGCAACCATGTCTTCCTGAAACCCTTTGGCAGATTCCTTCTGGCAGCATCATCCCAGGCCAGCAATCCAGATCTGGCCAGAAAAATATTTACTGACTCTCTAGCATGTGCCAGCCGTGAGCCAGGGGCTCAAGATATAAAGACGAGTAAGAGAAGGTCCTTGCGAACAAAGAGTTTACATTTGAGTTTGAAGAGTAAAAAAATAGTGGTACCTACCAATAAGATGCTATGCTTTTGCTTGGTACCCTGGGACCCAGAGGAGGGGCAGAGAGAAAGAGAGAGAGAGAAAGAGAAAGAGAGAGAGAGCCTCTTCTGATGTTCAAGGAAGGCGACTCAGAGAAATTTACTATTTATTTGGTTAATGCTCATTTACTTGTTAAGTCTCATGTGATGTGGGTTAATGCTTTTCTAAGTATATGGAACAGAATTACTAAAGCGTTGAAACGAAATGGTGTCTTCATTGGATCAATTTTTCTCTGCACCGTAAAGTACATGTAAGGCGAAGTATAAGCCGCGGCTTGAACGGCCAATTAGTTCATCCTCGGTTGGTTTCTCCTCAGTCCATTCTTTCTTAAAGCATAGTCCGAGGACCGTCTGTGTTGAAGTGATCTGAGTGTATCTATAGATTCCAAAGTCCATCCCATGTCTATTGAAGTCAATCTTCTTAAAGACATCCTCAAGAGTTTCTTTCTTTCTTTCTCTCTTTCTTTCTTTCTTTTTTATTTATTTTATTTATTTATTTATTTATTTTAGTTTTTCAAGGCAGGGTCTCCCTCTAGCTGAGGCTGACCTGGAATTCACTATGTAGTCTTAGGGTGGTCTCGAACTCTCAATGATCCCATCCTCTGCCTCCCCAAGTACTGGGATTAAAGGCGTGTGCCATCATACCAGGCAAGAGATTCTTATCTGCACTGGAAGTTCGAGAATGACTGTGACATTGGGGTACACAGAAGGAGTTTAAGAGGAGGGATAGTATATGATGGCCATTTTAGATAGATGCACCACCTGGAGGAAAGCAGAACATTTTGCTGGGTAAATATAAAAATAGCAAAGCCAGTTGTGTTGGTCTCCACAGGAAATGCTGAAGATCTAAGCCAGGGGAAGGGGGAAAAAAAAAGAGAAAAGAAAAAAAAAAGAAATATTTGGGGGAAAATTGTTTAGAATTCAAGATGGGCAGAAAGTTGCAGAGATGAAAATTGGGCGGTTATGTAGTGGAGGTGGTTTTGACGGGGGAGGAGAAAACGGTGACAAATGATGGTGTACTTCTCTAACATTGCATCTACAGAAAAAAAAAAAAAAATGTCAAAATGCCGTGTTGAGCGTTGTTTGAAATTGTGGTCTCTGTCAGCTCTCTCTGCATTTCAACCGAATATTTTCATTGAATTCAGGTTAGTGAACACCAGTCCTAAAGTCGTCTTTGAAAGAGACTCACCGTTTTCACTGCTTACCACAGAGCCAAGGTACACAAGAGATCCTCCGTATTTAGGGGTATTTTGGAGCTAACAAAGCTAGCCAAATGTGCCTCAGATAGCTAGAAAAAGGAATGAGCATGTCCACAGGGCAGTGGTGTGTTTCCTAACATACTCTTAGACATAATCACTGTGGTATAGGGAAAAGGTCTAACTCTGTGATTTCTGTTTCTGTTGCCTTCTTTGCTTTGCAGAGGCCCACAGGGAACCTATGGGTGGACAGCGCCTCGCCTTAGTGGTGAGGGTGTGGGACCTGCCACCAAATGTTCTATTCAATTTAACCCTTGAGAAGTAAGCGTTCTTATTCAGTTTTTGTGTTGTTTTTGTTTTCTCTCCTTTCTTGGGGGGGGGGGAGGAGGTTTGTTTGATGCTAGTCATCATCCATGGTGTCTTTCTCTAACACTGAGGTCTTGATGGTATCTAGTTTTCTAATCATTGTCAAGCATTTTGAGTTTCGATATCCATTCAGGCTGTTTGAAAACATCATCTGGAGAAGATACAACACAGACTGTTCTTCTGGAAAGGGGTGTATCATTCCATGAATAGTTTTTCTATAGATATGTATCAAACCTCACCCAGATATATTTACTTATGCGAGTATTTAAATAATAACAAGTCAATTAAATTATGAATAAAATCTTCTGAGGATAAACTTAAACATTTTTGAGGTTACTGTTAATTCTTAGCTTCTTTCTAACTGATCCTTTTCTTGAGTTTTTCTTTAGGTTCTTGAATCCTAGATATCTTTTAAAGTTTCTTCTGTGGTCCTCTAGTTTCTATAGCACACTGTAGCTCAGCAAATGAATTCCTGGTTTGGGAAGATGGCTCAGCAGTTAAAACCACTTGTTTGCAAAGCCTGATGGCTGGGGTCCAATTCCCCCACACCTGCATAAAGCCAGATGTACAAAGTGGTGCATTTGTCTGGAGTTCATTTACAGCAGCAAGAGGTCTTAGCACACTAAATCTCAATGTTTCTCTCTTTGGGTCTCCTTCTTCCTTCCATCTCTCTCCTTGCAAATAAGTAAAAATATTTTTTAAAGAAAATGAATTCCTTTCATTTGATCCAACACTCACTCACCCACAGAAGACAATGCTGAATTGTGTTTCTTATCATCTGGTCCTGTATGTCACTTTGCCATTCCACTACTTCCATAAAATGTCTACTGTGAAGCCTGCAGGTGTTTCTCAAACTGCTACCACTCATAAGCTTTTGCTGCAGTTCTCCGCAGTGAGGATCGACTTGTGTCCCTCACATACAATGTCCAAGTCCTAATCCCTAAAATGCATAAATGTGACCTTATTTAGCGGGGGAGGGTAGAGGTGGGAATTTCTTTGGACATCAAATTGAAGATCTCAAGAGGAGATGATTCTAGATTTAGGGTGAACCCTAAATTCAAAGACAGGTATACCATACAAAGAGAAGCCTCAGGGGCACACAGAAGGGAATGTCATGAGGCAAGGAAGGCAGAGAGAAGAGTAATGCACCTTCAGGCCTTGCTGTGTACCTAGGGATGACCACAGCCACCAGGAACTTTGAGAAAGGTATGCAATAGGTTTTCTATCCAAGCCTCCAGAAGGAACAGAGCCTCCTGCATTTTTTTTTTTTTTTTTTGGTTTTGGTTTTTTGAGGTAGGGTCTCTCTCTAGCCCAGGCTGACCTGGAATTCACTATGTAGTCTCAGGGTGGCCTCGAACTCATGGCCATGCTCCTACCTCTGCCTCATGAGTGCTGGGATTAAAGACTTGTGCCACCACACCCAGCTTCAGCTCTCCTGCATCTTGACTGAAGACTTCTGGCTTCTGGAAATGTGAGAGAATACATTTTGCTGCTTTAAATCCACAAATTTGTGGAAATTTGTCACGGCAGGCCTAGGAAACTAATACATCTTCTTAGCGTGATCTGTTAAAATTGAATTTATTTCTCAATACATAAAAATGTGCATACTAATGAGGCACCATGTGATGCTTCAATACATGCACATATTGTGGAATGTTCAAATCAGGATAAACTTGTATCTATCTCTTCAAACATCCATCATTTCTTCATGATGTAAACTGTTGAAATACTCTCTCCTGGCTCTTTGTAACTTGTAGTATGCTGTTGCTATCTGCAGCTATCCTTCCAGCAGTATGCCAGAACTTGTTCCTAGCTTAATACCAGGGACGGCTCTTTCCCCGTCCCTCCCTCCCTACTATTCTCCCCAGTCTCTAACTGACATTATACTCTTAATGTCTGAAATCAACTTTGTTTAGATGTCACACCTGAATAAGATCATGCAGTATTTGTCTTTTCAGTGCCTGGCTTATTCTAAGGGTCTCCATTTCCATCCACGCTGTAGCAAATAACAGTGTTTCATTCTTTCCTTTTTGACCTAATCTTTAAGATACCTTTGACTCGGGATTTAATCTACCCTTCTACCCTTGTCTGTTACTACTATCTTTACACTACACCCTCTTCTGAGACGGACAGTCCCTGGATCACATGCTATTAGTGTATTTTGCCTTTTCTAATAGGATTCCCTTCCCTTCTCTGAATCTCACTGTGTCTTCCCTAGTGGTTCAAATTCCAATTCTGAAATTAAAAGCCAATTTTAGTCCACACAGTTTCTTATCTATTCTGAATTTTTTTTTTTTTTTTTTTGGTGTGTTTTGGGTTTCAAGGTAGGATCTCGCGTAGCCCAAGCTGACCTGGAATTCACTATGTGGTCTCAGGTTTGCTTTGAACTCATAGCGATCTTCCTACTGCTGCCTCCTGAATGCTGGGATTAAACGTGTGGGCCACCACATCCGGCACTATTCTGAAATTTTATAGCACACAGTTCACAGTGAATCATGCCTTGTTCAAACAGCATTTGTTTTGCTTTCCACATAGGAGCCTAGCTCCTTGAGAGCAAGGTGATTTTTACAAGAGGTTGATGAAGTCAGCAGGTCCTAACACATAATGCAGGACTAAATTTGGTTGTGCAACCCTCATTGCTCCCACATTCATAAAGCTCTAACTCCTAGCGCTTCAGAATGTGACTGTATTCTGGGGTAAGGCCTTCAAAGATCATGGAGGCAAAAGGAGGTCTTAAGGGTAAGCTCTAATCTAATCTGATGGGAGGCCTTAAAGGGAAAGTTTCACACACAAAGTGGTGTCCATACAATGAGAAGGGCCAGCAAGAGAGTGGCCATTGCAAACCCGGGAGAGAGACTTGGAACATCCCCTTCCTTGATGGCTCTCAGAGAAAGAAAAAGTCAGTTAATACCTTGACTTTGGATCTCTAGCCTCCAGAAGGGCGAGAAACTTAAGTATGTGTTTGTGTAAACCAGCTAGTCCGCAGTAATTTGTCATGGGCAGTTTGGTACGCTAACAAAGGGGAAAGGCTGAGAGTGACATAGAACAGAGGAGGGAAGAGAGGAGTATGCTGCGCATGACGGCATGAGCTTCTCTCTAGTTCTACCGTGATTTCTGATTTGTTTCACAGAGTCCTTTGCTAAAGCCTGTGAACTCATGCGTTTACTGTGAGAACTGTACCATTTCAGTATGAGGTTCGAAAAGAGCTGCGAGTGGGACTAGAATCTGCTTTTCTTCCCTCTTCATCTTTGTTTTTCTCCTAGAATAATGTAATTGACTATAGTCAAGAAGTTAAGTGATAGTTTTATGAATTAATTTGTTGGCCTAAAACTTACAATTCTTAGTCATACGGCTAATTCATTTTGTGGCACTGGTGATGAGGGTATAAAGATTAGTGAGAACATTGGGCAACTCCCTAGAAAAAGCCAACCCTGGCAGACTTTACTTTGGTCTAAGACTAGACCAGTGTGTATGCTTTATTCTTCCTCATTCCTCTGCTATTCCACATGACTTAGGAGGGGAAAATACCTTCAAATCATCTTAACTGAGCTTGGCATTTTGAATTCCTTTCTTGGGAAGTAACTGTAGGATGCTCTTTCATAAAGGCATCTAAAATGATGAGGATTCTGCATACTGAGGCAAGAGAATTGGCTGAGGAAATTGACACTTGGTCAGAAATGTGTCAAGGGATATTAGTAAGATAAAAGTGTCAGTTTGTTCTTTATGGCTTTTGATGCAAGGCTTGGCCTGGTAGATGGACCTTGAAGAATCCTGACTTCATTTCAACACAAAAATTCTGCTACATATTTTAATCACTTAAGGACCAGAAATAATGAGGTGTGTAGGTCAATTGATTGGTGATATAGTGGTTAAGAGGGTTTAGAGTCTTAATGATGCAGAGGATAAGAATGAGAAGGTCCTTCTTGGCTCTTGGACATGGTAGCCTTAACTCAGGCAGGCAAGGTGTCAGAAAATAGATGACCATCAAAGCATGCCCCAAGTCAGTAGCTCTAGAGTTCCTTGTCACATGCCAAAGAGGAATTAAGGAATGCAGGTAAAAGATGAGCAGGTGAAAGTAGATTTATTAAGGAGACGATTAGAAGGACTCCCAAGTATGATGGGCAGTGACATACACACACACACACACACACACACACACACACACACACACGAGAGAGAGAGAGAGAGAGAGAGAGAGAGAGAGAGAAAGAGAGAGAGAGATTGTTATTGAGCTGCCTCGTATATTGGCCTTTTCTGGAACTTACTGTCTAGCTTGTAATTCACCATGGACCCTCATCCTTACTGCCTAGAGCAGCCAACTCCATTTCAGTAGCATGATCTCTTTTTCACTCTGCGACCTAGTCAAAGAAAGTAACTTCTCTTAGCTTTAGTTCCATCAAAAAGGAACGTTTTAGCCGGGCGTGGTAGCACACGCCTTTAATCCCAGCACTGTGTGTGGGGGGGACGGGGCAGAGGTAGGAGGATCACTGTGAGTTCGAGGCCACCCTGAGACTACACAGTGAATTCCAGGTCAGCCTGGGCTAGAGCGAGACCCTACCTTGAAAAACCAAAAACCAAAACAAAACAAACAAACAAAAAAGGAATATTCTACTTGTACCTACTTCACTGAGTTTAGGCAACGCAACGCATGCCAGTTGACGAAGATGCTAAGAAGGGAGTTTAACACGAGTGGTCACAAAGCTCATCAGTGTCCGTGCCTGACTGGTTTCCAGCCCTAGTTTTTATGACTGCCTTATGCCAGATTGTTTTCAAAGTTCTTTCCCAAAGATAAATCAGGAAAAGAAAAATAAATGGGATGGCCAAGGTGAGCACCTTAAAAGAGACTGTGATCTGACCCTTTGCCTTAAGTTTGGCCATATAGCTAATGAGAGCGATCATCTCATCAAGCAACAAGTTTGTTTCTCTTTCAACTCCAGCCACCTTCCCTCAACACGTTCCAGACCCCAAAAATGTGATCCTCACCCCCAACTGGCATTTGTCTGAAAGGAGTCTCATGAGTGGTTTGTGTCTTCTATCATGTAAATTCATGGAAGCTTCATTTTTGAAAGTTCAGCTCTGGCAGGGTTTGCTGCAAAGTTAAGAGAATATTAAACCCAAAATCTTATTCTGATTTTTTTGAAACATTTATTTTCATTTTCATTTGAGAGAGAAAGAGGCAGGGAGAGAAGGAGAGGGAGACAGACGGAGAGAGAGAGAGAGAGAGAATGGGCACGACAAGGCCTCCAGCTGCTGCAAAGTAACTCCAAATATATGTACCACCTTGTGCATCTGGCTTACGGGGACCTGGGGGAATCGAACCTGGGTCCGTTGGCTTTTGCAGGAAAGCACCTTTAACACTCAACCATCTCTCCAGCCCCTAGTTGTTTTTTAAACCATCAAACACGAAAAGTTATAAACTTAGGAAGAAAATTTAGAAGAAAAAAGCAAGTGGTCTGATCCTGAAGCAGTGTTGTTCTGAGATAGGCCTCCAGGAACAACTTTAACCCCTCCAGGTATCAGTGTCACCCCTGGGTATCTTCCTGAGGGGTGTGCACCTTGGCCTTTGCTAAACTGCGTCAAGTACCAACAGTTCCCAGAAGCACTGAAAGAACATGATCACAAGATGTCTGGATGCCGCCTGTGAAACAAGTGCACGTCTCGGAAGGATGAGGAACAAGATGACCTGGTATTTGATTACAGGTGCTTGTCATCACTGATGAACAGCAAATCGTTCTAGAAGGCTTTTGTTTTTAAAGTTTCACTCAGAAATGTCATCAATGGTTCAGGAATGTTCAGTCTGTGACAAAGCTCCTATGCCTTAAAAGTGGCTCTGCTGTGCTTTGTATATGTTACAGTTTCATCCTACGACATGTTGGCAAAACTAAGATTCCATCCCCATTTTACAGATGAGGGACTCAGGTACAAGAGCTCATGCAGAACTGAATGTCTAAAACTGGTGTTAGATGCACTTTACAAACCACGTATTCCTCCCCCAAACTCAGAAAGACAATAGAAGGAGCTGAAGTAAGTTTCATGATGCTCATTTTGTGGATGAGTTTTCCTTTAATTGTCCTCAAGTTGTAAATTAGAACATCAGTATTACACATACCTGTTGTCCCAGGTACTCAGCTTTTTTTTTTTTTAAAGAAAATTAGAAGAAACTACCATTTTCAAAAAAGCTTATGTGCACAGAGAAAGAAAAATGACACTGCCATGTGATTTTAGATATGGATGCTAATTCATAAGCAATAGTTATTTTCTTCCATTTCAAATATATATGCGTGTGTGTGTGTGTGTGTGTGTGTGTGTGTGTGTGTTTCCACAATGTATTGGAGCAATTTGTGATGTGTTTGTGCATATATATATATATATATATATATATATTTTTTATGAACAATGAGAGCAGTATATGCATGTATACATATATTTTTGAGGAAACTGAAGCTGTGCAATTATTAACTGTGCATACAATCTAAATGGCAGCTATAATGTGTGTAAGAGAAGAGTTAGGAAAGAAGCAAGTATTCTTCAGGCCCCTCTAGCCTGAAACACAGTCCATCTAATCTCTCCAACTGGCTGAAATAACCCGTCTCTACCCCCCACCCCACCCCACCACCCTCCCAATGCAGTGCAACCTCGGTGGGTAATTGGGTCCAGATTGGAGGTGTTTAAATATTCATGAGACTGGCAGAGGGCTGGGAGGGGGTGACTGTCTAGAATGGGGGTAGGGGCTGCGGGAAGTGATTAGTCCCTGAGAGCTAGTGAAATATTCTGAGCAAGAGACTTAGGGAGAGGGAAGGAAAAGATAAAGATTAGGTGGGGGAGGTGGAGAAAAGAGAAGGAGGAGAAAAAAAGCAAAAGGGGAAAGAAGAGAGAGAGAGAGAGAGCACTGCGTTGAGCAATAGCTGTGGACCTTACAGTTGCTGCTAACTGCCCTGGTGTGTGTGAGGGAGAGAGAGAGAGAGAGAGAGAGAGAGGGAGGGAGGGAGGGAGGGAGGGAGGGAGGGAGGGAGAGCGCGCGCTAGCGCGAGAGAGCGAGTGAGCAAGCGAGCAGAAAAGAGGTGGAGAGGGGGGGAATAAGAAAGAGAGGAGGAAAGGAGAGAAGGCAGGAAGAAGGCAAGGGAAGATACCACCATGCTGTGCTGTATGAGAAGAACCAAACAGGTAGGGCTAAAGATTTTTTTTTTTTTTTTTTTTTTTTTTACTTCTTGCTGTTGTGAAATTTCCAGAGTACAGTATTTCTCTGTAAAAGCAGGGGTGGTGGTGGTGTGGGGGGGGGGGGGATTATATTTTAACTGCTTCTGCCCTGGCATGGTGCTGGCGTTTCCTTAGCATATGGTAACTGATGGTTGCATCCCAGCTTTTATTCTTTTCCGCCTTTCATGCTCTGCTTTTGGAATGCTGTTACTAATTAGGGTGAGGGGAGAGAAATATGCCGGCTTGGCTAGAAAATACGATTGCCTTTTGCCTATTAGTAAACGCATAGCGTTTACTTCTCCGGTTTTGAGGGTGTGGATGTGGAAAGGGGTGTGGGGAAGAAGACGTGGGCTCTACCTACAAGATAAGGAAGAGATCTTTTCTATTATTTGCAAGAAGCGTGGTTGAGGGGAATTAGATGCGGGGCTGAGCATTGCCTGTCCTTGTGGTTCAGTTTTCTCACATGTGCTGCGGAAGATGCCTTATTTCATATACATGCATGGGCTTCCACGGGGCGCAGGTATTTGTGGAAGAACATGGGGAGCTTTTATTTATTTATTTATTTATTTTTCAATGAATGAATGAAACTGTGATTTTTTTTGTTGTTGTTAAAGACATGTGGGGCTGGGGGAGAAACTGGCTGTGCAGAGGGGGGGAAATCCCCTTGCTAGAATCAGTAGCCGATTGTGCGCCAGCTGGTCGGAGAGGAGAGAGGCTGGACCACGCCCCTAGGAGCTCGGAGCCCGGGTGGGATGGGAAAGGCGAGAGCCGAGCCCGCGGTAGTTACCTGTTGGAAAGCAGGTCTTTTCTCTTGCCCCCTTCCCTGCTGCTTCCGTTCCTCGCACTATCAGTGACCAGACGATGTGTTAACATCCTGGATCATCAGCGCGGTGACTCATGCATCGGGAAGAGGGACACGTCCAAAGACGAGCCTGAATCCGAAGCCCCCTTCCTCCCTTCCCCCACTGCCTGGATTTTTCTTTTCTTTTCTTCCCCCCACCCTGTTCCATTCCGAATTGCTCACTTATGTCTTGAAAGACGTTTTAGAAACTTGACTGGGGCTGTGAGGGTGCGGAGAACAGATGAGCGCAGTATTCCGCAGTCACTGACAGTGCGGTAACGTTCTCCCGGAGAAGCTTGCAAACATTCTTGGAACACGTTTGAGTGATTTTTTTTTAATTTTTTTTTTTTTTTGCGAAGGTTAAGAAAAATGGGTGTGGGATATGAGTTAGTGTGTGCGCGCGTGTGCGCGCGTGTGTGCCCATGCCAGGGAGGTGGTGGCGGGTGGGTGGGGGAAGCAGTCTTAATCAAAGAAGCCTTCTGCAGACTAAACTGCGTTAGGGGTGGGGTGCTGGTGATAGGCTTTGGGTCTTTATTGCTGTGAAGGTGTTGGACACTGGGCAATTTGTTATACACTCACTGGATCCGAACGGGGTGGAAGTGCGGGGGGGGGGGCGCAGAGGAAACTGCCTGGCACATGTAACCAGCGCCCTAGAAGGAGGGGTGGGGGAGGGAGGATGACGGAAGAGAGGAAGAGAGAAGCCAGGGGAATGTCAAGTGTAGCGGGTGGAGAAGAGGGATCAAGATAAATAAATAAATAAATAAATAAATAAATAAATAGATGACATCCTTGGTTGTGTGGGGGTGTTTGGAGAAGTCAGTCAAGGTGGGGTGTGGGTGTGTGAGGAGTGGGGGGGGGGTTGTTGCACCATTCTTATGACTGCCCTTTGGTTCCAGAGACTGTTTCCAGTGGATCCTGGTTTTTTTTTTTTTTTTCTCCCAACACCTCTCCTTGTCTTCCTTCATTTTAACATATAAATGTAATAACAGATACAGGTGTCTGGGGTAAGCACACTGTCAAAAAGAAATGTTCTAAGGTTACCCCGCTGGTAAACTGGGGAAATACAATTTAGAAAGGTGGAGCCCTTAAAAAAGAAAAAAAAAAGCCAATGTTATTTATTTATTTATTTAATAAGCTTCGGCTATGGAAAGGAAATTACCAACTTGCTCCACCCTATTTCTACACATGTAAGTACACACGCTTCTCCTTTGGCAAAGGAGACTAAGCAGGGCTTTTAGACTGGAAGTTGCAGGAATTCCCTTTCTGAAATGAGGACAGCTGCCTTCCGTGGGTTTTATCTTCCTGACAGCCCTGAGCGCTCACTCTCGTGTGCAAAGTGATGAGGACGAGATTGTGTGTTTAGGGAGTTGTAGAAATTTGCATGTACATGTGTAGCACGTATGCATACCTCATATGCAACGGTCATGCATGTCCCCTGCATGGATTCCACATGCCTTCCTGTGTCTCAGCATCATTGATATGCAAAGCAACAACAACAAAAAAATAAGTGGAAAAGAAATGTATAGACATGCTTTTTTTTTTTTGCCCACACATTTTTTATAAATGTGCGTTTCTGTGTGAAATGGTTGTATCCTATATAACCGTGTCATGTATCATTCACATTTGTCAGTGTTTAAGACACCATTAAATCAGACAGAAGGAAATGGTGTATTCAGGGCGTGGGCTCACGTTACACTGACTGGCATTTGTATAGTGTGAATACTTAAGTCCCACACAGGTTTCCCTCTCATGAGTGAAATGAGTCTCTGTGGTTCATGACAGAATCCAATGGTGTCCATCCTTCATCTGGCCTATATTTATTGTCCTAATCCTTAACAGGGAATAAAACAAGGGCGCAAGCCGGCAAAGGTCTAAACTCTGCCACACCCATGAAATCCAGCAGAACTGTGGGAGGGAGGGGCTGCCGGCCCTGCTCTTCCCTCCTTGGCCACTTGGGCAGCATACAGAAGCAGCCTCAGACTTCCAAGTTGTGATCCCTTGCTAGCGGGGGGGAAGAGAGCGCCTAAATGCTCTGTATTAGTCATTAATTACCACAGCAGATTATTACAACAGGAAGAAGAGATGGGAGAGTGATGGAGAGCAGAAGATCTTACAGGAGTGGCCAACGGAGGACAAAAATAAAAGAATCTGGAGATGTCATTGGCTCATGATTTTCAAACATCTTGGGGCTTTACTTTAAATAGCTCAATTAACACGCGTATTGCAGATGATTAAAAACTTGCAAGGTGTGGTGTCTACAAAGCTAGGAAACTGTGAGATGTTTCCTTTGTTTAAAAATAATGACTTTAGTTTGTAACGAAAGCACAAAGTAAGCATGCAGCCCTATCCTGGAACCCCGTCAGCAGCTGCCCCCCCCCCCCATCTACCCCATAACAGCAGATGATTCTTATCTTGGAGAGTGTTCTGTGGTTTAGAATTCCAGCCTTGTTTAGCTTCTTTTTGCAGCACTGGAAGATGTGGAAGGGTACAATCTTGCTGCTGGGTGTGAGGCATTATTCCTAGTAAGAAATTGGATTCCTGCAAGATCTCTGTGAGCCACACCCAGTGTCATCCAGGGACTTCGTGAATTAATTCAAGGGAAGGCATTCTACTTAATGTAATTGAAGCTGTTCATTTTTTTAAAAGCATGATGTCCACCACACATTTCCAAATTTCAGCAGAAGACATTATTTAAAGAGCAAAAAAAATTTTTTCCTGCCAGAATATCTGGACTTGCAGAGAACCTTAGACAATTCATGGTGAATCTAGAAATGTGTTCATTTCTGGCAATTCTAATCCGAAATTACCCCGAGCCATACTCACAATGTGCTCTGGTCTCTTGTGCTGAGAGAGGCTGTGTGGCCCTCTAGTCCCTGCCCCCATTCCTCCCATGCTGAGGCAAATGGAATAAAAAAAAAAAAAAAAGACACAGGGTTAATTTTCCTTCTTGCTGAGCTAGCTAAACTACAGAAACCTCCTTTGATGCTGCAGTCTAAAGGGGAGAGGAGAGAGGGGAGAGTGAACATGAGGGAGACCCAGGATCTCTCCTTCGCCTCTGTTACAGTGAAATTGTCAGTGATGCGCTTGGGGTGGAATTAGCCCACTGATTTGAGAGCGTTACCTTGCCCTTACAGGGAAAGAAAGGGTGGAGGACTTATGAGCAATAACTGAACATATGCATCAATCCAGTGTTCCCCTTGGTAGTATTACCAAGTGAGATACACCTGAAATCTTTTCTAAAAATAGTTTATTATTTGTTTATTTGCATACAGAGACAGAGAGGAGAGAAATAGAATGGGCTCACTAGAGCCTCTAGCCACTACAAATGGACTCCAGATGCATGCCTCACTTTGTGCAACTGGCTGTATGTGGGTCCTGGGGAATTGAATCCAGGGTGCTAGGCTTTGCAGGCGAGCCACTAACCACTGAAAAATCTCTCCAGTCCTCCACCTGAAATCGTGATGGTTCAAGGAATCCATCTTGAAGTTCATCTCCATGGAAGCTCAGCATGTAGCTCTTCATTTCCCTGAATCGGAACCTTTGGGCGACTTGGGATTTCTGTTGTCAATTGAAAAGTTGATTGCACCAGTGTTCCGCCATTTCAATTTAAAGTGTGGTCAGGGTGTCTCTGTGCCATTGTGATTAGATTGTCATAGCATTCTTGGAAGTGCTGAAAGAGCAATGTGCAGTGAGTCCTTAGTCCACATCACTCACAGATTCCGTGACCTTGACTGGATCACAACATCTTGGGCTTCAGAGTGTGCCTGTCAAGTAGGGACTGACAAACAAGAAATACAACTGAAGAACAAAACCGAACACCACCATCCCACTTGTCTTAAAGACTTGCCATGGGAATCACAGGTAGTTGATGGGGGAAAATAAAAAGTTGAGCCTTGACAGAAGAGCACTGTTTCAGAATTGGCAGGTGCTTGCTACGCATGCGTTTTTCCAATCGTGACGATCACACGGAGGCTCTATGTGGGCTCTTGTTCCTTCCTTATTTCCTCCACAGCCTCACTCCTCCTGCCCCACCCTCTTGAGATCTCTGCATTAGCTCTTTTTTCCTGAAATCTGTAACTAAGCCCTTGTCCCTTCTGTGTTAAAGAAGCGCCTCTTGACTCGACATCTTCATCTCTACTGCTCTGCCTTGCCCTCCTTTTAGATCAAAACTCCTGAAAGTGTCGTCCCCCAGTTGTGTTCTCTTCTCCATCACTCTGCATCCACTATGCTACCTACTGGAAAGAGAACTCTTCCCACACTCCCACTGAAATCTATGCTAACAGTACATCCCCCAGCGAACCTTCAGCCCACATCTTACCTGAGAGTTTTTTTTTTTTTTTTTTTTGGACGTGTTCTGTTGTTGTCAGTTGCTATCCCTCCTTACTGCCTACTTGAGAGCGCTCCGCATCCCCCTCCTTCTCAGAAGGGACCTTTTTCATTGCGTCTCTGTCAGCTCTTTTCACCCTCCCCCCAAGTCCACGTCAATCAAGTCGCCATCCATAGTCTGGCTTCATTCCACCTGATTCTATTCACTAATCCCAGACCATCCCATGCATAGCTACAGCTTCAGTCACCTGTGTGATTTTCAGTCTCCAGTCTTGAGCTCCTGATCCATGGACATCTTGAAGTAGTTCAAAGACATGCAAGTTCCTCCGTGCTCATCACACTGGGCAACCTCTCTTCTGCACCCCCTCGGTCTTCCTTCCCACTGAGCTGCTGGAACAGCCTCTTCTAACCCCAGAGCTCTAGAAACCTTTGGAGGAATCCAACTATGGTCTTTTCTTTTGATTCCTACATCTGCTTACAAAAAAACAGTATAAAAAAACATCTTTAGACACTAGTTAAAATGAGTTTGGATATATTCTCTGCCTTTCAACCTTACCCATTTATATACATAATCTGGTTCAGATTTTTTTTATTATTCTGATTATTATTTTATTTGGGCTTCCTGGATCCACATTGTTTAGTCTTTCCATTCTTCTTGCAAATAACACCGAAGTTATCTTTTCTAAATAAATCTAGTCACATTGTTTTCCTCATTAAAATCTTACGATAACTGTAAAGCAGAAGGCACACGTCTCAGCATGATCTATTTGGGCCTACCTTCCCAGGTCATCCTCAAACACCTCCTTCTCACATGGCTTCTCTCTCAGACTGGAAATTTTTGATTTTCATTTCCTGTGTAAGAGTTGGCTCACTGACTCCATTCCTAAACCTCCATAAACGAGTTTTCTTCTGCCTTGTCTGTGCCCAGGTTATATCAGGTATTATTTTCATTACCACTTATTGCGCTATGTAACATTTTTCCCCCACATATGGCTACATTGCCATATGCTTGGAGAAAAAAAAAAACACAAAATCTGAATTTGCTTTCTAGTTCTACTGCCTGCTTGGTACATAAGATAAATAGGTTTTAACAATGAAATTTCTGCTAGCTAAACAAGAATGGTGGTCCCACAAGTTGTCCCATACTTAAATGAATTAGAATTGCTATTAGATTGAAAAATATTAATTGGCATGACATTTTAAATTGGAACTCATCATTATCAGAATTGATATCAACTTACAGACATGACAACCATCTTTTTCATATATATATATATAACATATATAAATATATATACACACACATATATATATGAATATATATATATATATATATATATATATATATATATATATATATATTTGCAATCACAGAGAGAGAGAGAGAAGACAGACCGAGAGAATGGGTACACCAGTGTCTCTAGCCACTGCAAACAGACTCCAGAAGCATGTGCCACTTGCGTATTTGGCTTATGTGTGTACTGGGGAATCGAACCTGGGTCATTAAGCTTCACAGGCAAGTGTCTTAACCACTACACATCCCTCCAGCCCAACCACCTGTTTCCAATGAAAGCAGGCACAAAAGTGAGCCAGTTTATAGCTGGCGTTACTCCAAACTACCTTAGCTGGAACTATCTGGAAACCTTCTTTCCACATCCATTACCTCCAGAAGCCAACATGCCAAACCAGTCCTCAGAGGTCAGCTGAGTCCTGTGGGGTTAAGACTCATGGCTACAAAATCCTTGGGTTTTCATCTAATCTTTCTTTGGAGCCCGAAAGAGCTTCTTGCTTTATTCTACAACTATTAAAAACAGACCCTGAAGCAGGGCGTGGTGGCGCATACCTTTAATCCCAGCACTTGGGAGGCAGAGGTAGGAGGATTGCCAAGAGTTCAAGGCCACACTGAGCCTACATAGTGAACTCCAGGTCAGCCTGGGCTAAAGTGAGATGCTACCTTGGGGAAAAAAAAAAAAAAAAACAGACCCTGAATCCATCTTTTGCTGTCCATAGTTGATTTATTTATTTATGCAAATCTCCTCCCAAATGCACTTAGTATTAATATTAGCCTATGCTGAGGAGCGTGCACTCAAGAATTCATTTCATCTTCACTGGAATTTCCTTCCTTCTCACTGAAGGATCTGAATAATTATATCCATGAACAGGTATCTTGCATGGAGTTGAAGGCAGGGTGAATCATAAGTCGTCTCTTAAATGTGTGTTAAGTAGGAGAATTAGGGGCTAGAGAGATTGCTCAGTGGTTAAAGGTGCTTGTATGCAAAGCCTGATGGCCTGGGTTTGATTCCCCAGTACCCACATAAAGCCAGATGCACAAAATGGCTCATGTATCTGGAGTTTGCTTTCAGTATGTGTGCTCTCTCTCTTTCTCTCTTTCTCTCTCTCTTACAAACATATAGTAAATTTTAAAAAATTACAAAACTACATGAGAATTAGATCTTGCATGTGCTTCTTAGGCTTGAGTGGACTGAAGGAATAAGGGTTCTTCAGCAGGCATTTGGTCTCTCATAAGGAGCAAGCTGTAACCACAGCTTTCCATGAGAATTCCTTTTGTCTGACTTTTAAAGTAGTGTGCTCCCTTTGCCCCAACTGGCATGCCTTTGAGAAGAGCAACGAGAGAAAATGACTGTAGATGAAATTCATTTTGCACTGCAACACTGAGTGGTTTGTCAACCACAATGTCCTTTTCCCGTATGTTACTCAGTGCTCCCAGTCTCATTGCCTTTGGGTGCTCTTATCCTTTCTCCACCACCCCCTCAAATTGTAGTGACATTTTTTCTGATTAAGTAAATCAGTTCCTGATAGGGCTTGGTATTTGAAGTTATGGAAAGAGAACTTTAAGGAAAAAAAAATGTGTTCTGCCTACCTTCACGAACACATGTTTTAGGCAATTAATAGGTACTTGAAGCTATGTGTAGCACATAGCGAACTCTCAATAAATACATGCGTGAGGACATGAATGTAGGAAAGGATGGATCATCATGTTATATCAGGAAGACAGCTGTGTATCTGCTCAGAACAAGCTCTGTATAAATGCACACTCAGTGCTATTGAACCTTCTCACAAGGTAGTTGCCAAAGTTCCCATTTCCTTCCCTGTCTTAGACCAGAGTGGAGTTGATGCAGTCATTCCAGGGTTATATGGGAGTGTGAACTCCAACATTTCCTACCCTTCACTATTTTACAGATCTTGTTTCCTTAGATGTTGTTTGTTTAATGTCCTGTTTCATGTCTTTATAGTGGAATAAACCCTTCCCCTGGGTTCTAGACCTGGCTCTGCCAATTGCTTGTCGTGTGATCCTGGGTAAGTAACTGAATCTTTGTGAGCCTTATTGGTCTGTATAGTGCACATAATAAAAATCCTTCAAATCCTGACTTGCCTGCTTTATTAGGTTGGTGTGAGGCTCAAATAACGTGAGTTCTTTTTTTAAAAAAAAATGTTTTGCAAAACCATATCTTTTGAGGAATTTTACCCCTTGGCCCCTCAAGTATCCATGAGTATACAAAGGAGAAGTAACATTGCTCTCTGAACAGCTAATGCACATCCTCCAAACCACCTCCTGTTTTCTACTAAACAAGTCTTCACCGTGCTAACGGGTGGGAGCAACAGTGTATCTTTTTTTTTAAAATCATTTCCGTTGCAGATTTCAGTGACAGAATTCAGATGAGCAAATACTCCAGAACCCCACATGTCAGGAGCATTAGAAATATCCCCGTTTCCCTGCTTGCCCTTTTCTATTTTGGCCTCGCATTCCAATCTCTTCTCCATTTGCTGAGTCGGCTGTTCATCCCCACACCCACACCCACGCCCACTTCACCTCTACACCGGGTCTGGGCATTACCAAGCATGCTGTGCTCACATCCATCACAGGAGGGCCCAGTCAGGCAGAAGCGTGTGCAGGGAAGGGAGGGCTGGAATGGAGATTGACAATGGAGATGCAGCCTGGCTGAAGGCATCAGCAGATTATCACCTGGCACTGCTTCCCTCAGCCCCAGGGCTGCTCAGTGCAGCACTAATAAAACACTGAGCCGAAGAGGACACAACCCTGGACCTTTTTAACCTCAACTCTAAACATCGCACAGTCTTCTAAGCCCTCGGGGCTAGGGTTGGGGGTGGGGGTGGGGTCTCTACAGAGGACATTTCTGTTTTCTTGGGTCCCTAGTGGTGATTGGAAAGGTTAGCAATTTGAAACAACAAAATTTATCAAATTTTCGTACAGAGCAATTCTGCAGCTCAAAGAAACCAAGTTTTCAATGTATGGATAATATTTGGATCTGTTTGAAAGCATAAGCAACCTTAGTGCATAGATACTTTTGTTTGTAAGATCTAGTTTTACTTGGGGGTTCTGTAGTCTTGTAATAAAAAATAATATACTAACTAGTTATCTAGGAATAAGCTGCTATTGAGAAGGAAATTACTTACTTATATTTGTAGTTTGTTAATGGTAACTATCACCTTTAATATCTCTCTCTCCACACAGTTCTGTTAGTAGCCTTTGATTAGGCAAAAGGAATAGAAGCTGACATTAAGTGTCCATAGTAAAAATAATCAATTGAATGGAAACTAGAGACACTATAGATAAAAATTTGAACCACCATCCAAGCTTATGTCAACCAGGGTAGACTTGGAGCACGTAACAACAGAAATTCATAAATTTTCTTTCTTTGGCTTTCCATTTGAAAGATTCAATTTAAAAAAGAAACTCCAACTACTCTCACTGTGTCTCTCTATTCAAAATAATGAATGCTAGAGAGGGTCAGAGAAATACACACACACACACACAGAGAGAGAGAGAGAGAGAGGGAGACAAAGGGAAAAAGAGAGAGTGTGTGTGTGTGTGTGTGTGTGAGAGAGAGAGAGAGAGAGAGAAAACATACTTGAATAAACCAGTACCACTCAGATAATTCCTCTCTATTCAAAAAAGTTAGTTCACGTAGTTTTTGGAAACCCACATCTATAAATCTAATGAGAGGGCAAATTGACTAAGAAAGAGTCCCTTGCATTATATATATATATATATGTATATATATATATATCAAACCGTAAAAGGGCAGTCCCTAGATCAGACATTACAAGTTAAGAAAATGACAGATAAAAACCAGTGAAAGGAGAAACTTACCTCCAATGTGGTGGACCACTAAGGCTTCCCTCATTGTTTGCAATTGTACTGGCATTACATATTCCTATCGTTGGTTAGTGTTCTAAGAGGAAGCAGCCATTTTAGAATACTGAGCTTACATACATGAAATTTAAGTTAGGAAAAATCTCTACATCTGGGGTGGGAGAGCACTTGACTTTCCTTCCTACCTTCCAGAAGTTTACCTCAGGCAAGTCCCAAAGTTCTAAAAGGAGTACTAACTCTCACGAGCTCTTGTTATTTTATCATGGTTTTATGTTTTCCTGCCTTCTCTTTTTTACTTTGTAGAGTCAGTTTCTGCAACAGGGCTGGATAATAATGGGCATGAAACAGCTCCACTTAATCTGTATCCAAGAAATGCTACTCCTTGAAACTCGTCATCTCACTTCAAATGTTCTTGAATTAATTCCAGCAATCGTCACCATATTGATCTATTTTTAGCAAATTGGCACTTTCTAAAACATTGAGCTGTTGTCTCCACATGCACTAGTTTGCTCTAAATATAAAATGTTGATAATTAGCCTTACATCCATTATTTGTAATTCTTATTTCGATAACTATTCAAAATATTTTTAGATAGAAATTGGAAACACCCTAATATCTTCCCATTAAGGACTACACAAAGAACTAGAGGAGGCAAAACATAAAATAGATGGAATGGTCTTTGAGGGTTAAGCAAGCGTAGGGATTGGCTGCTTTTAAAAGTGGCTTGAGATCTTCTTAGTCATCCCAAGTAGCCCAGGAGCTGGGCGTGACTGTCAGCTGTCAGAGTCCTCTGCCATCCTTGCTTTGTCTTGGTTCAGAAACCAGTTATGTAAATTTTGGCATGCTACATGGACAAACTAGATCTTTTTGTCCATTAGCTATTTCCAAAGGATGCATTCTGCAGTTCCACTCAAATTCCTCTATCATATATAATAAGGAAAGACAGAAGGAAGGGAAGGGAATTTCTCTTTAAAAAATGTCCTCAGTTTCTAAGTAGTTAACGTAAAGTTATCTTTACTTATTTTCAAGCAGAGAGAGATAAAGAGAAGACAGGGACAGATAGAATGAATACACCAGGGCTTTCAGCCACTGCAAACTAACTCCAGACACCAGGCACCCCTCTGTATATCTGGTTTTATGTGGGTACTGGGGAATCAAACCCAGGTCATTAGGCTTTTGTTAGTCAAGCACCTTAACTGTGAGCCATATCTCCAACCCCACATAAAATTATCTTTAGAGTCATGTATTGTCTCTAAGATGAATTCTAGATGTCATATGTTCCTACTAATTGTTCCTCAGCACAGCTCACTTTGGGTTATAATGAATGAAAAACAGTAGATATTGAATATGCTTTGGGTGGACATTACTTGTCAAAGTTCTTCCTTTTTAAATCAATGAAAAAGTTAGCATTATACTTGAGAGGGGGAAGTAAACAGTGATTCATTGTAAACTCCATATTTAATCTTTATCTAGAAATTTATAGAAGTTTTTTTTTCCAAATACAAAGTTTACTGGACACATGTTCCACAAAGTTTCTAAAATTTTCAAAAAATAGAGTAGAAAATGACAGTGTTTCACTCTAAGAGTACCAACTTTTCTTTAATAAAATTCGAATTGAGTGTCTGATTTATTCAAGTACTTTTTAATTATCTGAGGAGCATGTTTGTAATATTTGCTAACTCTCGAGGCTTTGTGTAACCCCAATGGAATAAAGGAGATTGTTTCTCCATCATCTGGAAAATCTGCTCTGGAGAATTCAGGTTGGTATTGTGTGTGCATTTGAGTAGTCATCCACACTAATTTTAATTCAGTGGTCCTTAGGGTTTTAATTAGCCTTGATTAAAATACACAGGTGATGACCTTTTGAGAACTAAACCAGATCTGTGTCTCCATATTGACAGGCAGTGAACTGAAGTGTTGTACTGAGATAACTAAGGATAAAGCATAATATCTTAAACATTCTTTCCTCCATTTTGACTTTCATACCTCCACTTCTTACCTAAAACCAGGAGAGAGGAGAACTGGGAAATTTGCATAACTGAAGTGGGTGGAGAAGGCTACAGTGAGTTTGGAGTTGGGCCATGACCCCTCTAGTGAAAACTGCCCTGGGGACACTAGTGACCACAGATGGTTCAAACCTCACTTAGGGATATCGTTGGGAAAGCAGAATATGCTCATGAAAAATAATAATTAGAAAAGAATCAATAAATTTGAGTGCTAGTAGGACTAAATTCGCTTATCATCCTCATTCAGAAGTATGAAACTATTGATTCTTGGCTTACAGGAAAACATGCCAATCTTATCAAAGTTATTCACTCATTCTATTATACTAAGCCATATCTTTCAATAACTTAAGAGTTTCCCTACAATCGCTGCCATTTCCTTGCATTAGCAGTCCGATATGGTTGGAAATTGACCTAGTTTACATTCCACAATTTACTTTATTAAACATTTCTTTCCAAAATTACTTTTAGTTAATTTGGATATATAGTAAAATTCATCATTAAGAAAAAAGGGAAAGCCAAATTTGGTGGCACACACCTTTAATATCAGCACTCAGGAGGCAGAGGTAGGAGGATCACAATGAGTTCGAGGCCACCCTGAGACTACATAGTGAATTCCAGGTCAGCCTGGGTTAGAACGAGACCCTGAAAAACAAAACAAAACAAAAAAAATTAGAAACATGTTTCTCCTTTAATATGTCATTTTCTCTGAATCTTTAGAGATGCTATACTAATTATCTTTTTCCTAGATGAGAGCGCTAATCCTTCTACTCTTTACAATATCTTTTAGATATATCTGTATATTCTCAGTTTCCCAACTCTTAACAGCAAAATAACTGGCTAGTTTCCTTCCCTGAAGAAGGCCATGGCATCAGTTGCCAAATGCTATTTGCAGTGTCTTTCACACCTGCCCTTTCCTATCTTCGGTAAGCCTTTCTCAGTGTGTATCAAGAAGAGAGCCGAGCTCCAGATCGCTGGGGACCTAAAGCCCACAGCAGTCTGTAATGGAGAAATCCCTCACACTGCATGTAGATGAAGAATGGTTAAGTACCGTCCTCAGAAGAATGGAAGATACTCATGGTTTGGACCACACGTCAAAAACAAAACACTACTATGTCTTCTCTCTGTCCACCCTTCTTCTGTGACCATCTCTACTCTAATCATTTCTTGTGGACATTTCTCATGGAAAGCAATGCAATAGGCTGACCTTTAGTCTTCTTGAAAATCACTCTTTTCTTGGGAGAGGGTATGGTCTTTTTGATAGTCTCTCTCAAATTGCATGTCTCCTCTTTTTAAAACTCTGACAAGTTTCCATTCTCCCTACAATCCAAACCAGACTCATAGCAACAAATGCCTGTGAAGTCTTATATAACCAGGTCATTCCTCCTTCCTCTAACTCTTCTTAGAACCATACCCCTTCTGGTCTCTGAGTCTTCTGGTCACCTTTGTGGTTTGCAAAACATGCCCAAAGTGGCTTCTCTCCAAGTTCCTTACACATATTGTTCCCTGGGCCTTGAATCCTCTTCCCCTGGCTCTTGAGAGGTCCTTCCCACTTGAACCATCTCAGAGTTACTTTTCTTTTTATCCATAGTTACTTTTGACATATCACATTGCTTTTTAATTTTTTTTATTTTTAAGATTGCTCACAGTCAGGCTGAAAAATATTTATTAATCTTCTTGTCTCTATCTATCTCTTCACTCCCCCCCACACACACTCTCAACTTATATCCTGTAACTCTATTGCAATTCTGTGGCCTCAAGGGATGACTACATTACTTCATCCTTTCTTCCTTTCCAAGCACTGTAGTGCTTGATTACCCAGTTCTCCTGCATGCCTTCACTGTATAACAGAGTTCCAGCTACTTTCACAGCATGGCTGCTTCCATTTGCTTCTGTAGCAAGGCTTCCTGATCCTCCACTCGAGCCTGGTTGATCTCCCCTTTGTGCCACCATTGTGTCTAGTACATTATTACAACTACTGACTTTATTTTAAATACTCGCTTGCATGCCTGTCTTTTGCTACATTAGGAACTCCTTCCGGGTAGGAGTCATGCTTCATTTATTGGCTATTTGCAACTTTAATTCAATGACTGGCACGTGGTTGGCGACCATTCAGTAGAACTTGAGTAAACAGAACCTATACAAATGAACAGATATCAGTGCCCAGTGAGTAGCATTAAGTCGTAGGATTGAGGCCACCCTACCCACACTGATCAGTCTTGGAAAGTGCACACTTTTGAATAGTCCCTAATTGAGCACCTGTCTGACATCTCATGGAGCCGAGACCACACAATCTTGGATTTCTCCCAAGGAGCGCCAGCTGCCTACTTCAGCGAACAGCAGCCACCATTTCATAGAGACATTCTTTATGATGATGGGAAACAGAAATACTGATACTATCTTGGCTGAGGGAAAGTAGTTACTTTAACATGTACAGCTTTGTCATTTCAACCAAGGTTTTGCCTTCTAAGGTAGGTGCTGAATATCTTTTCCTTTTCCACATCCAAAACTGCTGGGATTTCAGTACTGGTCCTGTAGGGACCAAGGTTCAGTTTCCTGGTTGTTAATAATTTGACTTACAGTTGCATGGGTGTTCATTCCTTCCTAGCTTCGGTCTTTACTTTCTAGCTGCAAAACGTACGTACAACAAAGCTTAGTTGCTGGTGCTTTTCTGGCTCCTTTCTGCTCCAGAAACATCCTTCTTCTGTTATACCTGTTCCTCAAACTTATAAAATTAAAAACACTCATAGATTATCCTAGAGGGAAATAAAAATGCCAATGGCCAGGAATCCATGACTTGAAAACATCTAACAGTCTCTTAGCTGCAGAGGATTTCTGGGCAGTGTACCTGAGAAGGAACTGGGCTCCACATTGGAATTCTAGTGAGGAAGAAATATTCTAATTTGTTGGGTTTTTTGTTTGTTTTGTAAGAATAATTATGAGAATCACAAAGAGGATGACATATCTTATGATCATTAGGTAGCTAGGCTCCTCTGAACTAAAAGCTAACTTACATATAAATCACATGTTCTGTTTTTTTTTTTTTTTGATCTAGATGGAAAATTAACACTACTTAAGATTTATTTCTTTTGATTTTCTGAGACCTTTCTTTTTGCCTCTCTCTCTCTCTCTCTCTCTTTCTCTCTCTCCCTCTTTCACTCTTTTTTTTTTTTTTATAAGGCAGGCTCACTTTAGTCTAGGCTGACCTACAACTTCCTCTGTAGCACAGGCTGGCCTCAAACTCACAATCATCTTCCTATCTCAGCATCTCAAGTGCTGGGATTAAAGGCATGTGCCACCATGTCCAGCTAAGATTTATTTCTTTAGGAAATGGCACTGTAAGTTTCAAACCAGTAACTATTAAAAAAAAAACTGAATATATTTCACTTATAGTCTGAGAGAGTACTCTTTTCAAAATCAAATTTGGGAAGGACCAAAAGAATGGAATTTTCCTGTTTAAAGAAAGATGAAGCAGACTTCAGCTTCAAAAAATATGAGTCACTTTTCTCAGTTGTATATTTTTTTATTTTGGTAATTATGTGGGAGGTAGAGAAGATGCATGAGTAGTTTGGACTGAGAAAATAGATTAGGGAGGTATCAATACTGAGAAAATTAATTTGGTGAAATACAGTAGAACTCTAAGAGACTAAGCAGTCAGGGGTAAAACCAGGTAAATCCAACTGTAGAAGAAAATTCATTTTTTCCATTCTGCAGACCTATCATACACTACTCTCCTTCCATATTTCACTGGTTGTTTTTCCTTAGATACTTTTCACAATAGCGCCTTTTGATAGAGTGGAAAACTATTTCAAATCAAGACCCAGGACTCTGCAATTGATGCACACATCAGGATACTGCAGTGTCCTGGCCACCAAAGGTGTTAGATTACCTGTAGTCACAGGATCTTCAACAAATCTAGGGCAACAAATCTAGGTTATTTAGATTAAGCCATATTTATGCCAAATTCTCTAGAGTTAAGAGGGGATTTTGTTTAGATTACAGTGGTATTTCAACACATCAGGCCCATGTTGGCATACGAAGGTCAGTGTTTACGCTAGAACACGTCATAATTTTCTAGGTGCCCTCCTTATATATGAGCTGTTACTACTTGATAACACTAAACTGGTGCTATTTTTCTCTGCCAAGACTGCTGATTTCTCAATTAACATAATGCACCACATAAATAAACACAAGAATCACATGATCATTTTAATAGGTGCAGAGGAGGGCCTTCGACATAATATGGCACTTCAGGAATGCTTATTTCCCATTTCTACCTAACCATGCCTCTGCTTCCATTCTACTGAAATATCACTTCTTTCTTAGAATTATTTCAGATATTTAGCATTCCCTATTTTCCATACTGTATTCTTTAATTATCTATAGTAACCTCCCCAATAATTTACCTTCATTTTTTTTTCTCTCTCTCTCTCCATACACAGGTATATTACAGTCATATATGTAAAACACATGTACATATATTTGTGTGTATACTTTATATGTAGTTTTCATTCTTGCTGCTTCAGAGACTTCTTAGGACTGGTTCCTGAGCTTTCCTCTTTCCTGTTTTACAGGACCTGTATAATGCTTGCATATACTGGGTCTATTGTTAGAGCTATTATTGACCTTTTAATTAAATCTTTCAAGAATATATTATCATCCTCTTTTGTAATTACTGTCTTTAGGAATAGAGTAAAACAGACCTTACTGATTACTTAGTTCTTTTCATTTCATTTTTGGGCATAAAAACTTTTTGACTTCGAAGAAAAATTTCTCAGAAGCTAAACATTTTAGAGAAATCAAGTGGGCTATTTTGGCGAAAGCAAAGTCAGGTCGTCCAGTAATCTGTCAACTCATCCCCCTCCTCCCTCTGCAGAGGTCCTCTGATGAAGTCCGTAGAATACAGTTTTGAAAACCTGACATTTGGACAATTGTCCATGTTGTGAAGCCCAGGGTTCAAGGTCCTATATCTTAGAAAGGGTCAAAGTGACATCCGTACCTGTATCAGTCTCATTCTTTGAGAGAGTGGAAGAAGACCACACTCAAAACTTTTGGATGCCGGGCGTGGTGGCGCACGCCTTTAATCCCAGCACTCGGGAGGCAGAGGTAGGAGGATCGCCGTGAGTTCGAGGCCACCCTGAGACTCCATAGTGAATTCCAGGTCAGCCTGGGCGAGAGTGAAACCTTACCTCGAAAAAGAAAAAAAAAAAAAAAACTTTTGGATGTACGTACCTTTACATGTTTTAAAATTCAAACCAGCATTTATGTGGCTCATTAGTGAGAATTGTTCTGTTATAAATGGAGGCCAGAAGTTACTTTTGGTTTTCATTTTTATCTTTTTCATCAGGAGGAATTTCTGGAAACAGTATTTTCATCAGACCTTACAAAGAATTTTTTTATTCATTCAAAAAAAGCCTTTATTAATCATAGTCCAGAACTATAGCAAGTACTAAAATTTAGAAATTAAAAACAAACAAACAGCTTTTTTACCCTAGAGTTGATCATAATGTAAATGTGGTAGGCCTGTATAGATTTAAAAGTCTGAATTCTAGAATGTGCACCAGGTTATTTTATTAATCTTTGGTATTATTTTCCTTATTGTTTAGCACAGAAATAATAGGCTAGCGTTTCTTCTTATATAGGTGGATTTTTCCATAACACATAGCCTTGGGGATTTGGAAGATGAGTTTTATAAATAAAAAGGCATTCATGGTTGTTAAGATTTAAATGCCACAACTCCAAAATATCTTAAGGATTAAATGAGTTCTTGCATAAATAATACTTAAAAAGCTGTGCTCAGCAGGTGGCGTTTGTTAGCCTTTGCTGATTATTGTTGGTGCTGTTGATGGTGATGATTAGTCCATACTGAAGGAATCATGTACTCTTATAGGGACCCTTAAGGACTAGATTCTGGATTTGGGTTAGTGTATGTGGACATACATGCCTGAAGTTCACTGAACACATAATTGGTTAAAAAACTGAGACACAGTGCTGGAGAGATGGCTTAGTGGTTCAGGTACTTGCCTGCAAAGCCAAAGAACCCCTGTTCTATTCCCCAGGACCCACGTAAAGCAGATGATGCACAAGGCGGCACATGTACCTGGAGTTCGTTTGCAGTGGCTGGAGGCCCTGGCGCACCCATTCTCTCTCTCTCCCTCCCTCCCTCCCTCCCTCTCTCTCTCTCTCTCAAGTAAATAAATAAATAAATAAATAAATAATTTTTTAAAAGAAATGAGATATTAATGCCACCAACTTAAACTTTACACACTCTGGTTTAACATGCTTTAGGGCTAAGTACGCTGGCTGCGGAAATCTGGCAATGAGTGGTCCAATTGCATATCACACAGGTGCGGCCTGTGCGAGAGAAAGTGGAAAGCTGAGCATGCGTAGAGCTGCAGAGGCTCTGCACTTGTAGGGAGCTGCGATGCCAGTGCGATGCACACCCATTCTCCCTGAACTGTCCGTGACGGTCTCTCCTTGACTGCGTTGTGTGGACCTACCACTCCTCGCTTCCTACCTGGTTTTTGTACGTGTTTCTCTCACTTTGCCATTAACACTGTGAACTCGAGTATTACCCTAATCCAAACTAGGTTCTGTTACCTGTGCTTGAGACTCTTGCTAACCCAACCCCGTGCTCAGAAATCAGACCTGAGGCACCTGGATAACTACAATAATCACAAAGCTTTGGTACTCTGTGTTCCCTTTGCCTGAAATGTTTTGCTTGCAGCATATCATCATGACTGGATCCCTTACTTCCTTAGGGATCTACTCACATCGCACCTGCTCAAATCTCATCAAGGAAACTTTTTTCTCACTGCTGTCTGTATAAGAGTACCTACCCATCCCCTACAGTCCCTATCTGTCCCTTTTTTATTCTCTTTCATTTTATCTCTAACCCTTAAACTTCAGGTACTAATTTGTGATATTTGTCTCATACCAGTGGGATATAAGCACTAGAGCCCCAAGACTCTAGTGGTGATTATAGTTCCTGGAGTTTAGTATAGTGCCTGACACATATCAGATGCTTGATAAATACAATCATTGATTAAAAGTATCCTTAAAATATGTAGCACCTAATAAATCCATTCCATTTCTACTGTGTCATTCCTGATTTCTGCCCCTTCATCTTGACCAGCGGCATCTCCTATATTTCTCTCAGTGTAGCTGTCTGCATGAGATATATGATCGGGTAGATTTCCAATGAGTAACGAGAGAGAAATTTGGTCCTGTTTAACAAATGCTTACTTGTTTCTTCTTCTGCATCTTAATTGTTTAAATATTTAGGGAGGATTTTCCTGCTGTGATAAATTTATACTCATTAAATTGTCAAATGTGACTGTATTATTTATTTATTTGTTTGTTGCAGACACTGCTGGGAAAGGCTTGCTTTTGCCACTGGCACCATCTGGCTTTGACTGATTACTGTGTTTTACCTGATAGTCTTTGGACAGGACTATCAGGGTGATGGATGGGTGACAGTAGGAGGAGTTCAAACACTGGCAGAGAAAGCATAACAAACCTGTCGCAATAAGTCAGGCGCTATGCGGTACTGGGAGCTCTAAGGCAGAAGAACATTCATGCCACATCCCATTTGCATTCCAGGTTAATCTTCCAAGAGTTAGTTTTAACATGGCAAAAACACTTCCATGATAAAGCTAGCAAGATCTTCTAGTACAGATTTAGGTTTCAAAGCAAAAAGAAGAATCCTTTCTAGTTACTGAGCACGCTGTGGTTCTAGTCAGTTGTTATTGTCACTAAAATTCTGCTCCCTTCTTAGTACCTGTGACTAACCAATGCAGATTTTTTTTTTTTAAATGGCCCTTTCAGGGCCTTTGAAAGCATTCTAAGATGAAATGTGATTTGCAAGAACTAAAGGATAAAATGTATGGTGACAAAAAAAAAAAAAGAAAAAGAAAAAGAAAAAAGACATGGGCTGGAGGGATTGCTTAGTGGTTAAGGCGCTTGCCTACAAAGCCAAAGGAACCAGGTTCAATTCCCCAGGACCCACATAAGCCAGATGCACAAGGTGGCATATGCATCTGGAGTTCGTTTGCAGTGGCTGAAAGCCCTGGTGTGCCCATCCTCTCTCTCTCTCTCCCTCTCTCTCTCAAATAAATAAATAAATAAATGAATAATTTAAAAAATCTGTGGTGACAACTGGCTCAGTGCCAGACACCAGGTACTTTGCTTTAACATGAACTCACATCAAGGCCCAATGCCACTGGTATTCTCAAAGCCCCATCTCTACCACAGGCTTTAATCAGGTCAGGGGTCTCCAGCAATGTGGGGTGCTTTCAGCATGTCTGAATCCATCCAGCAGTCTGCTGCAGCAGAAAGACTAAAGAAGCTGTTTAATGAGAGAGGAGAGACAGACAGACAGACAGACAGAGAGAGAAAGGGAGAGAGAGGAGAGATCTTTAAAGTATATATAGGGTTGGCTCCAAAATTACCTTGATTTATTAATATACCACCTATCACTTTCACTGCATCTTTAATTTAGAAAGGATTTTAGGAGTCAACTATAAATCATTCATTTGATTGTCTAGTATAATGGATATCAACTAAAAACAACCCAATTTATTTTTGCCCCTCGCTATTTAAAAAATTTAGATATGAGGATCAAAATAGCATTCTAAGTAGAAGAGCTACACAGCTCATTATCATTGTAATCATTATTGATTTCTGAGACAGGGCTCACTAGGTAGCCCAGGCTGGCTTTGAACTCAAAATTCTCCTGCTTCTACCATCCTAGAGCTAGCATACTAAACATTTGTCTCTTGACTTCAGTCTAACTGGCCATTCTGCACATTCACCCAGGGACAGGTGCTCAGTTTAGATACTTGTAACACAATGAGTACTGTGGTGGTTTGAAGTTAAAATGCCTCCGACAGACTCATGTGTCCAAATACTCGATCCTCAGTCAGTGGGGGAAGATTGTGGAACCTTTAGGTGCTGGAGCCCGGCTGGAGGAAGTGTGTCCCCTGAGGTGTGGTAGTCCAGCCCTGCTTGCTGGTGTTCTGTTTCTACTTCCTCCATGCTGCTGGTGTAAACTACCTCCTACCCTGCCATGCTTCCCCCAAGCCAGACTCCCCCTCAAAAGTGTAAGCCAAAAATAAACCCTTTCCTTCCTCAATGAGAAAGTAACTGATTAAAGTACCAGTCGATTACTGCCACAAACATTCTCCCAGAGTTTCTTCGTGTATTTTAGAGCCCTTGTTATTAAATGAAGTCTCAATAACTTTTTTAAAATATATTTTATTTATTTATTTATTAGAGAAGAGAGAGAGAGAGAGAGAGAGAGAGAGAGAATGAGAATGGGTGCACCAGGGCCTCCAGCCACTGCGAACAAACTCCAGATGCATGGGCCCACTTGTGCCTCTGGCTTATGTGGGTCCTGGAACATCAATCCTGGATCCTTTGGCTTTGAAGGCAAACGCCTTAATCACTAAGCCATCTCTCCAGCCACTCAATAACCTTTTGGTCTTCTTTTCTATTGTTGTTGCATGAAACAATCTTTAGAATAAATCTGAAGAATTTAAATGAAATACTTGGGCTGGAGAGATGTCTCAGCAGTTAAAGGCAATGGCCTGAAAGGCCTGTCCGACTGGGTTCAACGCCCCACTATCCACATAAAGACAGATGCACGAAGTGGCCTATGTATCCGGAGTTCATGTGGAGTGACAAGAGGCCACACAGTGCCCATGCCCTCTGCCCTCTCTCTTTCGCCCTCTCTCTTTCGCCCTCTCTCTTCTCTCTTTCTTTCTTGTGCTCTGCTCAAAAATAACTAAAAGTTTACAAAATAAAGATAAAAATAAAATGAAATTATACTTGAAACAATGCTTAGAAATATCTCAGGATGATACTTTTTGAGCTGTTCAGCACTGGCCTTATCAAGACTTTAGGCATGCCAAAGTCCCATAAAATAAAAAATAAAATGGCATGAAAACAATATGTATGTGCAGAATTCACACTGTGGCATTTTAGTGATTTCAGGTCTTCTAATTGGGGTGTAAATAAGATAATGATTGTCATTTATCAGAACTTTAAAAAATAATAATTGATACAAAAGAAAGAATAACTTTAAAAATTTTTTTAGCATACCACTAAAACCTAAAGTGCATTGGATTTATACCTCCCGATAGGATTATTCTTAAACCATGATGTAAGAGTCTCCTATTATTTTCTCACTGTCAGGATCCAGGAATTCAGTGCCAAGGGTAAGTCAGCCTTAGATAAACAGATTGTCTGGCCTAGGCCACCAATCTGTCCAACACTTGTGACCTATAAAGATTTTTCCTTTAAGCCACTCTGCTTGTAGCAACTGTGTATATGCACAGTGGAAACTTCCAAACGATCACTCTCTGGTCTGTTTCCTCTATATAGCCAATCATTACTACTCTCTTCTTACCTTCCTCTTATCTTTATTTTTCCTTCCTTCCTTCCTTCCTCCTTCCTTCCCCCTCCCTCCCACCTACCCTCTTTATTTTTTTCTTCCTTTCCCTTCCTTCCTCCTTCCCTCTCTCCCTCCTTTCCTTCCTTCCTTCCTTCCTTCCTTTCTTCTTCTTTCTCCATTTCCTTCTCTTCTGTTTCTTTGCTTTTTGTTTTTCACTGGACCCAATCCAGGCTTAATGAACCAGTGCTTTTTTAGTGAAGAGTCAATGACAGCAGCTAAAGAAGACCTCAACATTTAGGTCTCAGCTCTGTGTGTTTGTCATGTAGCAAGGACTCAGGGGTGGTTGTTATGAAGCCATATAGTGTACTGAATTAAACCAAATCCCCCAGAAATACCTGCAAGGCCCTTAGTAAGTTGCCATCTCTTATAAAGAAGACATAGCTCAAATAGATCCCATTGACAAGACACTTCTCCATTGAGACTCACTTGTAATTTGTTGCCTTGTGTCAGAAACCTTCTTCTCACCCTCTTTTACATATTAACTAATTTTTCCAAGAAAGTAAACAACTGGTTTGTATTTCCTGAACCCCTATGTCGGACCAAAGCCCATTAGATACTATGAGACATACTATAATGGGGAGGGGCTTGGACAAAATCCTCAGTATCAAAGATGGTACTGTGTTCTGAATGACCATGCCACCTCTCAAACTTCACCTGCTAAAATCCTAATGTCTGACCTGATGATACTTGCAGGCGAGGCGTTGAGGAGGTGATTATGTCATGAGAGAGGAACCCACAAGAACAGGACTAGTACAGTTATTAGAAGGTCTCCTAAAGGTGCTTCACTCTTCCCTCCATGGAGAACTCAGTGAGAAAGCCCACTTATAAGCTAGAAAGCAGACCTTCCCCTAATCTGCCAGCACCCCAAATCTTGGGTACTCCAGCCTGCAGGACCGAGGGATGGAAATTTCTGTTCCTTATAAGCAATCCCATTTATGCTATTTTGTTATAGCAGTACAAACTGACTAAAACAGAGGTAGGACAAGGCTGATATTTAATAAGATATGCAAACTGAAGAATATCTTCAAGGAAAAGAAAAGGCTGACAAAGCAAGACTACATGAATTTCTTTCGGCTAATGGGCACTTTTCACTTGAAAATTTTTTATAGGACCCCTGGTATATAGATATGCAAAATAGATGTAAACTAGGTATACAAACTAAACATTTGCTAATAATAAATCATAGGAAATTTATTTTAAAATGATTCTTTGGTATGCCAATTATTAAAATGAAAGTGAATTTGTCTGTTAAGTCAGATGTGCTTGTTTATGTTTCCAAAAAGAATAAAATCTTGGCTGAACATTTGATACTGCAGGACCTAGAGCATCTTTAACACTTTTCAGAGTTGATCAATATTTTGATTTTTTAATCATCAGTGCTAGAATGCCACTGTGTATAAATATATAGTATAAAAAGTTTGTTTAGGGTCATTTCAAAAATCGATGGAAATTCTGTCTTAATCCTAAGCCAAAATTTATTTAATGATTTTTATGAAAGTTAGCAAATTTAACAACAATTTTTTCAGTCAAACATTTAAACAGAATACAATCCAAAGATATGCAAATTTTGTTTTTCAAGGTAGGGTTTTCAAGGTAGGCTGACCTGGAATTCACTGTGTTGTCTCAGGATGCCCTCGAACTCACAGTGATCCTCCTACCTCTGCCTCCTGAGTGCTGGGATTAAAGGCGTGTGCAACTATGCCAGGCTCTAATTTGTTTTTTGTTTGTTTGTTTCAAGGTAGGGTCGTACTCTAGGCCATGCTGAACTGGAACTCACTCTGTAGTCCCAGGCTGGTCTTGAACTCAGAAATCCTCCTACCTCTGCCTCACAATAACTGGCAGTAAAGGTCTGCGCCACTATACCCAGTTAATATGTACCAATTCGATACCGACATGATGTGGAATGGTACGATAGTAGAAAAATATTATGTCTTTTTTCTGTAATTCAAAAATTATGAGAACTATGTAGTGCTAAAAATACTGCAGTTTAAACCTCGTCTTGGGTTCGAGCTGAGGCGTGGCAGGCATTGATCACTGACATTGCGTGGAGAGGTGACTTGCTCACTGCAAAACACACGTGTAACATTTAGGTCAGACCAATCACTTTAACTTGCTCTGTGATGGAGAGAAAAATCAGTATGATTTCTATCTTTGATTTTTGTAGACTAGAATACTATTGGCAGAACTGGTTATTTGGCAAAGAAGACATTTTCGTTGCTGTTATTGTTTCTGGCATGGTCAATGTGAGTGAAACACCAAGAAAGAAATACTTTTATTTGAAGAATCCTGAACTTGGGTGGATAAAGGAGTGACTCCAAGGGTGATTGATAATGGAATCATAGCTCCAGTTCAGAGAGACCTGGAGAGGAGCTGAGAAAGTCTTACTCTCATTTTAGTGGCAGAAAACCCTTCACTGAAAGAAACAGAAAGGATAGTCAATAAAAGAACTAACAGGTAGAAACAAAGAAACTACTAAGGGGGAAATTACACAAGTGTGATCAAGAAGAGTGGGATGAGAGCCGGGCGTGGTGGCGCACGCCTTTAATCCCAGCACTCAGGAGGCAGAGGTAGGAGGATGAATGTTAATTCGAGGCCACCCTGAGACTACATAGTGAATTCCAGGTCATGGACTAGAGTGAGACCCTACTTTGAAAAACAAACAAACAAAAAAAAGCGGGGGGGGGGGGATGGAGCTAGAGAGATGGCTTAGTGGTTAAGGTGCTTGCCTGCAAAGCCGAAGGACCCAGGTTTGATTCCCCAGGACCCATGTAAGCCAGATGCACATGATGGCACATGTGTCTGGAGTTCATTTGTGCACCCATTCTTTCTCTCTCTCTATCTCCCTATCTGCCTATCTTCTCTCTCTCAAATAAATAAATAAGTTTATTTTAAAAAGAAGGATGGAATGAAGACAAGGCCATTCAATATAGGACTAAGGATGCCATTGATGGCCTCAGAGATGGAGATTCAGAAGAATGGTGAGGTTGAACGCTGGATTTCAGGGGTCATTGGGAGATGGAGATGGATGAAATTCAGGCAAACAGCAGAGATCACAGAGGTAGAATTTTGTGCTTGTCCGGTGACTGCAGTTATTAAAAATCCACAGATTGAATAATTTATGTACATTGAAAATATTTTTCTCATAGTTCTGTCTTTGGGGAATTCCCACATCTTGACCTTGGTAGATTTGGTATCTGGTGAGGACTTGCTCTCTGTTTCTAAGCTGGTACCTTGTTGCTGTGTTCTCACCTGATAGAGAATAGAAAAGAACAGATTCACTCCTCCAACCCTTTTTACAAGGGAACGAGTCCCATTTATGAGGGATGACCCCCCTCATCACTTGGTTAGACTTAGAATTCCCATCCCTTAAGCTATGACACTGAATATTAAGTTTCAACACGAAATTTGGAGCGACACAAACACTTAAACCACAGCCATGTTGAATGGAGGAAGACCAGTGAGTCGGTCTGTCATAAAAGGTTTGCTCCCAATAATCTGATCTCAATGTGTGAAAAACAAAGCCAGGTGCCAAGAGACCAAAGAAAGAGACAGATCCAGGATTGCATAAAATGTAATTTATTGGAGATGTACATTATTTAAATGGCTCTGGGAGGCAGCTAGAACAGGTAGATCATCATGATGTGTGTCGGAAGTAGGGGACTACAAAGTAGTCAAAGAAAAAGTGACCTTGTCCATGCTAGAATGCATTTGATTTATCTTAAACTAATATCAAGGATTTTAGGCACATTCTTTATATTGATAGCACTGTGGTCCAGATTGTAACATTCCACAGGTCATTCTAAATAATTTGCTTATAGTTTGTTGGGGGAACTTTGTATACATGGGTCAGGGATGGATTGGGATGTCATGGAACAATTATGGTAGCCAGGATTCAAGATGGCTGTAGTCAAGGCAATGTGAATCCCTAGAAGAGTGTTTCTTTCAAGTTAGGGAAAGACACATGTTAAAGTAGAAGGAGAACAGAGAAGGAGAAGCTGAAAGGTTAAAGGGGGAAGACAGTGTGGCATCAAAGACATAGCTTCAAATGCTTAGATTTCAAGAGGGTTCCTTGATGTCAAATGATACAAGCTTCAGACAGAGAGGAAAAAGACAAGAATAAGAAATGTGTTGAATTGCAGTGGTCCTTATTCTGGGATCCCATAAAGATCCTGATGTTCATTTTATTATATGAAAAACTTTCATCAGGTTAAAGTGAAAATGGGGAAACAAAAACCTTCAGGAGAGTTTACTGAGTGATAAGAATGGAGTTTATCTAGTGCTTTCCAGTGTCTTTTGTGGATGAGTTTAAAAAGACTTTTTTTGTTTATTTTTTTGAGAGTGACAGACAGAGAGAGAAAGAGGAGAGAGAGAGACAGAGAGAGAGAATGGGTGCACCAGGGCCTCCAGCCACTGCAAATGATCTCCAGATGCGTGTGCCCCCTTGCGCATCTGGCTAACATGGGTCCTGGGGAATCGAGCCTGGAACTGGGGTCCTAAGGCTTCACAGGCAAGCGTTTAACCACTAAGCCACCTCTCCAGCCCTTGTGGATGACTTTTAACATCGATTAGAGATTTTAGACGTGACTTGATGAGGACATACTTCATTTACACGTTCCTCAGATGGTTCTTATACATGCAAAAATCCAACAGTGGACCTTGCTGGGAGGTGAAGCCATTCTGAAAGCCCTGAGTAACGTGCATACCTAACAGGAGGCTCCACGTCCTCTGATCCTGTGGTTGTTTTCAGCTTCACATCCCTCCCAGCACCCCCTGCGCCAGGTGGACTGCCAAGGTGAGGAGCAAAACTCATCCCAGGTGCCCTTGGTTCTCTGGATACTTGCATGTTGAACTCTGGGTTTCTGTTCTATATCTATGGTCAAAAAGGACAAGGAAGCTTAAGTGCTTTTGCTTGTTTGTTTCTGTAGCAGTGTTTTGTTTCTTCCCCTTTCCTCCCTTGTGCTCTTCTTGTATTCTTTCAATTCTATTCTCAGATAAAACTGTTTTGTTTAAAAAACAAACAAACGAACAAAAACCTCATCCCACCATGTGCTGACATGAACGTTTGGCTAGGTCCATCATACCCGAGACATCATTCACATACATCTGTACCCAAAAAGACACCCTCAGTACTGACCGTGTACACATGCAAAGTTTACAGGATAAGATAGAGCACAGTTTTGTTCTACTCAATTACAGATAATGATAGGATGTAATTCTATACATAGTCTTCATTTATTTTCTCCTTATTTTCCATCTCTATTTTCTTTTTATTTATTTATTTGAGAGAGAGAAAGAAGCAGACAGAGAGAGAGAGAGAGAGAATGGGCACGCCTGGGCCTTAAGCCACTGCAAATGAACTCCTGACGCATGCGCCCCTTTGTGCGCTCATGTGACATTGCATGCCTTCGCCACTGTGCATCTGGAGATTCGAACATGACTTCTTAGACTTCCCAGGCAAGTGCCTTAACTGCTAAGCCATCTCTCCATCCCTCTATCTCTGTTTTCTATCCCTCTGTCCCTGCTCATCCACAACTTCATTTCCCCTCTTGGCTTGAGATTGGATAGTGGGTTTTTCTTGTTCTGTGCATTGCCTAAGCTCTATCTCACAGTCTACATTAGAAATTTCAGGTATTTTAGTTTTTAGAGCTTTCAAGTCTTATATATAGAAAAATCCCCAGACCCTTGCTTGCTAAGGTGACCATTATTCACAGCATAACATGGATATATTGCTGTCTTTCAAAAAAAGTCACTAGCCTTATTCTAGATAAAGAATTAAGGGGAAGAAAAGATGGGTAGAAGAATGTAATTCAATTTCATCACACCTTGACACGTTTACTTTGGCATTTACATACTAGGAGGCCCTCACCCAATAAAGGCTGCATAGACATCAGTGATGGGGTTCTGGGACTTATGGCATCTGTCTTTTCTTTCTCTCACTCCCTCCTTCTTCACACAGAATCACACATCAATAAGGAGCCAAAAAATTATTGGTTTGTCTTATTTGAAAAGTTAGACTATAGCCGAGCACGATGGTCCATGCCTTTAATACCAGCACTCAGGATGCAGAGGCAGGAGAATCATCGAAAGTTCAAGGCCACCCTGAGACTACAAATTCCAGGTCAGCCTGAGCTAGTGTGAGACCCTACCTCAGAAAACAAAACAAAAAAAAAAGTTAGACTAATGTTTATCTTGATTAGTGGCTTTGTTATGAGGTTGGTGATTATTTTTTCATTTGTTTTACTACCAGTGAAGGGCGGGAAGGAAGAAAGGCTTGATGCCCCAATGTTGGGTTGAATCTTGTCATTCTGAGTGTTTCCTAAGCTCATTTTCTATTTCTTTCCATTCCCTTTTCTTACCAACACTGAAACAAGTAACTTGAGTTTCTACTTATTATTTTTTCTCAAAAAAAAAACAACTGATGACAGTATCATAATTTCTTCCAGTTTTCTCTGGCCTAAGCTTTCCTTATACACAGGCAATCTAGATGCGTTTCCTCTGAAGCCCTCACAGCTTTTTCATGTCCTTTTCCAAAGAAGCTGGTTCAGTCATCACTTAACCCTCCTCCAGTGCCGCTTCTAGCTCTGACCTGCTCAGGTACTCCTCTTTCTCCAGTTTGACTTCCACTGGGTCTATTTCTAATATTAGCTTCTGAATGCTACCATTTCCCAGAACAGAGGTTTTCTCGACCTTTCATTTCTAATTGTCCACACTCGAAATCCCATCCACTTGATAGCTTCAGCAATCACGGTCCCATTAATACTCTCAAGTCTTTCTTTCCTGTACTGTGACACCATTAGTTTCAATTAAGCTGGTCATGTTTCGCAAATTATCTCTCTCATCTTATTCGTTTTTTAGAATATTGACAGGTCTCCATGACAATTAATAGATATGAAGGCTGAATTTTTATTCAGACCACCATATTGAGGCAAAACAGCATCTAGTAAATTGTCTGATAAGAGAATTTCTCCAACTTATTATGAATGGTGGGCTCTGAAATTTTATACACATTTATACTGAATAGATGCTTTCATCCAAAATCTCTGCAATAGGCAACTACCAGCAAAAAAAAAAAAAAAAAAAAACTTATGAGGTAGGGGCTGGGGAAATGGCTTAGTGGTTAAGATATTTGTCTGTGAAGCCTAAGGACCCCGGTTCAATTCCCCAGGACCCACATAAGCCAGATGCCCAAGAGGACTCATGCATCTGGAGTTCATTCATAGTGGCTGGAAGCCCTGGTGTGTCCATTTTCTCTTTCTCTTTCTCTCTGCCTCTTACACTCTCTCTCTGTCTCTCTCTCTCAAATAAACTAAGAAAAAAAACATTTAAAAAAAAACTGAGGTAACTTGATGGAACTGGTTAGGTTATCCAGACATCCACAGAGAGATAAGGCTCAACTAAACATCTGATTTCCTCACTCATATGGGATGATACAGAACACCAGACAACATACATTATATTATTTTTGTTTTGTCAAAACACAAGTCTAAATCTGGGGTAGTTGTTTAGGGTCAAAGGTAGCTGGAGAAGGGTTTGAGAGCTGGCTTCTGTTCCCGCTCTGTGCTTATGTCATGTGTTCACTGACTACAACACCTGCCTCTTAGACAGCTGCTTTTCCCAGGCCTGTGCACAGTCTTAGCACTGAAGAGTTAATGAGAATGAGAATGACTTACCTACTTAGATCCTCTCGTTTAGAGAGGTGCTACTTCTTCCTACACCGGGTTTCCCAACCTTGATTCTGGGCCTTGCTCCGGTGCTGGCCCTAGAATCTGGGTAATTGCATCCGAATGTAAAGATTACTGTTATATTATTAAAGATAAATATGCTTGCTTTGTTCATGTTTGATGGATTTTCCCATGGAAAAGTGACCCACTACTAACTTACCAAGTGGTATTTTAAATTTTACAAATTAGTGCTGAAGAACATTTTCTTTTAAAAAAAATCTTTATTTATTTGAGAGAGAGAGAGGCAGAGAGAGAGAGAAAATGGGCACACCAGGGCTTCTAGCCACTGCAAACGAACTCCAGACTCATGTGCCCCTTTAGGTTTACATGGGTCCTGGGAAATTGAACCTGGGTCCCTAGGCTTCACAGGCATATGCCTTAACTGCTAAGCCACTTCCCCAGCCCTGAAGAACATTTTCAATGGAACAGAAGGGATGAATTGTCAGCTATCTCCTCTCCCTGTCCCCTCTCCTTATATTGAATCTACCATGTATAGGTATCTACACTACCTATGCATCACTTTGGTTCTAAGTCTGCCTTTTGTTAAATCTAGAAAACTTACTTTAATGTATGCTTACAATATCTGTTTTGGTGTATAATTCTCCATATTTCACGTATTAGATTGTGTTCATTTGAATTGCCCATTAACTACTATATATAATATGTATATATTATATATTCTGTCATATATATATATATATATATATATATATATATATATATATATATATGTAACAGAATTACTTGGTGCTCCAAGTACCAAGTGATTCACATATTGTCTAGCACATTCATTTTCAGTATGACCTTAAGCAAATCACACACACGTCCACTTATCTGCTGCTGTAGATGAAACCACAATGTACATCAGTTTATTTGAAAAGTTCTTCACTGGAGAGAGACACTTAAGAAACAAACTATCCTTACTGAAGAGCCAAGCTCTTCCCAGGCTCATCCTTGGCAATGATCAACAAACCCAATACTGCTGCAACACACTTCTCCTCCAGCTTAGTTCTAAAAAAAAAAAAGAGAAAAAGCCCACTATTTTTACTTGAATACTGTGTTCCTGAGTCAAAAGAGTGCTTCAGCAAAATCGGCTTTTCTGGGGGCAAAACCAGTCTCACAGAGGCACATTCAGGCAGACACTGCTTAACACTGACCAGACAGAAGACATTTTTTCCCCCCACCAGCAAAAAAAAGAAATTGTTCAAATTGCTTGAGAAAGAGACACAATCTGATGTTTATCCATGTTTACAGATGTTTAACTAGTGCCCCCTTCACAGGGTCATGTGACTACAAACAGCTTCATGGTAATTATATCCGTAGCTGCAAAGAACAGATGTGTAAATTGGTGGTTTCTTGAAGGAAAATAATGCCAAGTCCGTGTTACAGAAATGCACACAGCGCAGTGCAGCTGTAACGTTCTGTGTGGAGGTCTCTCCACTGTCAGGACGTGCCTGCATTTCAAGACTATGGAAATGTAGCGGGACCTTTAGCACGGAAGATCTGGGCACCTAGAAAATGACTTGGTTGGTTTATGAGTTTAAAAAATTTGTGGTGATACTGGACAAATCTCAACAACAACAATGAAAATTTGACTCTAAAGTTTTCTATGGGAGAGGTACAAGTATTGGGTACAGAGTGCAATCTGGAACCTCTGATTTCCCATACACCACTGAAGCTGGTGCATCCCAGACGTAAATAAAGACTTCACTGAGGCCGCCTTGTACTTTTGACTGGTGAACACCAGAATAGTCCTAAATTTATCACTGAGGGGTCTGGCATGGATCAGACTACAGTCTGATGGGGACTTTCCCCAGGATGCATGTTTATATGGTTATATGTTATATGTTATATGTTTATATGGTTATAGGTATTATCCTTGAAAAGCCAAATAAAAGAACAACCACCAGTTTACTGTACTAGAATAGTTCATTGAAGAGATCTATTAACACACACACACACACACACACACACACACACACATCACCATATATCTCTGTTTATGTTCTCTTTGGCTCTTAAGCTATGGTAAACTGTGTGTGTAGAAGGTTCCACTGTGATCCAGTGTGTGCCTGAGAGGATGGTTGTTTCCCTGGCCAGCAGCAAACTGTGCCTTCACATGTACGGAAACTTAGCGGAAGCGGCACCACTATGTATCCTATAACTCCGTAGCTGTGATAAGACAATGAAAGTTCATTTGCATTTATATTGCATATTATACTATTCAGTGAAATTATGCAAAACTCGGGAGCTTTGCTCCTGGGGCAGAAAAGCATAATCTGCCTTTCCCAGGCTTTACTGTGTTGAGCTCTTATGAACCCACACGCCTTACACAGAAGCACCACACCACAGTCTCTATGATTGAAATGTACCAGGAACGGTCTAGTCCGCTAATCTGTATCTTTCAGGCTCAGAGTGGAAGGATAATAAATTGAGACCTACCAAAAGCCTTGGGCTAAAGCATGCCTTTTTGACACTAACGATCTAATTCAGTTATCTACTTTGTCCCAAACTCCGCCTTCTCATTCTCTGTGGCCCAGGGCACTCGAGGGAAACCACAAGGGGCGAGAGCTCTCACCCTTTGACTCCCTCTCTAGGTCTCTTTCCATGGCTGTTGAGATGATATGACGGGATGGTCTCTTCTTGGCCTCTGGTCTTACTCAGTGAGTGCTACGCATGCTGGAATTTAGAATGAATTTTCTTGGTCACTTTGTGGGGTGGCTGCCACTGGGTATCCATAGAGTCTACAGCCAAGAGATGATGGGTGGTAGTAGTAGAAAATTCTGACTTGTTCAACCAAGATATTGTCAGTAAAAATCAAGGAAGTGCCCCAGATGATGGACTTCATTGTAGTCAGAGGATATTTTAGGACAATCCTCTAGGACAACAATTTAAAAGATGCACTTTCGTACATCCCACCAGACTCCTTCCCTCAGTCAGCACGGGTGGTGATGGGGCCAGGAGTCTGTTTGAAAAAACAAAACAAAACATAAACAATGAAAGTTGAAAACCCTTAATCGAGATGAAAGAATTTTTGTTTTGTTTTGTTTTGTTTTCTGCTAATCTGAAATCTGGTTGGGAGAAAAATGATTTAATCTACTCAAATTCAATTTTGTAACAATGGAAACATTATTGGTTTTCCTCCCTCTTGCAAAACAGCAAAAGTTAGTATACTAGTGCAAAAGCCTTTTAGCAAACAGCCCCTTAGGAAAGCAAACTATTTCCTAGTTATAAATGGGCTGTAATTAAAAAATAAATTGAAGCCGCGTGTGATGGCAACGCCTTTAATCCCAGCACTGGGGAGGCAGAGGTAGGAGGATCGCTGTGAGTTCCAGGCCACCCTGAGACTACATAGTGAATTCCAAGTCAGCCTGGACTAGAATGAAACCCTACCTCAAAAGAACAAAATAAATAAAATAAATAAATAAATATTGTTAACTTGAAACTTACAACTTCCCCACAGGAATAATATAAAACAATGTTGTAATTTCTAGATCTGTCTATAAAAATTCACATTTATCTAAAACGTACCTGAAAAATATGTAAGCTCGCTATGAAAACAAGAGAAAATGACATTCCCATGTTGTAGAGATAAAGCCATTTCTTTATATCTAATTTTATTTTGAAAAAAATGTGTATATAAAACTACACATGCATATCTCCCATTTCTGACCAATAGGTGTCATGCTGTGTGGTAGTTTAAGCCTCCTTTTTTCTTTTTCTTTTTTTTTTTGTTTTTTGGTTTTTGGTTTTTGGAGGTAGGGTCTTGTTTTAGCCCAGGCTGACCTGGAATTCACTCTGTAGTCTCAAGGTGGCCTCCATCTCACTGCAATCCTCCGACCTCTGTCTCCCTAGTGCTGGGGTTAAAGGTGTGCACCACCACGCCCACCTTTTTTTTTTTTTTTAAGTTTTTCTATGTATGATCTCACTGTAGCCCAGGATAACCTGGAATTCACTGTGTAGTCTCAGGCTGGCTTCCAACTCACCATAATCCGATCCTCCTACCTGTGCCTCCAGAGTGCTGGGATTAAAGGTATATGCCACCATGCCCGTCAGTGTGTGGTAGTTCAAATGTGATAGCGTAAATGCATGGCCCAGTAGACTCGGATGTTTTATTAAAATGTAATTTTATTATTTTATTAAAATGTAATTAAGATGTGATGGCCCAGTAGACTCGGATGTTTTATTAAAATGTAAGCTTGTAAAGTGGATATCCATCCAGCAGGCTGGCTGAAGGAGGTGTCACTGGAGGCGGATCCTGGGGTCCAGCCCTAAGGCATGCTTAGGGACAAATCTTTACTGCACCCCAAAAGTGTGGAGAGAGAAGTTTGGGCTCGGGTGGTTTGTGCTTGCGTCTGCTGGCCACAGTTGTTTCTCTCTGCTGGGATCTCTGGAGGTCAGAAGCCTCTTCCACCTTTGACGAAGTTTCCCCTGGATCTACGGGCTGAAATAAACCCTTCCTCCCATAACGTGCCTGGTTGGATGTTCATCCCCACAATGTGGGGCTGACTACAACAGGCTGACCTGTTCATGACTGGCCAGGATGAGAATGGCAACAGTGCTCTTGTTGATTATGTACCTGTGGGCCATGATGAGGCTCAGGAAGATGAAACACAGGAAGGCAAGTACAAAGGGAATTCAAAGAAAATGGCCCTTGCTGACTGGGCAGAAGTTAGAAGTAACTTGGGTGCGGAGCAAGGGTGGAAAGAAAACAGGGAAATGAGGGTAAAAGCATGCTAGTATAGTGTTTGTAGCAGATGAGTTGAAGTTTAAGTATTAGAGAGGTGAGGTCTAAGGTCTAAGGGAACATTGGGTATCTAGCCATTCTTAGGCTGTATATATATATATATAGTAAGAGATTTTATTCAGGTACCCAGGGTTACTGCCAAATGGTGAAACTGATCCAGAGCCTTGAGAGTACTGGCCAGTTTGTGGGGAGGAAGAGAGGAGAATATGTGAATTTCTTGGTAATCTATTCATTACCTCCACAAGTATTTACTGATGTTAAAATGGCAAACCACGGCTGGAGAGATGGCTTAGCAGTTAAGGCACTTGCCTGCAAAGCCTAAGGACCTGAGTTCAATTCCCCAGTACCCATAGAAAGCTAGATGCACAAAGTGGTGCATGCATCTAGAGCTCTTGGCATGCCCAGTCTCTGGTTCTCTCTCTCTTTTTTCCTTTTCCCCTTGCAAATAAATGAATAAAAATAAAACAGCAAACCCTGACAAAGTCCCAGTCCTCTGTCAATTTACAGCCAAGAGATATGCTCATATTTATGAGAGGGACTCTAGATACAAATTCAGATTGGCCTGTAATTAGTCAATGAAGTCTTCCAGTGTGGTAGGAAGACTAGTTCTTTGCGTGCTTCAAGGCCAGCCCAGGGGGAAAACCGAGGGCAGCGCTAACGTTCTTTTTCAGCACCCTGCCAGCCTAGGCCTTTGGTGGTATACCTCAGGGTCCTTCCTCGAAGTCTTTTCCTCCACCGTGCCGTGGTCTTCCATGGTCCAGTCTTGGGTCTTTCCTCATATAAAAATGCACTTGCCTTTGTCTCTTGCCAAAGAGACAAAGTGACTGTTAACGAAATGTGATAAACCAAAATCAAAGGTGTTACTAAATTCCTCATCCTCTCATTTGCATTTTAGGTGTTTCATTCATATATTTTTTTCTTTCCCAGAATGCCACCTAGTATCATTTAACTGTTTCTGGGATGGGGTGTGTATGGGGGGGTGGGGAGAGTTAATGGACACAGTGGCTTTAGAAAAGCCTTGGGTGCCAGGGAGTGGTGGCGCATGCGCATGCCTTTAATCTCAGTAGAGGTAGAGAAGTAGGAGGATTGTCGAGTTGGAGAACACCCTGAGACTAGGAAGGAAGGAAAAAGAGAGAAAAGCAAAGCAAAGCCATGGATTATCAGAAAAGTAAGCACTTTGCATGTCATTTGGGATTCAGGAGCAGTCTGAAGCCATCCTTTTACTCCTTACAAAATCCTAAAAAGGCTGATGCAAATCCAGGGCTTTGGAGGACTAAAGAATGGCTCTTTCGTCCGAAGCACAGCTGGTTTTGACTGGTCTCTCTCAGTCTCCGCCCTGGCAAGTACAACCTGACTTCTTGCTCAGTGCGGTGGTTTGACTCAGGTGTCCCCCACAAACTTAGGTGTTCTGGATGCTAGGTTCCCAGCTGATGGAGATTTGGGAATTAACGCCTCCTGGAGGGAGTGTGTTGTTGGGGACGAGCTTATGGGTGTTATAGCCAGTGTCCCCTTGCCAGTGTTTGGCACACTCTCCTGTACCTGTTGTCCACTTTATGTTGGCCATGGGGTGATGTCCACCCTCTACACATGCCATCGTTTTCCCTGCCACCATGGGGCTTTCCCTAGAGTCTGTAAACCAAAATAAGCCCCTCTCCCCTCCCCCCTCAAAAAAAGCTGCTCTTGGTCGGGTGATTTCTGCCAGCAAGGCGAACCTGACTGCAGCACTCTGCTTTCTCCAAGCCAGGCTTAGGGTTCGCAGGGTGCCCCCGCATTCTGCTTCTGGGCTCCGTCTGCTCTTTCTACCTTGAGTTTCATCTCCTGCCTCCTCTCCCAATGATCTCATCCTTTTGTTTCTCCTCCACGACTGCATCCCTCAGCCTCTCTCTGCGCCCCCACCTCGCGGGCTGCGGGCGTGGCCTGGGCCTCGGGAGACTGGGGACCGCAGGGCGTGGCGCGCGCGAAGTGCGCGGCGGGCGGCGCTCCATCCGCTGTCTCCAGTGCGCTCCAGCCCTCCGCCCAGGGCCCGGGCTGTCCCCCGAGCACTGGGGAGCTCTTGTTTGGGAGGTAATTGCTTCTTCAGTGGCTTGCCGAACAAAAGCCTCCGCCTATGCCCCAGGCCTCTCGGTGGCTGGAGAGCAGAGAGGGGCGAGGCGCGGGGCTGCCTCCTTAGCCATTCATTAGTCAATGTCTGCACCTTAGGGCCTGAAGCAGTAGCAACCTTGCTTCTACGACTGACTCCTGGGTCCTGTCAAGGTTCCTCAGCGGGTGGGGAAGAAGGAAAGCCGGGTCAATTGGAACTCTTTTTTTTTTTTCTCTCTCTCTCTCCTTGCCTTGGAGGCTGCAAAGGGCACACTTATCAGTGCCAGAGGAGTCCTCAGCAGGAGCAGACCTTTGCAAACTAAACGTGAATCCCTTGTCCTACAGGGTAGCATAGGAGAGAAGGCCAGCTAAGGGGATCAGAGATGACACTGCATTGGGAAAGACGGACCCTTCATCATCACCATCATCATCATCGTTTTTAAGTTTTCCAGGATTCTTTATTTGAGCGCCTCATTTGTGCCTGTGAAATGCACGCTCCACAGGCGATTGCAAACACCTTTGTTTGTTTGTTTGTTTGTTTCTTCCTTTCTTCTTTCCTTCGTTCTTTCTTTCTTTTTTTAAACTGGGACTTCAGTAAGTGAAGCAGGTGGATGTAGCCAAATTGAGTCAGCTGTGAGATTTCCTTAGTCTGGAAATGCCCAGCGCCAGCAGTGGTTCATTCATTCATTCATTCATTCATCCAATAACGTGAATGAACACTGAACTCTTGCTCACAATGTGGGTGGGTTTTGTCACCAGCTGTGAATGACTTCCTGTCTGCATGAAAGGGGAACCAAAGGGGGGGGGGAGGGTGAAGATGCCAAGCAGCTTCCATGGGCTCTGAGGAATCCTGTGGAGATGACCACGCTCCTGTGGACCAGTGAGGAGGAAGGGTGCTGACCCGAGTTAGAACTTCCTGACCTGTGAGACTTGTAGGAGTAGGTTGGAACCAATTGCGCCAGAAAATAGCAAGGGTTTGCGCATTTGATTTATTTATTTATTTATTTATTTATTTATTTATTTATTTTAGCAGTCTTCCTCTCTCTCCAAGTAGAATTGGAGATTTCATTCATATTTTCTACACAGAACGGCAATGTGACTTTAAGAATGGTCAAGTAAGGCATTCCTTTAGAATCCTTCACTCTTCCATCAGAGAGGCTTTCAAGAGGGTGTAGCTTCCCCCCACCCCACCTTGTTTATTTATTTGAGAGCAACAGACACTCAAAAAGGCAGATAGAGAATGGGCGCGCCAGGGCCTCCAGCCACTGCGAAGTAAAACGAACTCCAGATGGGTGCACCCCTTGTGCATCTGGCTTACTTGGGTCCTGGGGAATGAAGCCTTGGACCGGGGTCCTTAGGCTTCACAGGCAAGCGCTTAACCGCTAAGCCACCTCTTCAGCCCGAAGGTGTAGCTTTTTGCTCACTAATGAATCACAGGGGCGATCCTGTGTTTGGAGAGGGTTGGTATTGGGTACCTAAAGGATGGTGGTGTCTACTTTTCTGATAAGACAGGACATTCACCAGTAAAGGCATCCTGAGCCATACAGAGTCAAGCATCATATCACACGCAAAGCTGGCCACAAGCAAGTTTTCGCTTTCTTAGTTTGGTGATCTGTTAGAACTGGCGTATTTCTGTTTATATACACACACATATGTGTGTGTGTGTATACTACTGCTTATATGTATGTAATTATATATATATATATATATATATATATATATGCATATAAAATTGATGTTAGAAGGTGACAGTAGACCCCAAGATATAGGGAGGAGACTGTCCACTCCAGATTCTAAGATTAGGCCACTGATAACTTCTCAGAAGCTTTCTTTGGTAGGGGCATGTGAAAATGGAATATATATATATATATACATATATATATATATACACATACATATACATATACATATATGTAAATTGTATATATACATTTGCACACAGTTAGAGTTTTGATGCTTTGAATGTTTGAGCCTTGAATCTTATCAGCTCTTGTAAAGTGTGGACAGACTGAGGCCCTGACTAGTGAAGAGACTTTCACGGGTTGCCGACAGGTTCAGAGAAACCAAGTCAATGGCAAGTCTATGGACCTGGCTTCCTGTTTACTGACTCAGCACTTTTACTTCTTACTTCCTCCTCCTATCTCTGGATTTCACAATAAATAAGACATAAATAAATAAATAAGATATAATAAGATACTGCTAATAAATAAATAAGACATAAATAAGACACCTCTGAAAACATCTTTCCACTTGAAGAACTCTGTACTCCCGGCATGGATGGATGTTTAGTAAGCGTGATGGGGCCAGTTTGTTAATGGGCACATACTGTTCATTGTGCCAGTGGCTGTGGGAGAAACTGCCCTGAGAGATGCAATCTGCCCTGCCCTGTGGTGGGTATAGACGGCACCCACCTGGTCCTCACAGTCCACAGCTCACTTGTGGGCAGCACCCGTCCTTCCTGGTTGCTTTCCCTTCTAACTGATATAACAGCCCTGGGGATTTAAGAACCCCCCCCCCTTTTTTTAAATGTTTTTGTTGCCAGGCCAAGTACACCCTTTGCTAATCTGGATGCCTTTTGCTGCCTTGTCTTCAACTAACCTTGAGATCATTAGAAATTGTCTCCAGAGGGCTGGAGGGATTGCTTAGTGGTTAAGGCGTTTGTCTGCAAAGCCAAAGGACCCAGGTTCGATTCTCCCAGGACCCACGTTAGCCAGCTGCACAAGGTGGCATATGCGTCTGAAGTTGGTTTGCAGTGGCTAGAGGCCCTGGCGCGCCCGTTCTCTCTCTCCCTCCTCCCCTCCCTCCTTCCCTCCCTCTCTCTTTCTCCCTGCCAAATAAATAAATAAAAATAAATTTAAAAAGAAAAAAGAACTTGGCTCTAGAGGCAGGTGTCTTGAGCTTGCGGTGTGACCTTTAGTGCAGTGATTTACCACCATTTAACTCAGCTCCACAGACCTTTCACACGTGAGCCATTTGCTCAATTCTGATTTTTTTAAGAGTCTATTTCTTTTTTTCCCTAGTCTTCCAGCTGTAGCTCATGTCTTTCCTTCTGGGAGCACAGCTGGCGCTCGCCCACAGGCCCCTCCCTTCCGCCGGGGCTCAGCCAGGGTTTTGTGTATGTTCTCATCGCCCCTTCTTTCTGCGCTTCTGCGGGCCACTTCTGGGTTCAGGTCCAAGAGCCTTTGTGTAGGATCTGACGTAACAGATAACAGGGCACAGGCACCTCTAAGGCAGGCGAACTTCAGTGTCTCCCATGCTCAGTTCTCTGAAGCTTGCCTGCCTCTGAAGTGCCTCTGCCGTGGCTCTGTAACTTGCTCTGTAGGATCGTCTTCCAGCGTCTTTATTATAACCTGTTCTTGGGGAGGAAAAAAAGAGAGAAGAATTCAATCCAAAACAGAAGGTGCATTCCCCAGGTACTTATTAAGGCTTTAGTATGTGAAATAGTGCAAGAGGGTGGGCTCTGGAGTCAGGCTGCTGAGGTAGTGGCCAAGTCCTAGTTCCACCACTTAATAAATACAGAACCCCCTAAGCGTTCCTTTTCTCACCTGTAAAAATAGTGTTACCTAACTCACACATTTGAACTGTAGTAATACCTACTTCATACACTTGTTATGAGAATTTCCATGCAAATCCCTTGTGCTCAGTACCTGGGCACAAATTGTTCAGTAAGTGCTGAGCCCTACTGTCATTGCTAATAGGGTGACAGGTTCCCCTCCCCTCAAAGAACTTAGAGAACAGCAGACTGTTGGGGCAGAGCGAGGTTCAGTAACTGTAACACATCCACTGCAGTGGGGATTTAATATAAAAGTATACACCATCACAGAGGTTGGTAAGCGATGGCTTGCAAAGAAAGCCTTTCACATTGTTTTTATTATTAAGTAGAAACTGCATGGGCGTATCATGTGTTGGTACCACCGTCGTTTCCACCGAGGGCCCTGCCTCGTGGGACTATGGGATTCATCATGGAGTCACGGGTTGTTATGAGTTGTAAGAGCAGCAGCCTGCCATGTTTGGAAGGGCTATGTCTCTGGATATTTCTGCCTTTCACATTTTTAACTGGTCGAACAAAAAAGCAAATGGGGGAAAAAAAAAAGTAATTTGTGGCCCCTTGAAATGATCAAATAATTCAAATTTCTCCACTAAGAACTAAAAGTTTCATTAGAACCCAGGCACGCTCATTTATTAGCTGCTGTCCACAGGATGCTTCACACTATTGTGACAGAGTTGGGTAGTCGTGATAGAGACCACATGGCTCAGAAAACCAAAAATGGTTGGAATTTGGCCTTTTGCAGAAAAAAACAACAACTGCTAATGTCTGTTTATGCAAGTGAGGTAAAGTAAGAAACCTCTCCAACCAGGAAGCTGGGATTTGGGGTGAGTCTTGAGGTCGTCGTGAGTCCTCAGCAGGAATGCCATCAAGGAGGACCCAGAACCTGGCTAGTGGGACCCATGGGAGCCGTCTAAGGTCTGATGCAGCTGACATTCAGGACACGATCAGAAGACTGCATGCTCCCCGTGAGCTTCTCAAATGCCCAGTCAGTGCCCAGTGCATGTCTTCTTGGCTTCATAAATAATGTAAATAGTTACTGTCTCTTTTCTTTTCCTCCTTCTCTTCCTTCCCTCTCTCTCTCTCTCTCTCTCTCTCTCTCTCTCTCTCTCTCTCTCTCCATTCATTCTTTCTTTCTGAAACAGCTAAAGGAAGAAGCGTGACCTGAGGAAGCCATTACTCTGTTTTCCCTTAGTCTGATGCATGGAAGACCAAGTAAGAGGACTTCCTAAACTGACTCTCATAGGGACAATTGACACTGTGAGCTCTCAGGTACAAAATACGGAAGTACTCTTCTGAGGTAGAATTTCAGACAGCTGATAAATGAAGAATCTTTTTTTTTTAATTTTCTTTAAATTGATTAATTTATTTATTTGAAAGTGACAGAGACAGAAAGAGGCAGACAGGGAGAAAGAGAGAGAATGGGTGCTCCAAGGCCTCCAGCCACTGCAAACAAACTCCAGATGCGTGCGCCCCCTTGTGCATCTGGCTAATGTGGGTCCTGGGGAATCAAGCCTCGAACCAGGGTCCTTAGGCTTCACAGGCAAGCGCTTAACTGCTAAGCCATCTCTTCAGCCCAAATGAAGAATCTTTTGCTGTGGAATGGCTACCAGTTACCTCCGTGAGTGCCTTGGTGGTCCTCAGTGCTGTGGGTTTCTGGGCTGCTTCGGTGTGATGTCACCGTTTCTCGCTGTTACACAGGCTGCACAGCCATCAGGCCGCGTGGGTTTGCTCAGGGGAGAAGCCAGACAGAGAATTACTCCAGCGGGGAGCCGTCATGTCGTCTCCACTGCAGAGAGGGAGAGGGAGTGGTGCCCCCCTGGGAATCTTTTATCCCGACTCTTCGTTGTCTTGCAGTGTCAGAACAATAGGAGGAATCATTAGTTGCTCACAAAACAGAAATGTGGGAAAGTGGTGGTAGCTTCGACCTGCCTTCCTGGAACTCTGTAGAGACTCCAGGCTGCTGTGTGCAAGACATCGGTAAAGCTCTCATCCCAGTTTTTAAAAAATATATTTTATTTATTTATGTGTGTGTGTGTGTGTGAGAGAGAGAGAGACAGAGAGAGAGAGAGAGAGGGGGGGGAGAGAGAGAGGGAGAGAGAGAGAGACAGAGCGAGAAAGAATGGGCGCGCCAGGGCCTCCAGCCACTGCAGAAGAACTCCAGACACGTGCTCCCCCTTGTGCATCTGGCTTATGTGGGTCCTGGACAGTTGAACCAGGATCCTTTGGTTTTGCAGGCAAACGCCTTCATCACTAAGCCATCTCTCCAGCCCCACATCCCAGGTTTTTTTTTTTTTTTTTTTTTTTTTTGGTCATTATTGTTTGAGTTTCACTATTCTAGGAACAGGCTTTGTACACTATGCATCTCTTTGCACCAATATGACATTGCATATGAGGTTAGGGTGCCTCTCATAATTGTCTACACATTAAGTTGAAAGGAAAATAACTTTTCTCAGCTTCAGAACCCCAGAGTCAGACAATGTCTTCCTACTTCACACAATTCATTCTCATGGTTCTGCACAATTATTACAAAAATCTCTGGAAGGTTCACAGGAATTAATTCAGACTTACACAGTTTCTAAAACAAATAAAAGGGGATTTTCCTCTCCTTGATAGATCCAAAGCAGTTTTTCTCTCCCTGTAGAACACGAGGTCAGTGGGGTTGGGGAGGCAGAGGTAGGGGCGGGTCTAGTGGTTTGTACCACCGAGAACAGTTGCTAAACAGCTACCACATTCCTTCAAGGAGCTGAGGGGCATGGATGGGTTAGCGCCTTTGGGAGGTGTAATCGGTCCTGTTCCAGGTGGACTTCGCTATCTGCCTTGCTATGAACACAGAAACAGTTGGTCAAGTAAAAGGCAGTTTTAATCTAGAACTTGGGCTGGATTTAAATCCTCAGGCTCGGGAAGAAATCCATGTGCTCTCTACCACCCTTATTCTTATAAAAATTCACAAGGGTGACTCTAGTTCATCCATTTACTTTTCTCATTTAATTAAGTAGTCGTAATTCCTGACCCCAGGTCCCCTCCCTGCTCCCGGGGCTCTCTGGTCATTCCTCTCTGCTGCTTTCAGAATCAGTAGGAAAGCTAGTCTCAGGGCTGTTGCCTGTGTGAACCTTCCTCCTCAAAACCTTCAGAAGGAAGTGAGTCGCAGCATCGCTGGGGTGATGAGGTCATGCTGCCACAGCCCCTCCACTGAAATTTTCTTTCTATTTTTTGCTATTGGAAAGATATTTTGAACAAAGGAAGATGAAACTGGGGTGCAACCTCTGAGGCCTACTCCTTTAGGACACTGCTCGGCATTGCGAGGCCCTGGCTGTGACAGGGTCCTGCTCTGAACTGATGCACCCTCCGCTCTCCTCTTCACCTCGCTTGGGAGCCTGGAGGGGAGAGGTGCTGGGATGGGGTGAATACATCCTCACTTAGCACCTTGACTTCTGGCTTCCTGGGGTTAGTCTGACTCCCACATAGCCCACGCAGGTATTTCGCTTGAGATCCTAGCTCTGCAACTTACCAGCTGCTTGATTTTGAGCAAGGTACTCAGGGCTGCCATACATCAGTCCATTTCTCTATAAAATACTATAGGAAATGGATTTCATGAATATATTTGGTAAATATATGTACATCAAGGTAAGTATATGATAAAGAATTTGGAAGAATGCTTAATATATAGCACTATATAATTTTCAGTTTGATGTTTGTGTTTATTCTCAGTGACACAAGGATATTTTGTAATCTTGATCTTCAATATCTTTTTGATTTATTTATTTATAAGAGAGAGAGAGAATGGGCATGTCAAGGCCTCTATGCATGTACCACCATATGCATCTGGCTTACATGGGTACTGGGGAACTGAACCTGGGTCCTTAGGCTTCGCAGGCAAGTGCCTTAACCGCTAAGCCATCTCTCCAGCCCTTTACCTTCAATATCTTCATCTGGGCACATATTATTACTTTTATGCATGCATAGCCTCGAATCATCCTTTTGGAACTGAAGGAAAAAAAAAATAAATAAAAAAAAATTTAACAGACAATTCACTCATTCCTAGTGTCCACAAGGAGGCCATTTTTTTTTCAGTTTATTTGTGTTATTTTGTTTCAGACATTTTACATCTAGTCCTATACAAGTCCCAGAAAGCCAGCCAAGCCAGCCAGCTCCACAGCGGGAAAATTCACCCAGGCCAGAAAGAAGATGGAGGAAGTGGGGTCACCCTTCGCTCTGTTGGGTTAGAATAGAGCCACCCACCAAAGGCCCTTTCTCCCTGTCTGCCTAGCCGAGGAAGCACAGTATTTCGGAAGCATAGTAACCCACGGGTCATTGCAAGTCTTTCCCTCTGAGTGACAGTTTACTCACTTTTCTAGGCTCTTGTGTATTTACCCTTCCTGGTTCAGCTGTATCAGGGACTGAGAGTCCAGTTAAAATGGAAGTCTTGGGCTTCAGAGATGGCTTAGTGGTTAAGCGCTTGCCTGTGAAGCCTGAGGACCCTGGTTCGGGGCTCAATTCCCCAGGACCCATGGTAGCCAGATGCACAAAGGGGCACACGCGTCTGGAGTTCGTTTGCAGTGGCTGGAGGCCCTGGCACACCCATTCTCTCTCTGTCTATATCTGCCTCTCTGTCTCTGTCCGTCGCTTTCAAATAAATAAATAAAAATAAACAAAAAAAAATTTAAAAAAATGGAAGTCTTCATACTCAACATCACGTGTCAGTACCTGACACCCTTGGCCTCAGACATGAACACCTGCTTTAGCTGCCCAACAGAAACATGCAGTTGTTTTTCCCATGCACAAAAGATTGCAACAATGTATTTTTTTTGGAACTGGAGACAAACACAGGTTTTGTAAAAATTTTTAGCATACTATTTTTTTAAAAGACAACCAGGGGGCTGGAGAGATGGCTTAGAGGTTAAGGTACTTGCCTGCGAAGCCTAAAGACCCATGTTCGACTCCAGATCCCACGTAAGCCAGATGCAAAGGTGAGGCAAAGTGCAAGGTCGCACATGTCCACTAGGTGGCGCAAGTGTCTGGAGTTCAATTGCAGTGGCTGAGGCCCTGGCACATCAATTCTCTCTGTCTCTCTGTCTGTCTCTCACTTTCTCTAAAGGAAAAATAAATAAATAAAAAAGACAAGCAGGGCTGGAGAGACGGCTTAGCAGTTAAAGCACTTGCCAGCAAAGCCAAAGGACCCAGGTTCAATTCCTTAGTACCCACGTGAAGCACATGGTGGCACATGTGTCTGGAGTTCATTTGCAGTGGCTTGAGGCCCTGACTTTCAGTTCATATTCCCCCTTGCCTCTCCTCAAATAAATAAAATATTTTGAAAAAAGACAATCACTTTTCTGTTGATTGATATGGAACATTAAGGGCATGTGTAAAATTATTGCTGATAGGTGGCAGTGCCTCTGCAAGATCTCCATACACTTTAAAAGTTGGTGGTGAGTTTCAAGGAAAATCACATGGCTCCTGACTTCCAAACATACTCTTGTCCCTCGTCCCTCTTACTCAGGAACCAAACTTTTCATGAAGTATAGACCAATTCTGTTAATTAAAAAATATTTTCATACCTGGATAGTGTGGTGTATGCTTGGAATCCCAACATTTGGGAGCTGGAAGGAGGAGAGGCAAGAGTTCAAAGTCATTCTCAAGTACATAGGGAGTTGGAGGTCAGAAATATATATGTATGTATGTACAAATATGCATACATATACTTAAAGTCTATTCTACTAGCTATGGGGCTTTCCACCAATTCATCACCTTATTTTGTAAGGTGGATGGCACATTTACTCAGTCTACTTCATTGTAATTCCTTGAGGAATGATTTTATTAAGTTGAAAGTCCTTCAAAATGAGTCACGCAGATTCAAGCCAAAGGGGGGGGGTTCTCTTAAAAATGGTATTTTGAATTCTTTTCCATCTCCCACCAAATAGAGTGTGTGATAACATGCACTCTGGTAATAGATAATATGCACCCTTACTAGATAGTTGGCACATGACATTCAGGTATCATAAATTAGCCATGAAGGTGTTGGATGCATTAGAAAATCTGAAATTATAATGACCCTTTATCCTCAGGAATAGACATTCTCAAGCTATTCTCCCACAAAACGCCTAGCATTTGCATTCATAGCTTTTTTTTAATCAGATATGAGCATTGGTAGACATAAACACATATATTAGCTCTCAGAATCTACATAGGCACATGTTTGGTTGTGTAAGGGACCCAACTGGACAAGTCGGGCAGATAAATGAAGCAGTGCCTAAATGAGGCGTGTGTGTGCACGTGTGTGTGTGTGTGAGAGAGAGAGAGAGAGAGAGAGAGAGAGAGAGAGAGACGGAGGCGTGTCAGCTGAAGGTTATAACTTGCAGATACAGACGACACCATTTCCTGCCGGACCTGGTAGAGGTTTGTGGGATGGATAAAGTTAGAGAAGACTGAGAGGCCATCAGCTGGGGTGTGTCAGGGTTAGGACAACGGGACTGTGATTTAACCTTAATAGCATAAGCATATACCCTCCTCCCAAGGACAGGAAAGAACTGAATTTCATATTGTGGCAGTATCAGACTTTACTGTTTTCTCTTTGTAGACAGTCAGCTCAGTAGTACTGGAGAGTTAAGGAGTACTATCTCCTACCCCTGGGTCAAAATGCTATCTGCTTCTCTCTCTCCCTAATAAATAAATAAATAAATAAATAAATAAATGCCACCAGCCACAGAGCTGAATAACATTTATGACAAAGTCTCCTTTGATGGATATTAACATAGTCTCTTCATGAGGCAAAACTATCTGTGAGAGGATAATAATGTCTGTGATTATTATTATTGTTATTATTATTATTTTGTTTGTTTTTAAAAAATATATTATTTATTTATTTGAGAGAGAGAAAGAGGTAGACTGAGGGGGAAGGGGAGAGAATGGGCATACCAGAGCCTCCAGCCACTGCAAACAAACTCCAGAGGCATGCGCCCCCTTGTGCATCTGACTTACGTGTGTACTGGAAAATCGAACTGGGATCCTTTGGCTTTTCAGGCAAACGCCTTAACCGCCAAGCCCTCTCCCCAGCCCCTTGTTTTGATTTTTTTGAAACAAGGTCTCGTGTAGCCCAGGCTAACCACGGACTCACTATGTAGTTGAAACGTGCCTTGAACTCCTGATCCTCTTGCCTCACCTCGGAAGTGTTGGGAGTTACAGGCACTTGCTGTCATGCCCAGCTAATGACAGTGATTATCCTAAGAAAACTTGTATGTTTCTGATTTTTGAACATATTCAGTGTGTTAGGGGCTGTGGTAAGTACTAATGCCATGAACTCATTCCACCTTCCCAGCATCACAATGGTATAGTCCTGTTCTTCCTCCACCTGACAGGTATAGAACCTGAGGCGATTTGCATAAGGTTGAGAGGAGAGAGGGGACAAGAAGGGGGTGGGGGAAGAGCAGGTTCCAAACCCACACCTGTCTGGCTCCACTGGCCATGTCTGAAACACCAAGGATATTGACTTTCTGCCTTCTATTCAAAAAAAAAAAAAAATCACTGGACAAGAAGTAGGACCGAGGATGGGCTATGTCATTTAGAAGCTGGACAACACAGGACTTTTGCAGTTGTTTGAATCAGGCAGAGGGACGCATTTTGATGTGGATTAAATTGAAACACTAACTGTATCTGCTGTCCTGACATCACAACTATAAGAGGAGAAAGGAAATGATTGCCAGAGAGTGGTTTGATGAGCGTCTCCAATGTGTGTGTGTGTGTGTGTGTGTGTGTGTGTGTGTGTGTGTGGCCAAAAGCTTCTCCTGGGTACAGCAAGGATGCCCAGTCAGTTGGCTGAATGCTGCAAATTTACATGCCCCGTGAGTGGCATGTAACCACTAAACAGCCCTCAGTACATATTTTCTAACAATCAAGAAGGTGCTGACACTATTTTAGCCACTAAAGCTTTGACGATTTATAAAGCAGAGAAAGCTCTGCTCTCAGAGTTTATAGTACCAGGGAAGATTTACTTAGCAAAAATAAATAAGTAGTAAATAAATACATAGCACATGTAGTTGATTCCAAGTATTAAGAAGGAGACATAGTTGGAAGAATGTGCCAATACTTGGGGGAAGGGTGCATGAGAATGTGTGGGGAATACCCTCTCACTTATTTCTTCTTTGAGCAAAATGTATCAAGAACCTGCGGACTCAGAATATAATTTATGGGGCTGGAGAGATGGCTTGGTGGTTAAACCCCTTGCCAGCAAAGGACCTAGATTTGACTCCCCAGTACCCACGTCAAGCCAGACGCGCAGAGTGGCACATGTGTCTGGGGTTCATTTGCAGTGGTTAGAGGCCCTGGCACGTCTCTTCCTCTCTCTCTCTCTCTCTCTCTCTCTCTCTCAAATAAATACATAAATAAAATATTTTAAAAAGAATATAGGGGCTGGAGAGATGGCTTAGCGATTAATGCGTTTGCCTGCAAAGCCAAAGGATCCTGGTTTGATTCTCCAGTACCCATGTAAGCCAGATGTACAAGGAGGCACATGCATCTGGACTTCATTTGCAGTGGCTGCAGGCCCTGCTGTGCCCATTCTCTCCCTCTCTTTCGCTCTCTCTCCCTTGCTCAAATAAATAAATAAATAAATAAATAATATTTTAAAAAGAATTTAAATTTATGAAAGATTTAATTCACAAAAAAGTAAATCAAGTCACTGTGCTTTATAAGACAATGGATATATTAATTAAAACAAACGTGTGTTTCATTGTCTGCTATTCTTGCTTGTCCAGCTCAAGAGATAGTTGGCAGTATTTTGTGGGGAAGAAACTTGTTTCATGTTAACTTCTGCAGGATTAGGAGTCACTTCCGTGCTGCTGGTTAGCTCTGCTGGTTTCCTCTAGCCACTCTTGGACCTCTCCACTGGGAACGACTCACCTGTGGTGGTGGCCCAGGGGGCTGTGTGCTGGCAGGCTAGGTGTCATCTTCTCCCATATGTATTGACTTCCCGCCTTTCTCCCTCCCACTGCAGTTGACCCTACTTCGAAAAACCAAAAAAACAAAAAAAACCAAAAAAAAACAAAAAAAACAAAAAACAAAAACAAAAACAAAACAAACAAACAAAAAAAAACGAAAGAAAAAAAGAAGAGGCTTTACAATCCCCGTGGACTGGAGCTCAGCCGTTTCAGTGGCCTGCTGGGGAGTCCCTGTCCTTTTGTTCTAGCTCAGTGGCCAGTATAGGCACAGTGACAATCATGCGAGCAGAAGCTAATGTCTCCCTCACTTTTCCTGCCTTCTCTCCTTTGAGAGTACCATTCTCGCACGTCTCCCGAGGCAGTGTTCACCAGAGGGGGCTGCTCCCCCCCTACTCAAAAGGGGAGCCCCTTTCAGTGACAGGATTCTTGACTCAGGCTATCTATACCCATGTTTGCCATACCAAATGTTTTCTACAAGAGTTTGGTCCAATCCTGCCCAGCATGTGCTTTGGCAGGTGGTCAGCATAAATATCTGTCTTTGCCTTAACCCTAGGTTCTTTCCAACCCCAGTTTAAAGAACCACATCTCCCTGGGCTGGAGGGATTGCTTAGTGGTTAAGGCGTTTGCCTGCAAAGCCAAAGGACCCAGGTACCATTCCCTAGGACCTCTATTAGCCAGATGCACAAGGGGGCGCACGGGTCTGGAGTTCGTTTGCAGTGGCTGGTGGCCCTGGGGTGCCCATTCTCTCTCTCTCTCTCTCTCCATCTTTCTCTGTCAAATAAATAAATAAATAAAAGTAAATAAAGAAGGACATCTTCCTTCTTTGAATAACTAAGCATCCAATCCTCCCAAGCCTACTTGCCTCAGGCCTTGAAGAGCAATATGTGGGTTGAGTGCTAACTGAGGGAGACAGAGATCCTTCTGCAAACGTATCTACAAAGATCTTCAACCGTCTCACTTATAAAGCAAGGGTAGATACTAGAAACATAACTCAATTATTATGACTCTTGCCAATCCGTAGATAAGATGAACGTAAGTCCTCTGCTTTTACAATAGTTGTCTATAACTTGGCCAGTTCTCAGTGTTGGTTTATTGTTATTAGCAGTATTAGCAATGATATGCCTGTAGTTGCATAACTTCTCTCTTTGCCAGACTCCTCCTATTCATTTCTGTAACTGGAGATGCTATTGAATCCATCACTGGGAAGTGAAGGGTTTGCACAAAGGCTGCCAACATTCTGATCTCTTTGTCATCATCTTTATGAAGTGAGATTCTCAAATTTGGGATTCTTCAAACAAATAGTAATTGAGCACCTGCTGCATGCCAGGTCTTGTTCTAGAATCTTGGAATCCCGCAGCAAATATAAATAAGGTTCTGCATATGAGAGAAAATGAGGTATTTGTCTCTCCGGCACTGCTTTGTTTTGCGAAATATAATGTTTATATTCACCCCAAAATGTTTTACACTATGCCAAATATATCACTTTATTTTATTAAGGAACTAGGTACATGTTATATAAATAATATATGAAATATACTAAGGACTCATTTTTTTTTCCTCCTGAGGTAGGGTTTCACTCTAGCTCAGGCTCATCTGGACTATATGGTCTCAGGGTGGCCTCCAACTCATGGAGATCTTCCTACCTCTGCCTCCCAAGTGCTGGGATTAAAAGCATGCACCACCACAACCAGCTGAAGATTCATCTGTTTTGACCATCAGCTATTTGAGAAATTGACATTTCTATAGAGTCTCGAATGCTTGCCTTTCTTACGTAGCCAATCAATGAACCTTTCTTGCCCACCTACTAGAATCTGCGGTTGTAGCAATATGCTGTACCTTTGTTTCAGGAAGAAAACAGGTTTTCTTTACCATTCTGCTAGGCTTTCCAAGATCTGGCTTCACTTTTCCATTCCCTTGGAGAATCACTCAGTCGCGTGGATTCTGTACTCTCACCTGCCCGGTAGCTAAGAAAGGACTTTAAAAAAAAAATTGTTTTTTTAAGAAAGGACTTTTTACTGTACCACAAACCAGGCTTTGACTATTTCATTGTTTCTACATTCATCCTGCGCCCCATTGCCCTGCTATCCTCAGCAGCAACAGCTTAAAGCCAGCAAGCGTACTGCTGAGGGAACCTAGCGTGTCCCTGTTGTAAGTATTCCACTCTCTCCATCTGTCCAGAGACAGAGTCATTTCATCTTAAAAAAAAAAAAAAAACAAAAAACTGGAGGCGGCTCCTCCATCCTAACATATAGGGGATATTTCTACATATTTATGATCTTCACATGAAGAAAGTATATTGGTACTATTGTAAAATAATATAATACTTAGATATTTTCTGTAAAGTATGCTGACAGGGTACCAATACATTCACAAATAAGAATAATTTTTTTCTATGTGAATTTTCACTTCAATCAGTTATTAATAAAAATAGAGTCATGGGGCTGGGGAGATGGCTCAGTGATTAAAAGCGCTTGCTCACAATCCCTAACCGCCTAGGTTCTAGTCTCCACATAAAGCCAAGTGCACAATGTGACACCTGTGTCTGGAGTTTGTTTGGAGTGGAAGAAGGCCCTTGACCGCCCATCTTCTCTCTGTGTGCCTCTCAAATAAATAAAACATGTTTCTTTTAAAAACGTGGCCACTAGCCAGATTTTACACATCCTTGCTGTATCACTTTATTCTGGTTATTTTATAGGCCATGATAGATTTTGGTAAGCCTGAATACTATAGTGCATTTAAGAATATCTCTGGGCCTTCAATTTTTCTTTTCAAAACTAATTTTTGCTTAAACAAATTGAACTTATTTTAGTTAACTAAAGAAAGAAGAATTGGGGGCTGGAGAGATGGCTCAGTGGATAAGGTGCTTGCTTGCCTGCAAAGCCTTGATTCCTTAGTATTCACATAAAGCCAGATTCACAAAATGGTGCATGAATCTGGAGTTCATTTGCAGTGGTTAGAGGCCCTAGCATGCCCATTCCCTCCCCTCTCCCTGCCTCGCTTTTCTCTGTGCTTGCAAATAAATAAATAAAATTTTAAGAAAGAAAGAAGAATTGGCATACATTAATGAGTTTTAAAGCATTTAAAAATCAATTCTGTTTCATAGAAAATTTGAAAAATCATAATAGTGCTATTTATAGCTGACAGGAGTACAGACAGGGCCAAGTTTTTCTTTGCTTGGAAGGTTGAGGTATACCTATGATAAGTAGATAAATGTTGAATGTATTGGGGTGTCCTAAAAAATCAGATAATGCTATTTTCAGTTCTGAAAGTTAGATATTCATGGAACATAGTGGTCCATCACCACTAGTGTGCATGCTTAGCACAGATACTCAGTAGTGAACATGCAAACCACAATGATAATCTAATGCTTTATAAATTATCTCCTGCGAGAAACCGCAAGCCTGGGGCAGTAATGTAATAAAACTGGATGTGGGGACAGAATGAATGCACTTAGAGAAAGGGTCTAATTTCAAATACAAATGTTCACAGACTCACTATGGATTTAGGCATATCATTTAACTTTTTAGAGCTGAGGTCTTTCTGGAGTGCTCTCTTGTTTTCCTGGGTTCAAGTGTGAAAGTGGCCTTTGGTTAGGTAATCCTGTCTATTTCTAGTTGGGAAAAGTTCTAAGTGATCTGACACCTTAAACCTACCCAAGCAACTAACAATAGGCAATGTTTTATTTTTACTCCTTGTCTCCTTCCTCAACAAAATACATTCTTAAATGAAACTACTTTGAAAGTTGTAAAAGGAGGGATGGCTTAGCGGTTAAGGCATTTGTTTGCAAAGCCAAAGGACCCCAGTTTGATTCCCCAGGACCCATGTAAGCCAGATGCAGTGGCTGGAGGCCCTGGCACGCCTATTCTCAATCTCTCTCTCTCTCTCTCTCTCTCTCTCTCTCTCTCTCTCTCTCTCTCCCCCTCTTTCTCTCTCCCTCTCAAGCAAATAAATAAACAAAAAATTTTTAAAAAGTAAAAGGAATTTTACCAGAAAATAACTTGTGGTTAAAGCCATATTAGTAGAACCAATTACAAATACTTTTGTAATTATGTAAAAAAACACTCATACCTGATCCAGCATGGCCTTGCTTAAAGCCCAATTTTTTACCCTCTTTTCCTCTCCTGTCTTCATTCTCTATTCTTTCTCCCTTTACTTTAACCCATTTCTTTTCCTTCTATTTTTCCCTTTTTCTAAAAAAAAATCATTTAGAATATAAATTGTTTTTTTCTTTCTAACCAGCCTCTAGTATTTCTAAAATCTAAAATACCTCTAATGCTACCAGGAGGCCAAGCAGGTCCTTGGGGTCAAGCTAAATGTCTGTGAAGCCCCTTGAATGCCTTCACCAGTGCGAGGACCTAGTGCTTGTGTCCTTGACTTCACTCCCCTGTTCTGACTCTGGTCTTCCTTAGTCTTCTCTCACCTGCCCTTCTTTTCCTCCCTTGCATCGTTCGTATGCCTGGATTGTTGAGATGAGTCTTAAATCTTTAGAAACAAGTGTCTAGTCAGAACTTTTCACATCATTGTAATGCAAGTACTGCGTACAGAAACTGAAATCTAGTCTTTGGAAGAGTCAAGTTGGCAGCTCTTGGGGGGAAGGGGACAGAACTGAGAGAAACTCTTCTTCTACGCCGGTGGTGTTTTTCATTACAGAGCCTCAGCTTTCTTATTTTGTGGTTTCCAACTTTTTAAGAGTTTTAGCTAAGTGTTCTTAAAAGGAAAACAGGGCTCTAAAATGGCAGCTTTCTTGAGTCCCTAGAGGGTCTTTTTTTTTGCACACTGGCCTACTCCGAAATATTAGTTTATTACCTTTCACAAGGAGCAGTATTTATATGAAAGGACCACTTGGCATCTTTGCCCACATGCAGATGTCCTATCCTATAAGACAATGTCTCATTCAGAAAACTCCCGATAGATGAGTAAAATGAGTAACATCTTGGCTCGGCTCCATGCTCCACTCACAACTGGTGATTTTACAGGGTTATGATTCCTTCTCTGAGGAGAGAGCTCCTGACAGGGACAGCTGCTCCCATGGCCCAGATCGTGCTGTGTGTCCCAGTAGGAGTCATGAAGAGCAGCAGGATGGCATTTAGGTGGCAGTGCCTCCATGAGACAAGCAGTTGCAGCATGGCCCTGGGAGGTAGGGGACACGGTGGCCCCTCCACGATGCACAATGCTTTCTCCCTCCTGGTCTGCAGCTTCGTATGCACGCTCAACTAGGAGAGACGAAAACCTTGTCTTGAATTTCGTCGAGAAATTTGTCAGTGCCTCTTGAAGTCTCACGTGGATCTTGTTTTAAAAAGGGTCCTTTAAACTCGGCCGATGGACCTGAGCAATGACAGCTTGGTGCGCTTGTCCAGAGAATGTCAGACAGGGCTACATCATGATTAGCAGGATCTGGGTCACTGGGGCAGAGCTGGGTTGACAGGTGGAATGCTTACTGCGTGGCTGACTTCCTAAAGTGGAGCAGAGGCAAGGTCAAGGCCAAGGCCACATCCGGACCAACGTAGCACACGGTATATGACAAACACTCTTCTCTTAATGGCCTTTTGAAGGAGAGGTGTGGTTCTGCTCATCGCTGTTAGCTCTCAGTGCCTGTGAAAGTGCTTGGACATTCCAGACAGGAACCAACACGATGAGCAGCATCTATCCTGGGGGAATAGTGGAGTGATACGGAATTTGGTGGACCTGCCTGTGCTGTTCTTTCCTGCCTCTTCTGACTTACATTTCCAAGTGGAGAGACAAATAAGTAATTTGTGACACACAGAGGCTGCAAATGTTATCATCAAAAGAGACACATTTTGTATTCTAGTCTCATCTATTCAGTGCTAGAGTGGCTTCATTGGTGGTAACAGAAAACTAATTTTAGGTTTAAATGACTTGTAGAGTATGCAATTGTGACCTGGTGAGTATTGACCATTTTCTGGAAAAATCAAAACAGTATTTCTTACCTTTTAGAAGTTGAGAATAATGACTACTTTCTGTATCCAAAACCTGAGGTACTGCCATGCTTATTATTGATGGTGGACCACACATATGACAAATTGGACATCATTCTGCATTTCTCAACGCCCTGGAATTCATTTGTGTTTTGCATAAAACCCTCTTGGAATGTATTGTTGAAACATTTTTACCATGTTCTTTTCCTTGAGTATATTGATTTCCTGATCATGCCCGAAAATTAGATGAATAGACTCTTGCATAATGTTTCTTAAATTATTAAGTTTTAGAGTCCTCAGAAACCTTGAACACCCAGTATTTTTCAGAGTTCCTTGTTGAAAACCAAGGGGAAGTGATTTGAATGGCGTAGGCACAGAGCTGGTTAAGTTTGGCAGTAGAGCAACACTGACTTGGGATGGAAAATACATGTAAAATTGTACCTTTTTTTTTTTTTTTTTTTTGTCTGTGACTGTCTCTCTGTAGCCCATGTTGACCTGACACTCACTGTGTATGTAGGCCAGGCTGGCTTTGAACTTGCAGCACCCCTCTTGCCTCAGTTGTCTGACTGGCTAGAAACTACAGGGGAGTGGCACTGCCCTCTGTGAACGCCAGTGATTCTTGAGGTGCAGAAAGACATTAACAGCTGGGGGAGGGGTAGTCCATGCCTGTGATCCCTGTACTGTGGCAAGAGGATCTCAAGTTCAAGGCCAGCCTGGGCTACATAGTATCACCCTATCTTAAAAGGCCAGGTGTGGTGGCGCACGCCTTTAATCCCAGCCCTGGGGAGGCAGAGGTAGGAGGATGGCTGTGAGTTCGAGGCCACCCTGAGACTACATAGTGAATTCCAGGTCAGCCTGGGCTAGAGTGAGACCCTACCTCGAAAAACAAACAAACAAACAAAAACAAAACAAAACAAAAGAAAAGAAAACAAAACAAAAAAAGAGGAAGGGTAGCTAAAGATATTATCTCAGAGGCTTGCTTTGAACTTCCCTCCAAGTAAGTGAAATCACTTAACAGTCCACTCCACGCTGTGATTTGAAGAGCAAGACATCACCTGAGCTTTCTTATTCTTTCTTTCTTCCCTTTTTTTTGTTTTTTGTTTTTGTCCCTTCCCCTCCTCCCCTCCCCACCACCAAGGTTGAAAAGAACGATGAGGACCAAAAGATCGAACAAGACGGTGTCAAACCGGAAGACAAGGCTCACAAGGCTGCGACCAAAATCCAGGCTAGCTTCCGCGGACACATAACGAGGAAAAAGCTCAAAGGCGAGAAGAAGGGCGACGCGCCCGCCGCCGAGGCCGAGGCCGACGACAAGGACGGAGGGCCCGTGGCCGACGCGCTGGACAAGAAGAAGAAGAAGGATGGAGAGGGCCCCGCGGCGGCCGAGGATGCTGGCACGGCCGGGGCCGATGCCGCCCCGGAGGAGAAGGGCGGCGAGGGCACCCCGGACGCTGCCCCGGGCCAGGAGGCCCCCGCGCCCTGCGACGAGAAGAGCGGCGGCTCTGCTGACCCAGAAAGTGCCACGAAAGCGCCCACCACCGACAACTCGCCGTCCTCCAAGGCCGCCGAAGATGCGCCCGCCAAGGAGGAGCCTCAACCAGCCGACGTGCCTGCTGCCACCAGCCCTGCCGCAGAGGACGCTGCCACCCAGGCGGCCCAGCCTCCCACGGAGACCCCTGCTGCTGCCGACAGCAGCCAAGCCGAAGAGAAGACAGGTGAGCCACCACCCAGGGCACGGGGGAGCCGTGGGCACAGTGGGCACTGCCAGCCACCCTGGGGGTAGGGGGAGAGTGGAGCCATCAAGAGAGCCCAAGAGGGTGGTCTAGACAATGTCTTCTGGAAACTCAGGTCTCCCCCCCCCAAAAAAAATATCTCCAAGCCCAAGAGAAAACTCAGATCTGCCCATAGCAGTCAGTTCTGGAGAGCACTGACAATTTATTATCTTAATTGAATTGATGGAGACAGTCAAGCTAAAAAGAGAATATTCTCTGTGTCGGTAAGACTCAGTAGTTATGGGAGACTATGTTTATTTCACGGGTGGGAATTAGCTAATATGATTATTTGGCTTTAGGGGAGAGCCTGGCATAAATCTAGCCAACTGTTTATTGAGCTCCATTATCAAAGTGTGTGAATGGCCAAGTTGTGGGGGCGGGGGTAGTGTAATCTCAGATTTCCTTCGCCTATCTCACAATACCGTTTCTGGGCATTCCACCCACCAGCGATTGGTGAGTAGTGTTGTGTTTGTGGCTTGTGTTTGTGTGTGTGCGCGCTCGGGAGGATGTTAATTGTGACACTAATTGGGGGTCAATCATATAATTAGGAAAATAAGTCTGTTCATATTGCCAGAAACAAAAGAAAATCTCCAAATACAGAAATTATCGTTTTCTTATTGAGGGCAGACTCTCATATGCATAAATAATTGAGAGTTGACTATGAATATGAGAGGTACTGGATTCCCTTCAGCTTGGAGCTTTCACTTGGAAGTTGGAGTTTTTTTTCTTTTTGTATTTTTTTACTACCATTGCCCAAAGAGCCTACGCTGAATTGGAAAAAGCGTATCCCCAGAGCAAGATAAATTCAATAGACTCTCACCACTGGAATCCAGATCTGTCCCTCACCCCTACACATCCACAGGGGTCACGCAGACCTACGGACTCCATGGTCTTTCTGCGCCTGGGTGTGGTATGAGTACATTTTGTGTCGCTGTGTCAAGTACCAGAGAAGAGCAATGAAGGGGCATTTTAATACATGTCAGGCTTGTTCATTGTTACTGCCTGAGGTAAGGTAGATAACCATGGCAACAGGAGTGTATGGTAGAGCGAAATAAGGGCTCAGTTATCCCCCTCTAAGGTACACATACATTTTCTTCAACTAGACCCCACCTTCCACAGCTCAACCACATTCCAAAGTCTATTCATATGTTGAGCTCACTAGTGGATTAAGCCAGTGAATCACGGATTCAGACAGCACACTCATGGTCCAGTCCTCTACGGAACCCGCCTCACAGACACACACAGGAAGTGCTTTACTGACCTCCTTGGCAGCTCTCAGCTGAGTCAAGACGGCAGTCTAAATTGGCCTTCACAATTCCAAAGACCCTTAGAGATAAAGTTGCTTCTGGGGCCAAGTTAACAGGTGGAGTTTTGCCCTGTAGAACTTTGAAGACTTAACCCACAGACTAAGGGTCCAAATAGAGACTGGACTGCAAAACGTCTTTAGGAAACACTATCAGAATGATTCAGGAAGTGCTTTTTTTTTTTTTTAAATGTTTTTATCATTTATTTGACAGAGAAAGGGGGGGGAGAGAGAGAGAGAGAATGAGCACTCCAGGGCATACAGCCGCTACAAATGAACTCCAGACGCATGCGCCACCTGGTGCATCTGGCTAACTAACGTGGGTCCTGGAGAATGGAACCTGGGTCCTTTGGCTTTGTGGGCAAATACCTTAACCATGGAGCCATCCCTGTAGCCCCAAGGATATGTTTTGACATCTGGCCATCAGACTGAGAAAGCAATTGTTAGATATTTGCCTATGTATTCCATACGATAAGACAGCAAGTGATTACATTTTTACAGGTCTTTTTTTTTCTTAACCCCCAAGTTTTGAGAGCCGAGAGTCAGAATCTAGATTATAACAACTATTACTTTTATCAGCATACTCTCCTGCTCTAGTTCCAAATAAATCACATGCTTCTTTCTACCTGTCAATGACTCACTTTCAATCCTTGTTAAAAGTAAATGCCTACACTAGGGTCCCACATTGAGGTTAAGAAGATGAGATTTGTTTTGTTTATTTTTACTTATTTATTTGAGAGTGACAGACAGACAGAGAGAGAAAGAGGCAGATAGATAGAGCGAGAATGGGCATGCCAGGGCCTCCAGCCACTGCAAACGAAGTCCCGATGTGTGTGCCACCTTGTACATCTGGCTTATGTGGGTTCTAGGGAATCGCGCCTCAAACTGGGGTCCTTAAGCTTCACAGGCAAGTGCCTAACCACTAAGCCATCTCTCCATCCCAAGAAGATGAGATTTTTTTTGTTCCCAGTAAGAATAAGGTATGTGAATGGGGTGTTGGTTTGAAGTTGCTCTGCAAAGCAAATTGTATTAATTTCTTTTCTTTAAGCTTAATGTTTAAGCCTCATATGATTTCTGGAAATGACTTTATGGATTTCTGTTGCAATATTCTATCCATTTTGGAAACTAACAATTAAGTACATAACATTTGAGATTGCTCAGACTATAGTTTTTAATGTTCTGAGTATATACATAAAGATATGATGCAATTTTAGGTATATACCTGTGATTAGGAGTAATATAAAGAAGGATTGGTTCAATCAACTAAATACCTAGTAGATTTTTTTAAGGAATTTCCATTTTGTTGGTTTTTAAGTTACAATCATTCTAAGTGACTGATTAAAACATCACATAAATGCTTAATAAATGTCAAATGGTGAAACAAAATGGGCTAGATTTAATTTATAGCTGATAGTTTTTCCACCCACCCATATAGTGCTCTTATAGTTTTGGTAATTCTAATCTTTTGTATGACTGAAAATGTGTCTGGTCGCTAAAAGTAAACAGAAATCATAAACTATCACAAATTTTGCAAATTCCAGGTGAAAAATATTTCAACTAATGAGATTGTATAGTATGCATTAAAAGGTGATTGGAGGGCTGGAGAGATGGCTTAGCGGTTGAGGCACTTGCCTGCAAAGCCTAAGGACCCATGTTCGACTCTCCAGGTCCCACACAAGTCAGACACACAAAGTTTCTCAAGTGTGCAGGGTCACGCAAGGTGGCACACACATCTGGAGTTTGCAGTGGCTGGAGTCCCTGGCATGCCAATTCTCTCTTTTTTTTTTTTCCTCTCACACTCTCATAAAAAAAGAAAAAAAAAAGGTGATTGGAATTGTGTGTAAAGTTCAGTGTGAAGGTGGAAAGAAATCACCTGGAGCAGGTGGGGTTTTTTCCTGTTGGTTTTTCAGCTTTGGGGTGACACCCAGCTTCTGAAGTGCTATCTGTAGTTTCTTCCTGCACTGAGTTATCTATAAGCTTTACCTACTGAGTGTGACCGGCACAAATTATTCAGCTGTGGTGAATCTCATAGAATCACAGAAGCTAACGCTGACAAGGAAATGAGCTATCACGTCATACTGGACCCAAATCCCCAGAGGCCCTGTCTGGCATTTCTTCCGTCTCCTACTGAGTTTTATTCCATCATCTTCCAGGGTCCCATTAAAATAAAACATTTTCAATTGGGCTGAACTGCTTTGAAATGGATAGCTACCATGGGTCAATTTAAGATTCCACGAGTGCCTGGAGGGGCATAGAAAGGCAAGCTAAGTAGACGCAGTGGGGGTGCAGGCAAGTCAAAGGAGAGAATCTAAGGAAATCTGTCAGTGAGAAGACCAAAAATTTAATCTTATCATTGTTTTACTACATGTGAAAATTGTTTGTGAATTATAAATAACTTATTCATTTATGCCTGTTACTATTTATAGTAATTTACATTAGGACCTTTGATGTTAAAACATACTCCAATTGGGGGCTGGAGAGATGGCTTAGCAGTTAAGACGGTTGCCTGCAAAGCCAAAGGATCCCAGTTCAACTCTCCAGTCCCCATGTAAGCCAAATGCACAAGGTGGTACATGCATCTGGAGTTCGTTTGCAGTGGCTTGAGGCCCTGGTGTATCCATTCTCTCTCTCACCTTTTCTCTCTCAATTAAATAAAGACATAAAATATATTTTTTAAAACCCTCCAATTACATATCCCTGTCTTTTCCACCTCTATATGCCTCTGATCAAAAGATTACAGTGAAGTTCTAATGATCCCTTTCTGTTTTGAAACAATATTTTACTTATTTGAGAGAGAGAGAGAGAGAGACAGAGAGAGAAAGAGGCAGAGAGAAAGTGAGAACCAGGGCCTCTAACTACTGCAAACAAACTCCATACACATGTGCCAACTTGTGCATCTGGCTTTACGTGGGTATTGGGGAATTGAGCTTGGGTTCTTAGTCTTTGCAGGCAAGCTCCTTTACTGCTGAGATATCTCTCCAGCCCTGATGATTCCTTTCTAAAATGAGGTGCCTTGAAGCTCCTACGGGGACACCACCTTCTTTGCACCTTCAAGGCTCCTTTAGTGGTTATGCCTTTGGAGTGTCCTGCTGAGCAGGCGGCATGCTCACTGCTCCCATGGAAGGAGCTCTCAGCCCATCTCCTGCCCGCACTGTAGCACATGGACTTTCCCAACAGAGGACTCCAAAAGTTTGGTTGCAGCTTTATCCAGTGATGCAATATCATCAAGGTAACCCATCTAGGTGACTGGGTGGATTACACGAGGTGCTTGGCAGGTGCTAGGAGAAAATGTAACTCTAAATTATCTTATGTGTTTTCATTGTTAATTTGGCTACATTTTACTTTCTTTTTCTTTAATTTTTTAATGTATTTTTATTTGAGACAGAGAGAGAGAGAGAGAGAGAGAGAGAGAGAATGAATGGGTGTACCAGGGCCTCCAGCCACTGCAAATGAACTCCAGATGCATCTGCCACCTTGTGCATCTGGAATAAGTGGGTCCTGGGGAATCGAACCTGGGTCCTTAGGCTTTGCAGGCAAATGCCTTACCTGCTAAGACATCTCTCCAGCCCCTGTATTTTACTTTCACTGTCTCATTACACCTTTCAAAGTGAGGTCATCCATAATGATTAAGGAATGATCATTATCATTATCTCATTGAAAGAGAAATTAATTCACCATCTTGTTACCTTTTTCCTTCTCTTTTATGTTTCCTTTCTCTCTCTTCCTTTATCCCTTCCATTCTTAATTCTTTTATTCCCTCCTATTGAGAGTGGCTGTTTTGCTCTGGTGGGTTTGGGGTCACCAAGATGAATAAGATATGCTCCTTTGATATTGTGGAGTTCTTATTTGTTAGAGTGTGATTCAGTTCAAAGAGTAACATTTAAAATGATCACACTAATGGTCACAATTAAATTCACCAAACAGATATGAATATATCTATATGTTAGTGTGCTTTAGGAAAAAATATGAATGAGACAGTAGCTCAGTGGCCAAAATGCAGTTTTATCTGTGCCATATATATATATATATATATATATATATATATATATATATATACATACATACATATAGATAGATATGATATATATTGCTTTTAATGATGTGCATCTTGCAGGCCAAAGTATTACCAAAAAGAATAGATGTGAAATGTATAGTCACCAAAGGAATTTTATGTAAGAAAATGCAATACCCAGCCCATATTTCTGGATTCAGAGAGGTTCTTTATGCTTCCCAAGCCCTATCTTCCTGAGTCCCATCCACTCCTTGGCTCTCCCTAAGCCAGAGAACGTCCTCTCTTTAGCTGTGTCAGACAGGAGATTTCCTGGGGGTGTTTGCGCGGCATGGCGGGGCGCCCTGTAAGCAGTTCAGATTGGAAATGTGGCTTCAGCCTCTTCCCAAATTGATACACAACTCATCAAGAGTGAAATTTTGAGTTGTGAAAGTCCATAAATGCTGTGTATAAAACATGGGCACCCTGTCAGCAACTCAGTGGTGGGCTGCCTAAATACCGTTGGTTATTGAGCTTTTATGGGCCACTTTCGTATTGCTAGAGCAATCATTTTTATTGGCTTTACTTGACAACAATCCACTGGCATTTGGTAATTTTTTTCCCTTTCCATTTTTACATTCTGAAGGCAAACTACAAGGCTTTTCTCCCACAGACAGCCTCTGACGAAACGGTGGTCTAATTGGTAGATCGCTAAGCCCTCCTGATCTTAACTAGTCCCTTTGGTTTTTGTGTTTATTTACTTTTCTTTTCAGGTGGTGTATTTGATTTTAATTCCTTGATTCCCTCCCCCCCCCCACACACACACCTTTATCTTATCAGTTGTGACCATCTCTGATTGACTTTGGGAATCACCAGCTTGGACATTTCTGCTCTCTGTCCTAGTGCTCTGTATGCAGGGAAAAGAAGGCTGGAGTAAACAGACCAGAGCTCTAGTCTTCGTAGTTCTTCCAAGCAGCCCTGGCAGACAAGGTTTTGCTTCTGAAGTCTCCGACACCGCCTCCCTTCCTCCAGGGAACCCTATGGACTTTCCCCAGGAGAAGACTCCTAGCATTCTACCCCAGCTTTGTTCAGTGACTGTCCTTAGGGTACCGGATCCTTCGGAAGGGTGAAGACACAAAAGTCCAACAACAGGTGGCACTTTGGTGGCATTGATCAGGTGCTAGGCCCGATGCCAATGACATTACCCCACTGAATCCTCATGACCACTCTGAGGTTTAGGCAGTGCCACTTTTCCTTGCCCCTTCGCAGATTAGGAACCTGAGGTTCAGGGATTAAGTGAGCTGCTTAAATATTGCCAACAGCTAACAAATGTCAAACCAGATTCCCAACCGTGATAGAGTCTGATGGCAGAGGTGTCGTGCTGAACCCTGACACTCAGGCAAGTACTGTTCTGGAAGAAACAGAAGAGCAGTGCCTAAAGGATCTAAACACCATGTTTAATTTAAGAATACATCCCTTATTTTCATTACTGGTGCTCTGGGCTGGGAGTTATTAGTGATACGACTTACGGTGGGGTGGGGCTTCCAGTTGCTAACATAACCCTCACAGCTCCAGCACCCTAGAGTTATGAGGAATATTAAGCAATTCTCACCTCAGAAGTGTTTCCAGTGTCCCTTTGTTAGAAAGCTAGAAACTGATTTAGTCTTCATAAGAGCACTATTGCTATCAAATACACCAGGAGGAGCTGAAAACTACAAACCGAAAGTCTTAGATCTCAGTTGGGTAGAAGTCACTTTCTACATTGTAAGCTATCTCCAACCTAAAGTTGTCTTATCCGCATTTGGTATCTTTTTATGTTCTTGTTTAGATTGCCCTTCTCTCCCCTAACAAGTATGTTTCCAGAGGATATGCTACCTTTACAACGCTGGTAACTAAAATACCAAACCTATGGAAAAGATAATTACATTGAGGTGAAAGATAATGTGAGGAAATAAGGCTCAGACTCAAGAAACACGCTGTTGAGGCCTTGTCCATTCTTTCATTAGTCCTGTTAAATGAATGCTATCGTCTAATACAAGAAGCTAGTAACCAGGACAAAATTGTTTGGATATTAATAGACATTCATAAAGTACTTTTTTTTTATACACGTGTACCTACAAACTCAATCCCAGAAGTATTAGAAAGAAGACGAGGAGTAAATGAGAAAAGCAAACACTGCACAGTGAGCCGATATGGCTAACCCATTTGAGGGAGAGAGTAGAATGCTCAGTGTATGAACAGAAAGCACTAAGCAGCCATTACTCACTCATTTGTTCTCAGAATCACAGCTCTACTAGGTACTGAATAGTTCCCAGAACCAGGAGTGCATGGAAGGGAAGAAGGGATCAAAAAAGCTACTTGAAGCCCCAAGAACAGCACTCTTGAAGATTAAATGGTTTCAAGCATAAGTAAATAAGTGGGGAAGGCTGGAAAGGACATGAAATTTTTGCTATACTACTTTATCATCTTTAACTGTGCTATGGAAAGACATTGACTAAATCAGACAACAAGACCTTATTCTAACTCATCGAATCAAAAAGCTTTGAACTTTTATTGTACTTAAAAAGCTTCAACCAGATATTGATTTTGCAGAAATAAATCCTGGCCCTCTAAGCAGATACTTATTTTGGGATTTCTTTAAACGAGCATTCATGAATTGTTTTCATAAGGATGATGAATAGTATCATATCCTTAATAGAGCCAATGTCTTAAAGATATATATATTAAGCCCCCTGTGTATTTTTAGTGTTATAGATTTCACATGACCTAAACTTAAGAGACTAGGTTCTTTTCTTTGGTGATAATAATCATAAATTATTTACTTTTTTTCTGTGATGGAAAACCGAAGTGGTGGAGAAAGAAGTTTGAGATGTTTGGTTTAGATTTATGTGGATTCTAGAAGTTTTTCAATGAGTAGCCAGCAGGGCTGGTCTTCATAGGTAAATGGGAGCGCATTTAACCAGTAGCTGGGAACTGAGAGGGAAAAAGTGAATTTTTTTTTAAACAGGGACTTATTTAGAATTTGAAGAAGCTGAGGTTCTTGATCAAGTTTTGCTGATGACATCAAACCAGCCTTTCTATACTTTTGTTTTAGTTTTTTATATCTATAAAGAAGGTCTGATGATATCTTCTTTGATTACCAAGTACAAAAAAAAAAAATACTAGAAGACAATGCAGTAGACCAAAGAGACATCTTTGAAGTGTGAGGCAAATGACTTTTTACACAAACATGTACACTTTCCTGTAATTCCTTCTCTCCTTATCAACCTGATAGTGGGTATGGGGGAGAAGCAGATAATAGAGAAGTTTGAATAGAAGAAAAAAAAAATCTATGAGAAGCCAGTTATAAGAAACTTTATGACTATACTGGAAGCCAAACAGACAAAAATGGAGTTGTCTAATTCCACATTACATTTGAGATTTTAAATAGAATTGATAATCATGTTTTTTTAAATTTTTTGTTTATTTTTATTTACTTATTTGAGAGCGACAGTCAGAGAGAAAGAGGGGGAGAGAGAGAGAGAATGGGTGCGCCAGGGCCTCCAGCCACTGCAAACGAACTCCAGATGCATGGGCCCCCTTGTACATCTAGCTTATGTGGATACTGGGGAATTGAGCCTCGAACCAGGGTCCTTACCTTCACAGGCAAGTGCTTAACCACTAAGCTATCTCTCCAGCGCCCCCCTTTTTAATATCAATGAATTCCTGCATCACAGCTCTTCCTAACATTACTGGAAGCCTATAACTATGTGGGACATGCATGACTTTTTCTGTCAACCATTTCCCTTTCCTACTGGTTTTAATTCATTAGTAATTTACCTTTATTATCCACCTTACTTCATTGTAATGATTGGTTTAGACTGTCACCTTGATTGGTTGTATAATTACTAGGAGATTAGGGTGTCACTGGGTTGGGTGTATCTATGAGGGAGGGTCTGTAAAGGAGGATCCACCCCAAATGTGGGCAGTGCCATCCCATGGACCGGGGCCCTGGAAGGAAGAAAGGGGCAAAACAGAAAGAAGCCTCTGTTTCTTGGCCACCTTGAAAAAATCCCTCCTCCTCCCCGGGCTTCCACCTTTATGATGTGCACAACTGTCTGTGGCCACAATGACCATGGAGCGAACCTATGAAACCACAAGCTGAAGCCAGTCAACCCTGAAGTTGTTTCCATGGAGTATTTTGCTCACAGTGAAGATCAAAGTAGTGAAGAGTAGTGAGTCCAATGGTAATCATTGCAATAGCTTGAAGAGTTCATGACACCTTGTATTGTGTAGAGCAAAGGACACATTGAACAGACATCTACTGGGCTTTTGACAATGTTGTCAGCAGACTGGTGTTAAAATACAAACAATGGGAAGGTATAATGTAACTTTCCTTTTTAAAAATTATTTATTTTTTATTTATAAGAAAGAGAGAGGGCTGGAGAGATGGCTTAGCAGTTAAGCACTTGCCTGTGAAGCCTAAGGACCCCGGTTTGAGGCTCGATTCCCCAGGACCCACGTTAGCCAGATGCACAAGGGGGCGCATGCGTCTGGAGTTCCATTTGCAGTGGCTGGAGGCCCTGGCGCACCCATTCTCTCTCTCTCCCTTTCTCTGTCTGACACTCTCAAATAAATAAATAATAATAAATTTAAAAAAAAAGAAAGAGAGAGAGAAAGTATGGGTTGTCAGTGATTCTTGCCACCATAAACAAATTCCAGATGAATTGTGCACCTTGGTGCATCTGGCTTTTATGTGAAGACTAGGGAATGGAGCCCAGGACATCAGGTTTTGCAAGCCAACACCTTTAACCTCTGAGCCATCTCCCCAGCCCAATTGTGTTGTAATTTTTTAAAAAATATATATATTGATAGTACTGGACCATTTGAGTGTGATGAACCTGGCTATCAACCCTAAGTGTTTGGAATTGGACTAGACCAATCATCTGGAGAAAAGATGATGGCAATAGTATGTATGTTGAATATGAATATTAAAATTCTCTTACTTTTCTTTAATCTTCAAATAACAACTTCAGGGCTTATGGAAGAGAAATTCTTTTTACTCTGGCCATCTCACATGATTCTGTTAGGAGAAAAACTTCATTTCTTAAGATATGTTCAAGGAGGAAAAGAAGTACACAAGAAAAGCTATTTGCCTTTCCTATGAGTCATGCTCTATATAAGGGCTCGTGCCAGGTGGCGTACACACAGGGAAATCATTTCTAAAGGTTAGCTTTTCTTACCCCACCTCTGAGTAAAAGTTTGTAGAATCTTTTAGACTTAAGAATAGAAACCAGAAAGTGTTCTCTTAAAATGGGACCTTCTTGCTGGCACATGGGGAAGATGTGTGCTCCAGAGAGGGTGGAGATAAATGATAGTCCTCCAGAATGTTCTTTTTACCCTAGGGGAAAATGTGAAGAATGTAACTTAAATAAACTTATGCTCTATGCCCATGCCTATGATATACCCTTTTCCCAATTCATAGGCACGCACGCACACACACACACACACACACACACACTAGATATGCCTAAGAATTTAGGCAATCAGAAAACCTTGAAAAACAATGAACTACATATTTTGTTTACATTTTATCTAATAAGGACTGACAACAGTTCCAAGAACACCCTTCTTTCTCTTTGAGGGTGTATGTGGAGAGTAATAGTAATTTTTTTTTTGGCCAGCTACCTTTACAGTGGGAAGGGAAGTTGGGACTAAGATTATTTATGAAATATGTTGTGTTTAAAATTGAAAATCTGTTTAGGCATATTAGAAGAAGATTGTCCAGAAGGACATCTTTGTGTAAAGGTTCGCCTGGATCTCAAAGGACAATATGTATCTGATGGAAAGGGACATCATTTATATTTTTTAAACAACCCAAGAAGCCCTGCATGTCATTCAAATTATTACAGATATGCAAACATTTAAATTCAAGCTGTCATTCAACAGTAGCTAAGTAGAAGTGGCTCTCAGTGGGAAAACAGCTGCATGGCTCGTGTTGCTGATGCCCAGTCTCCCGCATCTATGAAAGGGTTTGGAGAGAGGAGGCAGTTGCTAAGGATTTAAGGAATGGTGGCATGCAGCTTTAACCCAGCACTCTGGAGGCTGAGGTAGGAGGTGAACTCATTGCTTTGAGTTCGAGGCCAGCCTGGGTCTACACAGTGCATTCCACGTCAGCCTGGGCTAGAGTGAGACCCTACCTTGAAAATAACAAATAAATAAATAAATAAATAAATAAATAAATGATAATTGCACCACACTACGCAGTTGGGGACAGCCTAACCTGGCCCAGGAGACACGATTGTTACCTCAGCTTTTCTAGGTTTTCCTTTCATAAAGCAAACGTGTTGGACAGAGAATCACAAAAATCCATTCCTAGAAGAGCGTGGCAGCGCCATGTTCTGACATGTTCCTACATTTTAAGTACCAAAGGGAGGCGGCTCTTGCTTAGACAAAATACCTGTGGTCCCATCAACCTTTCCGTCAATTTGGAAAGGTGAGCGCAGAAGCTCCCTGGGTGGTAGCCTTGTTCCTCACGGCCATAAGTTTTCTCCGTGGTTGCCATGATTCAAACCATTTAGAGCTTCCAAGACCACGGGGAGCGTTTTGCATTACATTTAGAAGCATATTGAGAGCTGGAGGGAAAGTAGGGCTGCTCCTTTCTCGAGCAGGTGATTAATTTCATCCCATCTCCATGAGTGACCTGTGGGTGACTCTTAACCAGTGTGTGACAGGACACCCAAGGAAGGAAGGGTCTGCCAGGTTCCTTGGCTCTGTTCCCTCCTCTGACACATCTGAGCAATCTCTGCAAGGTGTGGAAGAGTCCACGGAACTGGCTGCTGCCCCACTTTAGGAGGAATTATTCATGCTTCCTCAAACAGCAGGGTTAGGACAGACCAGGAGGCAAGGTTTTTCCCACTCCTGCTGCCTACTCTCTTTTCCGCAGCATTGCAAACGTTATTTGTGCACAGCCTGTGAACCATTCAGGCTGAAGACCATGGGAGAGGGGAAGATCAAGCAGATTCCTCCCCACACATAAACCACAACTTGAAATAACTCTGATACATCTGGCAAAATCATAGTCTCATTTCCTAAAACTCTCTTCTAACTTAGAGGGTAAGAGAGCCCAAAGTTTAGCAGTATGCTTTCACCATTCTCTCCACTGGTATGACTTCATTGTTCTATTATTTTAAAAAATAGTTTTATTATTTATTTGCAAGCAGACAGAAAGAGAGAAGGGGAGAGAGAGAATAGGCCCACCAGGGCCTCTTGCCATGTAAACAAACTCCAGATGCATGTGCCACTCACTTGTGCATCTGGCTTTATTTGAGTACTGGGGAATTGAACTTGGGCTAGAATGTGTTGTAAGCAAATTCTTTTTCCCACTGAGCCCAGTTATATCCTTTTATAAGGAAAAGCATCATGGAAGGTTTCTGTTTCCCTTCCTTCTCTTTTAATATTGATGGTTTAACTATAGCAGATTTATAGGAGAACATTGCTACTTTGAAAGGTTTAAGTTCTTTCACTCTGTTAATTTTTTTTTCCTTTGGTAAAAGGAAAGTATAGGAGGTAAACTATGAAGCAGAACTTTGTGACCTTCTGTAAAGTCATTCTAGGTGAGGTTGACCAGTTGCTCCAAAGTGCATGATGTCCACACATGAATATATGCTACAATGTGTAAAAGAAAAGACAAAGAAAGAAAGAAAAGAAATCCAATCACAACATAAATTATTCACTGGGATCTCATTCATGGTGATTCTTATCCCATATCTACACTGACATAATGGTAAACTGGCTCTCTAAAACACAAACTCAACTCCAAAAGCTGTCCTAATTTGTAGTTTGTCCATTTCAGTGGTATAAATTCCCCCATCCTGGCTGATTTCAGGCTACACTGAAAAGTACCTGAAAGAGTGCTCAACTTTCTCTGAGTGGCAAATGTTAGTGAGCTCCAGTATAGGTTCAAGTAAATATATTTTAACAGTTTAATGTACCTTTTATCATATTATATTAATATTAAAATGGCAATTACCAAGTCACAAATAATGCTTCATCAGGCACTTCTGTTGAGCACTACACCGATATTTAATTGAGTAGATGGTACATTGTTCTCTAAAGGGTTGTCTGGGTCACATCTATAGAATAAACTGAGAGGTTTTTTATTTTTCAGAGATGAATTCAGGCTTCAGATTGACTGCAACCATTGCTGGCTTTCCTCACCTCTAATAGCAAGGAAGAGTCACGCCTTTCCTCATACTAATTTTAGTGCTGGAGAGAACACTGTGAAATAAAATGTACTCACAGAGGACAGGACAAGATTAGTGAGGATTTACTGAAGGCAGACCGTTTTCAAATTGCTAGCCTGGGCACCAAGCAGAGTTCCTGTGGCTGAAGACAGTAGGGGACTTGGAGCTCTCTGGATCCTCTTTGTTGATGCTGTGTCCCTCCACTCTCAGTGACTCATTTCTGAGCTCTGAAGTACATTTTGAAAAAACAAATATGAGAAAATTCTCTGCTGCTCTCTGCTCACATGTGTCCAAAAAAAAAATGGTCATATCAATGGATCCTTCCAGTGAGTATGGATAAGTATAGTTGTGCTGATCCATTATCTCCAGGCTGACAGAAAGTCGATCATATTAACACCCCCCTTTTTTTTTTGAGGTAGGGTCTCACTCTGGCTCAGGCTGACCTGGAATTCACTATGTAGTCTCAGGGTGGCCTTGAACTCTCGGTGATCCTCCTACCTCTGCCTTCCGAGTATTGGGATTAACACCCCATTTTAAAAAGATATTAATTTAGTGAGAGAGAGAAAGAAGGAGAGAGAGAGAGAGAGACAGAGAGACAGAGAGAGAGAGAATGGGAGCACCAGAACCTCCAGCTACTGCAAACAAACTCTAGATGTATGCACCACCTTGCATCTCTGGCTTATGTGAGTCTTGAGGAATCAAACCTGGATCCTTTGGCTTTGCAACCAAGTGCCTTAACCACTAAGCCATCTTTTTGGCCCTTAACATCCTATTGTTTGGTTACAGATTGGATTGTTCTCAGTTACCCCTAAACAATGGATTAGGTAGTAGGATGATGTTCTATTTTAGTTCCAATGGTATTAAAGTCCTGCCAAATTTATTCTCTGTATGATATGTTATAAATAATATGGCAAAGGACAATTTACTTTCTAAAATCTTTTGTCAGAGTTGTAAACCAGCGCATTTTGAATTGCGTTGCTGGAATCCTAGACTTGTGTGGAGTTAACACCTCAGGCTAGTTTTGTAAAGGCAGAGGTCAGAGTCTTCACCATCTTGCGCCCACATTAAATGATTTCTGGATTCCGTTAAAACATTAAAATTTTAACCAGTAGCAACTATGCTTAACTTAAGGCCATTTTCAAAAGACTTTGAATTTTAGAATGATTGAACTCAAACCAAAAATTTAGAACCTTTCTTTTTCTTGTAGTCATCTACTGTTTACTTAGGTTGAATTGTTTTCCAGACAGATTATCTACATGCATTATAGAAATGGCTTAGATTCCAAGAATCTGCTTACACTGAAAATCCCAAGCAACTGAAATTTAGTTGACTCACTCAGGGTTAGTAATCAAAGTTATGTAAAATTACTCTATCCCCAGCTTCTGGGTTTTTAAGAAAAGCAAACAGACTAATGGCGTAATAATATGTTTTAGTTTTATTCTACATTGCAACATAATTGCATACACAAAGCATTCTTTCTTTTTTTAAGGATACTATTTACGGAATTCTGTGTAATTTTAAAATATTCACAAAATTAGAATTTCTAGAAACATAAAGCTCAAAACGTAAATGTCTCAAAACATGTCTCAAAAAAAAAAAATTCATTACCTTTGTCTTCCACCTTTCAGCCGCAGTGGACGGTAGCTGTTTGTCTGTAAATGAATGTCCCCAAGGGAAGTGTTCATGGGTTATGGCAACACTTTCCATTTGACTCCAGGGATTGGTGTCCTAAATGTCACTTCCATGGCTCACATCACAATGTGACACAACCCAGCTTGAGACAAGGAGGAGCCCCTGTAATTATAGGCATAGACTTTGAGGGCAAGCTACTTATAATTTTTAATAGACTACTCTGAAGACCACTCAGCCAACGCTACAAGTCTCTCCCTTGTGCGTATCTATCCCCATGATATGGAAAAAACCTTCTCATGCTTGCTTTGGCAACCTCAGTGAATTCTTTTTTTTATTATTATCTATTTTATGTGATAGAGAAAGAGAGAGAGAGAATGGACACGCCAAGGCCTTCAGCCACTGTAAAAGAACTCCAGATGTGTGCGCCATCTGTGCACCTGGCTTACGTGGGTCCTAGGGAATCGAACCTGGGTCCTTTGGCTTAACAGTCAAATGCCTTAACTGCTAAGCTATCTCTCCAGCCCCTCAGGGAATTCTTAATTGTTACCTTTTACCCCTGTGATCTGACTTCTCTATGTCTCTCTGCTTCTATGTCCCTCTACCTACTTTCTTCCCTCTTTTCTAGCCATAATATTTTAAACTCCTTCCTTTTTGCTCTGTGTGTGTGTGTGCTGTATGAATCTGTGTGCACAGATGTGTGTGCTCTGAGGACACGCATGAGCAGGATTCCGGGTGTCCTCCTATATCACTCTTAGGCCTCGTTTCCCAGTGACAGGGCTCTTCCTGAACATGGAGCGCACTTTTGTTTTGGTATCGGGTGACCGTGGCATCAATCCCAGTGATCCTCCTGTCACCCCAGCCCTTCAGCACCGGGGTTGTAGGCATAGATGGCCATGGCCAGCTTCTCACATGGGTGCTAAGGGTCAAGTTCAGGTCTGCATGCTTGTGCACCAGACGCATGTACCCACTGAGCCATTTCCCCAGCCCCACGGGGCTTTCTTGATATCTCTGCTGAATTAAGCTCATTTCTATTCTAGGATCTTTACACTTCCTTCTCTCTTGGCCTGGTTGCCTTTGGACACTTAGGTGTCTACTTGAATGTCACTTGCTCTGAGAAGACTTCCCTGACCAGGTCAGCACACCACCAGCCCTACCAGCCTTTTCAGTTCTACCGAACTGACCTGAATACCATGTCTCTAGCGTGTAATAGTGCCCGAAACAGACTACGATTATCTCCCTGTGATATATTTGTTTTCCCTCTCTCTGTTACTAGATCTTTTAGGCCTTGAAGGTAGTGACTGGCATCTGTCAGCACAATACTCAATATCCCAAGAAATAGAAGGCTCCCAGCAGACATCTGCTGGTTGACTAATAATATGACTCTTACCTGTGGAGGTATTTCTCTTCATAAATAGCTTGAAAGCAAAAGGACTATTTCATTGTTTTGTTTTTTTTTTTTAAATTTGAAAGGCCTCTTCTACCAAAATAAATAAATGAAGCTAAGAATTTTTCAGGCAAGTGTCCATCTCTGTTGCTTGAAGCCCATCATCTCTTTAAAATTTTACAAATCAGCAACTCCCTTTCCTTGACCTATTTTTGAATAGCTCCCAGGCACCAGACACTTTGAGTGTGGAGGAAGGAATTTGAATCTGAGGAAAACTGGCCAGAATGTAGAAGAAAGTGTGGATCCCCAGAATGAATCACATGGGGTGGTTCTACCTAATACAGAGCAAATGGGAAATAGGGTAAGAGAATAACGAAGCACAACATGGGTGAGAGAAAGAGAGAGAGAAGAGAAGAGAAAAGGTAAATAAAAGGCAAGAGTATCAGAAATGGAAGGAGTAATGGTAAGAAAGGGTGAAGGAGAGAAAGAAAAGAGGGTGGAAAACAGAAAGCAGGAACAACAGAGAAGAAATCATATGGTGTGGAAGAAGCAGGAGACCAGGGGAGCAGAAAAATGCGTGATCCAGGTGCCAGGGTATAGACGTGGGTTGCCCTGGAGATGCCCCGCCATGGACAGAGTAGCTTGCTGGTAAGGTGAGCTGGTTTCAAGGTACCTTCCCTGTCTAGCACTTTCTGTGTCTGGTTTCACAAATAGCAGGCCTTGAAGGGCTCCTTGGCAAGTGGGTTTTCTTTGAGCAGGTCTGACTGGCAGGACTTCCCTAAGGGGAGACCCTCACCTCACCTCTAACCACGATTGTCTGAGGTCTTCTGGAGTAGCTCGGCTCAACCTGCCTCACCTCCCACCAAGAGCTGTCACTCTGCTGCTTCCAGAGAAGTGAGCTCCTTTACTCCTTTATGTCTCAAATTTAAATGAGGGACAGTTCCATACTAAGACACTGCAGATTCCAAGTTTGTTTTTTGTTTTTTTTTTTGGTTTTTTGAGGTAAGGTTTCATTCTAGTTCTGGTTGACCCAGAATTCATTATGTAGTCTCAGGGTGGCCTTGAAGTCATGGCAATCCTCCTACCTCTGCCTCCTGAGTGCTGGGATTAAAGGCATGTGCCACCATGCCTGGATTTTTTTTTTTTTTTTTTTTTTGAGAAAGAGAAAGAGAGAGAGAGAGAATTGACACACCAGGGCTTCCAGCCACTGCAATCAAATTCCAGACACGTGTGCCACCTTGTGTGTCTGTCTTATGGGGACCTGGAGAGTAGAACATGAGTCCTTAGGGTTCACAGGCAAGTGCCTTAACCACTAACCCATCTCTCCAGCCCAGATTCCAAGTTTTAGAAACCGTTTTTGCCTAGAATACCTCATGGAGGAGCAATCTAGGAATTGAACAGTTTTGGGACCTATTTCAGCTTTCTCGCTGCATGGCTTTAATGATTGGTTCAAACCCCAGTCTTTTCATCTATAAAATGGAAGTACAAATGCTCCCCCGCCCCATGAAGTTCCTGTGAGCATTTAGTAAGGCAGTGTACCTAGAGAACTGCATGCTGAGTAAGCCCTCCTCTCCTTCTCTTCTGGTAATTATTTCTCACTTCCCATATTGGGCGGGTGGTCCACTGAGCAGATCTTCCAATTGGAGAAGATAAAAGCAAATATTGTCATCTTTTCTTTTTTTCGTGTGTGTGTGTGTGTGTGTGTGTGTGTCCATGCATGCCGTGGCATGCCTGTGGAGGTCGCAGGACGACCTTGGGTGTCAGGCCTCGCCTTCCACTTGGTTTGATGCAGGCTGTCTCATTGTTTACTGCTGTGTTCTCTTGGCTTAGCCAGCCTGCGAGCTTCCGGGGAATACTCCTGTCTCCGCCCCCTGCCTTGCCGCAGGTGGGCTGGGATTCCAGGTCCTGTACTGCTGAGTGTGGCTTTGTGTAGGTTCTGGGGGTCCGACGCAAGGTTCTCATGTTTGCGTGGCAAGCACTTTGCCCACCGAGCTATCTCCCCAGGTCCCATCTGAGCTCTTTCTAGAAGTTAAGAAGAGTCGATGGAAGAGGTTCTTTCATCCGCCGCATAAAGTGAACAGTGTTTCCACATCTCTCATTTGGCTGTGCCACAGGTCTTGGAATTGGGCCTGTGTGTATTTGAAGCGGAGGCGTGGTCCCCCAACCAACTCTGTGTCATCTCAACAGCAGTTTCATCATTGTGAAGTCACATAGTATTCTGCTTGCTCAGTCTTGTGGTTGTTGACATGAAAGTGAATAGACGACATGCAAGGTGCTTGCCAGGGCATTTTATTAAACACATAATAAGTGCCTACAGAAGGAAAGTCATCATTTTTTTTTTTTTTCTGTTAGTTTCAGTTGAAGCTATTGGGAAACTTTTTTTTCTTCAATGGTACCAATCCTCTTATTTTTATAAGGGAAATTAATGTTCAAATATGACTCGATTTACAGTCAGTGGGATAAGCACATAATGATTTGCAGTCTCTTCTGGGAGTCAGAGACTCTTCTATTTGGCCTACTTTGTAGCTCAGTAACATTACCAAGTCCTTACATTATCAGTAATGATTGAACTTGGACGCCAGCCAAGGCCACCAGGTAGTGATGTTAGGATTAATTTAGGCTTGATGTAATTGGTCCCTCAGAAACTGAAATCTAGGGATTCGATAGAAAGATGGAGAATCCTTAAGGGAAATGGCTAATATACTCTTTCTAGGGAGAGAGCAGTGTAAACAGTCGCATCTTGGATTTCAATCTTACATGTTAAGGGAAAGTTAGAAATCACCTCCACCAGGGAATTGGAGGGTTTCAGGAGAGCCCTTTATTCTCCTGAAATGATTTGCAGCATGTTATCCCCTGTGTGCACATGGGTGATGGTCTTGGGAGAGTGACCTGTCTTTCATCAGATTGTCAGCTGGGGCCACTTCTCAAAAATGTTCAATCCACCGTCCTTGAACAATACCCAGGACAGGTTGTGCATGTGTGTATGATGACAAAAGGTGACACACGTTCTCGGATGCAAGCTGTGTAGTCACTCAGAGGCTTAGGATTAGAATAGAGGGGACAAATGAAAATGTCCCAAGGTCACTCAGATAATTTGCATTTCCTAGTGTGTACAATGCCCATTATGAGGATGCAGATATGTATAGAAGTGAACGTCTACTGTCATGGAAGTTACAATCTGGCTGGAGGAGAAAAAAAAAAAAGACCTCTAAGAGAAAAAGAAAAGGAAAAAACAACAACCAAACCCCAGCCAGTCAGGAACAATGTGAAAGTATGACTACTTGAAAGTGCAGTGCACTTGCTTAAAATGAATTCCGAAACCAAGGTGGTGAGTGGGTGGGAAGGAAAGAGATGGACGTCCTTAGAGAAGCTGGTACTGGTGAGGGAAGGCGGAGTGTGCGCGACCTTTCAGTGTTTGGAGCTCTGGAGTGAGTGGCGGCGTCAAAACAAGCATGGTGGAAATTTTTGCTAGGTTATTTTTGCTCTCCAGAGTCTCTACCAGGTCTAGCAGATCAACCTTTTGACAATGAGACATGGTGCTGTCATAATCTAAATGTGTTGCCCTGAATTCTCAGCTATTCTGGGACACATGCACACTACTGGCCACAGGTTCAAGTTGAATAATTTTAGTTTATTCCAGTTAAGTGTCATAAACAGCGTATCTAGAATAAGTTTCGGACCAGTTTTCAAAGGACTGAGTATACAACTAATTTTAGAACAGCTTAAAAGCAAGACTCGGTCCCTGAAAGTGACTTAAAATTAAGACTGAGACGCAGTGAAGTCCCATCCCATAGCTACGTCCTTTGCCTTGAGTCACTCACTTCCTGGAGAGCAACTCCCAGCTGCTCTGCACAGCGCTTCCACAGCTGGGAACGGAATTACGCTGGTGCCCTCTGCTGGCAGAATTCGGTAGTGCACCAGGAAACAATGATACCGCCTGGACCTTTTCAATGCAGGGCCTTGAGCGGGTGATGTGGGCAGCCTCCAGGCAGGACTCATTTACTGCTGTTTACAAGTGTCCCAGTCAGGTATGCTCTGGCATTATGCCCGAATTCATTAACTAAAAGGAATAATTGGATTTATGCTGTAAAGAGGTTGTCAGTTAATTTTAAGTAGTCTAGAAAATGCCCCCACCCTTTACTCTGACGGTTTAATCGCTGGACACCCCTCTTTCATTGAACAGTGTGTGACTCATCGTGGGTGGTAAGCATCTTGCCACCAAGATATGTGTGTAGGTAAGGGGGGAGGGCTGTGATCGTTTTTTTTTTTAAAAAAATTCTATTCAATCATTATTATTTTTTTAATGGTGAGGAAAGCACATTGATATTAATGGCTGATTTTCTTGGCTCAAATAATCAGAATTACTGCCCTGGTGTTAAATTAGATTTAGAGTGTCTGCTCTGGTGTTCTTTTAGTTTCCTGCTCAGCTGATTTTTCTGCTAGAAGTGAAAAAAAAATTCAGTTGAAATTAAAAGAGGGGTGTGGAGGGCGTAGGGAAAAAGAAACCAAGAGAAGAGTTGTGAATTCTCAAGTGTGCAAACTGGTGACAAACTTCAAAAAAATAACCTGATGGAAGCTAGCTGAGCCAGCACAGAGGATGGACTGGAATGATCCGTCTCTCCACTTTTATTTTAGTTTTGGAAAGGATCAATAATGTCGACATGAAGGTCGGCCTCTGGTTTCCACGACAACGGGGCTGATTGAAAGACCGCAGGCTCCACACATCCCCAATTATCAGCCTTCCAGGGCTTATTAATGGAGCCGAGAATCCCAGCGAGGCAGGCTGCTCATTGTTGGCACGTGCCGGGTGGGCTGGCAGGGAGGTAGAGGCTATGGGAAAAGGAGCCTGTGTGGCAAGTCAGTAGCCATTTGTCTCTGTCACTTCAGGGGAGGTGTGGTCACTCCAGCGGCTTGAAAGCATCTCCCACAGCCCCCCGGGGCGGCAGTGCCAAGGGGGAAAGCTCAGATGTAGAGGGAGAGATTGCTTTTCCTGCTCCATCTCAAAGCCACCGTCCAGAATAAATCCATATGAACACAGCACATGCTCCACATGTTTATTGAGCTTCTGTGATTAACTGAGGCTCCCTCACAAAAAAGCAATAGTGACTCCAGATTTCTAGCATGAACTTAAGCCTTAATTAAAATGTGAACCCAACCTAATGCATATTTGATAGCTTTGAATTACTCAAGTCTTTGGTCTGGTTTTCAATGATTAGGCCCTTACATGTAGTCATTGCTGGAGCAACTGTAACACTGATGATGGAAATACACAGACAGTGTTTATGTGTTCCAGACCCTGCTCAGTACTAGGCATGGACTTTCTTGTTGAGATCTTACCTTGAGCCTGTTAGTAAGTGGCGGCACTGTCTGTATTGCATAAGTAGGAGAATGAGAGCAAGAGAACTTACAGGACTTATCTTGGACTTTGTGGGTAGCGAGTATGAAAACATCAGGCTCTCCATCCTGTCTTGCTATATATTTCTCATGGTGTTAAATTTGTTTTCCCATAACATTAACACAGATTCCCTTGGAACAGAAAAGCAACATCCAGTGAATCTGTGTTATCCAATGTGATTGAAGAAATGGAACATCCTGGTAGCCTAATGTTTATGTAATAATTACTATTTATGCTATCTATTGGATTTCCAATTGGGGGAGGTTTGGAATGTTATAAAACAGGCCCAACATTAAGAGAGTAATCGTAGTCATAAACGCTCCAGGACATTATATAGATGTCAATTTTTATTGGAATGCAGACGTGTAGGTTGATAAAGACTTCTGCTTGACAGAATGCCAGATGAACTGCTTTCATCGTATAGAGGTGTCTGCCTTAGCATTTTAGATAGTCTTCATATAAACTACTATTGCCTCAAAATGGGATGAGGCAAGACATCTTCTGGGATCTTTCTGAAATAAAGAAATTTGAGGGAAAACCTCAGGTTCATTAAATACTCTGAGACACTAGACGGTACTTAAAAAAGAAACTTGAGCATTGTATTATAGGAGCAAATGAAATATGACATTCCCTTGAGGTGACACAATCCAGATCTGTCACAAAGTACGATGAGGGCAGACCAGCATTGACAGGCTTCCGTCAGGGCTGCTCAGATGACAATATTTACGATTCTGGTGTCTTGAACTGATAATAGGATGTGCTCACAAGGACTTCCTCTTTTCAAGGACTAGGATGAGCAACAAGGGGACTGTCTAAGCTTAATACCTCGAATATCATTGACTCTTTCATGGGAGTCACACCTTACAACAGCACTGTGAGGTAGCTGCGCAGAAGGACGTAAAGAATCGTGGGTGTCACATTTGGGGAGTGGCTGATTCCGAACTCACATGTGCGCCAACTAGCTCTGGAGTCTATGTTCTCAAGCATGATTCTCTGAATTCGGTCTCCAGTTTGTTTTTCATGTTCTGACTTGAACTCATCACAACCACATCTGTTCTCACACCTTCAACTCAAACAGCTTTAGCAAGTCCCAAATGACCTTCATATTGGTATACTCCAGTGGTTAATTCTAGGGATACATATATATATATATATATATATAAATTTTATTTCGTGTGTATAGGTGGGGGGGGTGGGTAGGTAGGTACACCTGTGCACGTGGGTACATGTTTATATAGAGGCCAGAGGACAACTTCAGCTGTCATTCCTCAGTTGCCATCATTGTTTTGGACCCTGGGTCTCTCATTAGTCTAGAACTCACCAAGAAGGCTAAACTAGCTGGCCGCTGAGCCCCTGAAATCCACCCATCTCCACATCCCCCAGTGCCAGGATTAATAATCACCCACCCGCATGCCCAGCTGATTTCTACCTGGCTTCTGGCGAGCTCGCCCACACCGTCTGCATGTCAGGGAGACACTGTGCTGTCTGAGCTATCTTCCCGAGCCCCGGTCTCACTTTCTTTTTCTTTTTTTTTTCTTTTCTCAATTTTTATTAACATTTTCCATGATTATAAAAAGTATCCCATGGTAATACCCTCCCTCCCCCCACTTTCCCCTTTGAAACTCCATTCTCCATCATATCCCCTCCCCATCTCAATCAGTCTCTCTTTTATTTTGATGTCATGATCTTTTCCTCCTCTTGTGATGATCTTGGGTAGGTAGTGTCAGGCACTATGAGGTCATGGATATCCAGGCCATTTTATGTCTGGAGGGAGGACGTTGTAAGGAGTCCTACCCTTCCTTTGGCTCATACGTTCTTTCCGCCACCTCTTCTGCATTAGACCCTGAGCCTTGGAAGGTGTGATCGAGATGTTACTCAGTACTCCAGTCACTTCTTTCCAGCACTGTGATACCTTCTGAGTCATTCGGGTCTCATTTTCTTTACCCAACATTTGATCATCGACCACTTCCTACTCGTTAAAATAGTTTTGTTGCTTCTCTTCCGAAGCGTGAGTTCCCCTTGTTCTTTCCCCTCTAGTCCACTGGCTCTTCTCATTTCCCCTTGGCTTTCCTTCTTGTCTCCCTGCTTCCCAAATCTTGGGCCACTCCGAAGCTCAGTTCTCTGATTTCTTCTCTCTGTCTCAGTTATGTATTAGTGACTTTCCCACACTTACACACAAAAACAAAGTCCTAAAGGAGGGAGCATTTGCTTTGGCTTATGGTTTCAGAGATGCCAGCCCGTACTTGCATGGCTGCGTGTGCTTGAATACGACATTGGGGCAATGGGACATGTGATGAAGGAGAGTCTTCCTGGTGGACGAGAAGCAGAAAGCTCGACACGGAAGGATGAACACGAGATATAGCCGCCAAGGACATGGCCCCATTGACACGCTTTCTCCAATAAGGCCCTGTCTTCTACAGCTCCACCGTCTCCCAAAGTGGCACCCAGATTTTCGAGTCTGTCAATGGATAAATCCATTCATGACATCGGTGCCTCCATTACCTAATTGTCTCTGGAAAGGCATTCACAGATACACCCAGATATGTAGCTTACTAATCTCTTACATGAGAATTTCAAATTCCATGCAGTTGACAATCATAATTAACTATCAGATCACCCCAAATCATAGGTCGTCTACAATGTGATCACCCCCACTGTTCCATCTCTCTTTCCTCCAACTCCAGACAACTATTCACTATCCACTTCCGGTCATGTATTTAATAGACACTTCCAAGTACACATTTAAGGAGACACACTTCTCCCTGTACACAACTCTTCCCCCCAGTCTTCCTTGTCTCAGGAAAAGGGCAAGGCCACTCTTTCCTGATGTGTCAGCCCTATGTCTTAGGTTCACTCCATTTCTTTTCTTTGACAACATTAAATCTATTTGAAAACCTTCCCGTCTCCTCCTTCAGAATCCGTCTATGATCTCGGCGCGTGCCAGTCCCTGGGGCACCTATCTCACTTCGATAAAGGCTCAGTCCTCAAATCTCTATGCTCGACATCCCCCACCCCCAGCTTGACACTCCTAGCTCACGTGCTGGGACCTTTCTTGTCCCAGTTCAATGCAGCCATACCGACTTCCTCACCAGCAGAGTCTGTGCCGTCCTAGGGCATGTGCACGCGGTGTTCCCTCCGCCTCAGAGCCTGTCTCCTGTACTCAGTGACTCTTTCGGCACTCTGTCAAAAAGCTTCTCGAGGGCTGGAGAGATGGCTTAGCGGTTAAGCGCTTGCCTGTGAAGCCTAAGGACCCCGGTTCAAGGCTCAACTTCCCAGGACCCACATTAGCCAGATGCACAAGGGGGCGCACGCATCTGGAGTTCATTTGCAGGGGCAGGAGGCCCTGGCGCGCCCATTCTCTCTGTCTCTCTCTGCCTCTTTCTCGCTCTGTCTGTAGCTCTCAAATAAATAAATAAATAAATAAAATAAACAATAAAAAACATTAAAAAAAGCTTCTCGAGGAAACTTTCCCTACCCTCATCCTGGCAATCACTGTTCCCCTCCCCAACTTCTTTCACTAAGATACTATCCATTTAAATTATTTATTTGCAATATACTATAAGATTTGTGAAGATAGGGTAGTTTCCATCTTGTTAGTTTTTTTAGGGTGGGGGGGTTTCAATGTAGGGTCTCACTCTAGCTCAGGCTGACCTGGAATTCACTATGAAGTCTCAAGGTGGCCTCAAACTCATGGCAGTTCTCCTTCCTCTGCCTCCCGAGTGCTGGGATTAAAGGCATGCATTGCCACGCCCGGCTTCTCCATCTTGTTAGTTACTGGACACTGCTGTATCTTTAGGTCGTGAACTTACAGTAACCATTGGCTTTAGGCAATGAGTCAATTTCCCTGCATATGGATATGACAGACAGCTGCGCTGGTTGTGATCAGAAACTAACCAAGTGAGTCGTCCTCACACTCAGTTGGTTCGCTCTTTATTACCTTCCAAGTCCTGCCTGACCTCAGCAATATACTTCCTCTAGCCAGGCCCCACTTCCTGAAGAGTCAGTCTCCTTTCAAGATCACACCAGCGCCTGGGGAAACAAGCACTCAAAACGCGAGGGATGGTTCAGATCCACAACACATCCGATTGCTCAGAAGTGTCTCCTTTCTACCCAAACAGATGCTCCCCTTCTCTGGTGACTCATATCATTCTCACATACGATTCTATCCTCTCCCAATGACTGGGGAATGCTGACAGCCTATAGCATCAGGATGCCCAGTCCTCAAGGACCTGGCTTTCCTGTTTCACAGTCACTCCTTATGTGGAAGGTTAGCCATAGGGAGGAAATTGTCCCCTCCTCCTATGCAGAGGATCTCTGAAGACAAAGAAGTATTTTACCCAATCCAAATGTTGTGGTTTGAATGTGATAGGTCCCCCCCCATAGGCTCATGTGCTTACACAGTTTCTCCCAAGCTGCTGGGGCTGTTTTGGAACACGGTAGAACCTTTAGGAGCTGGAGCCTTGCTGGAGGAAGTGGGTCACTGGGAGTGGGTCCTGAGGTCTCATAAACCGTCCCTGCTTCTTATCTGCTGTTTTGCATAATGTTTTGCATAATGTTTTGCATAAAGCTGCCTCGCAGCACGGCCATCATGCCTTCTCCAACTTGATGGACCGTACCTCCTCAAACTTTAAGCACTTTCTCCCTTTGGTCATTTCTTGTGAGGTATTTAGTCACACCACAAGAAAAAGAAATAATACAAAGAGAACCATTTTAGCCAATCCTAACCCACTAGGGATTCTGTCCTGGCTGAAAATTGATGGCAACATCTTGTATTTGCTTAGGCGTGAGCTATCTTTCTTTGTGTTGAGTCATCAAATCAAAGGCATACAAGCTTTTGTGTCTATGGAGTCTCCATGGATTAAAAATTTCCATGTATCATAAATTATGGTTAACTCAGCATTTACCCAACAGTAGTCCTTTTTTAGTATGTTGATTTTGCTTACATGCTAATTATAGCTCAGTGTGATTTCCACATTTTTTTCCATAAGTGAGCATTCCTTCAAAGTTGTTAGAATATGTGATATACTATACTGTGCTAAAATCAACATGCAAGCACACATATAAACATGGATGGAATGAATATACCTACTTATTCAGGGAACTGCATTTGTGATAGTCAGTGTATTAGTTATTTTCATACCACAATACCAAACAGAAACAACTCAAGGAAGATAAGATTTGTTTTGTTTCACAGTTTCAGGAGGCTTCAGCCCATCATGGCTGGGAAGGTAAGGCAAGATAGCTTAGTTCATGGCCGCAGGAGTGTGTGGCCTAGGCTGTTGATTTTACATGAGCCAGGAAGCAGAGAGAGTGGGACAGGAAGCAGGGATAGGGCTAGGGCCTTTACAACCCTGTTCCCAGTGATCTACTTCCTCCAGCTGGGCCCCACTTCCTAAAGAGCGCCACCATCTGGTGGACAAAAAAATCGAGGGATGTTTCCAGTTCGATACATAACAATGGGTTTCATGCCATCTGTTAACTTGGCCCATTTGGAAAACAGTTTGGGGAGCCAGGAACTCCCCTCCATCTTACTGGTTCTTCTCTTGGAGTCTGACTGTAAATCATTAAAGTTGACCGAAGAAAGACAAAATGCTCAGAGACAAACAGTAGCTCGTGTCTGTAAGGCTATGCAGGAAATTGGGTGAGAAAAGACTATGTCATGTAGGGGCACGTTTATGTGTGGTGGTACTTAAGAAGTGGAGTAGAGGCCTGTAGTTCGTGGCTAGAATAGGAAGAGAGTTGTGTAATGAGAGAAGCAAAGGGTGAGGGTTTCGGTGCTACCTGAAAAATCCCTGTCTGAGTCAAAGGTGTGGTCAGGACAGATCAGAAGGACCACAACTACTGTGACGCTTTAGAATCGACAGATGGGCAACTTCTGACCACAGGAGTCTGTGCACCAATCGGAGAGCAAAACATGGCTGTTACTTCAACGAGTTAGTCCCAACCCAACCATCATTTCCTACTGATGCCCTCAGCATTGCCGTCCTCCTTCATTTGAACGTCTTTCCCAACCCTTACATAGGACATGGGAAAGAAGGAAGGAATTATGATTGCTGCGTGCTTGCAATTGTGGCGGCTGTTCCTGGCTACTAGAATTTCTTACTCCCAAGACGTGGGTTGGTGATTCTCCACCCTCTCTGTTTACTGTGGAAAGCTTCGGTTTGCTGAGGAAGTATTTGGGCACCGGCAGGAGGTTGATGGGAATGTAATCATTCCAGCTCAGCTATTCCTCTTCAGCAACCTGTGTCCCGACACCTGCTGGGGCTGGCAGATTGGTACCTTGTCACCATGTGTAACGTAAATGCGCTTGAGGGACACAGTACCCAGGTTAATGCCACCCTCTGACAAAGAGATTTTCTCTGCTTGTTCTTATTGTTTCCTGGATTATTCTAATGTCCTCTGTGCTATCTACCCTAACCTTTCTCCCTCCCCCCCTCCCCACCAGCACTCTACTCCCACCCAGATCTCCTGAGAGTTGTTACTACTCTGGCCCATCAGCCAAAGTTAGTGGGTTCCCATGGTAACCAGGCATCTGGTGTCTAGACACTCTGAGAGATGCCTTGCAATTGAGCTGCAAATCTAGATTCTAACACACCCACCCTTCTCTTCCATCCTCCTCTTTCCTCCCATTTCCTTTTTATTTACAGCAGGTATTAACACCAACACTGGATGGAGTTTCCTCTTGACAGACCATTGAAGGGAGGAGGGGCAGGAGAGAGGGAGAGAGAGAGAGAGAGAGAGAGAGAGAGAGAGAAACCCAAACTTACTGTCTTGTCATATCAGTGCAGTAAGAAGACAACTGAGGTGACAGACTGATCTGACTTGTTCTTTCTTTCTTACGAGGGATTTTATTTAATTAAAATATTTTAAATTAGAAAACAGTGCCACTAGTCCACTGGGAGTCATAAACATCTTTAGGAGCCAGTAAAAGCATTTTCAGGATAAGGCTCCAGCTGGTGGCACTAGGACAAGATAGAATTCTTTTTTTTTTTTTTCCACTGTCTCCAGGCAATCAATATAAATTTCTCTTTCTGTGTTTCTCAGAGGAATTGCATATCTTTGGTCTCATAAAGGGCTTTAAGTGACACTTCAGATCTATGAGAGTTATGTTTAAATCTTTCCTATTGCTCATAAGCAAGAAAAAAGCAGTCCCTAACCACCAGCATCTGGGCTGTGCTTGAAAGTCTTTAGAGCTCTTTTGTGGACATCAACAGCTTTATTAGGTAAGCAGAGATTAGCACCATCATGACATCTCATGACAGTACAATACAAACACCCATCTCTGAACACAGACCACGTGTGGATATTGTTCAAATCACAAAATGGCACATGGCATGAGCAGAGGCTGGACATCACTACTGCCACAGCAGGTGGAAAACCGCAGCAAGAGCGTGAGCTGAACTCTGGCAAGGGGGAGCTGGCTGCAACATCCCTAAGTCTGCCCCCAACAACACTCCTCAGGCAAGGCCACACCTCCTACTACTGGATCTACGCCCAAGCAGTAATTATGCCACTAATCTCTATTCTCTTCAAATTTGCCATATTTTTGCAGCAACTACCAGAGCAGTTCTTATGCTTTCTTCTTTCCATTTTATGGCCTCAGTTAGAGAGCTTATCCCTTAAAGAGTGGATAGACATAGGTATGTATCAGAAAGGACATTACATTTTAAACCACAGTCACTGAGAACATAATAAGGCCAAACTGGTCATATTTATAGTGACAGTGGTCAGATGATATTCAGTACAGTCTAAAATAGAAAACTGCTATAAGTAGTGGGTTTAAGGATATATATATATATATATGTTTGGCAGCAGAATTTGGAATGTGGTGGATATAACTTAAGAAGGCATTAATGTTTTGTGATAAGCTAATATAATATGTATATAGGGGATATTTAAGAATTTAAAAAAAATAATGGTTTACAATAGAGAGAATGGGTTTTTTGAAATAGTCTTGCAAAGTTAATATTGGATTGAGTCTTGGGTATTAGTCATGTTAGGGAACAAGGAAAGGAAAACTATCTCCAGAATGATGAAAGAAATCTGAGAAAGTGCAGAAATAAACCCATAACACAGTCATTACTAAAGAAAGAGGAATACTATAACAAGTTACAACACATTCTTATGCCGACAAGTATAAGAAATATCAGCGATTGCAATAGGAACTCCAAGTCCCACCCCCAACATTACAGTATCTTGGCAGAGTAGGGTTTTTTTTTTTTCTGTACAAATTTTATAGAGAGGACGCCACAAGTTATTTGGTGGGGTGACTTAGAGCTGAGGCTGTTTTGAAATCAAGGGAAGTCCAATTAATTGAACAGAATTTTTTTTTCCATGTCTTTAGCTCATTTCAAAGGGCAAACAATTCTAATCTCAGCTAAACATGCGAGAGAAAAAGAATGGGAATTTGGAGGCTCTGTCTGGTTTTGTCAGCAGTTCAGACAAAGAGGAAAAGGTCAAGGCTTGGCTTTGTTATAGCAAACAAGGTTTCACCCCTGAGTCTTAGGAGAGCCCTTGAGAAAGAACTGAAAGCAAATTATATGAAAAGCTCTTTGTGGCAAGCCACAGCCTGAAGTACAAAAGGATAGAGGTGGGGGTCCAGGAGCAAAAGAATGGGTGAATTTCTTAACCTCCTCTTTTCTGGAATATGGAGCTGCCAAAGAAAGTTCTAGAATAATGGTAAAGAAGGAATGTTGGGAATATATATATATATATATATATATATATATATATATATATATTTGGTTTTGATGAATAAAAGGAGAGCATTGATAGAGAAATAAGGAAGGTAAGGTTTGTTTTTTTCTTACATAAAGCTTGTTGACTGAAGAGGAAAAGGAATAAGTTTGTAAACATTATGAGGAAAGAGAATATGCAAAAGATATCTTGTTTATGAGAGTACCTATTGATTTGTTTTTTGTTATTTTAGAAGGTAGACATGCATAAGGCTTAGATTTCTGCTGGATATCAGGGATAATTTGGAGGTCTGGAATGGCCCCTGAAGCACAGGCTACTCATGTGTTAGAGGCATTGACGAGGGTGCCTGCACTAGGTTGGGATTTCAGGAGAGTCCCCAAGGCTTCCATTAACTCTAATATTTCTGCATATAAATTAGAATTAGAAAGAAGGGAAATAGTAGGAGGTAGCCCGGCTATCCTTGGACTCATGGTGATCCCACCTCAGCCTCCCAAGTGTGTGGACTACAAGTGTGAGCCACCATGCCCAGCTTCAGGGATGAGTTTTCAAATGGTACTTAAACGATGATTCTGTGATGCTATCCTAGATAAGATGCAGATTAACCAGGACTCCTTATTCTCCCAGCGATTATTGTCCCAATGTCTCCAAGTAGGCAAAGCTGTAACTTTCTTGGTCATTGCATTTATCCAAAACCTTAGAGATCTTGACCAAAAGGAAAAAGTGGTATAAATACTAATATTATTTTCTGGTTGAGTTCCAGGCAGTGCATTTGATCCCTAGAGCATTTTTTTAACTCAAAGCTAGCACTATAATTTGACAGGCCCCAGGAAGCCCATGCACACAATGAGTAAAAATGAATTGTCCCAGTAAGAGGTAGGGATTACATCTACTTTCCCATGTGCCAGCCTATCATACAAGCACCTTCCATAGGGCTTGCTTGTTACAATAATGTTTGGAATTAACTTAAAAATGAGTTAAATCCTCATGGTTGTTTTTCTTTAACCTTCTGCTAGCTGTGACATTGGGGGGGGGGCGGTAGTTGATTGGGGAATGACAGTCACTCTTAATTCCTCTTTTTCAGGAAACAAAATGATCTTTTATGGATCCATACATATGGCAGCATTTGTGGTAATTCTGACTACTTCTGGACTTTGTTCAGCAACTCATTATTTCATTAATAAAACCTGCCATAATCAATGGTTACCATTCATTCAACCTAATTAACTGAAAGCTCTTGCTGCATAACCTCATTAGAGGTCCCTATATTTGTCCCTTTCTGTATAGAATTTCTACCTCACCTCCCACACTCTGAATATAATGTTGAGCTCTGATCATCTTCTGTACTGTCTCTGTAAACTTGCAGATTACTTTTAATGACCCTTAAAGCAAAATCATATTGAATTGCCTTGTATTCCACAAAGGAAAGTAGGAGTGAAGGGAGGGTCAAAGGGGAAAATGGGGAGGGGGGATAGTGGTATAGTATATGTAAAACTACTGGGGATAATCACAATTGAAATCCAGGTTAGAATGCACTCATCCCTGCGGATAGTGAAAGGCACTATGATCTTCTGAAAGGAATATTAAATTCTTACTTGCTTTGTGACATTGGGCAAGTCATAGGAACTCTGTTTTTAGCCATTCTCATAGGGAATGAGGACTGAGATCAGATCATCTGAAAGGGTCCCTCCATCTTCCATTAATTACACATACAATTCCATGGACAATTCCAAGCCAAATCTGTGACAATCTGTATAGATTTAGGATTTTTTTTTTGTCCTGAATTATGTAGCTTAGCCATTTGCATTAATAAAATTAGCAAGACAACTGCCAACTCTCTAGTTTTCTTTGTGCTGGGTACACACAGCCCTAAGGACAAATTAAACAGCAAAGATAAATGATTGCCTAATCTCCAGTTCTACCCAAGCACACCATGGTCGTGGTGAGCCACGGCACAGCACGATGTAACTCAGGAACGCACTACTGTCACTTGAAAGATTAAAGGTTGCCCAGACAATAGATATTCACAAGCAGGAAATAGTCTTAGACAGCCCTAGCCGCAATTGGTATCATTTTTAGAAAGTTAAAGTTATGTTAATTTCAGTTTCTAAACTTTTACCTCGCAATCAGACATTCAAATCCAATATTGGACATGAGAATTTAGCAAACCCAGAGTTGTGTTTGCTTTTAAAGTCGATTGTCAGAGGGTTGGAGAAGTAGCTCTGTTGAAAAAGTGCTTCCTCACAAACAAGAAGACCTGAGTTTGATCCCCAAAACCCATGCAGAAATGGCAAGTGATATGTACCTATAATCTCAGTCCTGTGGAGGTGAAGATAAGAGGATCCCTGGGGCTCACTACCCAGCCATTCTTGCCATTCTAATTGGTGAGCTCCAGGCTAGTGAGAGACCGTATCTCGAGACAGGTGGATATCATTCTTGCAGAACAACACACAAGCTTGTTTTCTGCTCCACTACATGCACAGTAATATACATATATACATATATATATATATATATATATATATATATATATATATATACACCACATACACACACACACACACACACACACACACACGCACATTAAAAAGCAGTGGGCTCAATGGGTGAAAGCATGTGCTGTGTAACTATGACAACCTGAATTCAGAGCCCCCGAACCCACATAAAACCAGATGTCACAGCACACACCCATCACTCCTACAGTGAGATGGATGTGGACACAGGAGGCTCTCCAGAATCTTGCCAGCAAGCTAGACTGGCATAGGATGCAGCAAACAGGAGACCCTGGTTAAATAAGGGGAAGACCAGAACTGACCCCTGATGTTGTCCACAGACCTCCGAGCCTGAGTGCTCACACATAGGAACATACACAAAGAAAAACAAATTTAAAAAGCCAATAATAATAATAATAATAATAATAAGATAAACAATAAAGATAGGTCTGGAGGGATGGCTTAGCAGTTAAGGTGTTTGCCTGCAAAGCCAAAGGACCCAGGTTTGTTTCCCAGGACCCACATTAGCCAGATATACAAGGGGGCGCACGCGTCTGGAAGTCATTTTCAGTGGCTAGAGGCCCTGGTTTGCTCTCTCTCTCTCTCTCTCTCTCTCCCTCCCTCTTTCTTTGTCAAATAAATAAATAAATAAAATATTTTTAAAAAATTTTAAAGAGAATAAAGATAAATTTCAGAGCTCTCAGCTTTGTAATGAAGTTCATTAACTCAAGGTATATTAAAATAATACAGATGATTAATTTTTAACAGAAATTGGGATAACTTGGAAGACAGCCTATTAATTTTCTAAAAGTGTAATAGACATACATTTCTACACTAACACAGTTGTAAGTGATCACTAAATAAGGTCTGGGTTGACTTAAGTATAGTTTAACATATCATTATGAGAAAGAAAAGCCAAGAGTAGAACAATGAAAATGATCTACAAACCTGTTCACCTATTGAATTCTTCCTCTTCTCCTATGTATGAAACTTAATAATATCAAATATATGAGGTCTGATTGTCCTTTGTAAAATTTTATGCATCAGAAAGAATTAAAGAAAGTATGCTGGGTGCTGAGGTGGAGGGAGTGAAGCACTAATTCAGTCATGTTTGAGAAAAGTTCATAAGGAAGAGTGATTTTCTTCCCCCTGATGATCTTCTGAGAGGACACCACTTCCTACTCTGGCCTGATTGTCTATTTTTCAAACTCTCTTGGGATTCTTTGTTTGAGAAGGTCCTGAAATGAGGCAGTGTTGTGCTCCAGTAGAAAGAATTAACCTGTCAGAGTGGTCTTCCTCTGGAAGCCCTCCCTCAGCCTATGCTTGTCCTCTGAGGACTTCCCGGAAGTGAAAAGACTCTCCCTCAAAAGAAAACTGGAAAATCTTATTGTGCAGGATTTTTTTTTTTTTTTGAGCTTAAGAAATTAGTTATTTGCAAGATTAGCAAGCAGTCTTACTTCTTTTTTAAAGTATAGAGCTCTATAATAATGATCAAATAAAGGAATTTTTCTTAAAATTGGCTATGGTAGCTTAAGCCTGGAGACTGTCAATCATTCCCTGTGCAGCTTGCCTATTGGCTGTGAGATGCAAATTTACTACGCTGCCGGGGGTAGGTGGTGGTTTGGCTCCGGCTCATTCAGTATGGTGAGCATGCTGTTTTCTACAAACTGGAGCTGAGCCCAAGGATGAGGTTATTTCATTTGAATCGACTGGCTGCTTTTATTTGGGTGTAAAATAGAGATTGTTCTGTCTCTAAGTGTAGGTGGCAATAGAGACATTCTTACCTTTTATACAATACACCATTCAGGACCTTGACTCTTGCCCTACCAGCATTCTACTTTCTTTTAAAAAAAAAAAAAAAACTGTCCTTCCAGTTTGCCTAGCAATCCACTTTTGCCTTTGAAATAATCTCTGGACTTTGGCCCCTAAGTTCAAAGCCTTTTTTCAAAGGACTTTATACAGTTTTCTTCACTCTGCAAGCAGAAGCTTCCTATATCATGGACTTTTCTCTCCTTTTCTCAAATATTTGAAGAAAGTTTCTGTGGGCTAAGGTTGGATGTGCACAAACTAGTGGGTGTGGGATGCAGGGAGAAGCAATTCATTTATTTATTAGGCAGCTATGTGGGCCATGAAGTAGCAGTGTTTTAGCTTTTTCCTTCATTATTTTGTTCATTATGAATTTATACTTTCTATTTTATTTCTGAAAAAAAAATGGAAAAGCAGGGGAAGTAAACAAACTTCTTAGCATTTACATGTCCAAAACATTCTTGAGCTTTCCACATTTTTATTATTTTCACTATTTTATGGGTATAAATAGCAAATGTCATCTTAGGATAAGCATCATGGTAGGTGTTGGAGGTAATGCAGATACATTGACATATTTGTCTTCAGGCATATGTTTTAGGTTCTTGGGATTCATCAGTGAATCAAGTAAAAAAAAAAAAGTGTGCCTTTGTAGAGCAGAAATCCTGGCAAATATGCCCTTTCCTTGTAATTCATCAGTTCATGGTCAACTGATGACTAAGAAGACCACAAACTAGGATATAATTCAAGAGAGAGTTTCCATATGAAAAGAAAGACGATTAATTCTGCCTAGGGCCAGTTTGGAAGTCTGGAAACATCATCTGAGCCCAGTCATGAGGAGTGATAAGCATCAATACAAATGACTCAACTTTGAAGATTCACTAAGATTTACTGTGACTAAAGTAACCGGCTGGTCTACCTTCCAACTGTCAGTCCTTTATTTTTGGTGGAAATGATATCTTTGGTCTAGTTCTCTAGTATCAGAGTAACTCTCTTCAAGGGAGTAGGGAAAGAAGAGGGTCTCTGAGGAAGAAGTCAGGCAGTGCTGAGCATCAGAAGTATGGGTCTTATTTTGAGAGCCCCAAAGCACATAACAGAACACAATGTGTTTGTCCACAAGCAAGGGGACATGTTACCCTGTGCGATATAAGGTTGAGGTGACACCTAATTTGCATCTCTTGGCCAAGGGGCAGGTATGGGTTGCTGGTAGTCAAGCCTCCAGCAATGAGGGAGACGGGTGTCAAGTTCCTCATAGACCCCACCATTAATTTTACCCATGGCCAGATATTTACATTGTTTTCTGCCTGGTCTCTTAGACAACTGAATTTGTAAGACTGGAAGAAAGATATATTTGAGATCTTTCTGTCAGCTATGGTTGGCTGGAGTGTTTGCTATAAATTTGTTTTCTGAATGTTCAACATATTTAAGTATTTGAAGTTGACATTGAACTAGAATTAAATATTGGTAAATGGATCATGTTCTAAATGAGCAACATAAACTTACTATATAATTTGAGTACTTCACCTGAATTCTTTGTCAAAAAATACATAGTAATGAACCCAATTGTAAAGCATTATTTTTTCATGTTTCAAGTGAATAGCATTCACAAATTTAGTTTTTTTGTTGTTGTTTTTATGAGGTAGTGTCTTTCTCTAGCTCAAGCTGACCTGGAAGTCACTATGTAGTCTTGGCGTAGTCTCAAACTCACAGCAATCCTCCTACCTCTGCCTCCCAAGTGCTGGGATTAAAGTCATATGCCATCATACATGGCTCTCACAAATTTACCTTTTATATTGTTAATATGGAAAAGATGTTGCTGGATATCCAGATATACTGCAAATATTTTTCATAATGAACTAAAATCCCAAGCAGAATCTCAGTTTTACTGTATTTAATGTCTATGTATAAACTTGTACCTATCAGCAATTGAATTATATATTACTTTTGAATAGAAGTTCCCAGATTTTCTTAGTTTATGGCTAAGCAATTTTTTTTATCACAACCTTAAGTTAAAAGAAATAGTCAACAGTACTCTTTATTAGGTAATAAGTCCCAAGGAACTTAATAATGTAGATTGTGTAGTATTCAATGTTGTTACCTTAAAAGTTTAAAATATTACTTGGGAAAATATATGTATATATTATTGGGCATCCCTGTGAATTCATTATGGTACCCAAAGATGCATTAGCTAATCATTTGGGAGCCATGACATAAAATGCCAATTCACTACACTATGAAAAGAACAAATAGATCTTATTGCTACTATGTAAAATACAAGTCCTCTGGAAGTTTAGTTTCTAAGAGAGTGGTTCAAATTCTAACCAAACTAGAAAAAAATTATCCACTAGTCTTTGTTATTGTGCTTATGATTAGCTATCTAGACCTAATGCTTTCTGTGAAAATCAAGAGGGTTGAACTGACTCAAATGTATCTTCAGTTCCAATTCTATTTAGAGATAATATTTAATAATACTTGACATAGGTTTATTGATTTAAATTTGCTTAAGTCTAATTGGTGAAGTATTTAGAAAGAAAATAACAATTTTTTTTTCTGACAAATAAATCAAGAGGTCTCCCTGAGACTACATAGTGAATTCCTGATCAGCCTGGGCTAGAGCAAGACCTTACCTCAAAAAACAAAAACACAAACAAACAACAACAAAAAAAAAAACCACCAAATCTGGAAGCTGAGTTTCAGTCTAATGGTTCTGCTCATTTCAGACTTCACATCACAGTTTGCTTTCTGTCGTTTTATTTATTTTTTTATTTTAATATTCATTAAGATAATGAAACCAAATTGTAAAGCTTCACTTTCCCAGTCAGTCCAGCTTGTCGGGGCATAAAGATGAAGCCCGCTTGGGTTATCAATGTCATCTGCCCCTGTCTCCTAGAGCGGCAGTGTAGTAAGGTGGAGGAAAGGCAGGACAGTGAGAGTCAGGAGTCCTGGGAACAACACTACCCTTTTCAGTCCTATGGGCACAACAAATGACACAACGTCTCACAGCTTCAGTTTCCTTAACAATGAATGTGGAGTTAGGGAAGAGAGCTCCTACTTCATTTCCAGCTCTAGAATTCTGTAATCCTACCATATCTCAAAGTTCTTAAGGAAATCTACAAAATATTCCATAATCCTGTGTGTGTGTATGCATGTGCTCTAAGTTCTCCTGGTATGCTAAATGATTGTATTATTTGTTTATTTATTTATTCATTCATTCATCTATTTGAGAGAGTGAGAGGGAACAGATGTGCCAGGGCCTCCTGCTGCTTGAAATGAACTTCAGACAGACACATGCACCACTTTGTGCATTGGGCTTTACATGGGTACTGGGGAATTAGACCTGGGTCCTCAGGATTTGCAAGCACACCTTTTTAACCACTGAGCAATCTCTTCAGCCCTCTCCTAGTATTGAAAAAATAAATTTTAAGATTGTTGGAAAGCAAAATGCTATGTGGGTCAACATTGAAACCAACTTAGAGCAAGCTTATGACAATTTGTACCTGCTGAGAGAACAGATCTTGTAGAACCACAAATGATGAAGGTTAATCCTATACTCCTTCCCAGCCAGGTAGGATTTTAACTTTTAAAAATATAGATAAGGGGCTGGAGAGATGGCTTAGCGGTTAAGCGCTTGCCTGTGAAGCCTAAGGACCCCAGCTCGAGGCTCCGTTCCCCAGGACCCACGTGAGCCAGATGCACAAAGGGGCGCACGCATCCGGAGTTTGTTTGCAGTGGCTGGAGGCCCTGGCGCGCCCATCCTCTCTCTCTCTCCTCTCTCTCTCCCTCTCTCTCTCTCTGCCTCTTTCTCTCTCTGTCTGTCTCTTTCAAATAAATAAAATAACAAAAAAATTCAAAAAATATAGGTAAGTTTATGGAAAAGAGAAAGCCAAAATTTTTTTTCTCCTTTTTTTTCTTTATTAGTTACTTTTGTATTCAGCAAATACAGTCAGTTTGGTACCATTATTAGGCTCATCCATGACCTACCCACTCCTCTTGGCCCCTCCTTGTTGAGGTATATGGGTCATGCATTGTGGAGTTAGGCCACAGTTATGGGTAAAATAAATGTCTCTGCATATCATGACACAACATGTGGCTCTGACATTCTTTCCGCCCCCTCTTCCGCAAAATTTCCCTGAGCCATGTTGGGTTCATTTTTGGTCTGCTTCAGTGATGAGGTGTTGGGAGCTTCTGAGGCTCTGGCTCTCTGATTTGGTAGGAGTTAATTTTTCTCTGTGTTGATCTCCTTCCCTCTTGTGCTGGTATCCGGTTCAACAGGAAAACAGCACCCTTGCTTGTTTCGCCAATTTTTCATAGTTGCAGCTGGGGCCCTTTTGAGGTATGATGGGGTGGCTCTCTCCTTAGGATCTACATCTATCTGAAAAAGAGAAGCAGATTCAAAAAATTTTAAGATGAGCTCTATCTGATCACTGCTGTGAATGAAAATATCATAATGTTACTTTTCAACCCCTAACATTCATTTCTCGAAATTCCTGTCACAGGAGCCATAATTGCTAATCTTGCTGCTGACTCACATTGTTGCTTCCTCTCGCATGCTAACAGAATTAATGCTCCACAGAACCAGCTCCACCTGCCAGCTCCCTGGGTAATGTAGCAGGGAGGACAGATGGAGGAAAAAGTCTTCTTGGTTGTTATGCTGCCGTAAAAATATTTCCAGGTTTTTGGTTTGCATTTTAACTTTTAGAAGCTGACTTTTTCATCATGTTCATGATTTTTAAAAATTAAGTTAACAGAAAATGGAGTTCAGTGGTGGAGAGCTTGCCTAGCCCTAGGTTTGATTCTTCAGCAACACACAGAGAGAGAGAGAGAGACAGACAGAGAGAGAGAGAGAGAGAGAGAGAGAGAGAGAGGGAGAGAGAATATCATGTAATTTATATAATGTACTTCACCTTATTGCAGAAATGATTCCAAAAATGCACGCCCTTGCTGATCTTTCTGCATGCCTGTCTATTGTCTGTAATGGGAGAAGAAGACAGAACATTAATGTTTGATGGTTTTGTAGACATGCTATTTAGTTAGATAGTTTAAGAAGTTTCCAAGGCAAGTCAACATATGCTTTCTTTGGTTTCTGTTTGATATTTTTAATCTCTGAATATTTTTTGCTTTCAAATGAAAACACTTTCTTTTATTGACTAGAAGCCCTGGATTCTGTCCTAGCTTCGATCCCAGTAGCTTTTCTGAATTAATAGTCAGTCATATTTCTTTTCTTAGAAGCTCTGATTAATAAATGCTGTCATATCTTTATTTCCAGTCAGAAACTTTATAGGAGTATTTCAAGGGGTCTCAGTCATTTATCCAAGAAAGAAGTTTTTTTGTTGTTTATTTTGTTGTTTGGAAAATTTCTTTTTTTTTCCAGTTGAAATAAGAACGTGAATGTCTCAAACTCATACATTGAATCAAAGTCAAATGCCGAGTCCCTAGGTTGGACTAAATATTCAACATGCTGCATTGTACTTTTTAAATTTTATAAACTATTTCCTTTCCACAGCTTCCAGATAGCGCACAGTGAGATAGAGCAGGCACTACTGTGCATGTCGTGTCTAGACTAGGAAAGCGGGTCACAGGGAAATGTAACTTGTCTTCAATTATCTGGGTAGTTGGCAGAGGACTACGATACGCATCAGCTTAGTCCTCATCCTACGCTTCTGTATATGGCATGTTTTGGGTATTACTGGGACCCTGCTACACCCCCTCACACTTTTCTTCTTGATTAAATTCTCATTTGCTATTCTTTAACACCTAGTGTTGGAAACAAAAGATTATTCTTTCTTTCAAAGGCCAAGGAGGCGTGGGGACGAGGGTTAATTGAACCAGTATCCTGACATCAAAACTTACATAAACCACCTCCATGTTTTGAATACAACTTCAAATATGAGACATTGTGATGACAAGAGTAAAGTGTGGAACCCAGTGATGAGCAAAGCCACGGCGTAAGCTCCAGATTGACATGTGGCACCTGGCTCAGGAGAAAGAGCATGCAGGGAACAAAAGGGCCATGTGTGAGCTAGTGACTATTTTAACGCCCTTTGTGGCTTTCCTTTGAGCTTTCGAAGTGACAACGCTTACTATTCAAGAAGGACAAAAATAAGAAGGGGAAGGAAGTGTGCCTCAGCCCAGTGGTGAGTGGTGGAGTAATTGTGGGCATGGCCCCAGGATGATAGCAGCTTCTAGTTAATCAATGTTGACAAGGCTGGGGAGAGCTGGGCAGGTCCCAAGAGGTAATGTTTTACTCGGAAATCCACTCAACCTAATTTCAGTAATGTAGGGCTGTGGAGGGGCCTGGATGGGAGCCAAGAAACGGGGCCATTAGAGCTCGGTTTGGGCGATGGCAGCTGGGAACCCCGCCATCCCTCCAGCAGCATTGCAACCAGGCAGTCTGGCTGAACCTCAAGCAGCCGCGGCTGCATATGCTCCTGTGTCTGCTCAGCAGCACACGAGGCACGCACCCACTTAGGAAAGGAATGGAGAGCACGGAGAACGGCCGCTCCCAGAATCTTTTACCGTAAGGATCAGAGAGCCAGGTTCAAGGACTGCTGCGAAGTTGTCCATCCAAATCCCCTATGTCCTTTAAGATGACCATCACTCTCTTTCACGTGCTCAGAGGAATAGCTTGCGGCTTTATTTGCTCTCTTGGTCTTTCCCTAAGAATGGTACTAGGCTAGAGCACTTGCTGAACGTGCCTAGCCTGTGCAGGGCTCTGGGTTCTATCCCAAGCACGGGAAATAATAAAATAAAATAAAATAAAATAAAATAATAAAATAAAATAAAATAAAATAAAATAAAATAAGAGGAATGGTACAGTACAGTAGTTGTGGGTCCAGAATGTAAAAACTACTACTAAGGGGGTTTTCCACTTTTTAGAAATATATGAGATATATTAAGAATACTCAGCAGTCAAATTACTGTATGTTCATATATTAAGTTCTCAATTAAAAAAATTAAAAAGGTACTCAGTTTCACAAATTCAAAAGTGACACAAGAGACACTGTGCTCCGTTAGGCTGAACTCTTCTCATCTAGCTGTGGTTCTAATTACTACTCTTAATCACACAGCACATTATTCTAGTGACCACTACTAGCACATGAGGTCTGAGCATGTAGGTATTTCAGCTTTGTGTTTTATCACTCTGTTTGCAGTTCATTGGAGAGTATGTGGCTCACTGGACAAATAAATGAATGAATGAACACATTTCCTCCCATTTTGAAGCATCCTTCAGCTTTGGAGCATTACAGAATATATGACTTTATTGTCTATGGTATTGACTTTCTCTTTTAAAATGAACATATAAATGATAAAATTCATGGAAGCTTCCAGTGAACTTGCTTAGAAAAGCCAAGGCTAAAATGTCATAGCAAAAGCAGGTCACAGTTTGTCAAATACCGAAATCATCTGTCCACATTGCTCCAATATACCTTTGAAACAAAACAGTGTTAATGTTCAAATTATGATGTAAGGAGAAAATTGACAAAACAATATTTTGAGCCCCTAGTTTAAGCTTTTCCTATGCATAAAGTTGTTGACTCCTGAAAACATTACCATGTTTCATTTGTAGTTTTTTTTTTTCAATTTCATACCCCCAAATAAATATTTCTTCCTCTTAGTGCAAACCACTAAAAGACATATTTTGTGTGTTGTACATTCATAGGAGTTTGTATGCAGAGTTGATTTCATCCTAGTGAAGACTCAGTTCACTAGCCACATTATACACACACACACTCATATATACATGTACACACATGTACATATGTATATTTCATCTGTGTGTTTGAGCCTGGTTAATGAAACACGATACTATAAAGTGAGTAACTGTTAAATAACTGAAATTTACTTCTCAGAGTTCTGGCAGCTGATAAATCCAAAGTCAGGCTAACAACTGATTCAGTTTGTCATGTGAGAGCTTGATGTCTCAAAGATAAGCCCTTCTGATAGCATTTGCACAGGGTGGAAGGAACTACCTAGCCCTTGATGGTCCCTTTTAGAGAGCATTAATTTTTTTAATATTTTATTTTTATTCATTTGAAATAGAGAGACATAGAAAGAGAGAGGGAGGGAGGGAGAGAGAATTGGTACACCAGGGCCTCCAGCCTCCGCAAACGAACTCCAGACACATGTTCCCCCTTGTACATCTGGCTTTACGTGGGTCCCAGGGAATCGAACCTGGCTCCTCTGGCTTTGCAGGCAAGCGTCTTAACTGCTAAGCCATCTCCCGAGCCCTTAGAGAACACTAACCTTAATCATGGGTGCTCCAGTCTTACAGTCTAATCAGCATCTAAAGGCCCCACCTTTTTATACCAACACTTTGGAGTTAAGAATTCAACATGTGGATTTGGGAAGCATAATTTATTTGGGCCCTAGCAGAGTGATTTATTCAACATTTTCTCTCCTATAATGCTTTAGTCAAGATGGCAGTGTTGTGATATTGGGCCTTCACGCTTGATATAAGTAAAAGCACTGCGAAGAGCTCACAAAGTAAAACCGTTTCACCACGTGGGACTTCTGCCTTGTGTCTGCATCTCCACGTCAGGCTCCCTTGCCAGCTCCAGGCCTGGTTCCTTTGCACCCTTGTTTGATGCCACTTGGCATTGAACATCTCACTTCAGTCCTGTGGCTTCTTCAGCCTTCTGAGTGACAACTGTCACAGAGGGAGGCTGATATTTTGATGAGGAATACGTGGTTATTTACCCTAATTGGACTGTGCTTATTAGAGTGACCAGCTGTTCTCAGCCATTCATCTGTCTGACACACACCATGGTGATCAGAGGGTTGTTTTCCCTCTCACAAAATACTGAAGATTACATACTAACCCATCTCTAGTACTTACAAATTACATAATTAGTGGTAGAATGTGCCAAGACCAGATTTCAGATTAGGAATGACTAATCATGTTTCTTTCCACCATTTTGAGCTGGTTTAACAAGACAAACCTTTAGTTTTCTTAATCTCCATGACTGCCTATCTGTGAACTCTTGTCCTGATGCCCACCGAATCCATCCTTCCTGCCTGTGCTAAGATAAGATCATGCAAACTAGAAGTTACTTGAATGGGCTCTTCCCTAGGCTGGAATTTGTTACCACTTACTATCAATGTGTCAGATTTCAGGTAAATAATTGACTAGCCTGCACCACAGCTTCCCGAGCTGTAAAATGATGTGGTAAAGGCAGCTGTGAGGATGAAATGAAGTGATACAAGTCCACGTAGACCTGTTGTGGACACTTATTAATAGCTTAGAAATATTAACTTTTGATGCATTATACAAAGGACCAGGAATATCACAATTTTCAGTTACTTCCAGACATCCAGGCTGCTGAATAAAAGCAGTTAGAAAAAGTAGATTCATGACTTATTATCTCCAATAGCTTGTTTAGGGTGATCATCAATGGAGAAGAAGTAAGTTAGCAATATGGATCTTTTTCTAAATAACCAGGGTTCTGTTTTGAACAAATTCATCTTTGTCTGAGGTTAAAATCTTTCACAAACTCATGTTTCTCATCAAAGTGGGTCTAGCTAGAGTACGCATAAACCCACACCTGACTGTCTCATGTATTTTCATGTAGGGTCTTTATAAAAAATGATGGATTTTTAGCTGAACTCATTTTGTAACTGTGAAATATTGCTACTTTATATTCTTTCTTCCTTCTAATTGTTTTTCTTTCCGTAATTTCTCAAATAGCCTATAACAAGTTTACTGAACCCACTGATCTGATCCATTGCATTTCTATGAGCTAGTCAACCCTTCATCCTGTTAAAGCAAAGATGACCCCTTTGCTCAGTATTCATCATATCAAATAGAAAAGTTACTCATGTATCATGCAAAATAAAATGTAGTTAGAATTAATTATAAGTGTTAACCTGAATTGTTTCAGCTAAATGCTTGACATTTCCTTTTGTAATTATCAAATTGAACATCACTGGTTGTGATTTTGTGATTTTTATATTTTGTCTAGGGCTGAAAGGTCAAACAGGCATGTTCTTGAGCTCTCGTGCTGGTCTGTTCCCCTGCTCTAATGCAACAACCAAGATAATTAGATGACCTGAGTTTCAATCTTAGCTTGGCCATCAGCAAATCACATGATTTAAGGGAACATCTCTTACAATCTTCAATTGTCTCATCTATTAAATGAAGATACCTGTTGTTTTTTGTTTTCATTCAGCAAATATCCATTAAGGGATTTCCCTCTATTAAGTCTGGGCCAGACCTTACGGATCCAGGGCTCAATAAAAATAGGTATTGCTATCCCTAAGGAGCTTGTGTAAGTGTCTAGTCTCAGTGAAGTCCCCTTCACTGAGAGCACTCTGTGGTTATGAATTTTACTGTCTGTTAAAGATATGCTATAGAATATTTCAATTCGAATAGCATGTTTACCATTTTCAGTTTTTCACTCCGTGCATAGAAGAATGCTTGCCACGTTGTGTGTGTATCAACTAATTGAACAAGTAAATGAATAGACAATGAATCCATTTAAAAGAATCTGAAGTATTTAAGGAAAAGATTGTACAACTCTTAAACCTTTATTAATAGGGAAATAGGAAACAATGATGTCATGTCATAATGAACAGATTTGTGCCACTTTTTACCTTTGTCCTAGGCCCAGACAAAGGGTGACAGGAGAAAGAAGTGGAATTGGGAGGATTTAATCCAATTCCAATGAAGGACAAAAAGTGAAGCTGCCTCTCAGAATCATCTGAACATTTGTTCTCCTATTGATTCACTTTGAGTCTTTTTCCTTTATATGCCACAAGCATAAAGTTCTTCTCATTTTACCCAGCCTACTCTCCACTTTATCTTGAGTTTCATAATTTTTCTCAATGCATGAATAATAGTTTCAAAGGTTTTATTTTAAGTGGGAAAAATTTGCAGTCTTCCGCTTCTACAGTTGACCCTTCTATGTGCTTCTCGGAAGCTTAAATTAGTATTTTCTTCTTTTTAGTTTGAAAAGGGCACTAGAAATGATATTTCTTGGAACTAACAAGGATATTAAACTGCCTTTAGCATACTTGTGGTATCCAAAGGTCTGGACTGGGGCATGGATGCTACAAGAAATCTCTGCAAGAATTCCAGAATGCTATCAAAGGGCCTCACTGAAATAATTCTACAAGCCTTCTTCTGGAGAAAAATTAAGTAATGCATTAGCATACCAGAATTCTCCTCCTTGTGAAATATTGATGCATAGAACTTACAGTAATCAGAACTGAGCTCATTTCATCTAAGAACTTGCCCTGGCACAATGTTCTTCAAGAGTTAATACGTGGGGCTGGAGAGATGGTGTAGCAGTTAAGACACTTGCCTACGAAGCCTAAGGAACTAGGTTCAATTCCCCAGTACCCACATAAGCCAGATGAACAAGGTGGCGCATATGTCTGCTGTTTGTTTGCACTAGCTAGAGGTTCTGGTGTACCCATTCTCTCTCTCTCTCTCTCTCTCTGCCTCTTTCTTTCTCTCTCATAAATTAATTAATAAAAAATATTTTTAAAAAGAGTTAACAATTGAATAATTGCCATTTGGAAAGCTGCACACTTAACAGCTCTCCAGCCCACCCTTAACAAGTCTTTATGAGGAGCAGCAGGGAGTATTACTACAATAGCTGCATTTTTGTGGCAGTGTCCATTGAGTCATGAACCTTAAAAAAAAAGGAAGACTAAAATATTAGGTACCAATGAATAATTGTAAACTGAAGTCATCTATAATAGTTACTTAGTTTATTTGCCAGACAAGCCTGGTTAATTATAGAGACCACAAACATTTTCAAAAAAAATAACCTTTTTGTTTTTTTTTTACTACTGACAGGATTTAAAAGAATGTTATTAGGTATATAAAGAAAGAATACCAAAAGTGTATTTGAGAGTGGTGGTATTATTTGGAGATATACATGTCTGTCTGTCTGTATGTATGTATGCATGTATTAAGTCATTTGAAAGACACATAGATTTGCATGTATTGAGCTCTCAGCAGCCTTTGATTTTCTGCTCTGATGAGGCTTGAGTCTCCTCTCTGGAGAAGGTTCTCAGGCTAGCAATGAGCATAGCATTGCTATTTAATCCACCACTACCTTCATAATGTTTCCTGGGCCCTGACCAATGTGAGAGATTACTCATCTCGAGCTAAGCAGTCAACTTTTCCTATTATATTGATGGTTTTAAGTTTCTCTGGTACTTGTTGCCATCAGCAAAAAGCAGATTCTCTAACCAAGAGTGAAGGCAGCATTGATCGGAGGGGATAAGCATAGACATTTAGACTTTTTGATGGGCATAATCTCTCTTTTTAGGCAAAGAAGAGTAGAAGCTTCTCTCTAGCGTTGATGACCTTTTAAGCCATAGTCTTTTGACTTGATTCCCACTTAGTACCATGTATGAATTCCCTCCCATGGGATATGAGTGCGTCTCACATTCAGTGTGAGAGCAGTTAATTGCTCCCATAGCCTGTGTGCCACCATTGCACCGGTGTGTACACGTTTCCTGGCTGGTTGATTTTGTAGCTTGCAGGATCCACTGATTGTTCATGCCATTGGTGACCTCCATCCCCCAGCAGCTCACAGAGTGCTTTCTAGACTATGAGATCTAAACATCAAGGAGCTGCTTCCTTGAGAAGGAGTCTCTTCTCTGAACCTGGAGCTGCCATTGTCATGAGCTCCAGCAATTTCCATGTCTCCTCTTCCATAGGACTAGGACTATAGGGGTATGTGGTCATGCCTAGATATTTTTTTAAATTTTTTGTTTATTCATATTTATTTGAGAGTGACAGAGAGAGAAAGAGGCAGAGAGAGAGAGAGAGAGAGAGAGAAATGGACGTGCCAGGGCCTCCAGCCACTGCAAACGAACTCCAGATGCGTGTGCCCCCTTGTGCATCTGGCTAATGTGGGTGCTGGGGAATCGAGCCTTGAACTGGGGTCCATAGGCTTCACAGGCAAACACTTAAACACTAAGCGATCTCTCCGGCCCCCATGCCTAGATTTTTATGCAAGTACTGGGGACTGGAACTAAGACAGTCTCAGGCCCTCTTAGGTTCTCATGCTTTTGTGACAAGGTACTCTTATCCACTAAGCCATCTCCTCAGCCCAACACATACTACTAAAGGCTTCTTAAGTCGGGCCATTTCTGCAATCTTAGTATCTCCTCCCAAAACCAAACCCATCTTATTAAGCATTGTTAGTTCAATCCCCTTGAATCATAAAGTAGTACACATTTTTGCACAAGTATGTTCAAAGCCTACTCATTACTTCTCAAATACAAATCTGCTATCTTAATAAGATTTCTTTGCCTCCAGATTATCTTTCTAATAAAAACTATCAGTTAGTAGGAGAAGAAAAAGCAAGATTCATTTTCAAAGGCACAAATATTTTCAACACAAAAAATATGCCAACAATAAATGTTAGTGTAGCATGCCTGGTACTGTTATCCTTAGGAAGTTCTGCCTATAAAGTTGACCTGTGCCCTGAATTTGGATCTTGATGGTTCTCACGCTTGTGTATTTGATTGGTGGTAACACTGAGCCTAAGTACTTGTGCAAATAATGTAGATTATGATGAATATGTGTTTTGTATTCTTGATGCTGTGCAGAGGACATCTACATAGTCAGCCCCCAATGCAAACTCTGGATTTGTAGGCTCACAGGAGCTTCCCATGAGATGGTATCACATGTGTATTCTCACCGTTCATGGCTGGAGGAATCAAGCACTTGTTTGTAACTCCACAGGCAGAAGATTCATGGATGCTTATATCTGTTTTCCTCCAATTTTTGTCCCAGGCATCTCCTCCCCTTGCTTATTTTGCCTTTTGTATTTCCACCGTAATAAATGACAGCCATTAACACAACTACTTCCTGAGTGTTGCAAGTCCTCCCAGCAGATCATTGAGTCAAAAGGTGGTCTTGGCTAGGGGTAGGGACTGGTGACAGATGATTTTAGGACTAATGAATTCTCTGTAGACAGGCTGGCCTATTAGTAAAATATTGACTGGGGAAGCATCAAAGGAAACAAATCCTGCCTTTAGAAAGACACAACGTTCTTGCTAAGCAAAGTAATACTTGCTGGATAACTCAGTTTATTCGGCAGGAATGTTCTTGCACGAAGCTGAGAACCACTGTAGAGATGTAAAGTGATTATTACCCCACAGAATGAGAGAGGGAAACGTGTCCTAGAGTGCTGTACCCATGTGATGATGACTTTGATTTCTGTTCCAGCTTATTGACTGAACAAATTTTGTAACTGTTAAAGTGTGTGTGTGTGTGTGTGTGTGTGTGTATGCAGAAGGGTGCACACATGTGTACAGGTATATGTGGAGGCCAGTGAACAACTCTGGGTGTTGTCCTCAGGAATAGTTATCTACGTGCTTTGATACAGGCTCTTTCTTTGGCTTGGCACTCACCAACTAGACTAATCTGGCTTGCCAGCAAACCTTAGGGATCTTCTGGTCTCTGCCTTCCCAGCACTAGAATAGAACCGTCATGCTTGGGCTGGAGAGATGGCTTAGCAGTTAAGCACTTGCCTGGAAGCCTAAAGACCCCGGTTTGAGGCTCGATTCCCCAGGACCCACATTAGCCAGATGCACAAGGGGGCGCACGCGTCTGGAGTTTGTTTGCAGTGGCTGGAAGCCCTGGCGTGTCCATTCTCTCTCTATCTGTCTCTTTCTCTCCCTCTCTCTCTCTCTGTCACTCTCAAATAAATAAATAAAAATGAACAAAAAATATTAAAAAAAAAACGTCATGCTTGACATGTTTACTGGGGATCAAACTTGGGTCTTTATGCTTGCAAGGTGAGCACTTTGCTGACTGTGCCATCTCCCCAGTTTCTAGATTATGGTCACAGTATGATGCCTCAGGCATTGACAAGAGAAGGGCAAAGGGGACAAGAAACAAACTCTACCCTCCCCAGGGAGTTCTGTCTCTCTTCCTAATTAAGCTCACTATTAAGTGGCCATCTTCAGCTCTGATAGGAGGTAGAAATCCAGGTGTTCCACTTTCTAAACTTTATATTACTGGAAAACAAAGGTAAGGCATTGGAATGAGTGTTCAGTGATCTACATGAATTATCCCGATAGTCACGCAACAGGAAAAGAAGATTGTTGGTGATTCCCTGGCGACACGTAGGTCGTTCTGTGTGTGGATCCCTTGACTGTGAGGTTGAACGGTGATGTGTGCTGAATGGGCAGCTTGCCCCTAATATCCATCATGTCTTTGTTCCTGTATTCTTCCATGTGGGACCCCACATGGCTTCCTAGAGGTGAAGCCCTCTGAACGGAAGATTGTCTTACTGGCGTACTAATAGTGATCTCTTTTTATCGTAATGCTCCTGTAATGTTATAGCACTGAACAAACAGATACAGCAAAAGACTAACTCTCCTTCCCCTCCCTTCTTTTCTTCCTCAGAAGCTGTAGATGAAACCAAACCTAAGGAAAGTGCCCGGCAGGAGGAGGGGAAAGAAGGAGAATGTGAGGCTGACCAAGAACACGCCTGAGCTTTACGAAATGGCTTTCCACGTTTCCCCACCTCCCGGACCCTCTCTCTCCTACCCTCCCTCAGCTCCACTCTGAAGTGTCCCTTCCTGTCCCGCTCACATCTGTGAGTCTGTCCTCTCCCACCCACTAGCCCTCTTTCTCTCTGTGTGGCAAACATTTAAAAAAAAAAAAAAGCAGGAAAGATCCCAAGTCAAACAGTGTGGCTTAAACATTTTTGTTTCTTGGTGTTGTTATGGCGAGTTTTTGGTAATGATGATTCAATCATTTTGGGAAATTCTTGCACTGTATCCCAGTTTTTGATCTGGTGCGTGTGGCCCTGTGGGAGTCCCACTTTCCTCTCTATTTCTCTCTGTTCCAAGTGTGTGTGTGTGTGCAATGTTCCGTTCATCTGAGGAGTCCAAAATATTGAGTGAATTCAAAAACCATTTTTGTTTCCTCATTTTCAATGTGATGGAATGAACAAAAAGGAAAAAAAAAAAATAAAACCTCCAAAACCCAGTTTGTTTTAAAAATAAATAACAAATAAATAAATAAATAAAGCAGATGTGCCAATTAGCGTAAACGTGTGGCTCCGAGGCTCCTTTTTCAATCTGAATATTAATAAATCATGACAGTAACCAGACTTCATTGTGTCCGTGTTTTTGTTCCACCTTACTGAGAGTTGGTTTTGGTTTGACACATTGGGATCTTTCATTCATTTTGTTCCTAGCCTCAGCCTAATACCAACAGAGAGTCTTGACAAAGAAAACACAGGCCTTGGTTAGAATGGATGGCTCCAGTCCTCTCCGGTAGGACCGGGCACTGCAAAGCTTTCTAGGGCTACTGTAACAAAGTGCCGTGGATGGCGTTCCTTAAACCACAGGGATTTATTGCTTGAAGTCTGATTTCCAGACGCTGGCAGCATTGAGACCAAGGCTATAAACTGTCGTAGGCTCCTGTCAGCGGCTTACAGATGAATAACTTTTCCCTGTATCACTTCATAACTTCCATATATGCATGTGCTTTGTAATAAGTTTGTCTCTTTCCTCAGGATATAGGTCATACTGGATTAGGGCTCACCCCGATGACCTCCTTTTAACTTGGTCACTAACACCCTGCTGCAAATAAGGTCACTTTCTGAGACACAGAATTCAGTCCATAGTAGGTGTAAAGTTTTGCTCTTTACAAAATAACTTTCAAGTATTTTCGTGATTCAGAAGAAGTTTGGTTTATCAGGTAGGTTGTTCTACATTTGGCTAGGTTAAATATTATAAAGATGCCCGTGTCTCTTAGAAATATCCAGGCTTTTATTCAGAGGATTTATTTTAGCCCAAATATTGAGATAATCCATGCTATTTTTTTCTGGCTTATGACTTTTATTGGGCTTAAAATCCCCAAATAAGACAGGTGTTAGGTTCTTGATGAATTATCACCAGTGCTCCAGGTGATGGAGGCAGATATAAAGAGCAGCTATGCCTTTAAGCATTGTTAGTCATTGTCCAAATGCCTTCCACCTCAGGTATCTAAATACCTTCTGTTAGAAGGTAAATAGTTCCCATGAGAACCAAAACAATGTCTCTAAATCTTGAAATGTCTGTGTGGCTTATTGCTTCCTAAGTTTCCTGGTGCAAAATCATGAGCGATCATTATGTCCTTACAGTAAGTAGCTCTAGGTTCCTTTCCAAGACAAACATAGCCAGATGACTCCGGTCAGCAACCTACAGTCATCTGCATAAGACTCTCTGATCTGATCAGAGAAAAAACAGTCAAAGGAAAAGGCCTCACGATGTTGAAGATTATGCCTATATGTCATCTTAGGAGGTCCAACCTATACCTCACTAACTCTGAGGCTAATGCAATGTGTCGAAGAAACTCAAGGCCACATAAAGTTTGGATCCCTCATGAATAAAGGAGTTTGTTCTCTGTTTAACAACATTAAGTGAAGCTTTTGTTAGTAGAAACCACTGCAACGACAATGACCATGAATGCGTATCATATATTAAAGCAATCTGAGAATTTGAGTTGGTTCTGAATTGGTATCATTTCCGTGGAATGCTGGAACAAGTGACTGGGACTCAATCGTTGCCATGACTTTGAACAAGAAGATTTTCTTAAAGCACAATGCCTCTCCACAGAGTCCACATTCACATCGAAAGCAATGGCACGAGATTTTGAGTTCGTATTATCATATACTATTCAGTTGCTTTCATCTTTGTGCTGAGTTGGGCTTGTATGTTTTCTTGAGTATCTATTTTTATTTGACTCATAAAGTTTTGGTTTCTTAATGGAATTTTAAGAGTGGGAAGACACATTAGTGAGACTCACAGTGGTCCTAAGACATGCTACAGGTACTATAGCGTCCGCATTGATATTAAACCATGTGACTCAGACTTGTGCGCATCACACACAGTCAGGGTACCAGTGAGGAACACAGACCGACTGCTCAAGAAACAAAAATGTGTGCTCTAGATTCCAAAGTGATGGAAGTTGTTGACACTAAAATATCTACTCGGTTACTTTGAAAACTGGGAACTAGGTTGAGGACTAGTACAAAAGGTGTCAGGATGGATGGCTGATCCTCTCAAATAGTAACAGGCTCATTTTGATACAAAAACCATGGCTTTGTCTACAGGAAATAGGTTCTCTTAACCAAGCTACGTTACTTGGGTGTAGAATGTTCCATCATTATGTGCTACCACTCGAGTTTCTTTGAAGATGAAGGGATTTCTAGAATAGAACCTTTTCTCTACAGCATGTAACCCCAACTCTGATAAGCCTCCAGTCATTTTTACCATCCCCTATGGAGTAGCATAGGTCAGAAGTCTAGAAATAGATTAATTCTTTCTTTTCCATAACATTGAATTCATATTGTCACTTCATAAGGGAATGAGGATGAAACCTGTGCCCACGGCCCTCACCAACCTGTATGTTCCACAGGCAGTTGAGGATATCCAAGGGTTACTTATTAAGCTGTCCCTTCCTATATACAGCTCTTGAAATAAATCAGGGAGGGATTACTAAACTCCTCTCAATATCCCATATTAGAGACACTTGGAGATCTCAAAAAAATGCATTATCCTTAAATTGGCAGCTCTAGGAAAACCAGTCTTACAATTAGCATGTAAGTAAGCTTAGACAATAGAAAAAAGATACTTCACAACTTCCATACATTATCATTAAGATCTGTCCAGGTTCCCTGAACCTTTTAAAATCTTCATATCTATAGTCTGTTGTCATGGAAACATAGCTCTATGCACCTGGCTATTAAAAAGACTTAATTGATGACCCTTCTGGAGAAATGTCAGTTAGTGGGGATAACATTAGGAATATGAAATTCTTTGATTCAAATAGAACTCTTGCCTAATCTTCTTCCTAGACAGTTAAAACCCATGTCTGCCTACAGTCACAGGAAGGCCTGCTTCAGTGCTCAGCAATTTCAGTCACACAATTATTCCTATATAATTATAATTTTGTCTTTTCTTCCTGGAAATAAAAGCACAGCGACAATAAATGTGGGCAAGATTATAGTTATGAAGACAGGTGTTAAACCATCAAGGATACGTTGTGTATCACAGATGTTTAATATCACAGATGGTTTCTTCTTCCATACATGTTCAGTGAACCAACATGCCTATATAAAGGAGAAAATATTATTGGTTAGTTTCATGGAACAAGACCAAGATATATGTGCATGTAGGATTCACGAAGAATTAAGTGGTTTTATTTATTGATTATTCAAACAATGTATTTAGTCATAGAATAGTAGAAATATATAATATAAGCAAGATAAAATTAACCCACAGCTGAGACTCAAGACTCACCAGAGTGCTGAGAAGAAGTGACAGTGGAGTGTTTAGCACAAAGTGAGACATCTCTGTCACACCCTCTAAGGTTCAGAGACCACTGCAGAAGAGGAGGTGGAAAGAATAAGAGCCAAAGGATGGGGAGAGGTGCTTTGCAAAACTGTTTACCAGACACAAAGTGGCCATGATATTCATGACCTCACAGTGGTTGATACTTCCTACGCAAGAACAACATAAAATGGGGGGGGGGGGATGATGCCATTAAAATAGGAGAGAGACTAGTTGGAAAAAAGAAGGGATTCAATGCAGGGGGATTTTGGAGGGAAAATGGGAAGATAATGGGAGGGGACTATAATCATGGTTACTGTCTATATGTATAGAAGTTGTTAATAAAAAGTTTAAAAAATTAAAAAAAATTAACTCACACCATCAAAACCTAAGCGATGTTAATTCACATTTAGAGATGAAATGTCATATAGTCAGTCTGTTTCTCTGTCTTTGTCAATTACCATATGTACTAGTTACTCTTCTTGTTGCTGTAACAGAATACCAGACAGAAGAGACTTCAGGGAAGAAAGATTTATTGTGGCTCACAGTTTAGGGGATATGGCCTATAATGGCAGTAGAGGCTTGGAAGCTGGGTGACTTGGTCTGTGAAGACACTGGCTTGCAGTAGGGTTTCCTCACATCGTGTCAGGGAAGTTGGACTGGAAACAGGACCAGCTATATCCCTTACAGCCTGCTCCTAAAGGCCTATGTGAACCAGCAGGCTGTGTATTTCAAAGGCTCCCCAAACTCACCAAAGTGTGCCACCAGCTGGGAGCCAAATGTCTAAGCACAAGAACCTGCGGAGGGCATTTCAGACTCAAGCTGTGACACCATATATCATCCACTTGTCAAATATGTGTGTATAATAAAAACAATGGGCTCATGTGAGCTGGAGAGATGGCTTAGTGGTTAAGGCACATGCCTGCAAAGCCTAAGGACCCAGGTTTGATTCTCCAGGTCCCATGTAAGCCAGAATCACATGGTGGCACATGCATCTGGAGTTCTTTTTAGAGTCTGCAGGCCCTAGTACTCCAATTCTCACTCTTTCTCTCTCTCCCTCTTTCTCTGTCTTCAATAAATAAATAAAAATAAATCCTTGAAAAAATGGACTCATGTTATGTACGTTATTTTATTTTTATTATATATTATATATTATTTATTATATTTTATATTATATATTTATATTTATTGCATTTTATTATATTTATATTTTAGACATTCCACAGAGAATTGTAGGATTCTTTTTATATAGACATGCACACATTTAACACAATGCATTTTAATAAATACACTGTGTTTTATGCTACTTTTATAAGACTATATTTGACTTGACTAAGACTATAAATTCAAAAAATATGGCTCAGAAAGCATGAGTCTTGAAGGCTTCTGATTCAGCTTATCATGTTAAAAGCATATTGTTTAAAATTTATTTATTTATTTGACAGAGAGGGAGAGAGAGAGAGCACGCTAGGGCCTCCAGCCACTGCAAATAAAAGCCAGACACATGTGCCCCCTTGTGCATCTGGCTTATGTGGGTCCTGGAGAATCGAATCTGGGTCCTTTGGCTTTGAAGGCAAATGCCTTAACCACTAAGCCATCCCTCCATCCCAGAAGATTTTTTTTTTTAAATGCATGGAAGCCATTTCTGGTTCCACTGCCCTATTGACAACTGAGACAAAAGAACAAATGCCATTTGAGCATGTACTTATCAAAGTTCTGTCCTTCATTTTGAACCACGTAGGAAAATTACCAAAGCTTTCCAATCTAAACCTATACTGCTCATCTATACACAGCACCCTGTGTTGCTAATGTTAATTCCACAGAGCTCCCTGCTCATGGACACGTGGTTGTGTGGTTCTGCCAGACCCAGAGAGGGATGGACTGCAAGTGACTTGCCACTGCACAACAATGCAGTCATGAAACTTATACTGGCCCGTCTTTATTCATTTAAAAAAATGTAGATAGTTTTGTGTTAATTTTGATTGTGAACTATTGCATTCTAATAGTATCTTGTTTAATAACTTTCTTAATATCCTATACATCTTGGACTTGATGCCTCCTGGCCCTGTTGCTTTCAAAAGAAAAATTATAGAATCATTGGTTCCCAGATGATCTGGTTTGAATTGCCCCCTACACACACCACCAACAAAAAGAGGTCCATGGTGCTGAAGGACGTAGTCCTGCGTCTGCTACTGTTGAGACATGGTGGGCTACCTGAGAGTTTGGGTCCAGTGAGACAGACTTAGGCTCATTGAAGTTGGGAGATTGATGTGCATTTGGAGTATGGGGTAGTTTCTGGGGAAACCCCTTGATATATTCTCATTGATCCTGGGCTTTCTAGCCCAGGATCTGTTGTAACAGAAAGATCCAGCTTGGCCCTGCCCAGCTGACTTGGCTTGATTTTCCACATGGACTCGCTTGCTTACACATACGCTCCCCCCACTGCGGTCTAGGTCCTGAGGAATTGTGGCTAGGGGACCTGCACCATGGAGCCTGTGCTGTGTCACTTGGACTTTCAGCCTCCAAATCTGTGAGCTAAATGAATCTCTTATTGCAGTAATCTTGTCTTAAGTATGAAAGGCTGACTATACACCAGAAAATAATATTTTTGTGATGCTTATTAAAAAGCTATGGTTATATAAAGTCGAAGATATACCCAGAAACAGTAAAGTTGAGTGAGTGAGGATATTAGATATGGGAATTAAATGTCTAATGTTACCAGGAATTTAAAAGGATGTCTTGAAACAGTTTCTGTGCTTGACAATAAAGGTATTAATAAGGGATAGAAGTTTGCATCACAATCCAAATGCTAAGGCCCAATGGTCAAAGTGGTTGTCCTTGGGGGAGGGGCTTTGGAGGTAATTTGGTCATGAGCACAAAGTCTCCATGGTGGAGTTAGTGTCCTTGGTAAAACAGAATCTGCCTCCCAGTCTCTCTCTCTCTCTCTTCATCTTCCTCCTCACTCTCTTCTGTCTCTTTCTTCTCCAGGTGAGAATATAGCCTTCTGCTATAAACTATATACTAGAACCCAAACATGCCAGTATTCTGCTGTCAGATTTTCAGCCTCCAGAACCACAAGAAATGCATTTCCATTGTTTACAATCCACCTGCCATGTTGGGTTTTTTATTATTTATTTTGAAATAAATGGCCATGCCAGGGCCTTCAGCCGCTGCGAATGAACTCAGATTCGTGAGCCCGTTTGTGCGTGAACTCCTGAAGCATTTGCCCCCTCGTGCGCATGTGTGACATTGCGTGCCTGCATCACTGTGCATCTGGCTATGTGGGTCTTGGAGATTTGAACATGAGTTCTTAGGCTTTGCAGGCAAGCGCTGTAACCACTAAGCCATCTCTCCAGCCCATCATGGTGGTACTTTTGTTACCACATCCCAAACTGACTTCGTGTACACTATAAAGAAGCTGGACATAGACAACATGGAATGGTTGGTTAGAAACTGGTCTGGGCTGTGGGGAAGTTAAAAAAAAAAACCTCATGGCTACACTGAAAATAAATTTAAAAGTAAATGAGAATAACACTGACTATGTTAAACCTACTCACTAATTTGTGGTGCTGACAAGCATTTATCACTCTTCAATGCTTCATTTACCTACATTTATATTTATATTTACATTTATATTATTTATCATTATATTATCTATTATTATTTTCTAATATTATCTATTATATTATATTTTTATTATCTGCATTTATATTTATATTATATAACTGCTATGAAATGGACTGGGTCACTTCAAAATCAATAACCCCAAAGAGGCTAAATACATAGGGCCTCGTGTAAATGGTAATATTAGTAAATGTTATGGTGACTATGCATTAACTAAATCACTGTGAATACAGACTTATGTTTAAGTGATAGATAAGAAGGAGATGGGTAAAAAGAAGATACCCCATCACTTGGAATTTAAAAAAAATGGACAAGAGAATGAATAATGCTTAACCCCAATTTCTGTTTTTAAAAGGGTTCAGGATGGGGATTGAGGAGAAGGCTCAGTCAGTGAAGTGCTTGCCATGAAAGTGTGAGGCCTGAGTTCAGCTCTGCAGTGCCCACTTGGCAGCCGGAGGTGGCAGTGCACGCCTGAAAGCCCCACACTGCAGAGGCAGAGACAAGAGGACCTCTGGGACTTGCTGGCTAGGTAGTCCAGCCAAATCAGGAAGCTGCTGGTTCAGAAAGAGACCTTGTCTCAAAAACAAAATAAGGTGGAGGGCTGCAGAGATGGCTTAGCACTTAAGGCTCTTGACTGAGAAGCCTTAAGGACACAGGTTCAATTCTCCAGGTCCCACGTAAGCCAGATGCACAAGGTGGCGCATGTGTCTGGAGTTTGTTTGCAGTGGCTGGAGGCCCTGGTGCACCCATTCTCTCTCTCTCTCTCTAATAAATAAAATAATTAAAAATAAGGTGGAGATCAATTGAGAGAGATACCTGTTGTTGACCTCTGGCCTTCACTCATGTATGCACACGCACACACACACACGCACACCACATATATGGTTACACACATAGGAATGCAAACAAGCAGTATAAAAACAAACAGTCCTGTTTGCCTTCCTTTTTCTAGACCTTACTACTCCATCAAGGAAAGGCTTGACTGGCTTAGAGCTACCAGAGTCCTCAGAGGATCAAGTGAGTACATGCGGCATGTGGGAGGCAGGATGCAAACAGCAGCCTGATCAGGCTCGTCAGTAACGCTGACCTCCACCTGGGGAAGGTTCACAGCCCATGTCTTGGCCTCAGGGGTCAATAATGGGATTCTACAAGGCTACCATGTTTCTTAATTTCTCATTCTGCTCACACTTTCAGTCTGTTCCTAATACCCCTGCTTTTCTGTCCTGGTGTAGCCCACTCCGTCTGTGTGGCTCTTTTCTTCTAGACCACGGTGTCTCTATGTGTGAGAGTTTTGTCTTGGGTGGTTTTGTATTCTAGCTAAGAACGTCTACAAATAGCAGACAAGTGCAAGATGAATTGTATCCGTGGGTGGATGGCTGAGCGGACTTCTAATTGCTATCACCCTCTGTGTCCATTTCCTTCCCTTGGTATAGACGAACTGCCACAGAAGTTATCAGTGCACAACTGAGGCTAATGTCCAAGAATTTCCCTTGTCCAAGAGGGTGAAACATTTTCTTAAAAGCTCACAGCTCTCACATATCGTATCTGATGATGTCCTTAGCGTAGTAATTACCACGTAAGTCTACATTTTATTCACTCACTATATGGTATTGGAGACAGCCATGCACAATGGCTCTTTCTTGTTTGTTTTATTTTTTAAAACTGTTTTATACTTATTTATTCATTTAGAGAATGTGTGCACCAGGGCCTCTAGCCACTGCAAACTTCAGACAAGTGTACTGCCTTGTGCATCTGGTTTACAAGGGTACTGGGGAATTGAACAAGGATCCTTAGGCTTCACCAGCAACTTGTCTTAACTGCTAAGCCATCTCTCCAGCCCAGATTCAGGAGTTTGATTCAAGCTGGTAACTTGGCTGGTGGAGGTGTCACTGTGGATAATTTTTTGTTGTTTGTGAGACAGGCTCTCACTGTACAACTCAGGTTGTCCTCAAACTTCAGTGTAATCCAGGATGACCAGGATCTGCCTGCTTTAACCTCTAAAGCGCCAAGAGCAGAAACATGCACAACTAAACTCTGCTCTAACAGGATTTCAGAATGGCTGAAGGTGATTCTTCCAAAGACAGTGGTTCTTTGTTTACTGTGTGTGAGAGGGCCTTCCACAGAAAGAGAAAGAGACAAACTCTAAGTACTGTTTAGTCCTGCAGATCCAACAGTCTCTAAAGCAAGTATATATATTTTTTTAATTTGGACTTTTTAGCAATATGTTAGTATTATTATTTTTTTGTCTAAGCAGCTTAAAAGAGCCCTGACTTACTATAAGCCCAACCCCAGTGGCCCCCTACGTTTAAGTGACTTCTGCATGATGATCCTACTCAATTGGTCTTGCTTTCTTGACCCCTTAACATGTTCACAATATTTGTGCCATGAGCATGATGTGTTATCTAATGTGTATAACATATCTTAACCCTCCCCACACAGGTTAATGAGCTATTTTCAAGATTTAATTCATAAAGTGTAAGTGCAGGGGGCTATAAGATCCATACAGCAAGGAACACATGAGAGTGTATAGTGATGGTTGGAACTGAAGCTGTGTTACCATTAATCTCTTTCCCAGCCCCAGACCTTGAATGAAAATCATTAAGCCCTTTTTTGTATGCTGAGAACAGAATATTGGATGTGATCTATTCTTAAAATCATAGGTGTCTCCTTCAAAAAAAAAAGACACTAACCTTAATTTACACAAGAACAGCATATGGTATGAAAATAATTATACATTTTAACGAACACGAATCTTTCCTTATTAGCAAACTATGTTGAGCAAATATTTTTAAATGTTTGCTCTGCATATGTACTGTTGTGATATAACAGAGTGGGTGTTTAAAAAACTGAAGATTGGTATAGTGGAGCTGGGGGAGACGGCTTAGTGGATAGAGGGTTTGCTGCGCTAGGGTGAGGAGCAGAGCATAGAACGGGCATGGCAGCCTGTCTGGAATACCAGCAAGCAGGAGGCTGAGACAGGGAGTCCCATGGGCAAGCTGGCTAGCTCAGTGAGTTCAAGGGAGAGACCTTGCCTCACTAAATAAAGTGGGCAAAGATCAAGGAAGACACCTGAAGTCAACCTCTGGCTTTCATACAGGTGCACATGCATGCAAATACCTACACACAAACACATACACATGCAAAAAATTAGTATAGTGTTGTAGCCTAGCGTAGAGAACACTGCATATCTATAAGCATATATGCATATATATATATATACATACATCTACAGATGTATATGTATGCATGTCAATATGTATGTATGTATACCTGTATCTAATAACTTGACAAGATGTAGAAATATGAGATAAAAAACATAACATTAAAAACAAAACAGACGTGCACGGTGGCTCATGCCTTTAATCCCAGCACTTGGGAGGCAGAGATAGGAGGATCGCCATGAGTTCAAGGCCACCCTGAGACTACATAGTGAGTTCCAGGTCAGCCTGGGCTAGAGTGAGACCCTACCTTGAACAGCCCCCCCCCCAAAAAAAACCACAAAAGTCCCTTACATTAAATTAACATCTATAACAAGGACTCGAGTGTCAGTTATATCCATCATGGATCCAAAATTACTAGGAGACAGAAAAGTGTAACTTTCCCAGGACAGTTCTGAAAGTCAGGATCCTTGGGCAGAACCAAAACCTGCCTTGGAAAGAACTTCATTTTATTTCTTGACAGGCAAAACCATGTTGTTGTTTTCTTTCCCCTTTGCATGTTTCCTCCCGCCAGGTACGTGATGGCTGTTTTGTCATTCGTGCTATATGTCATAAAGTCCAAGTCCAAACCTGCTGCTTCAAAGCCACGGCCAGGGCAACCCAGAGGGGCTCATTTTTTGCACACATGTTCAATTTTTGCTTTATTGCTACTCCACAGGAGACGAGGAGATGTGACAGGTTCAAAATGACACAACCTTGATGGCACAGAAATGTGTTAAAGGCTTGTGCGGTCCCAGACACAGGAGATAACAAAGGAAAGAAGTTGTGAAGGCCGGCAGTGAAAGGTTATGATGGATCCTGTGGGGGAATAAAGAGGAGCATAGCGAGTCCAGGGGCACCTCTGCTGTGTAGCCAATGAGAACAGCCTCCTGGGGGAAGGAAGTCAGGAAGCTGAGCCTTGATGGGGAAGATTTTGTCAGGTGAAGGAGTAGGAAAATGATAACTTTATCTCCAGAGGCCAGAAGATACAGAAGAGCTTGATTTGATGGGAAGTGGCAGGCGGTCTGGGGATTAGAGCACAAGGGGACATTCGGCTTTGTTTACAGAGAAAGCCAGAAAAAATGTGGAGATGTCTGTAAAGAATTTAGAAGAAGTAATGACTTTGGAATAGTGCATAGCCAGTGATATTCACGGACTCAGCTAAAAAAATTTGCCTGGAGAGCCGAGGCGTGGTGGCGCACGCCTTTAATCCCAGCATTTGGGAGGCAGAGGCAGGAGGTTGCAGTGAGTTCGAGGCCACTCTGAGACTACATAGTGAATTCCAGGTCAGGCTGAGCAAGAGTGAGACCCTACTTTGAAAAAAAAAATATTGTCTGGAATAGAGTTAAAAGGGCTTCTAAACTTGAATGGAAATCAATATACATCTTTAAAAAAATTATTTACTTAAGAGAGAATCTTTGTTGAGATTGTGTGAAAGAGAGATGGAGAGAGAGAGAGAGAGAAAGTGTGTGTGAAAGAGAGAGAGAGAGAGAGAAAGCATGGGCACATCAGGGCCTCCTACCACTGCACACAAACTCCAGTTGCATGTGTCACTTAGTGCTTCTGGCTTTGCATGGATATTGGGGAATCAAACCTGGGCCATCAGGCTTTACAAGCAAGTACCTTTAACCACTAAGCCTTCTCTCTAGCCTGTTAATCAGCATGCATCTTATTTTTGCTGGTAGTTATATGAAATTTGTCACTTCCTTTTAGCCTATAAATGTAGCTAAGGAGTTAGTGGAGCTAGCAGTCTCTTAACTTCATCACCAAGAGGAATCAGGTAACTTCGTTAGATGTTGCAGTTGCCTTAGAAACCTTGAAATGATATGTATGCTTCTCACTTCTTCAAATCAGGTTATTTCATAGGTTCAAAGAGAAACACATTGATTACTGTGCTTCAGTGCGGTAACTAGCTATATTTCACAAAATCTACACCCATGTTCAAACTGTATGCATTCTGCCTTGTGATTTTAAAATAATATTCTACAAACAGTGCTTGTGCAGAGAATTGAGGAAGAGAAGAAAAGAGTTAGGAAACAGCAGGTGTCAAGCCCTGATGTGTGTGTGGGGGGGTATTTTCTAGAAAACAAAACCAGGCCAGTGGCTGGAAGCTGGTGAGTCGTGGGGAGAGTGAGGCAGTGTGAGACCAAAGGGCAGGAAGGGCCAGGTTCTCTAATCAGTGTCGTCTTGACAAGGAGATGGCACCTTGTCCTAAAGAGACTAGGAAGCCACTCAAGAGCTCTAAGCAAGGCAGGTAGTAGTTTTATTTATTTACCTTGCAAGTAGAAACTTTTATTGTATAGAGGGTTTATAAAGTAGCACAATGGAAATGGGAGGCCAACTGAGAGATGCTACTCTAGCCATGATGGGGCAATAGTGGTGAAGAATCCTAAATCCCCCCTTCAATACTCTGTCCTCTTTTGCTTTTAACCATCTCTAAAGACCCTCTTTCACTTTAGTTATATTCACTTAAGAGTTTTATGAATATATTAATTATACACAATATGTCATTATTCTCATTACAACAATTTCATACATGTTTATAATGTATTTTGATCATATTCACCTATTACTCTCTCTTATTTCTCTCCCATTAATCCTCTTCCTCTTCTGAACAAGTCCCCCTTCTACTTTACACCTGTGTGCGTCTGTGTGTGTGTGTGTGTGTGTGTGTGTGTGTGTGCATACATGCGCGTGTGCCAATGAGTTTAATTAGAACTGCGTATCGGAACATGGGTGAGGGGTAATTTACGGAAGCATTGGCCGATCACCAGTGGTTATGCTACTGAAAAAATATATGTCTCTTCCTCCCTCAGAAACCATTAACTTACCCACAGATCCTCATGGAGGGGTATAGCCTTGTGAGCCCCTTCCGCACTCATGATAAAGTGTTGACACGCAATCTTGTGTGTCTCTTTTTCTGTTAATCAAAGCTGCTATGAATTCACGAGTGTCATATCCAGAAGATGTCGTTTTACAACAGTCTACCCCTTCATCGAGTTCTTAAAATCTTTACGCCTCTTTGCTGGTGATTCCTGAGCTGTGGAGGGGGTGACGCCCTATTTAGGCCTGAGCATTCAACAACCACTGAGTCTCTGCAGTTACCACTGCCCATTGCTTAAATGACCAAAGCTGAGAGCTGCAGAATATATGGGCATAAACATAAATATTTAAAAGGCGACTTGACAGGCACATCATGTTTATATAGAAAAACTACAGCAGGAGCCTCCCCGCTGGGCCCTGAGATCACTCGAGCCATGGGGCTTTCGACAAAGCTTACAGAGGCAGATGTGAACCCCTCCTGTGGGACAAGCACTAAACCCAGTAATTAAGCAGTTGGTTACTCCCCATAACAGACATTCCACTCTTTCATGGGTGTGTACAGCTTGCTTGCCAGGTCCACGGTGCATCACGCAGGCTCCACAGCTGAGTGGGATTTCAACACTGCGTAGATATTTTCCACCCAAAACCCAGTTTGATCACGCACAAACTTCAGGCAAAGTACTATGGCACAGATAGAATTCAGCCAGTTCTTCGCCACTTTATAGCAAGTATTGCTTTTCTACTAGTTCCCAATAACATGTTCCTCATTTGTATCTGACATTTCAACAGGATATATATATTTTTTTTACTGACTATATGCCAATATTGCCTGCTTTGGCAGTCTCTAAGAGCTTAAGATTTTTCTCTGCAGGTTTTCTCTTCTGCTGAGCCATCACAGGAATTGCCCCTTAGCCTCTTGGCTTTCCAAACATGCATTTCTAAACTGTTCCAGAGTTTATTTGTTCCATAATTCTAAAGCCCTTCCACATGTTTACTTGTTTATTACAATAGCACCTGATTCCTCATGCCAATTTCTGTTTTGTTCATGTGAGTTGCTGCAATAAAATACATTAGACTAGATAATCTGTAATCAGCATAAATTTATTACAGTTCAGAGGATGTCCACAGTCAAGGTGCCAATAGTATTTGTGTCTAGTCAGGGCCCATCCTTCATAAATGGTACCTTCTTTCACACAGCAGGAAGAGCAGATAAGCTTCTTTGGGCCTCTTCTTTGTGTGGGGGGCAAGCCCAACAGACTGGCCTTTTTATAAGTGAGAGAGTTAGAGCGAGAGCGAGAGCGAGAGCGAGAGAGAACTGGCACTCAGGGCCTCCAGCCACTGCAGTCCAAATGCAAACATATGTGCCACCTTGTGGAAACGTGCGGCCTTGCATGCTTGCATCACTGTGCATCTGGCTTATGTGGGACCTGGAGAGTCGAACATGGGTCCTTAAGCTTGGCAGGCAAGCACGTAACTGCTAAGCCATCTCTCCAGCCCCTTGGGCCTTTTTTATAGAAGCACTAATCCCATTGATGTGATCTAACCCTTCCCAAAGGTTCCACCAGTTATTACAATTACATATGAATTTAAAGGGTCTCCAAACATTCAGACAATAGCAGATAAGTTAATTTAGAGATCCCTATGATACATTTAATTTTAAATGGCAGGTTGGAAGATTATTATAGGTTATTTAATGTAAAAGAAAGTTCTGAGCTAGAGCTGCAAAAGCTGAGAAGCATCAATGCTTATGTTGCATGTAGACTGACTTGGAGGATAGAAGAGGGAGCAGGGACAGCCCCAGAGGCTTCCTGCTTATGAGTGAATGACAAAATTCAAAATAGTATTCAGAAAGGATTAAAATATCATTAAAATAGCCAGGTGTGGTGGTACACACCTTTAATCCCCACATGTGGAAGGCAGAGGTAGGAGGATCACTGTGGGTTCAAAGCCACCCTGAGACTACATAGTGAATTCCAGATTAGCCTGGACTAAAGCCTGAGATAAGAGACCCTACTTAAAAAAAAAAAAAAGTTCATAAAAGCATACAATTTTTTTTAGAGAGTTTTTGAAGAAGGGCATAGTGGTGAACCTTATTGAATCTAAAACCTACTTTGCTGGTACACAGTTTACAGAGAAAGAAGTGCATATTCCAATTATGCATTCCATATTTTAACCACACTGTTCAATAAGCTTTATGTACACACCTGTGTAACCTTTATCACAATTAAGACATAGGACATTTCCATTACTTCAAAACTGTAATGTCCTCTTGTTTTTGTCTTTACACAACCCAACCCTAACCTGATTCCCAAGTAAATGCTGAGACTATTGACATCACTCTACATTCAAATCCTTTTAAAAATTTTTTTTTCAGATTTCCATACAAGTTGTATAATATAATTTGTATTTTTGTGTGTCAGGCTTCCTTAAAACAGCATGCTTTAGATTCATCCCACTTAATATACCAGTAGCCCAGAACTTTCTATTGCTAAATATTTTTCTATCATGGGGAATTCATTCATTTATACTCATTTCTTTTTTGACTTGGGGATTATTTCCACTTTGAGACTATCATGAATTAAATTCTTATTGACATTTGAGTATAAGTCTACATGTTAACATATGTTTTATTCTCCTAAGGTAAATAAGAATTAAATTGCAGGATCATAGAGTAAGTAAATAATGAATTTTAAAAGAAAGTGTCAAACTGTTTTCCAAAATGACTATGCTATTTTCTTTCTTATCAACTTAGGAGAACTTCACTTGTTCTAAATCATTTCTCCCCACACTACACACACACACACACACACACACACACACATTGCCATTTTAGTGAGTGTGAAGTGGCATGTCATTGTCATTTTAATTTGTCATTGGTGATTAATGACTAAATTCCCAGGAATACATTATATATAAAACAGACAAACTTAGTTTAAAGTTTATGTGAAAAGAAAAAATGCCTAATATAAACAAAATGATTTAGAAAATGAAAAGTTTATGTACCTAATTTTAAAATTTACAATAAGACTATAGTAATCATGGCATAGTGGTATTTTGACATATCAGTAGACCAAAATAATGAGTTTAGAATCAGATGCACAGTTATATGCCCAATTGACTTGTTAAAGGGCTCAGTTAACTCAGTGGAAAAAGGATTATTGTTTCAGTAAGTGTTACTAAAATAATTGAATGTCCATATTAAAAAAAATCATGCTTTAACTCTTACACCAAACCATATACAAATTTTAGATCAAATTCACCTGGGTATTATGGTTCATACCTTTAATCCCAGCACTCAGGAGGCTAAAGTAGGAGGATCTCCATGAGATCATTGTCAACCTTGGATACAGTGAGACCTTGCCTTAAAACAAAAGAAATTCAATTATGCGTTACATATAAAAGCCAAAATTATAGAACTTCTAAAAATTAGAAGAAAATCATTGCAACCTTTGGAGAGGTAAAGATTTCTTATATAGGACACAAAAACATGATTTAAAAAGAAAACTTGAGGGCTGAAGAAATGGCTTAGAGGTTGAGGCATTTGTCTGCGAAGCCAAAGGAACTAGGTTCAATTACCCTGGACCCACATAAACGAGATGCACAAGGGGCACATGCATCTGGAGTCTGTTTGCAGTGGCTAAAGGCCCTGGCATGCCCATTCTCTGTCTTTATATCTCTTCTCTTTCTCTCTCTTTGCAAATAATAAAATTAAAATTAAAAAAACACTTGATGAGACTTAAAACTTCTGGGGCTGAGGATACAATTTAGTGGTAGAAGCTTACTACAATGCACAAAGCTGTAGGATTGACCCCCAGAAATGAAAAATAAAAATCTAATACTTCTTATCTATGGAAAAATACCAGAAGGAAAATGAATAATCATGTCCTAAACTGAGAAAAAATATTTTATGTTTATCTCCTTACACTTAAGTTATGAGAGTCCAGTATATGTTCTGGGTACATACCTAGACATAAAGGATCCTTTTCAGAATATGTAAACACTTATTCAGTAGCAAGGAGATAAACAAAAATAACCCAATGAAACAAAGGCTAAAAGTTTTTTGTTGTTGTTGTTGTTGTTGTTTTTGTTTTGTTTTGTTTTGTTTTGTTTTGTTTCTGGAGGTAGGGTGTCACTCTAGTCCAGGCTGACTTGGAATTCACTATGTAGTCTCAGGGTGGCCTTGAACTCATGGTGATCCTCCTACCTCTGTCTCCCCAGTGCTGGGATTAAAGGCGTGCACCACCATGCCTGGCAGGCTAAAAGGTTTTAACAGACATTTTTTACAACTTATTTTAGAAAAACACGAAAAGGAGAATTATCGCATTAGATATATCACTTTAAAGATGGACTTCATTTTAGAAATATTAACTTATGTTGGTCACTATTTTAGGAATTCAGAAGCTATGTGTATATAGTTTATCCTGTATACTTACATATTATGTATGTTATATTAACGTATAAGCAGGCACCCATTTCCCCACTCTTGTGTTTCTATTACCCAAGGGGTCCCTGATCCTCGGCTCCACCACAAATCTTTTTCAGATTTATGAGAGAGGACCCATTTTTGTTCATCCTCTGTATGGACTCAGAAATGCCGTTGCTCCTCCCCTTCCTCAAGGTTCTCAGAAGGATCTCTTGGGTTAGCTTTCCATCACTGAGGCAAACGACGGAGTCAAAGAGCTACAGGGAAAGCTGGTCTTGGGGCATGGTTGCGGAGCATGCGCAGTGGGCCCTATCAGCTGGGAGCCTGCGGTGAGGCGGGAAACAGTAGCACCTGGGGGAACAAAACGGTTCATCTCATGGGAGCCCGGAGACAAAGAGAGAGCAACTGGGGCCCCGGGTTTCCCATTCAAGGGCACACTAGCAGGGACCTTACTTCCTTCAGGAGGCCCACCCCTTAAAGCTTTCATCAACTCCAAAACAGGTTGGACACGTGGGCCTTTGGGAGATACTCCTTACTCCAAACTTCACGGCCTCCTCGATCGAGAGTAGAAATAATCTCCCAAGCTTATTGCAGCTACTGAACAGTAAAAAGGCAACTGTCTGGAAAGCTTAAGCAACTGCCACCCCGCTTGCAACGTAGCACTGCTGCCAATCATGTCTTTGATGCCCTGATAAATTTCCCTGGAACATGGGTTAGCCCTTAAACTGAGAGCGCTCCCAAGTTGTGTGAAGCAATACCAACCTGAGTCGGGTGGCATTTGCAGAACTTCCACATCGTTTCTAATCACTTTGTCTTTATGTCATACTTCACTATAATTAAAGTAAAGGATAACTGGATTTCCCACTGATGCTATGTAAAAATTATCATGCTGTCCAGTGGCGAAAAGAACATATTCTGATTGTGTGATCATGCCCAGTAATTAAGATAATAAGCACACAATGAACAGTTTTGTTAATAGCATTGCTTTGTGTTTATTCTTTTTTAAATCGGTCTTTTTTAGATTAAATGGGCTCATGTAACAAATCAAACTGGGCATTTAAAGAAAGCTAGGCAAAAACCTCTGCATGCATTTCTATCAGGAGCGGAAAGATGGAAAGATGTGAGGAACATCCCGAGGCGTCACTGTTGCAAGCGACGACATTTCCCTCTTGTTCCACGTCCAGCCGCACCCCTGGGCAGGGAGCGTCCCCACTGGGTCCTTCCTGGCCCGCACCGCGCTAGCTGCAGGTGGCTCAGGTTCACTTCTGCTGTGGCTCCGGCCGCGGAAATGCGGCTGACAGGTTTCCATCACAGCAGTCTCCTCTGTAGACGTCCATCCCCTTTGGGATACCGTCATCTAAGAATTAACGAAGGGAGGAGTTTGTCAGAATGTGGTGAGAGACTGGCAGGGGCTGGGGGCATAAGGGGTGAAAGAAGAAAGGAACGGCTGATGGTTTATGAGTCAGACTTTACAGGATGCTGGTGGAAAGGAAGATGGATGGGAATGCGTGATTGTAGGGATATTTGACATAGATAAACAGCTTGGCTGTTTGCCTCTTTAAGCCCCATTTATTACTACTTAGACTGAATTGATTTCTGCATGGCAAATATTGACTCATCTTTCAAAGGCCCCAGCTAAAATGTCACCTCCGCAGAGAAGCCTTTCAGACACCCCCCCCCCCCAGGCATTAAGTTGCCTCTCCAGGGCCCGCAGAGTACACAGTGCATACGCTGTCCATGCTGCTATGAAAATATTTCCCATGCTGTAACTTTCTGTTTATATGTTTTCTCTCTCTGACCAATAGATCCAGGTGGCATAAAAAAGCTTTTGAAGTAGCCTAATTGCATTTCCAGCTCTGTCATCATAAAACCGTAACCTTAGAAATAGGAGGATTTAAGCCCGGCATGGTGGTGCACGCCTTTAATCCCAGCACTGGGGAGGCAGAGGTAGGAGGATCGCCGTGAGTTCGAGGCCACCCTGAGAATACAGAGTGAATTCCAGGTCAGCCTGGACCAGAGTGAGACCCTACCTCGAAAAAAAAAAATGAGGTTTTGGGCTAAAGGGATTGCTTAGTGGTTAAGGCATTTGCCTGCAAAGCCAAAGGACCCAAGTTTGATTCCCCAGGACTCACGTAAGCCAGATGCCCAAGGTGGTACATGCCTCTGGAGTTCATGTGCAGTGGCTTAAGGCCCTGGCACACCCATTCTCTCTCTCTCTCTCTTTCTCTTCCTCTGTTTTTGACTCTCTCAAATAAATAAAACTTTAAAAAAATGTGGTTTTATGTGACATAAGGATGTTGATAGAATTTGCATATAGGATAGTTGGACATAGGCAGGGCCCTGGGTTAAAGCAAACCTAAGCTGTCACGAAGGCCCCAGGCCATGGAGGGGTCACAGCAGCCTGAACTGCTGCTGGTCATATCTCCGGGGACCCTACCAGCAGGAGATTCTCAGGAGTCGCAGTGAGCCAGGATCCTTCCCCCATTCTTGGGGGGGTCTCAGTGAGCCTGGACCCCTGGACAAAATCTCGACCCTGAGATCGGCAGGAAGTAAGGCCACTCCCTCTCCAAGCACAGGTATACCTGGACATTCAGATAAGACTTAGGCTTTGCCCATAACACTGTGGCCTGTGGCCAGTTGCCTAGGAAACTCCTTATATGGTATCAGCCAGCACCTTTGCACAGCCCCTCCCCCTGACATTGCGTAAGTGCTGGAATGAATGTCCCTATATGTTAATTAGGCATCAGAAGCAACCTTGTACATCCAATCCCCTTCCGACCCTCAACTGCTAATAAACCCATTTCCCTGACAATAAACTGAGAGCTGTTCACCCAAACTGTCTCCAGAACATCTTTACTTTCATGGGCTCACCACCACAGTTGCCTGGGGCGCCTGTGGGGGGAACCGCGGCTGGCCGGGGAGGGAGGACCCAGGGACCTACATAGGATTCGCATATAGAACTTTGCATTTTTCTCTTTACTTTGTTAAGATCGTGAACTCCTTCATGGCTAGGACTTGGGTTTCTTGGACTCCCTGGTTCTTGATAATCTATAGGTACTCAGTACTTGTTTCTATACTACATGGATTAATCCACCATTTGTATCTGGTAGCTCCATGCACTTACTTTTCTGGCCGTCATTATTTGGCCTTTATTTTCTGCCCTCCTTCACTAGGCTTTGCAGGCTTCAAAGGGCAGTGGATTTTCGCTTATTCACTGCACCAGCAGAGCATTCCTACTGTTTAAAACCTTTATGGTATTCTGACTTCTGGGCATATGGTAAGATTGTTTAGCTGACCCGGGAGGAAAGATGATATTCTAGAGACACTTGGACACTTATATGTTCTTTCTTTTGACTAGAAGACTATTGGAACAATAGATCCAAAGACACTGGAATTTTTCAAAGTATTTCATGTGTGTGGATGGGGGGGGGTGTGATTTGGGGCCAGGGGAGGAACTTGCTTCAGGGACTATTTGACAGCAGAGACTGGAGTTGTGACAATAGGAGGGGTGGGACCCCATCTTGACTGGACCCCTTAGCTATGCATGCCTCTTATGTTCTGTTTGAACCCAAAGCTCATGTCAGGATCCTGGAGATGGACTAACTGGGGTCACCAAACCTCTTTGTTCTTCCCAATCTGGTCACATTGAATAATCTCACATTTCACTATTAATTTAGTAATTTGGCCAAGCCAGTTTGTGTCAGTGTGTGTGTCGGCAGGGCGGGCGGGCGGGCGGGGGGTTGTTAGGCTCAAATCCTGACCCCAGTAACTCCAATCACAATTGCACCTGTCTTCTTCGTGTGTGAAAGGTTATGTGATCACTTCTAGCTATTGAACTGTAAGTAGCAGTGACTTCCTATGTGCCCATTTGAGACCTTCTCACTCTCTTTGTCACTGAAAGGACAATGCTCAGGGTGGTATTTTGTCAGCACCTTTAGTGACTCCAATGAGCAAAACACTCATTTCTCACCCACAGTTTAGAAGGGGCAAGAACGAGGCATGGTGAGTACCCTGGTAATCCCAGCACTCAGGAAGCTAAGGCAATAGGATAGCAAGTATGAGGCCAGAAGCTTGGGCTACGTCACAACACTTTATCTCAAAAAAAAAAAAATCGCAACAATCAAGAATAATAGCTGGTTTAGGTCTCTGAGCTTTGGGGGACGTTCATTGTCACAGTCTACTCTCACCTCCCATGACTGACAAAGGCTGCCAACAGAAGAGGCTGTAATTTTGTCATATTTTTGCTCACTTGAACATTTTCAGAAATATGTTGTTAACGTTGCATAACCACACATGGTAACTGAAGAAGAGATGCTATCGCCCATTGTACATGGGGGAGATAAATTGTAAACTGTTCCTTTAGGAGAATTTTAGGATGTCATGAACTTTTGGGTCAAACACAAAATCTGCCGTTTTTGCCTTCGGGGTACTCACTTTTTTCTTGTTGTTGTTTGTTTGGTGTTTTTTGTTTTTGTTTTTGTTTTTTCGAGGTAGGGTTTCACTCTAGCCCAGGCTGACCTGGAATTCGCTATGGAGTCTCAGGGTGGCCTCGAACTCACGGCGATCCTCCTACCTCTGCCTCCCGAGTGCTGGGATTAAAGGTGTGAGCCACCACGCCCGGCTGCAGGTTGTCACTCCTGTTAAGATGGCACATGAAACACTATGATGATAAAAACTCATGTTAACTAGACCTTTATTTTTAGAATGTTTATAATTCATTTGGCATTGAAAATGATGAAATTAGAAATTATGTATGATACCAAGTGGTTAATTCTTACCTATATTTCCAAGGACACAGTTCAAATGTCACAGTTTCCAAGAGGCATCCCCTGACTCCTTCATCTGTTTTTCTGGTAGCTCCTGTGGGTGTCTTTCTCTAGGTTAGTGCACCACTATGTTATATAATCATGTTTCTTTTTCTCCCCCTCCCTTACTAAGACACTAGGGTAGAGACTGTCGTTTATTTGACAGAGAAAGAGGGAGAGAGAATTAGTGTACCAGGGCCTCCAACCACTGCAAACTCTAGATGTGTGCCCCCCTTGCGCATCTGGCTAACGTGGGTCCTGGGGAATCTAACCAGGGCCCTTTGGCTTTTCAGGCAAATGCCTTAACCACTAAGCCATCCCTCCAGCCCCCAGAGACTATCTTTTTTACAAAGGCAGTATCTAGGACTGTGACTGACAGTTAAGTAGGTATGTAATAACATTTGTAAGTAGATTTCTTTTACATGCTTAGAAAAAAAAATCTATAACATGGAGTAGATAGACTAAATGATGCCAAAACACCTTGATCAATTCCTGTGTTATTTCTGCCTTCAAGGAGATTCCACAGAGATGAGATCATCAAGGGGAAACAGTTCTCACTTTTCCTATCCCATCAAAAGCGGTCAAGAGAGAGATCCCACTGAATGGATAATAATAAGCACAGTTAGCATTTTTATGTTTTGTGAAGGTAGTCAAGAAAGGGAAATGACAGTGGTGTATTTTCCTACCAGGCCAGAGAGAAGAAGGTATTGTCTGTTACACACTCACTGACGTAACCAGATCTGACAGTACATGGGCCATTAATAAAGGTGTCTAGCCTGTCATATGCATGTGCAAGGCTTAAAAGCCATACCTCCACAGGGCACGGTGGTGGAGGACTCAGTCTGCCACAACATCTGTGCACACTGGGGAGGGTTTCCCTGATGACCACTGTAAAATGTGAGGGCTAGACTATGCCTGACTGAAACCAGGTACCTCCCTCAGCTGTGGTTTAGAAAAAAAAAAAAGTTGTGAGAAAAGGAGGGTTTTTATGAAGATTAAAAAATGTGAAGAAGGGCTGGAGAGATGGTTTAGTGGTTAAGGCCTTTGCCTGCAAAGTCAAAGGACCTCAGTTTGATTCCCCAGGACCCAAGTAAGCCAGATGCACAAGGTAGGGGGAAAGGAATGCGTCTGGAGTTATTTGCAGTGACTGGAGGTCCTGGCGCACCCATTCTCTCTCTCCCTCTCTTTGCTTCTTTCTCTCTCTCTCTCTCTCTCTCTCTCTCTCAAATAAATAAATAAAAATAAAGTTTAAAAACATTGTGACGGAGAAATAGATAATAAGAAGGAACATTTAATAAACAATGCGCCTGTGCTCTGATCCATGAATGCTTCTACTCAGGGTCTAGGGGGAGCATTAGGAATCAAGCAGTCAGCACAAAAACTGTACTCCACCCAGGATGCTTAGGCTAGAAAGATCCAGCCTTCAGCATCTGCACTGTTTCTCCTGTGTCTTCCGGGGTGATAAGCACAAGGAGGGTGGAAGCCTGGAAAGATGGATACAGCCCAGAGAGAAGACTGGGGACGAGGTTTGAGATTGGCACGTGCGGAGAAGCATTTTCTTTTGCATCTGCCTGTTTGCCTCTGAAATCACCCGGGTGCCTCGGAGCATCTCATTGTTCAGCCTCTCTCTGCACTTACAGAAGACTGGGCAAGGTTTAATGGCGTCTCTTGGCTTGTTGCTTTGAAATATTCATGGGCCTTTAGCAGATTCTCTTCCTGCTCCCCTTCTCGTCCATTAAGGAAAGAAACCTTGGAGGAAACAGAGGAGCCGACACAGCAGACCGATATGGAGGTGTCTATTCCCAGCTGGAGTTGAGGACGTTTATTTCCCCATGGGGGCATGTCTATTATCCAAAGATCTGAAAGGAAGGAAATATATAAAGGGCATGTTCTGGGGAAAGGGGATTTGGCCAAGTCTTTGCTCAGCTTGGTCTGCCCTTGCTCTTTGATAAAATTCTACCCAGGTTCAAAAGAATAAGAGGAAGTTGTCTCCATGCCAAGGCTTAGGTTAGAGCCCTGAGACCACAGCACTAACTATCCTCACTCACTCTTCCCAATGCAGCACGTCCCATCGCCTCCCTTAACACCTTGATCTACCTGCAGGTCACCTACCTGACTTTTTCTAGCTGGCCTTTCTCAATCATAGCAACAACAGCAATCACATAACGACATACCAGGGGACCTGAGCATGTCTAAACATGAACTCACCAGTGGTTAGAATCCTGCTTTATTGAAATGGAAACATATGTGTGTATATAAACATATAAACATACACACATACTAAAGTCCCTTATATAAAATAGTACATTATTTGCATATAACCTATGCACTTCCTTTTTCTTACTTTAAATACAACTTCTCTTACTTACTAAATAAAGACCAATGTAAATGCTATGCAAGTAGGGATTAGTAGGATCAAGTCTATACATGTTCAGTACAGGTATACTCTCTTTTCTAAGTATTTTTGATCTGGGATTATTTGAATCCTCAGATGCAGAAGCCATGCGTATGCAGGGCCAGCTTTCATTTAGCAACTTTCATTTGATGAATTTCTCATGTTGTGGTTCCCCATAGATTCCTAAATGGCTACTGTAGGCTCATGTGCTTTAGCACCTGGTCCCCCAGCAGACACTGTTTGGGAAAGTTATAGAACCTTTGGAAGGTTGATAGAGAAGTCTGCTCAAAAATTATGGCCTAGCCAAGCATGGCGGCATGCTTTTAATCCCAGCATTGGGATTCATAGGCCTTTGGAATTGGTTTGCTGGGGGAACCTTGAAAGTTTATAGCTTTGGGCCAAAGAAGCCTTAGAATGTTGTAAGGAGAGCTTGATGGGACATTATGATGGGAGTTTTCTGAGAAGCTGGGAACATTAAACCCAGGAGACCCCAGGATACACTCGGAAGTCAGAGGTAGAAGGATCTCCATGAGGTCAAGGCCACCCTGAGACTACATAGTGAATTCCAGGTCAGCCTGGGCTAGAGTGAAATCATACCTTGAAAAACAACAACAACAAAACAAACAAACAAACAAATAGACGGCCTAGAAAAGTGTTTCCATAGACTCAGCAACAAAGCCACACAGATGCCACACAGCTTCAGTCCAAGGGGGTCAAGCAGAAATTGCTCACATGGTACTGGTCTTTTGTAGACTTGAAAGATGCAAGGTTGAGAGGAACATGACAACTTTCTCCATGGTTTTTCCAGAGACACTGAGGCTAAACTGTTTGCCAAGGATGGATTCCTGGCAAGGTAACTGCAGCTGGTAGCTACTCAGTTCACAAGCTTGGATGCCTCGGTAGTCTCAATCCGGCACTGAAGGTCTGGAGGATTCCTGGAGAGCCACTGGTCTCAGTTCACAATGGCCAGTAGCACCGGCAGCCAGGTGGAAGGAAGAGAATCTTTTCTCCCGAAGCTTCCTTACATATAGTCCCCATTGGACAGGGGCAGCCCACTCTGGAAGGACTCCCTCCTTCAGTTAATCCTTCCTGGAAGCAACCTCAGAGGCCCACCCAGGGGAAGTGTTTGTGAATTCCTAAACAGGTCAAGTTGACACAAAACTTAACCATCGCAGTGACCATAGAGATCATTGCTTGAGGTAGTGAGATGAAGCTTAAATTGCAGTGGAGACTCCAGGATGTTTGAGTTGGTTGCACCATAAAATGTCCACCAAGAAAAGGCTTAGAGTTGAGCCTGCTCAGGAGAGAGGCTATAGGTATAGGTAGCAAAGCTGGAGAGGTGTTGCTACCTAAAGCCTTTTGGAGGCCAGACCATTCCATCACAAATCCCAGAATTGAGACACTCTGCTGTAGGGTTTGGTGTTTTCCCTGCTGGATTCAATCTTGCTCTAGTCTAGTCTTCCCTGGCTACGGCCCCATTCCTCCATTTTTCATAGGAATATTTATACTGTGATAGTACATGTTAGAAGTATATAATCTGTTTTTTTCATTGTTTTACAGGGGGTCACAGTTAAGAGACTGCCTTGGATTTCAGAAGAGACTTTGGACTTAGAACTTAGGAATAAGTTTCAGGAACCTTTGGCAGATGGAACCTTGCTGGCTGAAAAGGAAGTGGGTGCCTGGGCATGGACCATGAGGTTTTACAGGCCAGCTGTTTTCCCTCTCTGCATTCCATTTTCCAACAGGACAAAAGTCAAACCCTGTAACTCCATGTGCAGCTCCTGAGGCTTGTGGTTAACAGCCCTAAAGCCCCGACTCTTCAGTTTAGCTCTCGTGGGAGGAACAGCTTTCTGTGGAGGACGTTTGATCATCATACCAGCACCTGTATCCTGGGGTCACTTAGGTTTAATGTTCCCAGCTTCTCAGGAAACTCCCATCATAATGTCCCACTAAGCTCTTTAACATTCTAGAGCTTCTCTCTAGCCCGAAGCTACAAACATTCAAGGTTCCCCCAGCAAAGCAGTTCCAAAGGCCTATGAACTACATGGTCACGTTTACCACAGCAGTGGCCCCACTTCTTAATGTCAGTTTTCTGTGTTAGTTACTTCTGTCATTGCTGTGACAGAAGCAATGTTAAAGGGAGGCTCGTGGTTTGAGGATTACAGTCCATCATGGTGGAAAAGGCAGGACTGTGAAGCACCTCGTTGTGTTATGAATACAGTTAGCAAGCAAAGAGAATCCTGGGGCTCACTTCACACTCTCCTTTTTTTTTTTTTTTTTTTCCTCTTTATTCAGTCCAGGACCCCAGCACATGAGATCATGCTTCCACAATAAACCTCTCTGGACGTGTTCTGATGGACATACCCAGAGATATGTCTTCTAGATGACTCTAAATCCTTACAAGTTGACAATAAAGATTAACTATCACAATATTAATAGATCTATTCCTTTTTGTTACATGTATATTGAGAAATGACAGCAGCCACTTCTTAAATACTTATTATATTTGAGACACTTACCTAAATAGTTCATATTATCACACTCAATTCTCAGCATAATTTTTGTTTGTTTGTTTTTGTTTTTCGAGGTAGGGTGTCACTCTAGCCCAGGCTGACCTGGAATTCACTATGGAGTCTCAGGGTGGCCTCGAACTCACGGCAATCCTCCTACCTCTGCCTCCCGAGTGCTGGGATTAAAGGCGTGTGCCACCACGCCTGGCTCAGCATAATATTTTAACAAACAGTTATTTATTTATTTATGTATTTGCAATGAGAGACACACAGACAGAGCTAGAGATAGATAGATCATAGATAGATAAGGAGAGAGAATAGGCTTGCCAGAATCTCTTGCCACTGCAGAAGAACTCCAGATACATGAACCACATTGTGCATCTGGCTTTGCATGGATACTGGGTAATCAAACTCTTCTGGGCTGTCAGGCTTTGCAACTAACACCTGTGCCATCTCTCCAGCCCCCATATAGGTATTTTATTAACATTGCCATATATGCATACAAAGGCATAGAACCCATATAATGTTCCCAAAGTTACTTTGCAATGGAAGGAATGGAAACCAAACTAGGGAAATCTTTCTCCACTCCACCACTGCAGTTTCAGGCTATGCTCTATACCACAAGGTGACAGATTTTCATAGCCATTTCCTAAGGTTCTTAAAGTCTCCTGAGAACGGAAAGCCTGGTACCACTCCTCTTATCTGTGGCCTCTGACCCAAGCCCCTCAAATACTCACTGTTATGTTAATATCCCAGTGAAGACTGGCTGGAAGCCCAGAAAAATAAAAGTCCCAAGAAGGTGTTAATTTTAAATTACTACAGAATTGCTTAGGTTCAAGTTACCAAATAGATATTTAAAAGTCATTTAAGTATTTTATACCATTCATTCTCTTATAATACAACCCCTAAGGTAGAAAAGTGAAAACTGACATTAAATCTTAAAAAAAAAAAAAACAATTGATTTTATCTGAAAATCCATTTGGCTTACTTGCCAGGATAGGCTGAAAAGATAATTCTGCTTGGCCATATAAAAACAGAGCTTCTCTTCTTCAGTTCAGGGCCCCTGCTTTAACTGCTGAGATAAGAGAATCAGAGTTGAAAAACATGTCACACCAAATTAAATGGACTGATGCAGGGTCAGCCTCAACACGTACACTTTTTTTTTTCTCTGTTTGTCAAAGTTAACTTTTCTTGCTGAGACTTTAAAACACAAAATAGTTCTACAGAATCATCCTAGCTGGAATAACGGCTTGGTAATCTTCTTTGCAGCCTCAATTAACTGGATCACCAGGAAATTTCTCCCCAAAGGTTAGATGAACATAATCCTCCAGTTTTTCCATCTCTAAACGTCAGAGATAGAACTGAATGTAAGCATCAGGCATCAACTGCATGTGTCCCACTGTGTTAGAATCTGATAAAATAAGTCAGGATTAGAGCCTAAGAAGACAGCTGTGAGATCTAAATGAAACCATCTCTCCCTTTATAAAATACTTTCATCTCACATAATCAGCACATTTACACTGGTAATGTACTCCCCCCTGCCAAACTGTAATGACCTCATCTTCTGCTTCTCATTGAGGTTAAAATATTTGTTTGAAATATGTACCTCAAACCTGTTTGTACACATCATTAGCAACCATTTTACCAGCCTCTAGGCTCCATGCAGCCTTCTATTTCCAAGAAAATGTAGCTAATACTAAATCACCTTGTTATGAAAATGACATGAAATGATGTGCAGGAAATGTTTCTAAAAATGGATGCCTAAATGTAGTATGCTTGCTTCAAACAAAACTGATGCGGTTTGTCACTCCTCCTCATGTTCAAGTCCTTACTACGACTTCGGCACACCTCCCCTTGAGGGATTCAGTCTCTTTACCATTCAAAGAACCCAAAGTGGACTTGAACTTACTCTTACCAATTGGATGTGGCAGAAAAGATGGAGTATCTTATATGGGTTTGAGTTCTCTATTGCTCTGCTGTACACCATGAGTAGCCCTGGCCTAGCCTGTATACCATGAGTAGCCCTGGTCTAGCCTGTTACAGCAATGTACGAGGAACATGGGAAAGAACCAAGTCTGTCCTAGTGCTAAGCCATACAATAGTCTGTCAGCCATCAGCTTCCCAGTGATGCCCCACCCTCAAAATGCTAACCCTCAACCTCATGTCTTACTTACCCCTAGTAGCAGGTGTCCAGTGGTTCCTCAAAAACTCTTCTTTTGTTCCACTGTGTCCCACTTTCAGGTGCCAATTTGTTGCATTACTTCTCCTGGGGAAACGTGAGCAAAGTAATGATAGACCAAAATAATGATTGCGCCCAACTTCTGCTTGGTGAACCAGTGAGGTTATTGGGATATATGGGTGAGTGTCTAATTACAGGGGAATGGGTGACCTCAAGACCGCTGCATCTCCATGATGGGTGATGGAATCTGCATGGGATCTAGTGGAATCCACATGGAATCTGCGTCACGGAGTACCACTTTGAGTTTACCTTCCATCTTCTATATACTATAGCACTCCCTGAAGGTATTTCCAGCTTGGTGGGCAAGAGTGAGTAATTCCAACTGAGGGTCCTCTGACCCTTCCCCTCTCTCAGCTACTGGGAAGTGTTAATAATCTAATCGACATTACCATATAGATCTAGCTATCACTGTATTGCTCCACTTACTTGTTGCCATGACAACTAGGACATGATGATACATGATACACTGAGGTTCTCTCTGTTTTTCTGCTCCATGATGGTAGATGGGATGAGGATGCAATGATCATGTTATATCCAGAGGGGGAAAACTCTATACAAAAACAAACAGAACTTCCAACTGAAAAATAGACCCCTTTGTATTGAATTAAGAAGGAAAACCTTCACAGAATTAATTATGCAACAGTTAGGTGTAAACACATTATTTTACGTATAAAAAAAATTCTTGAATCAGATTGTGGTGAGATTGTGTGGCATGGTACTAAGATCTTGGTTCTGTGATTTGGCTCAACACAGGAATAATCTAGGTGCCTTTAGAAATATTGAACTTGACATTAGCAGTCAAGGATTGCTGTAGGGAGGGAGACATACTCTTCGGTGGTTAGCCCAAGTGGCCTATACTCCTAAAAGTAACCCCTCACCCATGTTCATGTAAGCAAGCCTAATTAAACTCACAGTGTCACGAAAAAGGCACTGAAGTAGAAAGGGGGCTAGTTTGGAAGAAGAAGAGGTTTGGTGGGAATAGGAGGGGGATAAGAGAAGGTATTGTGAAGAAAATGTGATCAAAATGCATCATGTAGTATGAAATTGTCAAGATAAATTAACTTTTAAAAGGTAAAAAGAAAACTAAATAAAAATAGATGAATTTTTAAAAATATATTGTGTTTAAATACATTCAACCACTGTGGAATGGTCTGGGCACTGGGGCTTTTTAAAGCCCCCCCCCCCAAATGAGTCTGGTGTGCAGCAAAGTGTGAAGCCGACACTCAGTCTTACTCCGGATCACCATCTCCAGTGAAGAAGGGAAAAGATTAAAAATCAGGCAGAACAGGTGTGTGTGGCATGCTCACTGACTCCCTGTGTTGTTCCAAATAGCCTGCTCTTCAGGAAGCCTGGTAGCTTCATTGACATCAATTATAAGCACACTGTTTATATCTTGATTTAGATTTAAAATTGACAGACTCATGGGGTATAGAAATTTGACCATTTCTTACATTATAAGTACATTATATTCTCCTTCCATGTTGGGTGATTTGGCCAATACACTGCACATATAAATGCATTTAAATGTGCATTTCTTCTGGGAGTGTTTTAAAAATATTTTTATTTAAATATTTTTATTTATTTATTTATAAGCAGAAAGAGATAGAGAGAAAAGAGAGACAGAAAGACTGGTCACACCAGGGCCTCCAGCCACTACAGATGAACTCCAGATGCATAGGAATTGAACCTGGGTTGGTAGGTTTTGTAGGCAGGTGTCTTAACTACTGAGCTATCCCTCCAGCCCTTATGTTTATTTTTCAAAGTACAGATGATTAAGTTTTCTGCTAAAAGCTATGGATAGAAGGTAGATTTGATGACAAACATTAATTTGATTACATAAGAAGCAATCTCATCTTGACTAGTTTTATTCTGGGTTGACCATAATCCACCTTTACAAAGATCATCATGAATAGAAGCTGGATTACACTGCCAACAGAGACATGAGTATAATGTGTCAACATGTATGTGGGCCTGTACCACCCCCTTTCCTTTATAATCTTAAATATGCTTAGTACAATTTCTCATCACTAACAAGCATAGGATGAGAAAGAGCAGAGGACAAAAGTTGGATGTTGAACTGGCTTTACTGATTTCTTGTCTGTTAACCAACTACTTTTTGTGTTGTTGTTTGGGACAGACAGGTTCTTCCTATGTAGCAGAGGCTGGCCTACTCACAATGTAGCGCACTGCGAAGTTACCTTCTCATTGCTGAGAAAAAAACATCCACCCAGAAGTGGCTTATGGAAGGAAACTGTATCTCAGCTTACAGTTTCCAGGGAAGTTGCATCATGGTGGGGAAAGCACGGCATGATCAGATAGCCAGGACATCACATCTTGTTACACTAGCTTAAAGGAAGCAGCAAGAGCTAATTGAGCCCTGAACACCCAGTGGGGCTGGGCTAATAAATAATAAGCCTCAGATTCCACAGTGACACACCTCCTTCAGCAAGGCTCCACCTCCAAAAGCTTCCACCAGCTGTGCACTACGTATGAGGCTTAATTACATAAGGCTATGGGGACAGTATACATTCACACTGACACACCCACCCATGTTGACCTAGAATTTGTGTTCATCCTCTTGCCTTAACATCTAAATTACTGAGATTACAGGCATGCAACACCATGCCAGCAAACCAAGCGCTTAAAAAATATTTTATTTATTTATTTGAGAGAGAGAGAGACAGAGAGAGAAGCAGAGAGCAAGAAAGAGAGAGAGAGAGGGAGAGAGAGAGAGGGAGAACGGGCATGCTAGGGCCTCTAGCCACTGCAAATGAACTCCAGATGCATGTGCTACCTTGTGCATCTGGCTTGCATTGGTACTGGAGAATCAAACCTGGGTACTTGGGCTTCACAGGTAAGTGCCTTAACCACTAAGCCATCTCTCTAGCCCCCAAGCACTTTCGAAGCTATAGTTTTATTTATTCAATCAAGCACAGTCTGAAACAATTCTATTGCATTGGTTGTTTCCTGCTAAGTCTTGATTGTGAAATAGAAGCTTGAAGATACCAGTTAATATAATTACCTCATCTGGGACGAGTACAGAAACATCAGCAGGTACAAAACAGTTATTGAACACCTCCTATGTGTTAAGATCTTTATAAGCTTTAACTAATGTAATTCAGTTCTTACTACTCCCTTTTAGGTGACAGTATTGAGCATGTTTGTGTTCCACAGATGAGGAAATCTTCATAAGGCCTATCAACAGGAAAACAAATGCAATAGAGCCACAGTGTGTGTGTGTGCATGTGTGTGTGTGTGTGTGTGTGTGTGTGTCCCCGTCCTCCAACAGCCTCAAATGTTTTATTAAAGCTTATAACTTGGATTTCCAGCTGCCTGGCTGGAAGAGGTGCTCCTGTGGGTGGGTCCTAGGGTCCATCCCTAAGGTGCCACTGGGGGCGAACCTGAATTCTAGCCAGAGACATGCATAGTGTTTGAGCTCTGTCTGGGTTCTCCGCTGTTCTGCTGACAGTTATTTTACTCTTGCTTGTGGTGCTGCTGTTGGTATTTCTCTCCACATGGACCTGCGAAAGCTTCTTCTGCCATTATGGAACTTCCCCTGGATCTGTAAGCTTCAAATAAAACCCTTCCTCCTATAAACTGTGTCTGGTTTGGAAGTTCACCCCAGCAATGTAGAGCTGACTACGACAAATTGTTTTTCTTTCTTGCATCATTACAAAGTCAACACAAGGCACACGATCTATTTTTAAAATGCTATATGTTGATTTCATTCATCAAATTTCTTTAATTACCTCTTGCCTGAATCCTACTAAATGAGTGTATCCCTTTTCTACTATGACATCACTCAGGGGCTGGGTGGTTGATAAACAATATAATTACAAGTGAAGCTATCCAGATGAGGGAAGAATGTGTCCCGTCTTGCAGAGCCTGAGCGGAGCAGAAGTCGTTGAGCTAACAGACTTCTCCAGGAAACAGCTCAGCACTACTTTGTCGGGGTCAGTGCCCTCATCTTCCTAGAATTTATTTTCTTTTTCACAAACTGCTAGAAGCAACATCGGTTTATAACTACTTTACCACGGTGCTAAACAAAACAAACTAAATCAACGACATTCCTCACTTTCAACTTCCTGCTAATGTATTTACAATAATCAAGATATGGGGATAACATAATTTGCATTGACAAATGAGTGGATAAAAAATGTGGCATGGGCAACATAATGAAATATCAACCAGCCTTTAAAAAGAAGGAGAAACAAGCCATTTACAACAGCATGTGTGAACCTGGAGGGTATGACTCTACGTGAAATAAGCCAGGCACGGAATGACAAGTACCGCATGATCTCATATGGCCAGGTCCTGAAAGTCAAACTCACAAAAACAGTGAGGAGAATGGTAATGATTATGGTCCTCAAAGGCTATAAAAGTCCAGCATTGGGGACTGGGGAGCTGGCTCAGCTGGCCATGTGCCTACAGAACGTGGTTGAGAACCTGAGGAGGTCCTCCCGCATCCCCAGGACAGCCTGGCCCCGTGATATGTGGTTTTGCTCCTAATACTGGGGAGGCAGACGCAGCCTAATCCCTAGACATAGCTCACTAGCCAGCCTGTTGGAATCCATGAGTTTCTGGTTCAGTGAGAGAGACGCTATCTAAAAAAAGCAAGACGAGGAATTGAGGAAGACACCTAGCATTGACTTGCATACACCTGTGCGAAAACACATACGCGCCCACATGCGTATGAGCATGCAATGTGTACACATCCTCACTCATACACAATAAGATGAAAAAAGTAAAAAACATTCAGCATTAGGGCTTACTTCCAATTGGATTAGGGGGACAGATTGCAGGGTTACATCCTGTAGTGGCTCAGCCCACTAGGTATCTAGATGTTACTCTTTTATTATTTTGTTTATTTTTATTTATTTATTTGAGAGCGACAGACACAGAGAGAAAGAGGCAGATAGAGAGAGAATGGGCGTGCCAGGGCCTCCAGCCATTTCAAATGAACTCCCCTTGTGCATATGGCTTACGTGGGTCCTGGGGAATCGAGCCTCGAACCAGGGTCCTCAAGGCTTCACAGGCAAGCACTTAACCGCCAAGCCATCTCTCCAGCCCCTAGATGTTACTCTTTTTATATGCTTTAGAGACATTAGGATTCAAAGCGGGATTTCGAGGGGTAAAGGTGGCGTGGGACATCCGCTCTTCCCCTTCCCACGAGTGTACTCAAACCAGCCCAACTTCCATTCAACACGTCAGCTGGGATCGCCTGCCCTGCGCGCTGCTGGGGTCCAGAGCCCCGCAGTGTTTATGGTGGGGATGTCAATATTTCTCCCATCTCTTCGTAGGTGCAACTGTGTCTATGTATAGTGGAACTCGGTGTGTGAGTTCACTCACAAGCACATTTGCAGACAGCCACTTACACTGCCCCTCTGTAACATGGTTGGAAGACAGCAGGGTGGGGGGAGGGCGGGCACACCCCATTCATATATTCCCTGGGAACATGGGAATACTCGTCCTGTCGCCCACAGGCTGCAAGAGTGGGATGTGTTCGTCTTCTCTACTGCGCTGCACTGCCTCGAAGAACCTCCAGGCGCCCAGAATTCTCCCAAGGACTTGCTTCCACGGATCCTTGGACAGGGGCATGGCACTGACTGGGGATGGATGCTTCCTCACTGCCTTCCAGAGACCTGGAGCCATGCCCAGCGCAGGCCATTTGAGCCAAACCCTCTGAGAGGAAGCTTGCAGCTTGCAGCTTGCTTGCAACTTTGGGGAAAACCCGCCGGGGGAGCTGCTTCAGGCTTGCTCGCGGGTAGACTCGCCCCCTGCAGGGCGAAGTCAGCAAAGACGTTCACGAAGCTTTAATTGGAGTCAACTTTTCATTTTAACCCTGTGGATGTGCACGTTCCCTGAACTACTGACGGGGACCAAATGCCTTGCTGTTGCTTATAATCCTCTATATGTTAGAAATGTATAAAAAAAATAAGGGACAATTTTGATTTCTAATTGCCACCTTAATTTCTGAACTACCCCTCTGTGAACTGAATCCCTTCTTCCCTACAAACACACACACACACACACACACACACACACACACACACACCTTAAAGGTTCTAACTACTGATGGACTGATTAAAACTTCCTGGTTGTGGAGAGTTGGATTGTTGCAGATTCATAGCCAAATTACTTAGGCTGTCATTAGTGTTTTGAATAGCCAATCACTGCTCACCTCTGTCTCTGACATCTTGGTGATTATCAGGCAAACATTTTGGAATGTATTAACTTAGCAGGCTGCTAACTTTCGCCAACCAAAAGCTAAGGTGGGAAGGGAGCTGGGAAATGGTACTAGCATGAATACTTCGGGTGGTTGGAATGTAAATGCGTCCACAGGTCAGGGTGTTTTTGATTAAACGTCCTACTTAGCCTTCCAGATGGTGAAGCACTTGAGAGGTGGAGCCTCAGAGCCTTGCCAGAGAAGGAGTGTGTGTCTCCAGGTGTAGACCTTGGCCTTGATTAGTCCAGTCGACTGACTGTGTGTTCACAGCTAGCTTGGGCTTGCTGTCATCTCCCCGCTATGGATACCCGATGGAGTGAACCCGCTTCCTCTGACATGAGGAAGCTTCCACTGCAATCTGAAAGCCTTTCCTCCCCAAAGCTGCTTGTGGCTGAGTGTTTTGTCCCAGCAATGAGGACGTTGTTACAACAATACCTGAGTTCAGATCCCAGCACTCAGTGTGCAAAGGGAGATAGAGACAGGGGAATCCACTCGAAGCTTGCAGGCCAGCTACTAGCCTGGTGAACAGAACAGGGAAAAGTGACCGATCCTGCCCCAAACGAGGCAGAAGGGGTGGGCCAACCCCCAAAAGTTGTTCTCTGACCTCAACATGCATTCCATGGCACATGCACACCCACACTCACACACGTGAGCACACACAGACACATACTCACATGCATACACTTACACATGAGAAAAAGAATTATCATCAGCTTCTAAAACCTATAGTAGAGACTTTGCTGTAATATACCTACCTAATTTCCATTTATATATATATATATATATATATATATATATATATATATATATATATATTTCTCCCTGCCTCTTTTTTTCGAGGTAGGGTCTTACTCTGGCTCAGGCTGACCTGGAATTCACTATGTAGTCTCACGGTGGCCTTGAAATCACAGTGATCCTCCTACCTCTGCCTCCCAAAGGGCTGGGATTAAAGGCGTGTGCCACCACGCCAGGGTCCCATCACTGTATTTTTTTTAAAATGCCTCGACTCATGACTTCTATAAAAGCTTCATGTGACTGTTTCTACACTGGAACTTGTTACTTGGGGCAACCTGAATCACTCCTATTTGGCCAAGGATAAACTATCTCAAGAATAAACTATTTTCCTTTTGAGATGAGATTCATTTGTGTTGACATTTTCCCACCTTAAAATGCCATTGTCTTAATATAGGTATTATTTAAAATTCTTCCTTTGAACGTTTGTATGGAATTGAAGTGGTGCACATGAATTTGCGAATGTATGTTTGTGTGGGGGCACATGCGCATGTGAGGGTTCCTTTGAAACGAGGCCTCTCATTGGCCTAGAACTAAGCAATTAGGCTAGACAAGCTGACTAGTGGGCCCTAGGGATCCACCAGTCTCTGCGCCCCCTCTGTTGAGATTACATGGTCGTCAAGCCAGGCTCTTAATACGGAGCTTGGGAGGCAAGTGTTTCGCTGACAGAACAATCTCCCTAAGCCCTTCAAATTTCTCCTCCACGTGGATCATTACTTGTACAATTAAGTGCAAAACTGTATAAATTCGATAATTAAGTATCTTTATGAATTAGCACTTGTTACGTGTTCTACGCTAAAACAAAGCAGAGCTACTATTTTTACATGGCTAATTTTGCACTAATTTTCAAAGCTTGAAATCAGGAAGATCTGGGTCAAACGGTGCTTACATTTAACCTCTTTACAAACTGAGTGACCTTGGCTGAATCTTCTTCCCTCGTTCAGCTTTAAGTCGTTGTTTGTCAGTTGGTGATAATAAGACTAAAGTTGAAGGTTGCCTCCAGGGTTAAGCTCAGCACCTCCTGGACGTCAGTTCAGAACTGGCCCCACCCCCCAAGGCACACAAGAGAAAGGAAGTCCTGCTTGGTACATCTGGCTGAAGGCCGGGAATGCTGTGGGTGGTGGCACTGCCCAGGTCCCACTAGTTCTGTTCCTAAACTGAGGCAGCAGTCTACTGATTCCTCCACACATCACCTAGAGAATCGTCTCACTCTGGCCATCAGTATCTGCTTTTCTAACTGCTGAACCCCTGAGTTCTGGGCACTAACTCCTGTTCTTGCTCTTCCCATCCTCTGACCCCAAAGGGCTTCATATTCTCCAAATGACCATAGATGGACCGAGTAGCACCTCAGCCCACACAAACATGCATACATACACACATGCACACGCATACGCACACACACACACACACACACACACACACACACACACACACACACTCTTTGTTCCAGTCCCACCTACCAGGGAGGAAAGATGGAGACAAAACCGGTTTGTAAGAAACTTACAGAAGGATTGTCTTGGGACAAAGGAATCTGTGAATGTGGAGGCTGTGAAGGTAAAGGGCTCTGAGACTCTAGGAAGGACAGATGCGGCCAAGCCTCAAGTTGGAAAGGAACTGAACACAGTCCTGTGGCGAGGGAGAGATCGAGACCAGCCAGGGCCTCCAGCCGTTCTCTGATTTTGTTCTCTTAGGCTATAGAAGGTGTTTTACACGGTAAGGAGACAAAAGAAGCATAAACAGTTCAACCGGGGATCAGCTCACCTGGCTTCCCTTCCACAAGGCACAACACAGCCAGATTCTTAGAAATCAGAATCTCCAGAGAAGAGAACTGTGCAAAAGGCTCTGTTCCTGAAGGAAGCTGTAGAAAAGCTGCCTGCCTGCACGAAGCTTTTGCTTCCAGATGCAGTGGGCTATAGGGAGACTGAGCACTGGACCACCCTGGGGAAATGGAGCACTGGTTTCACATCGTCACCTTAAACAGAAAAGATGAGAAAGTGGGGGAGGTGAGGTCCTATCAACTCACTGAAGGGCTTGGAGGGGGTACCAACCGAAGAGGCCAGGACCTTGAGCGGGTCCTCATGGTGTCACTTGTGGTCCTATTGAACACTGAGACCAAGGAGCAGGCCAATCAGAAATGTGAGACCTCCTCCTACTCTATTCAGCATTAGGGGCATAAAATCCCATTAGTGCACTCCAGGGGTTCATTTCCAAGTAGACGATGGCTTTTGAATCAGCCTTCCATGCATAATCATCTGGCAATAGGGAAATTACACAATCAAAACTTTAGCAAAGGCCCATGAAAGTCAGCTACGTGAGGTCATGCCCATTTCTTCTTTTGCCAGCTGGAGGGGGTGGGATCCCTTGAAGGCCAGCAAGACTGAGTTTTGTTTCCGATCAATACCTGAACTACCATGGGAATAGGGGGAATACCGTGAATTCTTTTGGAAGTGAAAAGCTGTGGAGTTCTGTTATCAAGTTTATCATACCATTTGTACGTCTTCATGTTTCTGCCAGCCTTTTAGAAGGAAGCGTCCTAGACTCCCTTTTATCATGATCAAGATTTGACTCTAGGAAGAGCCCAAGCCTGCTGTGTTCTCCTCAGCCCTGGATCTACTTAACGAGGATTGTGCCAGATCTGGCCACATGGATTCCCCGCAAGCCTACGTCTGGCATCAGAATGCCAACATGCCATCATGCATCCCATTCTTTACTTTCAGCCACAGTCATTGGCACATTTACAGAGTCCTTTTTGGTTCGTAATGATCATTTACATAACCTGGATTCCTATAAGCAGGATGTAACCACTTCCATCCTTAGGATGGTCGTTAAATCTTTCTATCTCTGTTCTCATTGCTTTTACCCAGCTCATAAACCTTATTATGATAAACTAAGGTCATTATGATCTGTATTCTGGTCGTGGTATTTTCATTTCCTTTCTTCAAATTCTCCTGCTGCTAGTTCACTTTTATAACAATGTTGTACTCTCTTGTGCATAAATTACATAACCTATTGGCTTATGAATGAGTAAAATTGTTGACCATGGAAAATTTAAAGCCCTTCAATATAACATGTCTGACTTTCAATTAAAAAAAAAAAGTTAAAAGCCCCAATTTTTTGTTCTTCAGCCCTCATTTTGCTCACTAGTTTTCTACCTATTCCACTTCCATCTGGGAGATAAGTGGAGTTCACTAGGCTCCATCTTCCTGATATCTCGCCTACCTGACCACAGCTGTTTAGACAAGGGCTAGACACCTGGACCAGCCAGACAAATCAGATCAAATATCCCAGGAATTTGGACTTAAGGCTGGGTAACTGAGTGCAGTCTCTTATCTGAGTCTGGATTATGCTGTGGATAGAAGAGTGTGGATGTCATTTTGCCATAGCTATTTAGAGCCTATGATAAGAGATGCGCAAAATAAGCTTACTGCTAAATGGGGCCAAACTATAGGATGAACAATAATTAGGTGGAAAGAGAGAGAGAGAGAGAGAGAGAGATGTAGAAAGTTATGGGACCTTGTGGCTTGAGGAGGCAAGCCTGCTTTCAATTCTGCACAATTATGAGGCTCAGTTGAACCTTCTACTCTTGGGTTCTGTATGGTTTAGTGAAGGTTTTCTAGAGGAACAGAACGGACACAATGCACACATATTACAAAATGAATTTATTAGATTGCCTTAAAGGATACAGGCTGAGAAATCCAACCACTTGTCTTCATGATTAAGAGTCTGAGAACACTGTAGCTATTGAATCCATGAGGCTGGGTTCCTCAGCAGTCCCATTCTGGCCCTAAAGGCCCGGAAAGTCCCTAGAGTGTCACTGGTCTTCAGTCCACATTGGAAGGTTGAAGAATCTAGGCATTAGTGTGAGCAAAGGAGGGCAGCAACTGGGTGAATCATTTATCGTATAGGAGGAGCAAGGGAAGCCAGCCCGCCCCCGCCAAAAAAAAGAGCTCTTTCTTCCTGGAACCTCTACCATCAAAAGGGCTGCCCACTCTGGGTGAAGCAATTAATCCTTCCTAGAAATGCCCTCACTAAGTTGTCTAAGAGGCACATCTCTTACTTGACTACAGATCTGACCAAATCGACAGTGGAGATTAACCATCATAGGTCCACGAGATACTCACGTCTGCACAGTAAGTCCATGATGCCATCAGTTGGTTTGCTACAGCTCTGGTCTTTGCAATCAGCAGCTCCTAGCTAATGCATGTTCTTAGAAGAGCCAGATCCGCCCTCTCTCCAGACAACCTTCTTTATTAAATAAAAAGGAAAATATCCACACTTTGGAATACCAGAGTCAGTGAAGTAAGAGGACTGTGCCTGAGGGCTATGGAACCAAATCTTTGGTTTTCCCTCCCCACTTGGCAGCTCCCAGTCTCTATACTAAAACCTTGTTTTCATGTTTCGTTAATCCATGACCCCACAATAGTGGTGCCGAAGGCCTGGAATGGATCATACATTCTCAGATATAATTTCCCTTGGGAGCTTGGGAAGGATGACAGCATTTCCTCTCTTCCTGTGGCATGTTTCCCAAAACCAATCACTTCTGACTGCCAACTTCCACTGACTGCTACCCACCCTCACAAGTCCTCTTTTTCTTTTGAATGTGTGCTGCTCTGGGCTATTTTCCTCAGACAATTTAGTTCACAAGGGTCCAGGTCAAAACCCACTTCCCCTGTTTTCACAGATCCTGTTTTAATGCTACAGACCAATTTCATTTCTTTTTTTCTTTTCTTTCTTTTTTTTGGGGGGGGTTTGTTTTGTATGTTGCAGAAGCCTCTGAATTATTTGTATCAAGAGTTGGGCCCCAACTTTTCCCTGCACAGAGCTAGAAATGAGGGTCAAGTTTTAATCTTCTGTGTGTGGATATCCAGTTTTCCCAAGGCCATTTGTTAGAGACTGTCTTTTCTCCAGCGTCTTTTTGGTCACTTTGTTGGGTGGATTTCTGGCTCTCTGTTCTGTTTCTGATTCTACATGTCTTTTGTATGCCAATAGCTTTCTATCTTTGTTTAGAGGCTCTAGTCTGTAGCATGTCTTGAAATCAGACATGTGATGTCTCCAACTTTGCCTTCTGACCAAGGTTTCTTTGACTACTAGACTTTTTTTTTGTGCCTCCATGTGAATTTTAATGTTTTTCATAGTTATGTGAAGAATGTCATGGACATTTTGATGAGGAATTTCTTGATCTGTAGATAATTTGGAGTGATATGGGCATTTTAACTATGTTAATTAGCCTAATCCATGACTATAGAAGGCCTTTCCATCTTGTACTGTCTTCTTCAATTTTTTTCTTCAGTGTTGTAAGTTTCATTGAAGATGCCCTTTAATGCGTTAGTTAAGCTTATTTTTGGAGTTTTTTCAAATTCTCTCTCTCTCTCTCTCTCTCTCTCTCTCTATATATATATATATATATATATATACATATATATATATACACATACATATATATATATATACACATACATATATATATATACATATATATATATATATGTATATATTAGTGGGAGTATAGTAGTGGAGTGGGAGCAGGGAGGAGAGAAAAGATGGCACCAACATACATACATACATATATATGTATGTATGTATGTATGTATAGTAGAAACTTTGTATGGATATGTCATATGTTGGTGCCATCTTTTCTCTCCTCCCTGCTCCCACTCCACTGAGGGCCTTCCTTAGTGGGATTGCTGGTATTCACCATGGAGTTGTAGGTTATGAGTTGTGAGAGCAGCAGTCTGTCATTGTGGGGAGGGCTATGTTTCTGGATATTCCTTCCCGCCCTTTCTTCTTCTGCCCACTCTTCCTCAGACTTCCCTGAGTCTTGGTGGGTGTGCTTTAATACTACTTTAGTGTTGAATTCTTGGCAGCTCTTGGACTTCTGCTTTGTGTGTTTTACGTATCCTCTGTGTCTGTCTCCGTCACCCTGGCCCAGGTTATCAGGCTGTCCTTGGTTCTCGCTGCTTTCTGAAAAAGAAAAACAGATTCTCCAATGGAAAATGAGATCAGGAGAGGATAAGAATTGTTAATTTAGAGAGACTTTTGATGAGTGGAGTCTCACTTTTGGACAAAGGTTAGTGGGAGCTTCTCACTGGAGTCCATTGTCTTGGTCTCCATAGGGTTCTGACTTGGATCCTAGTTCTAGTTATAGGTTCTTTTCCTCTGAGGAGATCTCATAGCCAGTCAGAGAGCCATTAGTTACCCACCTGGGCTGTGTGCCACTGTTGCACAGATGTGTACATCTTGTCAGGTTGGTTGTTTTCATACAGTAGTGTTCCCTGGTAGCACACAACATTGTTGGCCATTTCCCCCCAGCAGCTCATGTAGCACTTTTCAGCACTGTGTGGACAGACCATCTGAGAACTGGCTTCCTACCAGATTCAGCTGCATCTCTCTATGTTCTGCATCAGCAGTATGTGGTGTCCTCAGCAATAGGGTCTTCCCTTTCACCTCAGGTGGGGAGTCAAGTGTCTATTGTAAGCAAGGGTGATTTCATGGTTTCCTTCTCAGGAAATTCATTATTGGTGCTTATAAAGCAATTGAGTTTGTGTGCTAATTTATTCTGTATCCTGTTACTTTACTGAATTTGTTTATCAGTTCTAATGGTCTTTTGCTGGAGCCTATAGATTATTTTTCTAAGAATTGTATCAGTAAAACCAGAGACAACATGACTTCTTCCTTCTGTATATGTAGTTTTTTTTTTGTTTGTTTGTTTGTTTCCTTCTCTTGTCTAATTGCTTTGGCTAAAATTTCTAGATATGAAAGATAAGCAATGAGTGAACAACCTTGACTTGTTCCTGATCATAGAGGAAATTTTTCAGTTTTCTTATTCAGTGTGATGTTGACTTAGTTTTCACATGTAGGTTTTATTATTTTAAGGTATATTCTTTTCTACATAATTTGTTCATGGATTTTACCACAAAGTAATGCTAAATTTTATCAAGTACTTTTTCTACATCTATTAAGAAGGCTATGTGATGTTTAGTTTTCATTCTATTTATGTGATCACTACATCTACTAGTTTGTGTGGGTTGGAGCAAGCTTGCATGTCTGGAATGAAACCACTTCACCACAGAGTATGGTCTTTTTGGTGTGTTGTGGTATTTGATTTGTTAATATTTTGCTAAGGGCTTTTGCATGGAAACTCGTCAGGTATGGAGTTTTCATCTCATTGATTTTCCTCTAGCTGCTTTGAATGCTCTTTGTTTGTTTGCTTTTTGTTTTCTTGAGGTAGGGTCTCACTCTAGCCCAGGCTGACCTGGAATTCACTCTAGTCTCAGGGTGGCCTAGAACTCATGGGATCCTCCTACCTCTGCCTCCCAAGTCCTGGCCATCATGTGCCACTATGCCTGGCTTGAATGCTCTTTGCTTCTTATTTGTCTTTGTTGTTAGATGGTTTACTGCAGTGATGGCTTTCATTCATTTCTATTGCCCATCTGTGTATCCACTCTTCTGGTGAGAGTCATGCTTCCACGTGCTATCATGGTAGTAATTTTTTTCTACTTTTGGACCCCTTAGCATCTGTTGTAAGTATGGGGTAGCATGAATTCTCTTTTTCTTTCTGCTTATTTTGTAAGGTCCTATTTCTCCAATTCTGAAAGGTGGCTTTGCTGAATATAGTGGTCTTGATTGAGTTATTTTCTTTTAGAAAGAGTAATGTGTATGTGGCACGTTCTATGTGACTGTTCTTACAGTGAGAGTGGTGACACCTATTGAGTGGTGGTTTTTCTCAGCACTGTTGGTATTGGCTCCTGTTACTGGACAGGATCTCTGGCACTGGCTGCTCCAGTCATATTGATGAGACACAAGCAGGGGTCCAGGTGGCAAGTACCAACAACTTGGTTACTCTTCTATGCAGCTGTTTGAGCAGACCTCAGATTTCACCCTATTTGTTCATGTCTGGGGATGGGTTGATGACCAGGGGCTCCCTTTACCATTCTGTCAACTGTAGTTTCTACCAGGGAGGGACCTAGTGGGTGGCAGATAAGTTCTTTCAGGTAAGGAGCTCACATTTGTCCCTGTATATGAATGGGGCATTGGTTCCTGATCACCATATATGTACTAAAATCTATATGTGCTCAAGTTCCCTTCATAAAATGGCATAGTATTTAAGTAAGATGTACACAAATCTTTCTATATATTTCAAAACATCTCTAAATTGCTTATAATACCTGGTATATTGTAAATACTATCTAAATAGTATATTACTTAGAGAATAAAACTAACAATAAAACATCTCTGCATTCTCCCTCTCTCCCCATATATATATTTTGTTTTTCAAGGTAGGGTCTCACTCTGGCCCAGGCTGACCCGGAATTAAGTATGTAGTCTCAGGGTGGCCTCAAACGTATGGTGATCCTCCTACATCTGCTTCCCGAGTACTGGGATTAAAGGCATGTGTCACCACCCCCAGCTGCATACTCAGTATTAATGCAGTTTTAAAAAATATTTTCAGGGCTGGAGAGATGGCTTAATGGTTAGGAGCTTGCCTGTGAAGCCTAAGGACCCCGGGTGCGAGGCTTGATTCTCCAGGACCCACGTTAGCCAGATGCACAAGGTGGCACATACATCTGGAGTTCCTTTGCAGTGGCTGGAGGTCCTGGCGTGCCCTTCTGTCTCTCTCTCTCTCTTCTCTCTCTGCGTCTTTCTCTGTCTCTCTCTCAAATAAATAAAAGTAAAAATGGATAAAATATTTTAAAATATATTTTTTTTTCAGGCTGGAGAGATGGCTTAGCAGGTTAAGGCATTTGCCTGCCAAGCCTAAGGAGCTAGGTTTGATTCCCCAGTATACACATAAACCAGATGCACAAAGGGGTGCATGCACCTGGAATTTGTTTCCAGAGGCTGGCGGCCCTGACACACCCATTCTCTTCTCCTCTCTGCCTCTCTCTCTCTCTCTCCCTCTCTCAAATAAATAGAATAAAATAAAATATTTTTTCTATGTTAAACATTGAATTTATGGATACAGAAGCCGTAAATGTGGAAGGCTGATTAGGTATATGTGTACATGCATTTGTGCATGTGTACGTGTGTCCTGTTTGTTCCAGAGAGCTATGATAATGTAAGTAAGAATGGAAGGAAAGGACTAAAGAGTGAATGTGAAGAACCTTATGTGAATTAGTCTTTGAGAGATGGTGGGTGACGTAAGAGAGATTAAGCATGTATCTTAGGAAGGAGAGGGTTCTGTGTTTTGTAGGGTAGAAGAGAATAATGTGAGGTTTACTCTTTACCCATCATGATGGGCTCAGAAGACCTACAGTGTTCATAGGCTCAGTCTGAGCATGCAACTCTCTTCTTAACCTTAGATGCTAGAAAGAAGCCTTAGGCAAGATATTTGACCTATTGTTCATATTCATATTTGACCTCTTGGTGAAAAAATGATCTTTGCATATGCCCAACTATGAACTCTAATGATCAACTAAAGGAGCTGTGGGGAAATTGAGTGTCTTGCCAAGAGCCACATGTCTCTTTCATTTAATACAGGTGAAATGGGTCAGAAAGTATGGTTATAGACCTGGTACACAGCTTAAATCCTGGAAGGAGAATTAGGCAGGTGACATACTCACCTTCACAGAGCTTACATTTTCATGGAGGAAGACAAGAAATCAATGAAGAAAACACTAAAAATTAAGAACATTTCATATGTGGAAATTTTTGAGATAAAATAGGCTGTTCTGCTAGCCAAAGGGTTAGCCAAGAAAGGACTCTTTGCAAATGATATAAAGCCTAAGATGCCCGAGGGACTGACACATATGCTATACCTTTCTCTGTAGAGAAGTGTAAATGCTACGGAAAAGAAAATGTAATTAAAGCTGAAAATTTTGTTCACTGTACAGTTCTTCAAAGAAAATCATCGAAGGAGCTAAATGGGTCAGGGTTGGGGTTGGGTCAGGGTTGCTCCTCGAGAGCCATGGAGGAATGGGTGCGTGGAACAACTGTGTTCCTCAGACTTCCTAGATGTCTCAACACAGGTGGGAAGAGAAGCCACAGTTAATGCAACTTCCGGCAAGAACATAAGCAGTCAAGTGCAGTGGGGAAAGACACAAGAGAACGAGGGTAGTATGGTGAGAGGCAGCTCTTTTGAATTGGAATTATGAAGCAGCAATGTTTAAAGGTTGCTATACATTGGGTATTCAGGGGGAAAGAGAAAAGATTGCTAAAGAGATTACTTTAGTGGGTCTGTGTGTTGAATAGCAAAATTAGGTTGGCCACCTATCTAGATCCGTCCGGCTTACCTTTGGACTATGCCTGCTGGCCTAGTATGATTTTCTGGGGGAGGAAAAGTTTCTGTTTCAAAGCATTCTAGTTTGGACAATGGATTGTAATATAACATTACTATATAAACCTCTCAACTGCCTATATAACAGTCATAGGAAAAAAAATCTATCACTTTTCAAGGTTTGTGGAATTAAACATATGGTTTCTTTGAATACTGCTGTGTATATGACTGGGCTATTTGGTGCCTTGATTTATATGTGGGCTATAAAAAGCACTTACTTTGACTTTTAAAATTGGAATTTCTCCATGTTTATTTGATTTTTAAATGTAATAGTGTATAGTCTTCCTGCAGTGGAATAAAGGTGAAGCAGGTCTAGAAATGAATGTGAGCATTTTTATAGTACACTAAAAGTGAATACACAGAGAAGGGTGTTTCTCTTAGTTTTATCTTAATCTGGGATCTTATGTTAGAAAGAATTGACATTCTCTCAACCTAACTTAGGCACTTGAAAGGAATATTTTGAGTTTTATTATATGTCTGCTTATCCTTCCAAGGGCAGAGTATAGTAGACTTTACAATGGCTGTGTGCCAAAAACTTCAAACATTCTCTCTCTCTACTTTTTTTTTCTAATAACTCACTCTCTTACGTACTCATTCTTCTCTTTCACTAATACCTGGCTTTGTTCTTGTGCACTTGTGATTCCTGATGACAGTCCTAAACTGATACTCTCTGAGTGACATGGAATTCCAGCCTTGGCCTCTAGGGTTAATCCATCCAACCTCACTATTCGTGTTATAACTGTTGGATAAGCTTGTTTGACTTGGCCCATCTTAGTCTTGACATTCCTTTCTGTTCTATTGTTGTATGTTTATAACTTGGAGTGGGCTAGAATTCCATGAACATTAGGACTCAAATTTCTGGGGCTAAATATGATAAATATGGGCTGTATTCCTGAGCAAAGACTGTACAGTCAAATACAATTTCCAATTGTAATTACAACTAGTTTCTAATACAACTTTTCATTTCAAAATATACTTAGTTAACCTGTACTACCTGTATTGCATTGTGTTCATTAGCATAGATTTTTAATGCATGTGTGTGATATTAATGTGGTATATGTGTATGATAAACTGTGTGCATGTGTTCTGAAAATAAGTCCATGTTGGGGAGTGAGGGATACTAAGATGAATAAGATGTGTTTGCTATTTACTAGATGGTGAGAAGTAGAGTCACATTCAACATTTTTTCAATGCCTACCTGGAGGTATTTGATACTACTGAGTGTTTCACATACAGTGTATCAGTTAATCTCATAAAGCCATATAGGCATATTTTATTTGTTTGTTTGTTTGTTTATTTGTAAGCAGAGAGAGAGAGAGATGGAAAGAGATGGAGAGAGAGAGAGAGAGGGAGGGAGGGTGGGAGGGAGAGAGAGAGAGAGAATGGGCATTCCAGGACTCCAGCTGCTGCAAACAAACTCCAGATGTTTGCACCACTCTATGCATCAGGCCTTTATGAGGGTACTGGGGAATTGAAGCCAGGTCATAAGGCTTTGCAGGCAAGTGCCTTAACCACTGAACAATTTCTCCAGCCCTGTATTTATTTTTATTTGCTTAATAAGTGTAAGTAACTCACATAAGCTCATGTGCAAACACAGATCTTCATTTAGGTAAGCTTTGTTTTCAGAGCTCTGGGGTAGTCTACATTTGAAGGTGAGCTGAGACTTAAAGGATATGATAAAGCTAGAAAGTGTCATGGAAGCATGGATGAAATGAGTGAATAATAAAAGGAAGATATGATTTTAAAATCCCCTAGTACTGATCTTATTATTTTTGGGTACTGTCTTAAAGGGCCAGCTTTGACTAACCACATCTTCACAACCATTCAATATGGTAAATACCACACATATTTTAATGATTAAAGAATGCTGTGACACAGAGAAAATTCTAAAACTAGAAAGGGAATACTGGCAAAAGATTACAGACTGAGCTACAGTCCATATTAGAGCAATTTCATGCTAATTCCTATTTTCTGGTCTGAGGTCAAATCTAGCATCTCATATTGTGTTTAGTAGACATGTCTCTCCAGTCTTGTCCAATCTAAATTTAATTAATTTATTTTTTCATTTGAAAGAGAGAAAGAGGAAGAGACAATGACAGAGACAGAGAGAGAGAGACAGAGAGAGAGAATGGGTGCACCAGGGCCTCCAGCCACTGCAAACAAACTCCAGATGCATGTGCCCCCTTGTATATCTGGCTTACATGGGTCCTGGAGAATCAAACTGGGATCCTTTGGCTTTGCAAACAAATGCCTTAACCACTAAGCCATCTCTCCAGCTCCAAGAAAGAGTTTGTAATTCTTTCACTTGCTTTCATGAACTTTATACTTCAGAAGTGCATTGGCTAATTATTCTGCAAAATATGTCTCAATTCTGGCCTGTCTGGTATTTTCTCATAATTAGACAATGGCTATGCATCTTTGGCATGAGTAGCAAGGAAATAATTGTGGACTTTGGTTAACGGTTTTTGTTTCCTCAAAACCTTATATTGAATCCGCTAATGTCTAATGTGAGTAATATCTACAGGTGAGGCCTTTGTGCAGTGATTAAGTCATGAATGTATAGCCTTGGTGCCCTGCTAGAGAGACTCCAGAGAGCTGCCACCTCCTCTTCCCTGAGAGAAGATGGTTAAAAGAAACAGACCCCCATGTCTGTCCCAGAACCAGGAATGATGCCCACGGGCATGGCATGTATCAGCCTTTGGACTTGGTTTTCCCAGCCTCACTAACCAACTACACATGGTATTTCGTTTTAACATCACAAACCAACTAAGCCAGCAACCTTCTCTAAGCAGTATTTCAGGGAATATATACTGTCAATGTATCTCATCACTCCTGAGGTTAATCCTGAGCACTTGGTTGGTCTTTGTATTTCTCCACATAAAGTTATCATTGCATTCCTTTGTAAGTGATAATAGCTTCCAGACTATGCTTTGAGACTGTGAAGATATTGAGTTTTCCCCCTCAACAGCAAGAACAAAACCTGATAATCATCAGCTTTTTATCCTTGTCCCAGCCAGAATGATTCTCCCATTCAAGTACTAACCAGGCCTAACCCTGCTTCACTTCTGAGATCAGATGTAACTGAGTGTGTTCAGAGTGTTATGGCCACATACCAGAATAATTCTTATTGAGGAGTTAAGGGGCATGTTTGCCAGAGAAAAGTTTCACTTGTCCTAAGATGAAAGCTAGATTTTAACAGGGAAAATGAGGAAGAGGAGTTCTTTTGGCTGAGCAAATGTCAAAGGTCTGAACATGTTTATTGCATTGTGACATGCCACATGTGAGCTGGAGAGATGGCTTAGCGGTTAAGCGCTTGCCTGTGAAGCCTAAGGACCTCGGTTCGGGGCTCAATTCCCCAGGACCCACGTTAGCCAGATGCACAAGGGGGCGCACGCGTCTGGAGCTCGTTTGCAGTGGCTGGAGGCCCTGATGCACCCATTCTCTCTTTCTATACCTGCCTCTTTCTCTCTCTGTCTATCGCTCTCAAATAAATTAAAAAAATAAACAAAAAATTAAAAAAAGATATATGGGTTTAAGGCTGGCTAGATGGCCTAGTGATTAAGGCACTTGCATGCAAAGCCTGAGGACACAGGCTCAATTCTCTAGTACCCACATAAGCCAGATGTACAAGGTAGCACATGCGTCTGGAGTTCACTTGCAGTGGCTAGAGGCCCTGGTGAGCCAATTCTCTCTCTTTCTAAAATATATGTTTAGAGAAGAAGTTATGGGTATAGATCACCTATGTGTTAAACCCTCTGTTGGAAAGGTTTGACCTTTTACTGTACCTCAAACTTCCCCCTGTAATTGGGGAGAGGGGTGACATACTTAGAGCCTATACCATCTATAAAAGGACGTTAGAGAGTTACAAGCCCCCCCCCCACACACACACACTCATGAACCTTTGTGATCTTGTGAGCTGGCAACATTCTGACTTGCTTTTTTTTCATCCAGAGCATATAGAAGACTCCAGAGTTCATAAGATAGTGGTTATCAAAAATTGATCCCATGCAGCCCCTTTCTCGTTTTCTCCCAGATTGTCATAGTCATACCTGAGCTGCTTGAGCTGAAGAGAAGGCAGCACCCACTATCTACATCCTCCCTCAGCCCAGCCCCCATCAGAAATAAAGAAATATGAGGAGGAAGCTGGTTATCGGGGAGAAAGATAAACCCAAATTGGAATAACTTCATAGAAGGGTGTATTTAATAAGATGCAAAACACAGGCTCAGACACCAGGATTCAATTACTTGAGTGGGCTATAAGAAAGTCAAACATCAAAAACAGCTTTCCTCTCCTTGTGTTATGAATTTAAATAATTTGAAGATATTTATAGATAGAAAGGACGAGAAAGACTCTCACAGGAAAATGGGAAATTCAGGGAAGGAGGGGAAAGCAATAAATGGAAAGGAAATTTAAAAAGCACTGTTTGAGCCGTGAATTTAGTCCTCAGAAAGGCCAGCTTGCCACTCCCTTTAGGCATTGGAAAGAAACACGAGAGGGGCTCAGGTCAACAGTGAACAAGGCTTCTTGTATCCTGTTAGCAAATGGAGATTTGTAGACAGATAATATTTATAACTATAATTTTATATGGCCTGTTTCATTACTGAATGCCACTAGAATTTTTAAGAGTCCCAGACTGATGTTGAAATTTCAGATCAATGCAAGACAAATTGTGATGGATGGTTATTAGCTTCTTGATTTTCTCCATGAGCCGATGCTGAATCAATTCCCCCTGCCTCTCCCCTCCCCACTAGATTCTGTCTTTGATAGCTCTTCTCGAGATAATAAAACATAAAATTTTGAAACTACTTAGCTAAGTCTCTGAACTTGTTACCTTGGAAGTCTTGCTCATTTTCAAAGAATAGTTAGTAGTTGAATCATTCTGAATTTTAAAAGTCTTATCGTAAATGATGTCATGGGCTTTTACCTTCAGGGTTATTAGTATTGTGGATATTTTTCTACCTGTTTATATTACTGCAGAAAAGATTTAAGACGTCTTCAAGGATATTCTACAGATAGCAAGGAAACAGAAGCTAGAAACAAATAAGGAAGGAAAAAACTTATGCAGTGGGCAAGAACAAAATTGGAATAAAAAATGAAGCAATGCAAAAATAAATGCCTATTCTGAGCTTTATAACATACATTCCTATAACTTCTGAGACTCTAAGGCCTTGGCAAAAATTAGTGTTTCTCAAGCAGGAGATATATATATTTCAACTAGAAAGAAATTTCTCCTGAGGAATTTTATACAAAAGCTATCTCAATGTCACAAATAAATACTTCAACAATACTCTTATATTTGAGACAATCATTTTCACCAGACTGCTTCTTAAAGAATCTCACTGTAAAAGGTTTATGGTAACTAAATGTAACGGAAGAAGCTGTCCTGTAATGCCTGGAAAGGGGTTGACAATGCAGTAACCAGTCAGCATGGAGCTTTCTGTTGTCCTGACTCCTCCTGAGGCAGATCTGTTGTAGTTTTGGAGAAATGGTTGGACTACAAATTCAAGTTTTACCTCCTTTATCCACTGGACTTTGGGAAGATATTGGGTAGTAATAATACTTTAGCTGGGGTCTTTTTTCCTTAGGGAGAACAGAGACCCACATAAGTTGGTGTAAGAAAAGAATGCTGAGATGTAGTGGGAGCTTCCGTAATTAAGATATGAGAAATAAATACTAGCCAGAATCTCCATGTGCAATATGTCTGGAAACTGTAAAGAAATAAGGCAGCTACTTGATCTGTCTCTCTTTGGACATGTTTGGCCACTTCTACCTCTGTCTTTTTGTCTGATTTTTTTTTTCTTTCTTGCTAGAGAAGCATCACCATGTCCCAATGTAGTCAATCCAGCTCTAAGCATCAACAGCTCCAGTGTCCACATATGATATCCACAGTTCATCTGAGTTGTCCAAGTCCAAATCTGAACCCCAGCAAAGGAAGACGGCCCAGCTCTTCTTTTTGGCCTTCTGTGGGCAGGTCCCTGGGTTGGAGTCATGGGCTTTGACTGACTGCTCAGTAAGTTCAGCGGGTGTGGTTGGAGTTATTGGGAACACTTGGTACAGTTTTCTTCAGGTGTGCAAGATTATCTAATAAATTACAAAAAATATTTGAAAGCTGAGCATAGTGGCCTATGTCTTTAGTCTTAGTACTCAAGAGGATTGCTGTAAATCTGAGGTCATCCCAGGCTACAGAGTGAGTTCCAGACCAGCCTGTACTAGTGTGAGATCATGCTTCAAAAAAACAAAAGCAATAAAATAAAATATTGAAATTTCTATTAATTTATTTTTTTGAAATTATTTGTTAGAGAGAGAAAGAGGCAGATAGAGAATGGGCATTGGGCATGCCAGGACCTCTAGCCATTACAAATGAATTCCAGATGCATGTAGCACCTTGTGCATCTGGCTTATGTGGGTACTGGGGAATCAGACCTGGGTCCTTAGGTTTCATAGGCAAGCGCCTTAACCACTAAGCCATCTCTCCAGCCCTATTCACTTATTTTAATCTGTCTTTCAAAACTCTTATTTGTATACATTTTAATTATACATGATTGTTAATATAGAAACATAAATACATCCCTTATATAAATAAGTATACATGCTTGAGGATACATGCCCACTTTATTGGGTTTTTTGTTTGTTTTTGATTGGTTGTGTGGTCAGAAGTTTGGAGACCACTGGAATTGAGACCTCTGTGAATAACTATTACAGTAGTTGGTTTTTATAGGAAGCTTAACATTTGTACTTTTGAGCTTCTTCTGTCAGTTCTGACTCTAACCTCCTCACATGGGCCAGGCCTCATAGCACATTACATTATTCAGCACACTGGTATTTCAAACCACCCACCCTTGATTTAAATATTTATTTAATGTAGAACACTATGAGACATATTGGACCCTGTAGTTTATTAATGTGTTTAATTTGAATCAAATAGGGAATAGGCTGAAGGACAGAACAAAAATGATTTGCTTCTCAACGGGCTAACCATTAATGTTGTACACGTTTAGCATTAACCAGTAACATGTGAAGCAACAAGAAAATAAGTCTTGGTGGCTGACCTCTTCTATATTTGGCACATGTTAGGGAGTTAGGAAGGGCTAACTTTCTTTGTAGTTTTTTTTTGTATTTAAGCCTTGAAGCTTCTATTCTGTCTACCTTGTAGAAGGATTTCTTGTCCCTTTTGACCTGGATTATGTAACCCTAATCAAGCTGCTCTGTCCTCTGAATGGTCCACATTCTAAGGTCATTTGAGTAACTTTCTCCTTCTGATTATTGCTCATTTTAGAAAAAGGCCTTTATTTTTGTTTTCTGGGCTATTGAAGAATGAATTTCTAATTCAGTGCTTTGTCATCCCTGAGTATTTTATCTGAGGGGGAGATATAGGTAAAAGGCATTTTTCTGGGAGATAGGGTAGAGAGAGGGAAATGAGTAAGAAAGGAGAAACAGAGACACACACACACAGAGAGAGCACTACATAATTGTACTAAAACGATCAGAAGGAGGAATTACTATTGATACATCATTTCCATCTGCTTCCAGGTCCCACTCAAATTCTGCCAGTTTTCCTAATACTGGTTTATGACCAAAGGATCTAGTTGAGAATGCAATTGACAGCCGCACTTAGCAGACATCTCTTTTCAGATTCTTCTAATCAGGTTTGTGATCTTGACCAGTCTGCAGGTCATGACCCTATTGTTCTATAGAGTACCTGTTGTAGTTACCTTCTTGTTTCTGGAACAAAACACCCAACCCAAAGCGGCTGATGAAAGAAAAGAATATATTTTGTCTTACAGTCTTGAAGGAAAGCTTCATGGTGGTGGGGCACAGCCAGTAGAGCAGAGGCTGGACATCACTTGCTGCCACCAGGGGTGGAGACAACAGCAAGAGTGAACTGAGCTCTGGCAAAGTGGGGGAAGGAACTGGCCAAAACACCCCAGCCCTGCCCTCCAGTACACACCTCCTCTAGCAAGGCTCCAACTCCCAAACTGCCACCCAGCTGGGGACCAAGCACTCAATCAAACACATGAGTTTAGGGGAACATCTGATGCAAACCACCATACTGTCCCTCAGTTGGGTTTTGTTTCTTCTTAGCTATCATGAGTCATGCATATCCCAGGAGTGACACCGTGTTTGTTTCACTGCACTACCAGGTGGCCACTGATTTTGATTTTTTTTTTTTTTTTTTTGTTACCCGCAACATTCACTTTGATCCCTTTGCTAAGGTCATGTCTTCCAGAAACAGACTATATGGACCATAATGCCTAAGCTGTTTATTATCTAACTCTTTCCATGAAAACCATTCGCTGACTCCTGAAATGGAGACAGGCACACCTGCAACAGTCTTGGCTTCACCATTTACTAGTTGTGTGATCTTGACCACTTTACTAAGTTATTTAGTCATCTTTCTTCTAAGCTATCAAGTTAATAATGGTGCCTGCTTCACAGGGCTATTACAAGCAACAGATTTAGCATAGAAATGTATGTCACTTATGGATGCTGAAACAAAACCATGATTCTTTTTTTTTTTAACTCAGTGTAAGTCAAATGAGAGCTCAGTTCTTACATATGATTGGCAGGCAAACCAATTCACTTTTCACATTTTTCTCTTTTGGGATTATATATGAATACCAGGGTCCCAATGATATCATGAAAGTGTGGACTTGAGCCGGGCGTGGTGGCGCACTCCTTTAATCCCAGCACTCGGGAGGCAGAGGTAGGAGGATCGCCGTGAGTTCGAGGCCACTCTGAGACTCCATAGTGAATTCCAGGTCAGCCTGGGCTAGAGTGAGACCCTACCTCGAAAAAGCAAAAAAAAAAAAAAAAAGAAAGTGTGGACTTGGTGTGTGATCCCTAGTTTTCTCCTTGACCAGGACATGATTTCTCCCAATACAGGAAGCTCTGATCCCTTCTTTTTGGTCACACTAGCCCAAGGGAATTTCACCACAGGGTCCATATCTGCAACCTCAAAAAGTTATGCCACTCTTCTTTCCTGATGTTTAATGCTTGTCCTCCAAGGCACTCTATGGGATAGAGAGTTTGGGTTTCTTGGTGATGCCCCTGGACAGCTCTTCTTCCCCATGTGGAGTCTGACTCATTCCTGTTAGTAGCTCCCTTCCTCTCCAGCCCTGGGAAATTTCCACCGATTTCCTCTCCATGCCATGGGTTCCTAGCGAAAGAGTGGTCGTGTGACACATTAAGCCAGTGAAAATACAGGCACAGGTCAGAAGGCAAAAGGTGAAAGCACAGTGACCAACGGGGCCATGTCATGGTGGCCACGGTGCCTCAATACTTACCCAAGGACACCCTTCAATCATGCCCGCAGATGTTCTGCTTATTCAAGGAAATGTGCAAAGTGACACCAAACTGTCATTTAAAAAAGAGAGAGAGAGAGCAGTGGGGAAAAACAGAAGCTTGAATTCCTGCCCCAAATGCAGTTGAACACGTCTATCCCTTAATGAGAAAACACTTTGCTGCTCTAAAGATGAGGAGAATCAAGACTTCTCGGAGTAGAAAATACAGCTGTCCTCTGCATTCTCTCAACCTAAAAACCAGGAAGCAAGGTGCATCCAGTTTCCCAGGCAACAGGAATGACTTCATCGTTTTAATGTTGATCATCATTATTTTCTACCCACCCATCATGTGAAAAAGCAGTGCGTGCCTGGCACTTAGGAAAAAAAAAAAAGCTTGCTATCACTATTATCACTAACGTGGCCACCCTTTCTCCTATTTTGGAGTATGTTAGAGGGAGCTGACTCCAGAACCCCGAGTGTACATGAGAGGAAGAGAGAGACAGAGACAGACAGGCATTTTGCAGGCCTTCAGAGAGCATCAATGCCCAGCCAGGAGGCCCCAGGTTAGCAGAAACGTTACCGCCACCTGCTGTTGAGTTCTGCTGACTGTCCCTGGCAGGAAGAGGCAGGGCAGGGGAGGGGATGCTCATCAACCCACACCTCGCATCATGAACGTAATCTGCTGGCTGATCGCCACCTCCCCGGCAAATATCCAACCACGCTGCTTTTTAAAAAATGTATTTATTTATGTGAGAAAGGGAGAGGGGGGGTAGATAGACAATGGGCGCGCCAGGACCTCCAGCCACTGCAAACGAACCCCAGGTGCATGCTTCCACCTACTGCATCTAGCTTATGTGGGTTCTGGGGAATCGAACCTGGGTCCTTTGGCTTCACAGACAAGCCCCCCGCCCCGCACACACGGTGCCTTTTAGATGCCCGCCGATGCGGCCGCAGTGATGGCTGGTCCAGCTGCCCGGGGACCGAGGATGAGCGCGGGCGGGCGCGGGACGCCGCGGGTCAGGGCCTCGCGCGCTGTGCGCCTCGCCTGCCTGATTAGAGGCAGCAAAACTCACCCCTTTGTTTCTGGAAAAGATCAGTGTGCGCTAGCCTGCGGCAGAACCCACCACCCCTCCCTTCCTCTTTCTTTCCATCCCGCGAGCATGCACGCATGCGCCGCGCCCATCCGTGGCCGCCCAGGACGCGGGCGGGTTGTCAACCTCGGCGCCGCGCCTGCGCACTCGCCTGCGCCTGCGCCCGCCCTCCCAGCACTTCCGGCCGAGCGTGGCTGTGCGCGGCTCCGCCCCCTGGTGGTCGTCGCAAGCAGCGCAGCGGCGCGGCCTCCACCGCCCAGCAGCCCAGGCAGGCCAACCGAGAGAGCTACACTTTGGGTTTTTCGGACTTTTTTTCCCAAAGGGATCATTTATTTTTATTATTATTATTATTATTATTTAAAGCTTAATTCAACCCCTGGTATTAGGAGATGATTCCTAGTCTTATCACTAATGAATGAGAACGTGTGTGCATGTATGTTTGTGTGTGTGCGTGTGTGTGAGAGAGAGAGAGAGACTGAAGGCATGTTGTCTGTGATGACAGGATAATGGAGAGGAAAGAAAAGAACGGAAAGAATGAGAGAGATTAAAAAGCAAGAGAGGGAAGGTGACAGTGATGAGGGACTGGAGGGACAGCAGAGGATGTGGGAAGAATGCAGGGAGCAACAGTTTGATGGGAAAGGGAGGGGACTTGTGGGAGGAAAAAGAAAGAGGGGCGGATATGACATCCGGGAGAGGTAAAGTTTCATTTTATTGAAGTGAACCTTGTGAACATTTCAATATACCCCATCTGCCTATTTTACCTCCCATTTTGTTTGGCAGCTGCTAGAAATGAGTTTCCATCTCTCTGTCTTGTTTTAATATTCTCTTGTCTCCCACATCACTAAGATCATTAGAGGCAGAAACAATTATGCCATCCATTGCTGGCGTGTGACAGAATCCTCCGTGCATACGGGCTTATTAACTCCAGCCTTGCCCAGCCGCTATCAGCTGCTACATCTGCTTTGGTTTTTCTGATTGATGTTTCATGAACACACACACACACACACACACACACACACACACACCTCACAAACATGCTGTCTCCTTTCCACTGACCTCAATGGACTGGCTTGTCCTTTGGGAAACAGACCACTAGCTGTTCAGAATCCAAATGCATGTGACAAACACTCTTGTGAAGGCTTCTGCTGCCACCTACTCATCAATTCACAAGCGAAATAACGGCTGGATAGCAGCAAAGATTGTTTTTATTTACTTTTATTTTTTTGACTCACATCTGTAACTTCTGATCTCATCTCTTCCATCTTCTCTAACAGAACAAAAGAAGGCGAGGCATGGGCTGCTGGGTCTGCGTTAGCTTTAGAACCATGCAAGCTGTCAAAAGGCAGAAAAGAATTTTTCTAGACCCCAGCCTTAGTTACTGTTTTGCCAATACTACCCACTTTTGTTCCACATTTGGGGGAGGCAAGGTCACATTTTAAAAGTCTGGACAGGATGATGAAAACTGTTTTGGCAGAAGGTAAATCATTGCATATGGGCGTGGGCGGTGATGCCCACATTCATTTACTATAACAAATGGTTTCATGAAAATGTTTTGGTCAACACAGCTTATTATAACATATTGAGAACTGATTGCTGATCTGTAGACTTGCCCAGGGGCATGAGATTGTCCTGGGTCAGCATTACCTAATTCACTCAGAGGTTGTTGTCAGTTTGGGGCCCTCATTCCAGGATATGCCAGTGATATTTGGAGGTACAAATTCAGCATGGAGGGTCTAGGGAGATGGCTCAGTGGATAGAGTGCTTTTTTTTGGCCAAGGGTGAGTACCTGAATTCAGGTCCCTAGGATCCCCATTAGAGCCAGACACTATAGTACTAGCATTTGTAATCCCAGCAAGCCTACAGAGAAAAGCGTGGTAAGGAAAGGAGAACCCACAGCAGCTCATGGCCAGCTAGCCTGGAAAGCATAGGGATGAGTAAAGAGAGACTCTGCCTCACAAAGGGTGGAAGGTAAGGATCCACACTCGAAGTTATTCCCTGACTGGTGGAGACAATCTTTTTTTTTTTTTTTTTTTTTGTGTGTGTGTGTGTGTGTGTGTGTGTCAATGGATTGTGGTGCATGTAACAGCAGAAAGAATTTTAAAAAGTACTTTAGAATTTCAAAATACAAACCTTTTCCGTAATGTAGGTATTATCAAATGAGGGCGGTTGCATTATTCATGTGCAACAAGGTGTTGTGAGACTCAAAGAGTACGGTATTTATGCATGTGCTTTAAAACTTTGAAGATATTTCCCAGAGCTAAGACAAAACAATGAACAGGGGGAAAGAGTTGGAAACAGGTATTAAACAGTTAACTATGTGTCTCCTAATAATAATTTTTAGGACTGGGGTTGTGTCCTAGCATGGATAAAGTTCTGGGTTCAGTCTTCAGCATGACCACAAAAAAATAATTCTTTGCTTATTTCCCTAACATTAATATATACATTTTATTTCCTCAGGTTCTCTTTTATTTCTTTATGATCTCTCTCTCTCTCTCTCTCTCTCTCTCTCTCTCTCTTTTTCTCTCTTTCCTCTCTCTGTTTGTCTCCCTCTCTCTCTGAATCTGTTTAGTGCATTGGCTAGGGATCTGTTCAAACAGGATTTCAGCCAGAGGACCTATATTCTTGATCAGGTTTTGTGGGAGCTGTTGCCAGGTGTCTTTTAAGAATGGTGGTCAGTGAGTCTGCTCAGTTCTGCACTTGGCGACCCAGTACTGTGTTCAGCAACTATTCCATTAAGAGAGCTCATCAAAAAAAGAAAAAGCACACACTGTATAGTCCATGCATTGTGGACCTTCACATTAGAGTGGGCCTGGGAACATGCCTACCTGTATTTTTCTATTGATAGTAATAGATGATATATAATCTTGTGTTTTATATATGAAGCACAACAGTAAAATATTCTCCATCACACACACATGCACCATACCCAAACACACATAAGACTGGTCACTTTATAGAACTCATTGGTTTTCTTATTTGGGGCTTCTTAGAAGTAGCAAAGCAGGTCCCTATAGTGACTGTCATCCTTACATTGCTTTAAAAAAAAAAAAAAGAACATTTAGAAATGCCTCACATCGTCCAGAGTTATACTTTTTTTTGTTGTTGTTGTTTTTTCACTTTCCAGATCTGCCATAATGAAAAATACCACAGTCTGGGTGGCTTAAAACAACAAAAATGTATAAGCCCACAGTTCTGTAGACTGAAAGCCCGAGATCAGGATGTCTGCAGTCTGGGTTTCTCCTGAAGCATCTGTCCTTGGCTTGCTTGTGGCCACCTTCATGTGTGTCCTTGGCTGGACTTTTCTTTGGGCAGATGCATCTTTCTCTTCTTTAGGGACATCCAGAGGTAGGAATTAGGACTCACTCTCATAACTTTTTCCACATTGCTTCCCTCCTTAGAGGCCCTACCTTCTCATTTCTTGGTCATATAAGTTTTAGGGGATACAATTTAGTACCTATCACTCTTCAGACATATTCAAATGAGCTCTGGGAGTGTGCTTCCCAGATTCCACAGGAATAGAGAAATCTACATCTGGGATTCTACTGAGCAGTTGGCTGGGGGTTCTCAAGTAACATAATTTTCTGAGACTCAGTTCTCTTATCTGGGAAACATAGACTGTTGCTGCTCCACCATAAGTTTTCCATGCAGATAATTATGGGTGTCTGGATGCCTAAGATAATTAAAGAAGTTCTGGAAACTGTAGTGCTGCTTCACTGCATCATATTTTCATAATCAGTCCTCCAAGTTGTGGTAGTTTGAGTTTATGTCCCCCAATAGACTTGGGAGTTTATGAAAGCTTATAACTTGGATTTCCAGCTGCCTGGCTAAGAGGAGGTGTCACTGTGGGTGGATTCTGGAGTGCAGCCTGAGGTCTTACTGGGGGCGGATCTGGAATTCCAGTCTAAAGATACCCAAAGTGCCTGATTTCTGCCTGGGGTTCCTGGAGTGTGTTTGCTCGTACTGGTGGTGGCTTTTCTCTCTGTGTAGATCTATGTAAAGGAAGGGAAGCTTCTTCTGCCATTATGAAACTTCCCCTAGGTCTGTAAGCCTGAAATAAATGACGTTCCCCACCCACCCATAAGCTGTGTCTGGTTTGGAGGTTCATCCCAGCACCATGGAGCTGACTATGGCAGAAATGGTAAGTGTTTCTGTTTATTTTTGGGGGGGGGTTGAGAGATAGTGTACTGTGTAAGAGCTAGAAGTGTGAAGGTAGCATTTGAGTCTGTTCCAGCCACCTCGTGCTATTACAACAGAATATAAACGACTAAGGAATTATAATAAGTAGAAATAATTGGGCTCACGGTTCTGGAGGGGAAGAAGTCAAAGATGGAAGGGACAGTTTCTGACAAGGATCTTCACATTATCCCATCTTATAAGGGACCTACCCACCCCTGCCCCATAACTATGATTAGCTACCTTCAGAACCAAACCATCTCTGCTTTGGTCCAACTTTACAAAGCTGTTATATTGGGAGTGGAATTTCTATTGTGGTCGCCTTCTTGTTGCTGGGATAAAGCACCCAACCAAAAGCAGGTGATGAGAGGAAAAGGTTTTGTTTTGGCTAATAGTCTCGAAGGGAAGCTTCATGATGACAAGGAATATATGGTATGAGCAGAGGTGGGACATTACCTTTGCCACAGCAGGTGGAAACAGCCATAAACGATGGAACTGAGCTCTGACCTGGGGGAACTGGCTATAACACCTCTAAGCCTGACCTCAACAACACATCTCCTCCAGCAAGGCTCCACCTCCCAAACTGTCATCAGCTGGGAACTGAGCATTCAAATCACATGAGTTTATGGGGAAACCTAATTCAAACCACCACCACAGTTTCCAATTCATATTTTTTGAGGACACATTCAAATTACTGCACTTCCTTTGGGTTATCACTCAATTTTAAAATATTCAGTTCCTTCTTATGTAAAATATAACTTAAGAATATATAAATCACCACACAAAATTATGAAAATTAAGGAAAATAATACATATATATACTCACACATTATATATATATATATATATATATATATATATATATATATATATAATGTGTGAGTACTTTAAAACAGATCATGACCAACATCATTATTAATTCATTTCTATACACTGATTTCCTTGCCTCTTCCTACATTCCTTAACCTCCACCTAGAGTTCAGCTGTGCTCCTGGATCTTCTTCGTGCCGTGATTCTGTGCTATTAGGAACAGTTTATCCTTTAGTAGGTCCCCTTACCTCTTCTACCTTCCCTCCAACCAGCTTTCTATGGTTGGCGAGCTCAGTGCCTGTGAGAAGCTGGAAAGGCATTCACTTGCTTTCCTTTGCAGAGCTCTCATCTCCTTCCGAGTAGAACAAAGCACATCTTACATATGGGACACAACCATTTCTTTCAACAGGACATGGTGGGGCATGGGGTGCACATGTCTAATCGCAGCACTCAGGAGGCAGAGATGTAGGAGGATAGCCATGAATTCAAGGCCAGCCTGGGACTACAGAGTGAGTTCCAGGTCAACCTGGCCTAGAATGAGACCCTGTCTTGAAAAAAACAACAGAAAAAAAAGGGAAATTCTGATGGTTTTGTTTGACTTCATCACACTTGTATCTTCTTTCTTTTTTAAAGATGTTATTTATTTACTTATTTATTTAAGGAGAAGAAGAGGCAGATAGAGAGAATGGGCATGCCTGGGTCTTACTGCAAGTGAACCCCAGACACATGTGCCATCTTGTGCATGTGGCTTAGGTGGGTACTGGGGAATTGAACCTGGGTCCTTAGGCTTTACTGGCAAGTGCCTTAACTGCTAAGCCATCTCTCCAATCCTTGTATTTTCTTTTTTAAATATTTTTGTTTATTTCTATTTATTTGAGAGTGCAGAGAGAGAAAGTGAGAGAGAAAGAGAATGGGTGTGCTAGGGCCTCCAGCCACTGCAAACAAACTCCAGATGCGTGCGCCCCCTTGTGCATTTGGCTAACGTGGGTCCTGGGGAATTGAGCCTCGAACCCAGGGTCCTTAGGCTTCACAGGCAAGTGCTTAACTGCTAAGCCATCTCTCCAGCCCAGTCCTTGTATTTTCTTAACACGAAGTATAAGCTAGTAGAAGAAAGGATCAAGTCAGTACTCCGCCTCCTTTCATAGAGTATGGCAGCACTCAGTATAGCACCCAGCAAATTAGAATGACCAAGATGCACATGGGTAAGCAATGATTGGTCAAATAAGGTGTTAGCAAGATGGTAGCTGATGCACTAAGCTAATGTTTCCATGACAGGAAATAAGTGGGTAATATGTGAATATTGAGGGCAATGATGGAGGACAGTTTGGTACCTCAAGGCAAATAATCACTAAAATGGAAGTGTGTGTGTGCATGCACACGTGTGCACATTCTGAGGAGGAAGTAGCATTCAGAACCAAACTGTTTAGGAAAAAGAGATGGAAAACGGGGGACTAAGATATTGTTGCAGATATCCATACCTTTGAGTTCTTTGTCTTGCAACCATGAAAAATTAGGTGCAGTGAAGCAGGTGCCTTGTAGTAGCTGGGACAAGACACCTGACCAGAGGCAGCTTATGGGAAGAATGGGTTGATTTCCAGCTTAACAATTTTGATACAAAGCTTAATCATGGCTGGGAAAGCACGACAGGCGCAGACAGCTGGGTTGTCATATCTCCACATCAGCAGGGAGGGAGGAGAGCGAGCTTGTTGAGTGAAGCAGGTTGGGAGGTACTGGGTTGAGGCTAGACTACAACACCCCACGACTTGCCACCAGCAAGACACCTCCTTTCTCCAGGCTCCCCCTCCCAATGTTTCCACCTAGAGATTAAATGAGAGACCTAGTCACAAACACATGGGACTTTGGGGGGAAATTTTCCACAGAAACAGAGGAGAAGATGTGAGTAACGCAAAAGAGATTTGTGAAGAAAAGGCAGAAAACATTCAGCATCTCAAAGCAATTGTGCTCAGGAATTTTGGCCAGCATCAAAAGGAGAGGAAGAAGTGGGGGAAGCTTTTTGAGGCAAAACTCAAGAAATGGGCAGACTCAGTAGCTGCAACGAGGGAGGGCCTTCTGAGGTTTGAGAGCATTATCTTATTAAGGTGATTCACTATGCCTCCCACCTTTCATCATGTCCATAAGGTGAGGGGTGGTCTCTTACCAGGTGATACACAGGCTCAGGGGTTGGGTAGTGTAGAATGTCATGTCCCCCCCCCCCCCAGGGATGGAGATAAAACTAAAATTAGCTTTTCCTGAACAACAGCCCCAATGCTTCTGTCCTCCTCTCTTTCAGGGTTGTCTGCACTCTACCTGGACTGAGTGTCTGGAGCTTATCTGGACCCATTATAATACTAAAACTGGCCCTCCTCGCTGAAGATTTAAGATGCTAATGAGATGTGCTGTGCATGAAGTTGCATGTAGAAATACCTGTACCTGATCAGAGCCTGCTGGACAAAGCTCATTTTATGCAAATGACCCAGGAAGCCTCAGGCCTCTGACACAAAACTCTCATACTTTGTATAGCATTGTCATTGAGTTTCTAAACACAATCTCTCCTTCTGCCCACATCCCACCTGGGAAGTCCATTTTTTTCCTAATAAATCATTTTACAATTATCCATATGTCTCTGTCCATTTTCTTGTTCTAGAATGTCGAACCTGGAACCCCTCCACATGTGCTGATCAAATCCCACACCTGCTGATAACACCAAGAGTCCCTTTCTAAAGACTTGAAAATGGAGGACCAAATGGTTGGACAGAACAGTGATTGACATCTGTGCAGTCACGTTTCTCCAAAGTCCTCTCCACAACTCCCACCAAAGGACTGACTGGGTCATTATTGCAAGGAAGTGGTCTTTTACCCTTTTTCTTCCGCATGCTTCGGAGTGTCCATATCCAAGCTGAGTTTCATACAGGTCAGAATGTGTTGCTTTTCCGTTGTATCAGTTACTCTATTGTTGCCGAGACAAAAGTACCGAACCGGAAGCAGCTTAAGGAAAGAAAAGGGCTTATTTCCAGCTTACATTTGAGTGGAAGTTTATGGCAGGAGGACGAAAGCAGCATTATGTTGATAGAAAACGAACATTACACAATCACATCAGCAGGGAAGAAGAAGGCAGAGTGGGAAACAGTAAGTAGGACTGGTCTGTAATACTTCCAGACCCCACCCCCACACACAGCGGCACACTTCTTTCAACAAGGCTGCACCTCCTAAAGGTTGCTGAGTAGCACCACTGATGGGGATGAGTCTATGGGGAACACTTTACATTCAAAACAACACAATTGCCAAGTTGTCATTCAATGGTTATCCGTGTGATGCTCCCCTCATCACCATGCCCACATACCTATCTTGAAATTGCCCAGTTGCTTATGTGACAACATTTCAGGGCATTTCCTTTTGAAAAAAGGACGATGCATTTAGCAAATGTTATAGATAAAGTAGGTTTTAAAGTAGGGTGAAATGCAGCAGTTAATGCTAATGAGACTGCTGTTGGCATGCAATGTTCTTGCTGTTGTAATCATGCATCACTGAGGGTAGAACCTCAGTTTGTTCAACAGATGCTGATCTTAATGGCCACATTCTCTTCCCATGCATAAGCTAGCTTTAGTTAAATGTACCGTTAAAAATAACCGTTTAAAATGTTAATGAACGCTGTGACGATAACCACCAGGAGTTTTTATTTTAACCTCCACTTCATTATTTCTTATTTTCTCAAAAGTTTGTTGGAAAGGTGAGGTGCATATTCTCTATGTATGCTTTTTCAAACCAGGAAAGCTGATGCGATGTCTTTAGCGTAGCTTTGTAGGTCTGTAGTGTTAACATTTACATTCTTCTGACTCTCATATGCATTTAGGCTGTGAGACAGAATTAGGATAATTCTTGGCTGTCCAACTACTTGATAAACAAATGATTTTGTTTATCCAGCATTCTCCCATATATTGAGATTAAAGACGGCTAATAGATTCAAGGCTGCATATCTGCCTGGGTCTGGGGAAGGCTTAAGTGGTGAGGGATTGAGCAGATGTGGGGAGCATGTTCACTCAGAGCTTTTTCTTTTCTTTTACTCTTTTATTTTTTGAAGCAGGGTCTCATGTAGCTCAGGCTGGCCTCTCACTCAGTATATAGTAGATGAAGACCTTGATCTCTTGATGTCCTTGTCATCACTTCTGTTGGGATCACAGGCATGCATTGTTGTCCCTGTCTCATAAGGAGCTTGTCTATTCATGGGCACTGAGAAAATGGCCCCTTCTAGGAGTACCTAGTCTGAGAGTTTTATTTCTCTTAGTTGTTTTCTTTCCTTTAATCCTGTGCTCAAATATTATGTATTTAAATAAGTCAATGTTACTTGAAGCCTCTGTAATCTCAAATTGCTAGTGTAGATCCTAGGGTATTCTATATTAAGTCTCATTAGTGTAGCTTGTGCTTATTTGCCCAAAATCATAAATTAATGAGAGGTCAGAGAGATCTGCTGGGGTTTGGACATTAGGCGTTAATTCAGTAGGGGGATCTCCATGCAGAGCCTGCACTGAGGCAGCTGAGAAGAAACTGATGTCTCCTTTGCAGCGACAACTGCCCGGCAACTCCTGATGACTCGAACCAGAGCTGCTTAGGGCTGTGAGCTGCACTGTTTCTCTTAATTTGACCAGCATTTTCCTCCGTACCTGAGCTTCTGATTATAGTCCATCTCTGTTATTTGTTTCTACAAGTAGAAGTGTTTTATTTATTTACTTTTTTATGGTCAGACAGAAACACAGACAGATGGGTTTTTTTGGTGGGGGGGAATTCTGACTTATTTGGAGGGCAGACAGAGATAAGGATGACTTAGGGTAACACAGTGTAAAGATAAAATAGTCAAACTTTTATTGTGTTTTAGAGAATAAAATGATCTTATTTTGAAGGCCCAAGACCAGTCAGCAGTCCTTCTCATGGAGAAAGGTTGGGCCTGTAAAAAGGGTTGAGTTAAATGATCTTCTCCAGTGAGTATTTCCAGAGGTCCAGAAACCCTCAACAGCTTGGGGTCCTTGGGCTAGCAGAAAACTTTGACCTATGTAAGATTATACCAATTCACTAGTAGCCAGTCTAGGGGGAAAAGGAGGAGAATTGAAGGAAGAAAGTGAAAAGAAGACCTTAGACTGTGCAGTTATAGACTTTACTGGCATGTTTGTGTAACAATCCATTTTGTAGGTCAGGCAAGGGTCTACCTTTTGATTCAGAGACTGGGATTCTGAAATCTTCCATTGCAATGATGCGGTGACCATGACTGATAAGAACCGATTTCACAGGTAGCAGTGTTTGGAGGCATTGAAGACAGGTTAATCCTATCTTGACAAATGTTTGCAAAGCTTGGACTGTTGACTGTGGGGACAGCACGGTGCTAGGTGTGAGGAGAGCACAAAGGTGAAGAGAGGCACACCTTTCTGTGAGAGATTAGAATCACGGATTTACCTATGCTTTGTTCCACATACTTTTTTTAAAAAATTTTTATTTTTGGTTTATTTTTATTTATTTGAGAGCGACAAACAGAGAGAGAGAGAGAGAGAATAGGCACGCCAGGGCTTCCAGCCACTGCAAACAAACTACAGACGCATGGGCCCCCTTGTGCATCTGGCTAACGTGGGTCCTGGGGAATCGAGCCTTGAACCAGGGTCCTTAGGCTTCACAGGCAAGCCCTTAATCACTAAGCTATCTCTCCAGCCCTCCACATACTTTTAAATAGAAGGGTATAAAGACAGAAAAAAAAGGGGGCACAGCAGAAAGAATTTCCTTTGAGGCTCTAACAATAGCAAAGATTCAGGTGGTCTTGGCTCTCAAGTTCCAAAGTTTCTGTGTCTTAATGAGAATTGAAATCTCGGGCTATATGGAGAAATTTAAAGGCTCCAAATGTTTTTCATAAGTATACAATGTTAAGTGCATAGTAGAAAACCTGGTTGAACTTTGTTCCCAGGTCCTTGAAGAGACTTCCAAGGGAAATTATTTCTTTGCTAGTCGTGTGGGACCATTAGAAGCATGGCTGGTGGGTGATGTTAATGAGGGACTCAGCCTTGCCTGGCGGTAAGTAGAGAATTGGTGCATCTAGTCACGTGAGGTTAGCCTAACCTCTGGGCAGTGGAGTGGAGATAGGGATACCATTCTAGCATGTGGTCTTTGATCTAATTGGCCATACCTATGCAATGAAACCTCGAAGGAGACAAATAAACAATAATAACAACAGGGTAGGAGAGCTGGCTTAGCCACTAAGGCTCTTGCGTGCAAAGCCAAAAGATCCAGGTTCAATTCCCCAGGACCCACATAAGCCAGGTGCACAAGGTGGTGCATGCATCTGGAATTCCTTTGCAGTGGCTGGAGGCCCTGGCGAGCCCATTCCCTTTCTCTCTATCTGCCTCTCTCTTTCTTTCTCTTTCTCCCTTTCTCTCCACTAAATAAGTAAACAAATAAAATATTAAAATATAATAACAACAAATTGTGAACACTAAAGCTCAGATGACCACTCCCTACCCTAGTTGACAATATTCTCTTCTCACATATCAACGTACTAGGATGGTAAGGCTTCCTAACTCCATGGGAGATGGCAGTGAGAACTTTTTTGAGATCCTCTCTGACCTTGTCTTTGTGTCGCTTCCTTTGTGTACTTTTGTGCTAATAAAATTAAAATCCTAAATTAAGACTCCTGAAGTTTAAGTGATTCTGTCAGCAAACTACTGAAAACATTAAGGGCTGTCAAAACCCTTGGACTTGCAGTTAGCTGACCAAAACTGGGGGCTTTTAGAGCATCCCAAACTTGAAGCCTATGTCTGAATGGAGCAGTCTTATTTGAGTATTGTGTGTTTGGTGAACATGTGGCAGGGGACCTTTTTTTTTTTATTTTCAAATGAAATTCAAATGTGCACAGGGCCCTACAAGTTATCTCCTTGAGCCAGAGAGGAGAAAGACGCTTTTTTTTTTTTTTTCCTATCTGAAATTCATTTATTTTGGTGATCACTTTTGCAGGGGGGCCCAAGCTGAGACCTGTTCCCTAGGAAGTGTTTAAGATATTATTTCATTCCTAGAGGAAACTGCAAATCTTCTCAGTTTTCTTTTTTAATTTAATTTTTATTTATTTATTTGAGAGAGAGAGAGAGAGGGAGAGAGAGAAAGAGGCAGAGAGAGGGAGAGAGAGAATGGGCATGCCAGGGCCTCCAGCCACTGCAAACAAACTCCAGACATATGCGCCCCCTTGTGCATCTGGCTTATGTGGGTCCTGGGGAATCCAACCAAGGTCATTTGGCTTTGCAGGCAAATGCCTTAACTGCTAAGCCATCTCTCCAGCCCCCACACCGCATTTTTGTACACAGAAAACATGAATGGTAATGGGAGGAGACTTAGGGTCTCATTAAAACTAACTGTTAAAATGCCTAAAATGAACATTTCAAGAAAGGTCATACTTGCGGGGTTTTTTTTTTTTTTTTTTGTATTATATCCCAAAGTGTAACTCAAGTTCTCATTCAGGAACTTCTGCATGCTTGTTTTGCAGTTTCACCTTATTTTTCTTATGATCCCGTGAAGAAGATGAGGGAAAAAAAGAGAAATTTTCAGAAAATCTCTTTACTTTTTCTTAGGGGATGACAACTATGAGAAACAGCCTGTTGACTTCAGTAGAAGAAACACTGCTAGAAACACCTTCAAGTAATTTTCTTTTTTCTTAGCATTTTGCCTGCCTCTTCCTTGCATGGCATTTGTTACCATTGGGTTCACTTCTTAAATTATTCATGCACACTTTTAAGAAACAGGAGAGACACCCACACAGTCACTGAGTCAGGACAATGAAGACACATCTCCTTTTCACGTTTATTTCATTTTGTTTTAAGATCACAGAAGAGCAGAGCATTCATACGTGTAAAGTAACAGAAGAGAGAAACAAGAATTTAAATACATTTAAAAAGAAAAGAAAAAAAGCCTTTTTTATTTAATTATTATGTTTTTTTTTTTTAACACACATTGCGCTTTTTACTTTCCTTCACAGAGCTAGTATCCAGGGAAAATATCCACTCAATAAACAAAAATAAAATAACTTGAGTAACAAAAAAAAGAAGGAAACAAACAAATAAAAAATGGCCATGTGTTTGTATCAAGGGAAGATCAGTTCATGTCTACAGGGCTGAAAAAAAGGAATATACTTTTATATATATATTTATATGTATATAACACTGTTAATAAGGAGAATTCTAACCAAGAGCAGGATGTATACAACCTTCAGTAGAGCACTGAGAAGAGAGAGGGGAAGCTACGGTGGGGGAGACAGGGGGGGTGTTCTGTCCTGCTTCTCCCTCCCGCCGCCCACCCAGTCTTCTTCCCTCCCTTAATAGCCTCTCCCCTCCCTGCAAACACTTAGGGAGCAGAATGTGGACAAAATTCACCAGGATGAGCCATTTACATTCTCTGGTGAAGAGCAAAGACCTTGATGAGTGGGTTCAAAAGAGGCTCCTGATTGCGCAGGGCTGCTGTCGGTGTGCTGGAAGCTAGTAGTTCCCTTTTAAGTGTTTTTCATTTGCGAAAAGCAGATTTTTATTTATTTATTTTATTTTATTTTTTACTGTGCCTGGCTGTACACAGATAGAACTAGTGCATGGAAGAATGTAGCTGTGGGTGGATTCAGGTGTGCCACCCAAGAAAGATGTACCTCTGAAACAGCCGTGGGGGGTCTAGCAGTTGCTCAGCGGGCAGGTCACTGCTCCCTCTTGCAGAGAGCATCCGTGGTGAAGTGTTCTAAGCTCATTGTGTATTCTAATCTACTCTGGGGAAATTATGAATGAACCCTGCTCTTCAGTGTTCCGGAGACTCAAATTCCTTGTGTTCTGTCTGGCAGTACATGAAAAGATAACTTTGGGCAGGCGCTCAGCTGAATCTCAAGAACACGTGGGACAAGTGGACTTAGTTAGTCTATCCAGAATACAGCCCTCCCCCCCAAAAAAATAATAACATTTCCTCATTGGCTGCTTCTCAGAGAATTTAACTTTCACATCGGATTTTGTCTTTTATGACTCTTACTTGTCTTCCACTGTGGCCTCCTAAAATGTGTTTATATATGTGTCCTGTTTTCAAGGCTCGCACTTTATCAGGTTGCATCTAAAAAATATTAGGCATCTTTGTTTATTTGCTGGATTTCACAGCTTATAAGTTAAGTTTCAGGAAACTTATAAGACACTCCCTTTCAAATAAAATGGGTCGTCTTGCCTGCTTCTCACAGTCTTTTGAACTTGCCTGGGACACCGTGCTCACTGGCAACAGCACAAGCCAGAGACACGCATTTCTCCTAATGAGGCACTTGGCCCAGGATGAGAGACAACGATTTTTTCCTTTCACATGAGCAGCTTCCTAGTTTGTGAACAAGCATGATGCCCAGTGTGGCCACGTTCCTTCCCATGACGTGTTGTCAGGCTGTAGCTCAACACTTAGGCTCTCTAATATTATAAGCAAGGAAACCACCCTAGCTATTCCAATGCCCTCAATACAATCTGAACGTTTTGCTCAGAAGAGAATTACAGGATCAGTCCAGACACCTTGTTGTGCTGGACATAAGATCAACAATAGTTTGGAGAACAAACTAAAGACAATGGGCAGCCGCTGGGAGTGATGGGATAGGCAATAGCGCTATGTCAATTATAAGTTCACAGGCAGAATCAGAGAATTTAGAGTGGAAGAAGTTTCGATGGTGACATTCGAATCCTTCGCTTTCAGGATGAGAAAATTAAGACTCGGGAAAGCGAAATGGTTTTCCCAGTGTCGCATAGCTTTTGTTTGTTTGGTGGCCAGACCCAGGGACACAATGCAATTTTCCTGACTCATAATCAAATATTCACCTTAAAATTGGCATTTATCTCGGGTGGAGGTATGTTAGCCTCATGTCAGTGGGACTTGAATTTCTTTCTAGAATGTCCTTGTAGGACATTCATGTCCTCCTCTTGATGACTACTAATTGTTTGTAGAAAAGGTGTGTGTATCAAGCCATTAGGTACCTCAAAAAGACTCCAAGAGATCATGTCTGTGAAATACTCCTTATTCAAATGACTCTGTCCCTTACTTGCAACATTCAGTACAGGTTCTTAGAAACACAGGGCTACTAGATAAAATAAAAGAATTATTTTCTAGGGTGATGCAAGCAATATATTTTTCAAGGATGTAATATATTTCTTATATCTCATGATTTATTAGCAATAAGATATCGTGAAGTCGTTGGTTACTTTATTGGATCTATTTAAATAAAGATATGTCTGGTGGCCAGAAACAAATGACCTAGGACTTGGGGTGGCACATGAGCCCTTCGAATTCTCCCTCTCTTTCCATTTCCTCAGGGTTGAGTCGGAGCAGAGAATCTTGCCTTTGTTCCCTGAAGGAACAAAGAGAATTCATTAAATGTGACTTGAGCTTTCCTTTGAGTCTGTTTCCTGTGGCTGAGAAAACCTTATGTCTGGACCTTTAATCCTCCTTCTCGCCACTTGACCTACGAAACACTTCGGTTTTTCTACATCTTTATTGGATTTCCTTTTCTTTACGAGTTATCTCGTTATCAGTTTAGCTGAACTTGGGCTCTGCATGAAAAATGAAGTTTACATAGTTTATATCATGTACATAAACTAGTGATTTACATTGATTTACACATGATTGGTGCCTAATTTATTAATCAGCACGCAGTATGCAAATGTGCTGAAAAGAAATCAGGATTTAAAAATAAGTTTTCAACAATATCCATAAACATTTCGCTGGTGTGAATGTTAAAGCTAATCCTAATGTTAACGTCAGCTGCTTTACCAAGAGGAAAGCGGTGTGTTCACTGCAGGCAAAAACTAGTTCCTTTTTCAGTAAGCAACATTTAAACAGTCTAGCTACCTGCAAACGAGAGGAGTTTACTTTTCTTCCCATTGGTATGCACAGAAATGTAAACTCCATTTTGCATTTAGTGAGATGTTTACAGATATTATGTCAACCATATTGGAAAATTTACTTTACTGGGACAGATGAAATCTTTGGAGGAGAAATATTTTAAATACTTAAGAAACAAGTGGACATCCTGAACTGGATATCTCTTTTTTTAACTCAGGGTCTTATCTCACCAAGTTAGTGTATGTTTATTTGCCTTTGGAATTTTAAACAGTTTTTTTTTTTTTTTTAGGTAAGATGTAATATTGCACTTATATAGTTATAAAAAGTGGTGCTTTAGGAAAAACAAGACTTAATCCAGGCTAAAAGTTCATGAGGATGAAGAAAAGATGAGGACATGGTGCTCCCACTGTACATGGTCTTATAAGCAAATTTGTTTGAAGCAAATTATTACAAAATTGGCAAAATAGGGACCCATGTCTTTCTAAATGAAGCATAGCTCTCTTTTTTTTTTTGAGAAACCAAATTCAGTACTTTTCCTTTTAAGTTTAAATCATTATTCTAAATGTTTCTTATAGTACATACATTATTGCAAATATAGCATTTGTAAAGACAAGATTAAAAAAAATACATAGACGTATATATATATAATTATTATTATTATTATTTTCCACAAACAATTCAAAGCCTGAAAGGGACAAAATGAGAAATCCAGAGAGACTCGCCAAGAGTCAAACTGTAGCCAACTCAGGGATGAACCCGCGAATGAGAAAGTGACCACCTGGTAGGGAAGAATCACACCGCTTCATGCTGATGAGTTTAGCTTCTGTGTGCAAAGGAGGTAAGTCCATCTTTGGAGGCGAAACATGCTTTTGTTTCTGACCTCCAAGAGCATGAAAATCACGAGTATTTTTACAAGGTCTCTATGAATAGCCCCAGTAGTCTGTGAAAGTTAAAGAAAACAATGCCCATGGAAAAGGGGGGAGGGGCGGGCAATTTTGGTTGATTTGGAAGAGAAGGCAAGAACCAATTGGACCATCCTTCCTAACAAAAAAAGTACATTTAATTTTCCATCAGCCTTACTTCTTGTAGGAGAGAGGGCTTTTCAGTCATGCAATGCTAACAATATTCTTCAGCAAGGCAAAACCTACTGATGATTTCAAAGTAGCATCACAATTCTGCAGTTGGGAAACCTAGAATAGTTCTCATTTTTTTTTAGCATGTGCCCTGGGTCAAGGTCATTTTCTATGTTTCTTAACTGAAAGCTGAGGCTAAAAGTTGTGTTTTATGAATGGCGGAATATCATGTTGTGTGCAAAGGATATGAAATGTGTTAGTGGTTCAGATTCATTGCTGCATTCCTTTCCTTTCAATACAGTGTTTCCAACCAGTTGTTTAGTGCTTTGGTTACCAATAGACAAGATTCTTAGAGGGATTTGCAACAATGTGATTAACTAGATTCCAAGAATTAGCATGTCAAGACTCCTTTTTTTTTTATTGATGTAGGTCCACTGGCCCTACTTTGTGTCTGACCTTTCTCCAAACTATATGGTCCTTCTTTCTCTACATGGTTTAGCAATATTCTCAAGCTTATGAGATGTCTGGGGTCAATGTTTTCACTGAAACAGAAGCACGGAGCAAGTTTTTTTTTTTTATTAAACCCTGCTAGATATAGACAAATACATTTTAAACATGCTTCATTATGTATATAGGATCCATTATATTAGAATCAAAGGTACTGATGTGTCCAAGCTCCTCCCATAAAACCGAGCCCTTGTCCTGTTGATGGTGTGAAGACCATTCCTATGGCCAGGTGTGTGACTGGAGCCTGGGCTATGCCATGGGCGTCTATGCCTGTAACTATCACTAAAGGGCCAGGAAGAAGCCCCTGCCATATTTGTTTTCCTGTCCTCTATGCAAATTAGCATTCACTTCTCTAAAGTTTTCACTCAACATGTGGCTACCTCTTCAACAACAACATATGGGAACATGGATTCTTTGATTTCTGTAGTAAGAAGACCAAACTGTTAGAGAAATCCCTGATTGTCAATAAACTGATGTTGCCTAAGAATGTGGCACACCTTCGTGTGTGTGTGTGTGTGTGTGTGTGTGTGTGTGTGTCTCCTGGCTACCTTCGTGGATAAGAATTACTATCCTATCTCATAAATACGGTCATAAATTCTCTTACCTATTCCCAAGTCCAATATATTTCCTGTTCCATGTCCAAACTTCAAAACCACAAAGGAAGGATGTGACACATTGCTAACACAAATGACAGACTCCTTCAGAAAAACAAAAAAAAATAAAATCTAAAGAACTACTCAGGTAACTTCTTTCTTTTTCCTTCCTTCCTTCCTTCCTTCCTTCCTTCCTTCCTTCCCTCCCTCCCTCAGTTTGTATCATGTGGCAGCTATTTTCAAGGTTCAAAAGCTTGATGAGCTACTCTGTTTGGCTCTGTGGGATTGAATTCAATTATGCTGTCAACAGTAATTCTCTGCCCTTCCTCAGTGGAACCATTTCTGATGCCTGGGTAGTCTAAAGCAATGGTTGCTTTCCTATCCAAGGTAGCTACACACAGAGAAGTAGGCTCCTTGCAAGGCCTTGCTAACCCTTTGGGGGATGAGACGTTACTGAGCTCTGACAGGGTCATTTAAGTTGCACAGACCTTTCGGTTAAGGAATTAGCTCATTTTTCTGTGTTAATGTAATTTACGTAGGCGTAACTATAGAGAGAGGGAAGGGAGACATGACATGTTTCCTGGTGGCCTAGCTTGAGATAATGATGGGCTGCTGTGAACAGAGGCGTTATACTGTCATCAGTGGATCAGGAGCGGGATGGCATAGATAGCCAGATAAAGTGTTAGCCTAGAACAATAGGATGGGAATCTGGGTAGGAACACAAAGAATGAGTCCTCTCTGTTATGGTCAGTGCTGTGTATTAGGGCTCTCGTAGTTTCTCAGGAATATGGTAAGAGACTTGGGCATCTGTCTAGTTCTCTCATCTTGCTTACTTTCACTGTATTTTGCCTGAAAGAGGAACCAATCTCTGCTCAGAAGAACTGAAGGGGCAAATGCAGTGTTTAGCGAAGATCAGAGAGGAGGCTAAAGAAGACAGCTTCCATCTCCAGGTGGCTCCATCATTCTTAACTTGGGAATCGACCACTTGGGGACCCTCCTGTTTCTGGGAATTTTGCTGAATACATGGTGCTCAACTCTGGCCTCAAGAAAGCTGGGACATCTATAAATCCCTCAGGCTCATGAAAGGAGAGTAGAGTCAGAAGTCTTCCCCTCCAAGGCCCTTTCTCCCTCCATATCACTGATGCGTTTCACTGTCCGCTCACCCCATTGATAGTAGGCACTTTCATTTACAGTGATATTCTGAGTGACTCCCGACTGGGTTCTGAGAATGAGACGCGGAGGAGGAGTATGGGGGTCCTGCCCTTGGAAGAAGCACAACTTGGTTTGAATACACACTGATGTCATGTGACAGCCACGAATGGAGGGAGGGGCTCTGCCGCCTGCCCCCCTCCCCGCCACCTCCCCAGCACTTTCCATAGCCGCATGTCACAGTTTCGATGCAGGACGGTATCTACAGCACAATGAGTCTATGTACACATGGACCATTCCCTTGGCATGCTTTAGAGAGAGACATACACGCACACGCGCGCGCGCATACACGCACACACACACGCACACACACACACATGTACAACACGTGAGAGTGAGAGACTTGAGCACACGCTTACAGTGGAGAAAATTAAAATGGCACTTTCTAGCATTTGTGGCGTGACTGGTATTCTGTGGGGGGGTGCTGGGGGTGAAAAAGGTGGGGTGAATAAGAAGGGCATATTTGGACTGGGTATGAGGGGAATAGAACACACTGGAGAGAGAAAGGATGACCTCAAAGGGTGGAGAAATAGTGGAGGTGAGGGAAGCTTAATAAACACTCAACACAGGTATCCTTTGATCGCCCCAAAATGGCTACACATCAGCTCAAACGGAAAACAGAATAAAGGATTATGGAAGTATTAACACCAAAGGCAAGACCTTATTTTTTTTCCCCCACAGATGAAAATGGATGAAGGGAGGAAGGATAACATGAGTGGGGGGGGGGGAGTTAACATCCATCTGGGATTTCTTCACTCATTTATACAACATCGCATGTCCTTAGCATGATGGAGTCTTTACACAGCATCCGTTTTCGCTTAGCATACATATCCTGGTAGAAGTTTTCCCACCCTGAATTACACTCAAATTTTTATCGACGGACTTTAACATAGTTTTATGTGCTGTATTTTCTTCATTCTCACATTTTCCCCTTCATCTATAAACACACAAACTCGTGAAATAATAAACGGTCTCCCCCCATCTTGCAAGTTCTCTCTCTCTCTCTCTCTCTTTCTGTATCCTGTGTGACGCATTTTTCTTTTGTGTGTGTTTTTGTAATTATTTTTTTTAAATTCTTATCCTATTAACATTTGCTGAGGAGGCAGAGCAGAGACGCTGCCAGCAGCCACAGTGGTACGGCTAGGTTGATGGATCCATTGATTCCTCTCACCGATCCAGGTCCTGCAAAGCAAGAGAGAGAGAGAGTGAGTGAGTACATTCTGCCCATGCTGCAGGACAGCTGACCGCGGGGGGGGGGGGGGTACTCATTCCACAATGTTAGCACCTAAGTCCTAAGAAGCATGGTGTGTTTTACGTATGAGACAGTCCCACAACTGGCTGTCTCTAAGTGGGGCAGGGCTGCAGATTTCTGCGGACCGGTGCTCTGCCTGGCATTGTGAAGCTGCCACTCATTAACATTCCAAGCACCAATGAAAGACCTCCGGCAGCCCAAGGCAGGCTCTCTGTGCAGACTTACCGCAACAGCCCACCCCACCCCCAATGCACATGGACCCAGTAGCAACTCTCTGTTTCTTGGAGAGCACTCAATCTTTATTTGTTCATTGGAAAGGGCATTGTTACAGAGTAACATTTATGCTCGGTTGGCACCTTAGCAAGGTAAAACATCTGTCATCCCCTTCTAGAGTCTTCGGAGGTGGCAGGGATCATCTTGCCCAAACTCTTCATTTATCACTTCACCAACAAACAAACAAACAAACAAACAAACCACAAAGACAGCAACAAAGCCGAAGGACCCGCCCGGGGAGGTTCCGCCCTATGGCTGCACCTGGAGAAGAACTGAGACGTGAACTCACCTAGAATGGGCTTGGCTTGGACATCTGTGTTTCTCAGCTGCTACCCTAGTGTGGCCAGTGTGGCCCCACGGTGGGAGGGCATACAGGTGTGAGTGAGTCCCAGGGGGAGAGTAGAATGGAGAGGAGTTAACTGCCACCCTAGCGTTGCCAACGCAGACACACTGGGGTGCGGGGATGTGAGTGTGGGTCTGGGAGGGAGGGTGGGACAGTGAGAGATGGGAAGGGGCGTTGTGTGGTGATGGCGAGAGCAGGAAGCTGTAGGCTTGAGGCGAGGGCTTACCACCTTTTCTTGTCCCATGTTCTCCTTTTGTATAGCAGTGCTCATATGCCATTTAAAACTCAGCGCACTTTCCACTGGAGAGGTTTGGCTTTAAGGCTATGCACTTAGACAACAATATTCAAAATAGAAACAGGCATGACTGTGATTGTGGGTCACTTTGAAGTTTCGAGGGAGCATATGGACAGCATGTGTGTCAGAGAGCATGCGCCTGTGTGTGTGTGTGTGTGTGTGTGTGTGTGTGTGTGAACTGTGAACCTGGGATGGCTTACAAGTACCATGGATACACCCAGTGGTGTGTGATTCGTTCAAAAACTTGTTTAAATCGTATCAGATTTCAAGGACGGTAATGGGGGAAAAAATATTGAATTGAAGAAGAGCCTCCTAATTAGTGTTCTTTGTCAATAATAAGAGCCACGAGAACAATAAAACAAAACCAACAAACAATAGTGTAGGACTTACTATGACACACTGGTAGGAGGGTTTTGTAAATATAAGCATGGTACTGTGCTCTGAGGTGCTTAGCGGAGGCTCCGACAGTGGCAGTTGGGAGGCAGAGAGAAGCTAGATGCACAGACTTTCTCGCACTTGTGCACTTGTAGCAGAGGGCTGAGGTTCTCACCTGGACATTCGGCTATAGGAGTCTTTGTCACAGCTACCCAGGGGAGTTCAACCACGTGCAGTGTAACACTGTCTTGGTCAACATTTCATGAGTGAAATTTGAGTTTGACAGAACAATCAGCAGCAGAGACGAAAACTACAAGGAGACCCCCATTATCTTCACAAAATAGTGTTGGTAGAATATTAGGCCAGAATGCCTTCTTGAGAATATTAAAAACATTACTTAATATGAAAATATGAACATAGAGAAACTCTGAGTGGCATGGTTGTATAAAAAGAGTTTTATCTTGCGTAAAAATTCAGAAACATAAAATAAGCAAATTCAATAAGCAACTATAATCAACCAACGAACTCTGGTTTTCTGAGTGGTTATGGAGATTAGTAATTAGAGTCATCATGACTACCACCTGGTCCAACCTTGAGAGGGACTGAGGCTTGAGGAGATGATGAATCTTGGCCAAACTATACTAGTGATTTGTGCCCGGACTCTGAAACCCTCGTGTCCCAGGGTCTAGAACAATGCCCTTCCCCGTGCACTTTTGCTAAGCTCTTAGGGCATCTGGGACTGTCCCGCTCTGTTCGTGGTACCCTCCAGGGTGTCTGCCCCTGTTTCGATTGTTATGATGTCTCAAGTGGAAAGTGTGTTGGTTTTAAGTGGAATATGATATTGATTGCTGCCCTGCTAGTTTCTCTTTCTAAGTTAGACTGCAGACACTCCTTGGCAAAATATGCTTGTATTCATGCAGCAGCAAGGCTTTCAAACACAGAGAAAAACTACACAAAAATTGAGTTTTTCATGGTTGAAAACATTATTTCCATTTTACCCTAAGGAGAGTATGAAATGGATTTTCAGAAAACGTCCAGTTTCTTTTATTTTGGTAATCTTACTTTTAGTGTTAGGCTAATCGTATTTGAATGGCAGCGAATATTTAAGAAAACAAAATTTCAATCATTGAAAAACATAATATATAATGTATGAGCCTAGAAAAATGTATTAACATTGTAACATTTTTGTTACCTTTTTGTTAGTGCATATACACATCTATCTACCTAACTTTCTATCTACCTATCTACCTACTTCTTTATCCACCTGCGCACAAAGGGAACCATGCATACTGTATACATACTTGTGTTTACACATAACATATATGAATATGTTATTGTTCCTGTAGAATATATAATACAAAATTAACTAGTACTTTCAAATGTTACTCCAATGTGTAGATGTTAATCATTTTTAGTGTTATCCTTAACAGTTATCATTGTATATTTGGAACACATTGTTTCTATTCTTTAAAATACCATTGCTTCTATCAATTATTATTTATTAAGTGCTGTTATATTACTGTGTAATGTGTTTATGTGACTTGCTCTTGTCATAATTGATGTTGAGAGTAGACTTGAGAAATCTAGGGGAAATGGGTGATATTTGGGGAAGCATCACAAATATGTTTACAATTATAGATCTATATGACTGCATAGGAGGCTACTTCAGTTAATGGCTATTTCAGGGAAGAATAATCAGCAAAATCATGAATTATGTTGTAGTTCCTAGTTGTAAAATTTCTGCTTATTTATGGAAATGCAAATGATAAATCTTTCCTATGCCAGATGGCCAGGCTCAGCGAGTGCTTTCATATACTGACAGATATAATGAAAGCAAGAGTGTGCAAACAGAAATTATCCTTAAGAATAGATGTGCAAATAGAGCCAAAATCCCAAGACTTGCCTCACAGTTTCCATGTAATAGACAAATTTTGTATCAGGACATTTAACCACATTTTACACATGTGTTACATGCACGCAGGCATACTAATATGTGTGATACTTGATAACCATTCAGTAAATGAAGAATTATTACTACTGCTAACAACACAATATTTTGAATTACAAAACATGAAGGAGGGCTGGAGAGATGGCTTAGCAGTTAAGGCGCTTGCCTGAGAAGCCTAAGGACGCATGTTGGACTCTCCAGATCCCAGGTAAGCCAGATGTATAAAGGTGAGACAAGTGCAAGGTTGCATGTGCCCACTAGGTGGCACAAGTGTCTGGAGTTCTATTGCAGTGGCTGAGGCCCTAGCAAGCCAATTCTCTCTCTCTCTCTCTCTCTCTCTCTCTCTCTCTCTCTCTCTCTGTGTCTCTAAATAAAAAGTAAATAAATAAATAAATGAAGGAAGGAAATGCCAATCTGAATCAAAGATAGCTGTGCATTAGATCAAGGCTTTTAATACTTGGCCATAGGTATACAATTCAGCTGGAACAAAACTATAAAGCAGGAGTCAACATACAAGGCCAAGGTTCTCAACCACAAGTTACTGAAAGACTATATCAAGGTGTTTACTGGACTGTACTTTGCTGTGACAATTCTTCGGAAAACAAACAAACAAACAAACAAAACCAAAAAACAAAACAAAACAAAAAACCTTGCAATTAAGGGCAAGATGGATGAACTACCCCGAAATTTAAAAGGATGAGGATGTTTTGCAAAGTCTTGATGCTGCAAATCATTGGATGAAGGATCCTGAAACAATTGATTTGTCTTTCAACAAAACAGTAAAGAAGAGACAAGGTGCTTTTCCCACACCTACTTTGGAGACTATGTGCTTGGAGACAGTATGTAGTTGAAGCAGGCCAGCAGTTGACTGCTGCTTGCTCTAAGTCCTTAGGGCCCCCTGGGACTGGATTTTTCTCAGTGCCATCTTTAATCATGCTCTGTGTGATGCCTGGGCATTCTGAATCAGAATCAGTCCTAATTTTATCTGTGTATGTATACCGGTCATACAGGAAGGGAGGATTCTTTTTGGAATTAATGGCTGGTGGAATGACTGACATTAAAAATTGTTTTTAAAGTATTTAAAATGTGTTGACTAATCAGATCAGCACTGTATAGAATCTCCTCAACATTTCCCTGCTGTGTCCTTGGATGTGCTGAGCAAGGAACCTTGATGTCTTGGGAAGCCATGTTGAAAGGGAAGCAACATAAGGTTGACTTTGTCGCCATCTGCTGTCTATTTCCTGCCAAGACAGCTTCTGGGAATTCAATCCTGAAATCTCCAGGCTAGGGCAGGAGAGGAGGGAAAATGCTGCTGTTTGAGTAACAGTCTTAAATGCCAGCTCTTCCTACATAGTCTTCATCTTTAACCTCTACAAAGTGACATTTTGGTGTTGTCATAGCAAAGTTGGTCTCATTACATCTTTCCTATCAGAAGAGTGTCAGGTGCTGGGAGTGGTCATCTTGTCATCCCAGCACTTGGGAGGTTGAGGCAAAGCCATCGGGAGTTCAAGGTCAACCTTGTACGTACGAGCTCAAGGTCAGTCTGAGCTACACGAGACCCTGTTTCAAAACGCCACATGAAACAAAAACAAACAACAATACAACAACAGCAGCATCAAGAACTTTGGCACAAAATTCCAAAAAAAAAGTTAGTCAATTATGGCCACACTGACAATTTATCTCGATGGCATTTGAACTAAGAAAAACATTACACCTTATTTTGTCACCCACATCAAAGCTCCAAAGGTTTCACACGTAACACCAGCCAACTGGGGTTCAAATGAATTGGTAATTTGTAATCGTAGCACTGGGAGGAGCAGAAGGGCTGCAAAAGATGCTATTTTGCGCTTTCTTGCCTCAAATGATCCTGTTCCCATGAGTATGTTCCTACTGCCGTATGTGAGTAACCTGGCTTCATCAGGGGCAGATGGACCTTTCTTGGAAGTGTCCACAATCTTAGTGGCTCTTGGATGCTGTAAGGGCCTAAGTCTCAGAAGAACAGGCTTTTACTATTAGTAATGATCTTGGTTGTTTCATCTCCTCTATGGCTCAGGGAGGAGATCTTCACCCGAGACAATTACCAATCAATGGATGACCACAAGTACTTAGGGAGAGTGATGTCTGGTCCCATAGTCCTGTCTGGGGATAGACACTATGCAGAATAATCTAGTGACCTTGTAAATAATGGAATTCAGAATTATCAGTTGTTTGCAATGGTCTGTTTTACAAAGCTTTGACCCGGATGCATTGTTCTTTAAGAAAAAAAAAAAAAAAAAAAAAAAAGAAAGAATGTGGGATTTGTGTCACATGGTAGATGGAAGCACTTGGAGGGTGTGAAAGGTTATTTCCTCCAAGGGTCCAGGAGTCCAGGTAGGTGTGGCAAGTGCAGCTTTGGGAAGACCCGAGGGAATAATGAGGTGGGAGGAGATTTGACCTGGTCAAATGCTCCATGTTAAGAGGCGCCTCCTGTCAGAACCCTGCAATGCATTTGCTTGAGTCATTGACAGGCGAGAGCCCAGTCATTGGGCTGGGACTATTCTGAAACAGACAGCCCTGCCAGGATTGTCTCTTAAAGATATATAATGTAAGAGGTCAAGAGAGTAGGTCAGGATAGAAGAGCATTTGCTCAATCCCAGGGATTTAGAAATGCATGACTGTGAAAAGCACTACAGGGGTCATGGGTCAGATCAAAGACTGTTTGTTAATAAGAAAGTTCACAATTTGGATTAAGACAGGGTCGAATGTGTTATGCAAATTACTATCACAAATTATTGAGCTAAATTAAAACTCAAGTGTGAAAGACCATCAATTATCTATGTGAGATCTTAACTAACATATAGAAGGTAACACAGATAAGGACCATACCTTTTTGCTTGAAGTGCACGGTGGTGCCAATTTCTAAAAAAGAAATATTTAGCAAAACAAAAACAAACAAAAAAATTCTTGATCAATGAGAAATAAACACGAAGGTGGTCTGGCACTCCCCCACTATAGGAGAAGAATGAGAGAGAAGGGGGAAGGCAATTTTAGTAGGAGCCGAGATTGAGAGCTTGAGTGAAAGGCGAGTCGAAAGAGATTGCTGTATTGGAATAAATGTGAAACTGGAGATAGAAAAACAAAAACAAAAACAACTTGCAGTAACGAATCACTGGTGTTACATGCTATATGCATAGAGGCAAGTGTCATGACACCAGCATGGACGAACTTCCATATGGCATGTGGCCACAGAATGTGCCTGCTCCCCAGCCCTGACCTGTCCTACCATATGATGCTACTCTAGTCAACTGCTTATTGTTCTACTGGTAACAGGCACGTCTGCTCACGCTTCAAACCTTCCCCCTTGCTGAGATCCGTCTACAGTGTTCTTCACCTAGACCTCTGGATCTGTTCATTCAGACTCCTCATCCACATTTCTGCTGAAAAGCTGTCAACCCAGGAAGGTTTCACTCTACACGTTTTCAACGAAAGTGTTCACTATTACTTTCTATGCTCCTTTATTGCACTTTGCTGGTCCAGATGACAGTTAATTTTACCTGGCATTGTGTTACACATTAACTGATTTTCCTAGGTATGGTTCCCCCTAAACACTGTTAGGATATATGCTCTATGGGGGCAATAACAGTGTATGTCTTGTAAAGCATTCAATCTCTGCTTGTATATATAAATGCCAAGGACAAAAGAGACATTATAGGTCAAACATCAGATTTTTTCTTTAGGTATCCTTATCAATAAATCACCATACTAGGGGCTCGAGATATGGTTCAGTGGTTAAGGTGTTTGCCTGCAAACCCTAATGACCTGAGTTTGATTCCCCAGTACCCACGTAAAGCCAGATATACAAGGTGGTGCATGCTTCTGGAATTGGCTTATAGTGGCTAGAGGCCCTGGTGCATGCATTCTCTCTCTGTCTTTCTTCTCTCTTTTTTTTTTTTTTTCCTCTCTGCTTGCAAATAAAATAATATTTAAAAGTTATTATTTATTTACTTCAGAGAGAGAGAGAGAGAGAGAAATGGGCATGACAGGTCCCTCCAGCCACCGCTGCAAACGAATTCCAGACGCATGTGTCACCTTCCGCATCTGGCTTACATGGGTCCTGCAGCATCAAACCCAGATTCTTTTGCTTTGCAGACAGGGGCCTTAACTGCTAAGCCATCTCTCGAGTAAAGTTTTTATAGGGTACCTCCTTACATCTCAGCACCAACTTAAAGACTTATCAGATACGAAGGCTGAAACTGGCTATGGGATACAAATTTTCTCCTCTGTGCCTATAAGGACCTAGCTCTGCGTTCCCAAGAAGGTAATTTCACTGAAGAAGTGACTTGATGGGTTCCTTGAGCCAGCGAGGGCCTTTGGAATGGACACCAGCCACTCTACAGCCATGCTTGCAGTTTGTTCATGGTTTTGTTTTCTTAGTTACTTTTATTTATTTGAGAGAGAAATAGAGAGATAGAGAGAGGGGGGCAGAGAGAGGGAGAGAAGGAATGGGCACGCCAAGGCCTCCAGCCACTGCGAACAAACTCCAGACGCATATGCCTCCTTGTGCATCTGGCTTACTTGGGTCCTGGGGAATTGAACTGGGGTCCTTTGGCTTTGCAGGCAAGTGCCTTAACTGCTAAGCCATCCCTCCAGCCCTGTTCATGGTTTCTTATCTTTTCGGGATGAAGACCTAAATCTGCAGCCTGGCATCTGTGGCTCTCCTCACTGCCCTGCCCCTTTAGCTTCACCAACATCTGTTATCTTACCAGCTCTCCTTTATTATTTCTGATGGTGTGCTTTCTCTGCTGGGGGGCGGGGAGGGGCCTCTTGGCTTCATGATATCTCGTAGGAATCTCACCCTTCCTTCAGAATCTGCCTGGGAATCTTCCTTAGTCTCCCTGATACAAGCAAGTCTCTGGATCGCCTGGTTTGTTTACTTGTATCTCACGCTTCTCATTATGAATTTCTAGCATGGTTGTTTGATGGTTTGATTAAAGTCTTTCTTCCCCCACTGGACTCTGAGTTCCATACAGTCTGCCATGAGACGTGAAAAAGAGGCTGTCAACAGGGGAGACTTACTAAGAGAAGCTGGCTTCATTTCTGGAGTGACTATGGATTCCGTGTCTGGCTACTGTTAGGAGAAAGCTCACTGCCTTACGGTGTGAGCTTGCACTGTGAAGCATTTGTCAATGCGGATGTCTACAGGGATGCACTTTGAATATTAAAGGGGAGAATCCACCCCCCGAAATGCACCATAAGGTAGAAAATAGACACTTGGTGCACCAGGGCCTCAGCCACTGCAATCGAACTCCAGACGCTTGCGCCACCTAGTGGGCATGTGTGACCTTGTGTTTGCCTTACCCTGTGTGTGTCTGGCTAATTTGGGATCTGGAGAGTTGAACATGGATCCTTAGGCTTTGCAGGCATGTGCCTTAACTGCTAAGCTGTCTCTCTAGTGCTCGAAAATATCTCTTAATCCCTTGGTTTTTTTTTTTTTTTGCCTCACTTTTAGCTTTTATTACAATGAGTTTAATTAACCTTACCCTGTTCAATGGATTAGCTATACACCTCAGCATGCTGTCCTTGTACTTAGTAGGTGTTCAAGTAAATGAGTTGTTGTCCCTTTTGTGGGGAAAGTCCTTCCAGAGAGGAGTAGTGCGATTTTTTTTAACAACTTTTTTATTGACAGTTTTCACACATGTGTATACTATATCTTGATCACGATTCCCTCACGTCACCTTACTCTGCCCTCTCCCCCATCTCCCCCACCCTCTTCCGTGGAGCCCTTTCTCTCCAGCCGGACTAGTGCGGTTGTTTTGTGGAGAAAGAGATAGGTATCCTGACAAAACATGCAAGTACACGTGTCAGCAATATGTTGCATGATATTCCAGTGTGTACACACACACGCGCGCACACACACACACACACACGATAGGAGGCAGCATTTTAGTCAGGATAAAACTGGCACTGTACTTCCATGAAGCAGTCATGGACACAGGCGTGGGTAAGTCCGCAAGTTCTGAAAGAATAAGAAGCAGGATGGCCCCTGTTTGTCAATTAAAGAGAGTTATTTAAAAGAAGATATAAAAATCACTACCAGGGCTGGGGAGGTGGCTCAGTATTTGTGAGTGCTTGTGGCACAAGCACGGGGGCCTGAGTGGCCCTGGTCACCTTGAGCTGCATTCCTCAGCTCCCCTATCAGCAGCTGGGCACGGGGAGTGGGGACAGGGGAATTGCTGGGACTCGCTATAGCTCTGGGTTTATGGCTGTGTCTCGAGGAGACAATCAAATGAGCAGTAAAGGAGGGCCCCTGACCTTCTCCTGTGGCTTCCACACACACACATCTGTACACACACACACACACACGCACACACACAACACTACCAAATACTATTAAGCAAATATCTTAAAAACACGTGTGAATTAGTGCTTGAAATATTTTGTAAAGACTTAATTTCCACTTAAATTTTTAGCAGCTCTTCCCTCTTCCTACAAACCATTGATTTCGTTGTGATGCACTTAAAAAACAACCTTAAAACTTGAAATTACATTATATTTGCCTTTAGGAAAATAGAAAAGAGATATTATTTTTGAACTATTTCTTACTTGTCCTCCTCTGAAATAATAGATCTTTTTATTTTATTTTATTTTATTTTTGAGGCACAACAATGGATAGTCTGAGCCTCTTTCTTTTTTTTAATTTATTTTTATGGACAATTCCGTAATTGTAAACAATATCCCATGGTTGGCCCTCTTTCTTGAAAACATGGTTTTGTGCTGCCATCTTGTGGTTACTGCAGAACATGCTCCTATGTACTGTCTAAAATAACCATCGCTGTCCACGAGGTGGCACTACTGAGAGAAATAACTTTTTTTTTTTTTTTTTTTCAAGCTAGGGTCTCACTCTAGCTGGGGCTGACCTGGAAGTCACTACGTAGTCTCAGGGTGGCCTCGAACTCACCGTGATCCTCCTACCTTTGTCTCCCGAGTGCTGGGATTAAAGGCTTGCGCCACCACGCCCGGCTCTAACTTTTTTTTTTGTTTGTTTCTGTGTAGAGGCACGAAAAGTTACTCTTCAAAAGAGGCCATCCCTATTATGATAAACTTCGAAAACTTGGTAGTCTTTGAAAACTGAAATTTTTATTTCTAGTGAAAAATGTGATCTTACACTCTTGACAAAAAATTGCCTGGCAGGGGATATTATAAGTTTATGCCTTTCATACAAATTCCTCCCTGTAATATTGTGCTTGCTTCAGGAAAGATACTTAACAAGCAAGTAGGGCAGTACAGGCTAGAAAAATAATAAGACAGATCTGCAGTAATTGCGTGGACGAACATTGGGGGATTCTAGTGCTGAGAATATTCTAGACAATTGCAGAGAGCACGTTTGTCAAATGCTTAAACCCTAGCCCCTGATGCGGCGGCAACAAGGCAGGAGTCGACACACCAGCAATGGCAAATTCATTTATACGCATCTGCCTTGGTCTTTTGATTTTCAGATTCTTTACTTCTCAACACTTCAGACAACACCGCCCCTTCAAGACAGTTGATGACCATCTCTTGTGGACACTCACAATATGTCTTTTCCCCTACAATGTCCTCAACTTGGACTTCTCTAGCACAGAGTAAAGGTCCAATGCACTTCCTGCAGCACACACCCCGGGGCATGAAGGAATGAGTGAATGAATACATTAAGACGTTCCCTAGCTAAAGTTCTGGAAAGGAGAGATTGTACTTTTTTTTTGTTTTTGTTTTTGTTTTTTGAGGTAGGGTCTCACTCTAGCCCAGGCTGACCTGGAACTCACTATGTAGTCTCAGGCTGGCTTCGAACTCTCAGCAATCCACCTACCTCTGCCTCCCGAGTGCTGGGATTAAAGGTGTGCGCCACCACACCCGGCGAGATTGTACTTTTTGGAATCACAGTGCCTCAACCCAAAAAACAAGGCTGTTGTTGGAAGTTGAGTCATTTGAAGAGCCATATGGGGAAAAGACACCCCAAATCCTGGCCACATAAAACATTTCCTGGAAGGCTGAGCTTTACTTCAAAGTATTTTTATGATTCCTAAAAAAATTAAGAAAATAGAAACTCAAGCTTCTTACAGTTCAAAGCTCAGAAAATTAATTTTTTTCTTTTACCTCTGGTCTTTACAATTCATCTCTGTCTCTCTCTCTTTCTCTGTGCCTCCTTCCTTCCCTTTCTCCTTCCCTCCCTTCCTCCCTCTTTTTCTCTCCTTTTTCCTCTCATTCTCCTTTCTGTCCCCCCAAATCAAAGGTAAGGGATTTTAGTTAGGGAACTCCATCATTGTTTTGGGAAACTTTCATATCCTATTGTGTCTGGAAAATCTTTTAATCTCTGCTACTTTTTGTTTGTTCGTTTGTTTCTTTGTTTTTGGTTTTTTGGGGTAGGGTTTCACTCTAGCCCAGGCTGACCTGGAATTCACTATGGAGTCTCAGGGTGGCCTCGAACTCACGGCGATCCTCCTACCTCTGCCTCCTGAGTATTGGGATTAAAGGCGTGCGCCACCATGCCTGGCTTTAACCTCTGCTACTTTTGAGTCCTGTCTGGGGGAGGCAGTGATAACAAACTCCCAAGAGAGGATCCAGCTGACTTCCACTGCTTTGACTCTTGGAGACTGGCTCTTTCCCTCTAAGTTTCTAGGAATCATTCTTTACATGGAGCCACTCATGAGAGCATTGGGTTCCCCATCATTTGTAGCTGTTCTAATTCCAGGGGTTAACTTGCATACAGATGCCTCATTTGTCACCAGATGTAGTCTCATTCAAATAAGGAGACACAGGGCTGGAGAGATGGCTTAGCAGTTAAGGTGCTTGCCTGAGAAACCTAAGGACCCAGGTTCGATTCTCCAGGTCCCACGTAAGCAAGATGCACTCATGGTGGTGCATGCATCTGGAGTTTGTTTGTAGTGGCTGGAGGCCCTGACGTGCCCATTCTCTCTCTCTCTCTCTCCCCCTCCCTCTAATTAATAAATAAATCAGAAAAAATTTTTTTTAAAAAATAAGGAGACATAGTCTGTCCTTGTGTGGGATCAACTCTTTCTATAAGGCCAGTCCTCTGACGTGCTGGTGACAGGCTTTTGAGCATGACATGTTACTTAGAACACAGTATTCTTAATGATGGCATTTCTCCCCTGTGGCAGCATGAAGAAGAGCATGCTTTTGCAGGAGGTGGAGAGGCCACAGTGAATAGAGATTTCCTTCTCCTATTTATTGAATATTGTGCAAGAGGGATGGGGCTAAAGTCATTAAGATGTTTAATGAGGGGCTGGAGAGATGGCTTAGCGGTTAAGCGCTTGCCTGTGAAGCCTAAGGACCCCGGTTCGAGGTTCGATTCCCCAGGACCCACGTTAGCCAGATGCACAAGGGGGCGCACGCGTCTGGAGTTCGTTTGCAGTAGCTGGAAGCCCTGGCGCGCCCATTCTCTCTCTCTCTCTCTCTCTCTCTCAGCCTCTTTCTCTCTCTGTCACTTTCGAATAAATAATAAATAAAAATAAAAAAAAGATGTTTAATGAAAATAAGGAGGAACTCTGACTCCTGCCTTTCCTCCCTCTCTGAGGCCGAGAACCAGAGCATGGAATGTGCCAGCTTCCACCTCAGAAATTTGAGGGGTTTGGTCTCTTGGCTGCTTTGCGTGCATCGAGGTTTTAAAAATTAATACCTTTATTATTGTAATAGCTTAAAATAGGGACGTTTCTTCCTCCGTTCGGATTTGAAAACCACACTTTGGACGTTACTCCCCTGTTCCTGACTGGCCTCTCTGCACAACCGCAGGGCGTTGAGACTGGCACCTTCTACTCACAAGTAGGAGTGGTTCTGCTCAGGCCACAGAGGAAAGGCACTTCCTGGGCTGCTCAGCTGTATCGCTAGAACACTTGATTTCCTTCCATATTTGGTATTCATTTTGTATAAATCCTAGTGTCCAACATTTCTAGAATAATGTAACCTTCCTGGGTCCAGTTAAGTGAGGCAAAGCCAAAATAGAGAAAGCGATCTGAATATCAACTGTGTTGTAGTTGTTATTATTGTTATTATTATTATTGTTATTATTATTATTAGTTTATTGTACTGGGATCAAATCCAGGGCCTCACACACTCTAGATAAGTGCTCTACCCATGAGTGATACCTCAATATGAAGTTGTGTTGGCCTAATTCTTGAGAGAAAGAGAAGACAGAGACAGAATCGGTCTTCCAGGGCCTCTAGCCACGGCAAATGAATCCCAGACGCATGCACCACCGTGTATATCTGTCTTACATGGGTACTGGGAAACTGAAACTGGGTACTTAAAGCCTTAACTGCTAAGCCATCTCTCTAGGTCTGTTGGCCTATTCTTAAGTGGACCATTGTTCTAGTAACTAAGAGAAAGTATCCTTTCCTAACCAGTCATCCATATCTGAGAAAGAAAGTTTGTGTCTATTAGTTAAACTTGGGCCAGATAGGAATCCTATGCTTTCTTTTCAAGTGTCTCTCAGGGGCTTTTTCTCCTGTAGCTGACGATAATCAGAAAGGAATTTTATCTGGCTCAAGGAATGAAGAAAGATTACCAAAATGCAATCTTGGCATCAGGTACTAACTCCTTCCTGAATGAATGAGCAAACTGGAACTAAAATTAGTGCTCGCATAATTTCTTTATAAGATGTGAATCAAATGCTGATGCTTCATTCGGTCTCATCAGTTCAATCACCACCAAACCTCCCTAAAATGTTCCCTAATGCGTAGAATGAAAAGAATATTTTAAAAAGGAAAAGGAGTTAATTTCATTCATTTATTAATTTTAAAAAAATATAAAGATAAATCTACAGAAGTGGAAACATTAATACTTTGATGTAGAAGGGGAGAGTTGATGCCCTCACATCTGAAAAGGGGGCCTGTCGCAGTCAGGTACGCATTGCTAGCAGAAATCACCCGACCAACAGCAGCTTGTGGGGGAAAACAAAAGAGGTTTATTTTGGCTTACAGGCTAGAGGGGGAAGCTCCATGATGGCAGGGGAAAATGATGGCAATAGCAGAGGGTGGACATCACCTCCTGGGCAAGATCAGATGGACAATAGCAACAGGAGAGTGTGCCAAACACTGGCAAGGGGAAACTGGCTATAACACCCATAAGCCCGCCCCCAACAATACACTGCCTCCAGGAAGCATTAATTCCCAAATATCCATCAGCTGGGAACCTAGCATTCAGAACACCTAAGTTTATGGGGGACACCTGAATCAAACCTCCACAGGGCCTCTTACTGGGACTCCCTGAGTTGACACTGGGCAGCTCTTCACAAGACAATCAGGTTTGATCCCGAACCTGAAGGACTCCCGTCTGCTGGTCACTGTGGAGACCGTCCTGGCCAGCAGAAACTCCTGGACTGCCCCTGCTGGGGCCTTGAGGACCTTGAGCAAGTCACAGAGACACGCCCCAGCTCTGGAGAGCATGGGAGGTACGGAGCATTCTGTAGTAGGCAGACGGACGTCTGGACAAAACGTGTTACATTACGTTAATGATGCTGTCTCTGAGGAAGAGGGATTGGGTTTGATGTTCATCTTCTCCTACATTTTCAACATCCTCCATCACTACAATGCATTATACTTATCAGAAGAGAAAACTATGAAAACATATACTACACTTAAAAAAAATTCTCTAAAGCAAAGTGGAAACCAAAATAGCCACTTTCTTATTATGTGGCATCTGGTTGGCACTATCCCAAGATGACAGAGTCCCCCCACTCCCGCCACACACATCTTTTATTTGACAGCTTGTAGTTAAATGGAATAGAAGCTAACATGGGTGAAGTCTCATTTCTGTAAGGAACCTAGTGCCACTACATGGAATGGTAACGTAATAAAAACTCAGAGTCTCATATAGGTTTCTGAGGTCCTCTGACCATTTGATTGACGTGCTTAGGACTTGTAGTAGACATGGCCGCCTCATCTACTGCCACGGGCTCTGCTCCATGGCCTTACTGACCAGTGCAAGAAATGCAGTTCCACTGAGCACTATCATGTTAGAAAGGACTTCAGGGAAAAAACTCAGTAGCAGAGGCCAGTAAGTTAAAAAAGGAGATAGAAAGGGAAGAGAAAGAAAGGGAGGAGAGCTTTTATTAGGTTGGTATTGTATATATGTAAGTAGAAAGATTGAGATGGGGAGGGGATATGATGGAGAATGGAATTTCAAAGGGGAAAGGGGGGAGGGTAATACCATGGGATTTTTTTTGTTATCATGGAAAATATTAATAAAAATGGAGAAAAAAAATAAGCAAGTAAAAGAAATAAAATGAAATTGAGCCAGAAAAAAAAAAAAAAAAAGAAAGAAAGGACTTCAGGAAGTCTCTTCTACTGAGGTGGCTTTTTTCAAATTTCTGATTGATCCTGACAGGTAATCAATGAATTAGGGTGTTCCTGAGTGCCCCCGGACTCAAGTTTAATAAAGAGTTGTTGCTGGGCTACGTCCTGGAAAGCATATATAACCTTAGGAAACTTTAGAAGCAAACTCACTGGTGACAGCTGTCAGTGAGGTGCTCATGACCAGACATTCAGCTCTGCTGTAAAGAAGAGCGACTGTTCCTGCCGCTTTGCCTAGAATGTGCCATGGTACCCGTGGGTGGCACCTTGATCCTTTGTCCCTCTCTTCACAAAGAGCCTACTTAACTCATTTATAACTGTCCTTACGTATGATCAATTCTACCACCCAACCTTCAAGCCGTTCAAGTCGTTGATTCCACACAGCCTGTTAAAACAGTAAACAGACTACAACAGTTGCGTTTTAAAATACACATCTTCGGTATATTTTAAAGAGATGTTTACACCTTCATTGATTTGACTTGTTAAAAAGGATTAACGGCCCAGGTTTGGGTATGTCCCTGGTGAATTTTGTCTGTTTTTAGTTTTACTCGGCTTGCTATTTCTGAGTATCCAAATTGTGGATTTCCATTTAAACATACATTTTAGTTTCAAAATCTCAAGGGATTCACGGCCGTCTTTAATCCGTGTAATGTGAGTTTTCATTTTGTATGTTTCAAAATCAAAAATCATTCAAATACCATGAAACGAGGCGACGGGCCTGACGAATACGAATGCAGGGATAATACGTGAGTTTGTGAGATTTCCCCAGGGCTTTAGAGCTCCTGGAAATAGGAAGATAACGGATTAACAGGTTGGTGTGCTCTGAGTTCCCTCAGTGCCAGCTCCTGTGCTACTAAACACGTGGTGCGGCTGGGCGAGGGCTACCTGCTTGGGGCCTTTCCCAGGGACTTTACTCCTTAGATTTCCAGAACACCTCAGTAATGATCTTACTCATGACCTTCAACTCCTAAGGGGCTGCTGACTCTTTGTACAGAACTCTACCCAGGTTCTGAGGTAACTCCCTGAAAATACTGATGTCTCCTTATATGACCTGACTGTTCTTACAGCTAAAACCAAAATGGATCATGCTGGCTCAGTGGTTAAGGCGCTTGCCTACAAAGCCTAATGACAAAAGTTCAATTCCCCAGTACCCACGTAAAGCCAGATGCACAAAGTGGTGAGTTTTCAGTGGCTGGAGGCCTTGGAACTCCCATTCTCTCTCTCTCTCTCTCTCTTTTCTATCTCTGCTTAAAAATAAAAACAAACACACACAAAAAAAAAACAAAAAAATATCATGGGGATCCCTCTATAGACACTGTAAGCTTTCTCTAGACATTCTGCTAGAAAATAGACAGTATAATCCAGAAAATCAGTCTCCAATAGTAACTACCATACTGTATACAATATCCACGCCTGTCTACACATTCAGCCCCCAAAGTGGTCTTCCTTGTAATAGAAGTGGAAATGCCTGACCTGCCTCCCTTAAGTCCTCTCCCATCCCCTCCCCTCCTTTCCCTTCCTCTTTCATTGCCTTTGGCTTGCTTTCTGGCCAAATACAAAAGCTCACAAGCAAGATACCTTGAGATAGATTTGTTTTTCCCCTTAGAAATTTAAGAATTAATTAGACTTCATATTGAACCCTCTCAGGTCATTTCTTCCTGGATATTAGACTTTTGTATGTACTGTCATATTTTGTTTCTTTTTCCTTCTCTTCTTGCTGCCTGGTAAGTCTCCCAGTCCTCAGGAAGCGCTCACTGACCAGCCTCTCTACAGTGCCCTGTTGGGTTTTCTTCAAGCACCTTATTGGTATCTGACCTGAATTTAACAACGTTAACTGTGGTGTCTTAGTCCTTTCCATCATGGGCCTTTCCATCTGGTCTGTGAACTTTCTTTTCACCGAAGCTGCTCCTGGCTTGCTGTCCTCAGTGACCCCAAAAGGTCAGCTCAGAGCATATTTTAGGATAACATTTCTCTTGAGTAAATGAATGGTGTCCTCAAAATATTGGGCATTGCCAAATCTGCTTAGTTTGTGCCCTACACTAGCTTTAACTAATGACTGAGAAGCATCCTTACTGTGTCTCCAAGGATCAGTAGTTACAAGGGAAAGAAGACAAGATCACTAAAAGAGACTCTACAAAGCAAAGACCAAAGTAAGAGGACAGTGCTAAGAAGTTCACAGCTGAGAAGACAGAATGGGAGGGTTGAGCCCCAAAGAGTGCCAATGAAACCATGTTCTCTTTTGCGGCACTCTTACTCAATGACACACTTACCTGTCCTCTGGAACACCAAGGAGATACGTTTTAGAATTTCCCAAGTTACTCTACATTACAGTTTGCTAGAACAGTGCAAGTCATGGCTTAGTTTCTGCTTTCCAAGCCCCCCCCCCCCCCAGCTTCTCAATCATAAGAAACAACACACGGCATTGTAAAAGCATCATCGGATGGCCAAGCAACTCTCACACCTACATGGCTGGGGATGCTTAGCCCTGGGCGGGGGCGGGGTGAAAGAGCACATGGGGTCGACAGGATGAACAGCCGGAGGCATCATCTCCAACGGCCTTTCCTGTTTCCCACCTGCCCTGCCTTGTAGGATGCTGCTCTGCCCAAAACAGAGTTCTCTTGGGAAGTTACAAATACCATACTGGAAATGCAAGGTTTGTAAGGTGAAGTAAGAAACGTACACTGTGAGTACGGAGGAGACACAGGTAGAAAGGGGCAGATGCTCTGATCAACAGCACAGAAACGAAGTAGCAATGTGTGGGATTTAAGCATGTGTATGTGTTACTGAGATGTGGGAAGCGCTTCCTTTTACCAAGAGCACCATGATAAGCAGAACAATGTAGTGTGCTATGGTGGTCTTGGCTCCCTGGTGTCCAATTAGGAAGCGTAACAAATGGTTTGTAAGGGCTCTTGTCCCCCTGATTTGTGGTGGGTATAAGCGGGCCATTCTCCGCTGAGTCCTAGTGAGTCGTCCGCTGTCTCCCCCTGCCCCATACATCTGGCACGTATGAACACCTTAAATTGGAATTCCCGTCTCATTATGTCACGCTGTGTTCTTAGCTTGGCAAGTGTGTTTTCTCACAGCAGTGTGCAAAGGGAGATGTAAAGTGGGATGATTTACCCTGATTTTTTTTTTTTTTCCTATTGAAGTGCTCGTTTCATTTAATACCTACAAATAATTTGTAATGATGAAAGAGTGTGTTGGAGACAGAGGGACTGTGTAAGGGAGTTGTTACTAAGGTTCGTTTGTATCCTGTGGTTGTGGAGGTTGCTATTTTCTCCAGAGAGATGAGACAACGGCGTTGTGGTGTTTTCATGGTGGCAAGCCAGTGTTTAGACTGAAAGGCTAATAGATCCCATGTTCTCCAAACTTTTCCTTTGGTTTTGTTTGAAGGCTGTACAAGAGATTAGGCATATAGGAATGCAGGGTAAATATGGAAAAAAAAAAAAACATGTAGCGAAAGATGAGAAGTTAACATCGTAAGAAAAGAATGACTGGTGACAGAGGAAGGAGGGATTCCAAGGACAAAGTAAAATTATGGCTTATATTAGGGAGAACTACGGAGTGACACTTGTCAGGGCCTGGAACATTAATGATTTAGGCCTTTGTGTGTGTGGGGGGGGGTTGTGGGGGGATGCTCAGGATCAAACTTTCACATGCCAGACAAGCACTCTTCTAGTAAGATCTTTACTGTCTTTTTTTTCCCCCTCTCATTTAATACTTAACACCACTTCTTTTAAGGGTTTCTCTTCTATACCATGTCCTAGAATCTGGCGCTAAGCTCCCAATGAACCTCCTGGCTGTGCTCAGCACTGGCTGAACGGCATGTGATGTGCACCCCGAGGCAAGCCGTTCTGGGGTGTTCTCAGAGCAGAGGACCCAGTGGCAGCCTCCGCTGTCCGTTCAGGATCCCCCTCGTCACACCCAGAGAGGCTAGATGCCCACAGTTTCCACTGCAAGTCACATTGAGCTCTTCTCAGGGAGCTTGTTCCTTTTAATTAAAAAGACAAGACTGCCAATTACTTAAACTTAATCCCCAAATGTAATTGTTACTTTGAAAGATTCTCCTTTTTTTTCCCATAAAGCTCATACAAGAGTAATATTTCCATCAAATTAAAATTTAGCAGAAGCTTGGGTTTTCAAAAAATAAATACATATATATATATATAATCATTTTGAAGTCCCTGCTAGTTCAATCAATCTACATAGCACAGCAAGGCATGAACACAGACAGGGTGAGGACCAGCGAGGGCTGAATGGTATCAGCAGAACTAGACAGAAAAGGGTTCTAGTACCAAAATTTCTCCTACCTATAAATTGATGCTATAGGATTTTTTTTTTTTTTTGCCACTTAGGTGAAGCTAAATGTAAATTCAGAGAAAATAACACTTCCAACCTGCTGTTGGACATTGAAATAATGGTGTATATAAATTCCACATTGAATCTTGTTAGCAAATTTTAACAAGAAAAGCTGAGGAGATAGATCAGAGGAAGAGTAAAAAGGCGGGAGAGCTAGGACATAGAAATGGGAGGAAGAACTTCCTTTTAACATGTGCGTCTAAATCACTGGTTCCCAAAGAGTGAATTGCTGATTCCACATGAGATGTGGAATGGTGTGACTCTAATAACAGTACACCAGTAAAGAAAATCAGTAGGACATCAGACTGCCACTCCCAAACAAGGAGCCAAGGAATCAAGTATTAAGATCAACTCCTAATTAGTTTTCTGACCATGAATCAGGGCTAGTGATATTCCTATAAATCTGTCTTCTTTTCTTCATGGCTACCTGAGTTCGATCAGTGGAAACAAGACTCTTGTTTCTGCCAGCAAAGAGAAAGGGAGAGAAGGATGTAAAAACTGAACCCTTCCTAGGACATGGTTTATATCTTTGACTGGGGAAATAGCCTGATGACATTGGATTAGCGTATAGTAATGTGCATGGTGGTCAATCACTGAGAAATGTATATGCCACACAACATGGAACTGCAAATTTGTAGCTTCTTTTATTTGCGTTATTCTGATGTTAGTAAAAAAACAAACTTGAAGGATTTTTTTTTTTTTTTTTTTGCTTTTAGATAGCTTTATTTTTAAACTTCTTAGCAGTGTGAGTACTTTAGACATCCTCGGAGTCCACAATAATCAGACAGCAACAAAGCCACATCTGCCTAATGGACACGTGTCCCCATGACATAAACCGACCTCTCAGGACAGTACTCTTAAAAAACCATAGAAAATGTGTGGGACTCAATATGATTATTTCAACTTCAATGTGCTTTCTTTCTGGAACTTGAAGTTCTCTTTTACATATTATTTAAAATGCCTCTTTGAGTTTGTAGGCATGAAAAACACAGCTTCCCATTTTGCAGTTGGAAAAACTGAATTACAAAGAACAATTCCTATAATTATCTATAATTAAAGGACGTGTATATGTAAAGCAACTTGCATAAGTGTGTGAAATTGGATATGCCAATGCCAGAGAGCCCCTGCTCATGGTTTTGACAAGATGGATGCTTTCATGTCACTCTACCTGTGAGTCACAGTATACATCTCTCTGTGTAGTGAGCATGTTTGAATGTGGTCTTTGTAAAAATATGTGAATATTAAGGTAACTATTACGTATATAAATATTGTAATGTGTGACATGAATTAGGTGATTAAAATTTGTTAGATGTCTATATAACAAGCATTGTGAATGCATACATGATAGTTATTTGTCATACATTATAAATTTACATACGTGCCTAGATGTGGAAAGTGGTATATTGGCAATTGGGCATACTCTGATGATTATAAAAATGTGTGGAGGCAAGGAATGTTAATTTCTTAGGGTTGTTGGGATCAAGGCAATATACATGCAAAAGTTAGCACTTCATTGGTAAGTGAGAAACCTACTAAATATGTTAGCTGTTGTTACTAGGATTGTCATTGTGGGATGAGACGAGACTATTCCACTAAGGAGACAGAAAGAGACATATTTCCAGGATGATATCCTCAGAAAATAAATGAAAAATATGGAGATTTTCCAGTGAGATCATGTCAGGATTTCGCTCCTATTTTCCATTCCAGGGTTGCTTTCTTTTCTCTTTTTTCTTTTGAGTTGGGTTTCAAGATTCCAGTCTATCCCCTTGTCTCTTGTAGATAGAGCTGGCTGTTTGGAGGCCCAGTCCTGCCCATCAGGACCTGTTTCTCTTTGAAAGACAACACACCAGGCTGACTTCAAATTTATGCAAACCTGCTTTGTTTGAGGTTTGGATTTAATTTTTTTAAGCTTTAATTTTTTTTGGGGGGGGGACTGTTTTGTTTTCAGAGAGAGCTTTAGACAGCTGTATTAATCATGCAAACCCAGCCATGTGCAATGTGTTTTATCAATGGAAAAACAGGGACTGAATGGCAAGCAGCTGTGAACAAACCCAGTGCAATGCCTGAACGTGGAAGATAATCTCAACATTCCCCAGATCCACTCGCCACACAGGGTTAGTGATTGGAAAGGCTGTTCACTTGGGAAAAATAATCAGATGGGAGGCAAACAAGTGAGACACATTCCAAGCTTTTTTTTTTTTTTTTTTTTTTTTTTTGAAGAAGCAGTGATTGGAGAAGGATGGGCCCATGGAGCTCAGAGAGCCATATGCTCAAGGGAAATTTTGCTCACAAGCTGTAAAAACAAAACAATGGTAGTTTGTCCTTGTATGTTTTTCCTCTTTCTCCTGATTTTAACTTCCTAAGATTGATTGCACATGCTCACACTGGGGGCCCTTCTCAATGACAGGGCATCTCCAGCTATGCTTCCGGTGAGGAGAAAGCATAGATACACCTCAACCAGATGAGGGGAACATTATCCCTGCCCAGATTCAGAGGCCCCAGGAAATGATATGAGCCAAATGAGGTGAGAAGAGTTCCACAGGCATTTACAGCTGACTCTCTCCTCCTGATACAATCCACTGGATTTCCTGCAGTGATACAACCAGAGGTGTTTATGCAAATATATGCAACTTGGGACCAATTTCAGAATAAATAAACCGAAATTAAAATCAGTGAGGGAAAAGAATGCCTTTCTAAAAACAGATCCATGAAGGGCCACTACTTATTCTCCTTTTTCATTTCTATATGTCTCTTTTAAGTTAAGGAGCAGAGGAGCAAACTGCATTTGTTGTTTCATGTGTGGCACTGAGGGAAAGAGCATTTGAAAACTTCGAATTGGTCACAGCCCAGGTACATCCTCTTTGGAGTCATTTCAGTATATTATCATCACTATAGATTCAGTAGTGTGTTCCTAGATAGCCAGAGGAGCCATGCAGAAGGGCAGGAGAGGAGTGACCCTCCAACGAGACAGAGGCTAACAGGGAGGCAGCTGGAAGGAAACATGCATTTCTGCTGGGCTGAAATTAGGAGGGAAAGTTCTCCTTTTCACGCTGGGAGAACAGGAAAAGATCACGATGACTTCTTTCTACTTTCAAAACATCTGGAGGAAATCGGTTGGTCCAAAATTCTTCGTGCTATTTAAATTGAATATCTGTAGGGATGTGGTTCACACTTTAGGGTTGAAATTTAAGATAGGTCATCCAAATAGATGACAGCAGCCTATAATGCTTAATTAAATGAAAGAATCATTCACTGTAGCTGTGACCACAGTGGAGCATGCTATTTGGATACGACATTGGCTCTCTAAAGGATTAGGCATTCTTCTTTTTAAGAGAAAGCATACCCCACATAGGTGGCCCTCTTCATGGGAAAAAAATAGGAGAAGTGTGACTGGATCCTTAGGAAGTTAGTGTCTTTGTGAAGAACAGGGGATGGTTCTCTCCAGCAACTTCTCACACCAGGTACCCCACTTCTCCATGAACAGCTTTTCAATTTCCAGTAGCAGAAGCCCAAAGTATTAGTAAGAAGATAAACTATAGTCTCTAAATCTATCAGATCTAAGGAAGCTGACTACAGTCTACATACGACGTAACATTAAACTAGGGTCATTCTCCAATCAACAACTCAGCTTGTGGGAAATATAAAGTTCAACAGAATCCCACATGGTCCATCTCTAGGTGAGGCTGCTCTTCAATATCTGAAAGCTGTCCTTTGTGACTGCATGGCTTCCCTTTCTTCCGTGTTTCATCCACCACAGCGCATGATCAGATAAAGATTTGAGTCTGTGGCTGCAGAACGGATGTCACAAAAGATACCTAACATCGCCGTGGTGTTGTGCAGAGCTCATCTTGGTTGAGGCGTGACCTCTTTGAAAATGCTATCCATTGGGACAAATGTGTTTTCCATATCAAGATGTTTGAAAGATGTCAACATGATAAAATGGTGTCAATCTCTACAGGAACACTAGAAGTTCACTGTCTCAGAATAACTGTGGCATGTCAGGAATTCAAGATGAAATATTTTCCATGAACGCCAAGCTCTTCATGGCAAGTGTACAAAACAGATACATTTTAACAGTTTTATTTTTGGTGGCCAGGATAAGAAATAAATTTCATTAATATTTGGGGGATGTGTTTTACTCGTTAGAGGTCTTCTAAGTTTTTGATTTAAATAGTCTAGACTTATTGAAAATTATTAAGTTGTTTTGTTAATCCTAGAAACCTTGTACTCCTGATCTCAAATAGCATGAAAATAAGTTTGCATATATGCAAATACATGCAATGCATTATTGACACTCTGAATATATGCCCAAATTTGTTCTAATTTTTAGCTTGGACAAGTATTAATGAAACATGATCCATCTTCAAACTTATGAAATAGCAGCTTCCTTTAATTCGGAGCACATTTTCTTTATAGTGTGTATGATAATCTTATTTAATTGGATTTATTTTTTTTCACACTAGGCCCCGCATGGCCTAGTTTCCATTTTTTTTCCCCTCTCATCTTTGAGTGCTATTTGCAAATCACTTTTCTGGAATTTAATTTTAATGGTAGGTTGGTTTCATTTCAATTTTTTGTATTATTTTAATTTTATTTGCCAATTTGCCTTTAAATAGCCTTAAGCTAGAATGTTGTGGCTGCAACTTGCATCTAAATGTGATGTAGGAGGCAAAATTTAATTTGGATATGTAGAAAGTTTTATGAAAGAGAATACAGAATGACTGGTGTTCTTTTTCCTTATTTGTGCTTTCTAAAGTACATGTGTTTAAAAGGGAAAACACATGAGTTGGCCAAGAGCTTAGCAACAAGTAGTGCTCATGGGCTGGAGAGATGGCTCAGTAGTTAAGACACTGGCCTGCAGAGCCTAATGACCTGGGTTCACTTCCCCAGTGCCCACATAAAAGCTGGATGCATATGCATCTGGAGTTCATTTTAGTGGCTAGAGGCCCTGGCATGCACATATTGTCTCTCTCTGCTTGTAAATAGATAAATAAATAAATACTTTTTTTAAAAAAAGTAGTGCTTATGTTGTAATTTGGTTAAGTTTAACTTTTGGAAAATATATTTTGATAAATGGTACTAATGACTTTGGATTTAGATTGCATAAAGATTTAAGGATGGCTAATGGCAAGATTTATGTACCTCTGTAGACTAGGGGATTCAGAGAATATGGGTGCTGTATGGTTTCAGTGAGCTCACTGTTGCCTAATATAAATACATATTGGAAGACAAATGCTCTCTGAATTTGCAATTGTTTTCCAGGTACCAACTGACTTGCCTGTCTGTCAGGTGGCACACTTACTACATGTCTGGTACCTCAGTTGATGCGAGACAAAGATCGATTTTCTTTTCAGTTTTTAAGGGGGAAAATAACTTCTATTATATGTGAATTTTCTGAATGTGCTTTCCTGTTCTGTATGTTTTGCACACTAAAGATGTTGGAGAATGACCCGGGAATATAGCTAGAGTGACAAAAATCATACTGACCTTGAATGGGGTGGGGAATTGTGGGTAAAACACGCTCTAAAGGGGAAAAATGGTAAACATCATGGAGAGTTGAAATACATACATGCACACACACACACATAAACATCTTTCTCAAGGTTATTTACTCAAATAATTATAAATCAGATGAATTCCTATAGAATCATACCTTCCAGAAGGTGTTTATTTGTTTTTTTCTATTAAAGTATCAAAGAGAGATATTAGATACCACTTTTTCAGAAGCTTAGCAAGAATAGGACATACCACATACCACAGTGGAAATCCTCCATGCAGGATCCTAACCTTCATTGTAAACCCCCAAAGCAAGATTTTAGGGTTTCTAAAAAAATATTTTTCATTATCTTTATTTATTTGAGAGAGAAAGAGGCAGATAAAGAGAGAGAGAGAGAGAAAATGGCACTTCAGGGCTTCTAGCCACTTCAAATGAACTCCAGATGCATGTGCCACCATGTGCATCTGGCATATGTAGGTTCTGGGGAATCGAACCTGGGTACTTAGGCTTCATGGCAATCTCTCCAGCCCAAGATTTTAGATTCTATTCTTTTTTGTTTTAGGTTTTCCAAGGTAGGCTCTCACTCTGGCCCAGGCTGACCTGGAATTCACTATGTTGTCTCAGGGTGGCCTCAAACACATGGCGATCTTCCTACCTCTGCCTCCCCAGTGCTGGGATTAAAGGTGTGTACCATCATGCCTGGCTAGATTTAAGAAGTTCTAGAGTTAGAGTAGAGGAGGTTTGTAGAAATGATGAAACCCATCTTGCTCCTGGTTCTTGTCTGTTTGGCTCATGGCAAATGGACATATAGCAGCTACTAACTTTTCCCCTCTCTCAGCCTTACAGTTTATATCAGCTATGGCCAAGCAGCAGAAAAATTTCTTTTGGGAAATACTAGTTCAACTTTTCTCTCAGAGTTTTAATTCTGAATTAGTGATACCAGGGCAAGAGCAATGTCCTCACAATATGTTCCTTGAAATGTCATAATTTTATTTTTAGTCCATTCCTTCTTCTCACCCTCTTTGTATAATACAATCTCATCTGAAATTTGATTGCCCAGTCAATCATACTTGAAGATACATCCTCTTGAGCAGTGACTTTCATTTGAAAATGGGGGTTGTAAGCTTATGAATCTCTCACACTCTTATACCCGAGCTTCTACCTGTAAACTAACATACTGATGGAATTTAGTCTTTATGGTACCATGCATATTTCTCATTAAAATTCTAGGTTCAACGCTAAATCCTCCCTTAGGCTCATTCACAGGGTAGAATGGTGCGGTAAGAATAGGATGCATTACTTGCTGTCCTTGAACATGACAGTAGAAACCCATCAAACTTTTCTACATGCCTCCTCAAAGCTAATTTGAATAATGACCAATGGTAAATTAAAATCAATCAAAACCAAACACATATAAAGAAGTAAGCATATGCACATGTTTAAATTTGATCTTCTAGCCATCTTATACTGCAATCTCAGAATCCTATCAAGAGTAGATTTTTTTTTTTTTCCTGGTCTTTAGGTCCTTTCCAAACATCTTGCTGCCAGGAAAACTCAAGATACCTTGCATAGTGCATTTTCTCTAGCTTGGCTGATAGTGACAGATTAAATGTGAAAGATTCCTACATGCATTTGGATGGAGCAGATCAATAACAGCTCAGTGAATGACTGTGTCTCAGTTACACAAACGCCAAGTAGAAAAATGTTTTAAATATTCACTGGTTATTTGGTGTTAAGTTTCCAGCTTTGAAAATAAATAGCTGAACTCCCATGAGCATTTGTGTAACAGTTTGAGACCACTGTCCCATACTATATTCTTTCTACTGTACTTTATTTTTGTTATTACTATTATTATTCAGACTGTTTAAATGACTCAGCTTAATATTTTCTCATCACACTGTTCACAGCTGGGTAAATGCACTCTGCTCTCATTTCTGCAAGAGCATTTATATTGCTAAACTCCCTCACGCACTCTCCTTTTCAGAGGCTTTCTGCCTTTTGATTAGCATCTCAGCCCCACCCTGTGATCATCATTTTAGGCTTATCATGTCCCATTAGTTAGTCTCATTCTCTTAATTCTATCCTTTTGGCTTCTCTGTCCTTACATGCCCCATTCCAATTTTTATCCTTATTCTTCCCACCAGTATCCTGCTGCTGTTTTATAGTTTATGCCAGGATTTAGCAGCTCCCTTAAGAATGAATTGAAAAATGAGATAAATACCACATACCATGATAAAGAAAATTTCCAACTTGTCATTTTTCTCTTTTTTAATTTTTTAAAAAATTATTTATTTGAGAGAGAGAGAGAGAGAGAGAGAGAGAGAGAGAAAGGCTGATAGCGAGAATGGGCACACCAGGGCCTTCAGCCACTGTAAATGAACTCCAGACACATGCACCACCTTGTGCATCTGGCTTATGTGGGTCCTGGGAATTGAACCTGGGTCCTTCGGCTTTGTAGGCAAACACCTTAACCACTAAGGCAATCCTTCAGCCCCAAGTTGTCATTTTTCAAAAGTAAAGGAGGGTAGGGACCTTGGGGCTCTGTGTATCTGTTTTGGCTGTGGACTCCAGTAGCCATGGTAGTTCAGCACTTGATCGGGAAGTGTTGGGAACAAACTGGTCCTGAATGAACTATGACTTTTCACAATTCCTTTAACTCTGCGCTCTTGTTTTCTGTTGTTTGAATGGGTGGTATTTTAGGGAACAAGAGGTGAGTGCTATTGGCTAATTCGACTGGACATCACAAGAAAAAGCTGCCTGGGCCTTAACTGTTCTCGAGGAAGCACTCTGAGTTCAGGACAACCTGAAGCACACAAGGTAGAGTGGAGGGTGAGGTGCTTATGTCAAGACGATTTCCTAACTCACATATGATACTCTTGTATCTTCCAGTGAGTATGGTGCACAGGTTCAGTAACCTTACTGGGAGTCAGCCTATTTGATGCTTACACTTGAAAGAAAAAGTAGCCCAGGCAGCCCCTTAACTTTTGTATTCACAGAGAGTCCTGTGCAGGAGTTTGTAGGCACTCCCTTTAACAACCTGGGGTCAGCACTCGGCTTGTTTATGACGAGGCATCCACAAGAATCGGGTTACAAGGTCTGCCGAGTCTTCACCAGCAGCATGAAGCTGTGTACATTAAATATGAAACCTCTAAACTCACGGCACGCAGGTTTCTAAAGCAAAGGTTCAGGCCCCTGTCACAAAGCAGTGCTGGGGGGCCGCTGGTTAGTAGGGCCTGTCTTCTAACATGAGGGAGCAAGTCGCTGATATACTTGCTGAGAACAGAGACATGGCACAGGCAAGGCTCCACACTAGGAAGCTAGGGGACTCATGCTAATGGCAGTTAATGGGAATGGAAGAGGGTGAGGGCAGAAATGTGCTATCCACTGTGAAGAAACAGAGCCAGGAGAGAGGCTTCATGAAGAAAGAAGTAGGAGACTACTCACTTCTAAACTACATTATCTATCTCTTAATTTCTTTGCATATATGTATATATATGTATACATATACATGTATGCATATGTATCGTGTATTCATATTGAAATGGACTTTGGAAATAGAATGTTGAAATTTAAATCCCAAAGTCAATCTTAATTTGCTGCCCTAATTCCATGCCCCCTTTGCGTAGCAGAGAAATGTAAGGACATAGCGTGGTTGTCGTGATTCAAGGATATCGTGTGTGTAAAGAAGTCGGGGCCTTGTAAGAGCTCACTTGATCTGACATTTACATCACCACCCTGGTTTTCCTCCCCATGCTCTACACTAAAAGTGACTTTACATAAGCACTGAAACAAGACAAGCCCACCAGTGTCGTGGGCATATGTTGGATACCAGGGTGGGAACATGGAATCCGTTATATCCCATATGTAGACAATGGAACATTTCTTGGCATCAAAAGAAGCTCAAGGGCTGAAGAGAAAGCTTAGCAGTTAAGGCGCTTGCCTGAAAAGCCAAAGGACCCAGGTTTGACTCCCCAGGACCCACATACGCCAGATGCACAAGGGGGTGCACGCATCTGGAGTTCGTTTGAAGTGGCTGGAGGCCCTGGTGCACCCATTCTCTCTCTCTCTCCACCTGCCTATTTCTATCTCTCTCTCTCTCCCTCAAATTAATAAATAAAAATAAAATATTAAAAAGAAAAGAAAACAAGCTCAAATCTTTATCTATGGCATTCCCTGTCTGACAAAAACTAAAGGGGTGAATATCTGTGCACATTGTGTCACTGATTCACACATTAAGAAAAATGTATGATGTAGCACTTAGTTCAGGATGAGGCAAAAGATATAAAGGGAATTACTGGAGTATATACACTGAAGTATTTGACAGAGTGGTAGAATGTGTGAAGAACAAGAGAAATGAGAACAAATGCTTCCTCCAGCTTAGGAAGAAATTATTATAAGTACCGTGCATTCTGCACTCTCATTCAATTATTTTGCCTCCTCCGGAGATCAATATTTGAATAGAGAGTGGCGAAGTGGAGGTATGCACATTGCTGAGGACAACTGATTGCAAATTGACACTGAAAAAAAAAAAAAAAAAAAAAAAAAAAAAAAAAAAAAGTCAGCCTGTCACTGTGGTGGGCCTGGCTGGAAATGTGCTGACCCACTGCCAAGGCTGAATAATCATGAACTCAGGGGCTCTGGATCAGGCCTCCACCTGCTGCTGCCTCTGGCTGACAGTGGCTCACCAGCTGCTGCATCTGCTCTGGCCTGGCTTGTTCAGCAGAGCACCCTGCTGCCCACACAGTGCTTCTGTCAGGGCCTCTGGCTGCAGACACTCCCTCCTGACACTGGTCTGCACAAAAGTACCATGAGCAACACTTCCACGGGGCTTCTCGCTCCCCTTTAACCTTGCTCACCTCTAATATAAATCATGGACCATCTATTCACAAGTGTTCTGCCCTTTCCTTGCTATTCGCTCCCTTCCTCTCTCTGTCTTCCCTTATTCCCTCTTTCCCGGCCCTGGGCAAACTACAAACCTACGGAGTCCCATCGTCAAGGTTAAGCTATGTAGGTCAAAGAAGTCTATCTCCTGAGCCTAAATGGTGGATTCGGAGTGGGCAAGAAGAAGTGCTGTTCTTACTGCAAAAGAGGGAGAGGCCTCCTTGAAATGGCCATGATTGGGCCCATAAAAAAATCCCAATAAACTACGACATCAGTTGATTCACTACTTTCCGGCCATTTGAGTAGATCTTTTGTCATTAAAGCTTAATGGCCATTCATAGTTTTGTAATGTCTTCCTCAGTAAATACATCACCTGTTAATTTGACGGAAAGGTGGGGGACAGATCCCAAACTAAGTGGTGATGGATATGCCGTGTATGTGGTTGTCATGGGCTGTGCAGAGGGCAGTGTGGGATACTGGGAAAAAAAAAATTCACATCACATCACTAGTCACTACATCGTGAACTTCTCCAAATATATGACAGCGGAAAACGTCCCTCAAATCATCAAGGGCACAATGATCATGACACACTGGCTGGATGCTTTCATAACTCAGTTTAGAAACAGAAATCCTGCAAGATTCTTGACAGTTCTCTTTTTATTCCTGTTTTTATTATTTTCCTATGTGTATACGTATATGCTCGTTTGCACATATCTGTGAGTGTACGAGCAGACCTGCCACCATGCATGTGCGGAGGTCAGAGACAACCTTGGGTGTGTCTCTCCTTCCGCCCATTTCACATGGGCTTCTCTTGTGGCTGCTGCTGGCTCTGCCTGCCATTGCTGTGTGGCTGGGATTACAGGCACGATCACTGCAAGCAAGTGCCTTCAACTGCTGAGCCATCTCCCCAGCCCAGATTCTTAGCATTGCTTAATTTCCCTGGGTTCAGTCCGACTATAACAGGGCAATGGAATTGTAGGGCTTGAATTTTCCTTAAATAGCCTCTGAGTGTCTCCATGATCTCTGACCTCAGAGCTCTGTCCCACCTCTCTCTGCTCAGGTCTTTTTCCATCCTTCCATCCTCTTTTCAACCCCCCCCCCCATTTTAGAGGTAACATTTTATTTTATTTTTTTGGAAATATATCATTAGCATACTTCTTATTCCCTCTGCAATGGGAAGAAAATGTATTGGATGCAGTGTACAGTGGTTTACTTGTTCTAACTAATCCAGCAGTTCCATTTTATGATCCTCTTAAAACTCTAGTTAAATGTACATCATTCTATCTAAGCAGGTCACCTTAGGCTTTTCAGAATCTCAGCTTCATAGTTGAGGCTAGTGGCGTCTCTACTTTTCGCATCCCTACTGTTAGGAAGGCATCTGGTAACTACATTTCTCAATATGCAGTGTCTTGTGGAGATTGACGCCTCCAGTTGAAGCAAAGAATACCAATGCTTGGTCTTCAGAGACAAGTAGACAGTTAAGATATGAATTTTAAACTTCATATTGACGCAGCGTGTATATGGCTGTATCCCATCAAAATGTCACGGACTTAAGCCAACAAGTTATAACTGAGACAATGAAGGCTACATTTAGGGTAGTTTGTGGTGGTTGTTTCCCATAAGTGGTGTTGGATTTTGAGCAGTTTTGGAATGGCTTTAATACTGTATTTCAAGAGAATTCTCACTTAGCTTGATTTTTCTTCTAAGAATCTTTGAATACAATAAGAGGAAAGCATCTTTCCTGGCCACAGTATTTTTTTTTTTCAAATTGAGTATGGGTAGGGAAGCAATAAAGAACTTTAAGTGGCTTGTTATTTCAAAATCATGACGGTACATTTCAAAGACTTTTTAATTTATTTAAACCAAACGAACTTTGTGGCTCATCAAGTTATCTACCTTTTCTGTTTCCTTATTTGGCTGAACAAAAGGTCCCTGTTCTAGATGTTACCATCGTCCCATGACCCCACTCTTCACCCTTCTCCTTCTCACAAGCAATTGAATCCATACTTACGGCAACAAGGCCGGGGAATCAGAGTCCTGACCGTAACACGCTTGTGATGAGCAAGCTTTAAGGTGAGGTCTCCTGCAAGTATCGCTACCTTCTTTAGTCAATCTTTGAGATCTTTTTTTGTCTTTATAAACATCCCTTTCTGTCCTGGGGAGACTGCTCAACGAAGGCACGGCTTTGCCATCCCAGGTTCAATTCCCCAGCACCCATGTAAAGCTGAGTGTAAGCCAAAGCTGACGGTTGTGGAAGCAAGAGAGCCTGTGTCAGAAGGTGGACGACAGACACCTTGAAGATGTCTTCTGACCTCCGTGTGCCTACCCTGGCATGCATGCACCCATATGCACACACATACACACATGCATTCACCTACACATGCAGAATTAAAAAAAAAAAAACAGATGTTCCTTTCTCCACAACTACATCTCTATTGCAAAAAGTGTACCCTAAAACAATGTCTTGCTTTCATATGGACACCTTTATCCAGCCTCCCTTGTTTCTCTTTCGGAATTTTGTGTTATGTTTTAATTATTCATGCCAACCTTCCCCTGTTAATATAAACATACTTTCCTCTCCCAGGCTGTGTCCTCTCCCAGCATTTCATCCATCTCCACTAGATATGCCTTCCTCAATCACTGTCATTACTGACATCTTCTACCAGCCCGTTTCATGACTGCTATGTCACCTCTGCTTACAGGGGCCACCACCAAAGGCATATGTGTTCTCTGAATAGTCACACAGCTTACCCAACCAGGAAAACCATGAAGCCGCGAAACGAATGAAAATCTGGACAGTTATTACAAGTGAGAGAATAGAGAGTGTAGTTCTTCCATTTGTAACTCTTTCTGCCGAGGGATTGAGCAACCTCTGCTTTTGTTTCAGGGTGTTCTTATGTTTATATAAGTTTATCGTTAAGAGATAAGGGATGGGTTTCAAAGAAATATGACAGAACTCTGTCCACTTAATGGCATCAGGTCAAGTCTCGCTTTGCATACTTACTGAAAAGGACTAGGCTGGCATTGGTGACGCCCAGCTTGTTGGCAGCCACGCAGGTATAGTTGCCATAGTGCTCCTCAGTGACGTTGGTCACCGTCAGGGAGGACTGGCCCTCCGTGCTCTTAATCTCAAGGCCATTGGCACTGTTTATCCTAAGAGTTCAAGACAGAAGAGTTAAAAAGGACTGCTGATGACAATTTTAGCTCAGTGATTCCTTCCCCATCTTTACACAGGAGTACACAAAGAGGACCAATGGAATTTGTTATTCCATCCCCAACTCCTGAATACAACCACACAATTCCTATCATCAGACCAATGACTGTTCATAGAGAAGACTCAGGAATGGATAAGACCCACTGGGCTTGAGTTTCTGCTACAAGCAAGAAAGCTGTGCAGGGAGAAACTACCCACAGAACCATATACTTTGCCACTCATAAGTATGAACGCCTCTGGGTTTTGGCCTCAGAGACTGATCCCAAAACACTTGAAAAAGAGTTATTGAAAGGGAAGATACGGATACTATAGGATGACACAGTTACAGCCGAGCATGGTCCGGTCGTTGGGCTTTTGGGGGTTTGGGGCCCATAAACAGGAAGCGGGAGCATGGTGGGTTTGGCACATACCTGGTGTCATCGCGGTACCACTCAAAGTCAGGAGCGGGCACTGCGGAGGCCTCGCATTTGAGCGAAGCTTGTCGTCCTGTGGCGGCTTCGTTGCTCTTGGACTCGGTGATAGTGGGGGGGTCTGTAGGAAGGACACCCACACAGGTTAACATGAGAGCCAGAGGATGCTTTAGAACTCCCACCAAGGAGGGAGTTAGGAAGGACAGTCTGCTTGGAGAGAGGAGGGGAAGGGATCACCTGAATGCACCAACTATTACCATGTGACTCGTGGTCAGCTAAATGGGACTGATCCCCAAAATCTATAGAAAATAAGAGGTGGCTAATGAAAGGTAGACTTGATTTGCCTAGAAACTTGCCATGGGGCTTTATGGAAACGAAATTCAGAGTATCTTTCTCCCTCCTACAAAGTATCCCTAGTTATTTCAACTGGACTTTGTAATGTTTGCAAATTTTTTTCTTTTCAGATACTGAGTAATGATATCTAAGGACATGGGATTTAAATGTATAATTTGACTGTGGTTTTTTTCTTTTTCATTGCCATTTTTATTAGGATGGCAAGAGATTACTTTGAGGTATCTGATGGAAAAAAAAAAAAGAGAGAGAGAGAGAGAAATGCATGCTCCCAATCCAAACTGTGCCTGTTATTGTCAAAGGACTTCAGAAAATGATAAACACAAAACTAGTACAAGTTGGCAACTTTATCTTTCCTCCTATGGGTGCCATTCTGTTCCTATGACCAAGGAAAATTTTGCTTTCATATGTGGGTTGCAGTATGATATTACTCATAGAAGACTTTCTGGTGTTACCAATGACAGTTCTATGTTTGAGGGTTTTTTTTATTTGATTTTTTTTTTTTTTTTTTTTTTTTTTTTTTTTTTTTTGCTTATGATTGGTTCTAACCAAACTATAGCAGGCTTGAAGTGATCTCAGAAACATGTCTGGTATTCTAATATGCCACACTTTGTTAACCAAACTTTCAAAGGTGTAACAAATGTTTACATACATGTCTACCTGAGTGAGACAGGAAGGAAAATGTGATCTCCTGGGCTTGAGTAATTTATGGGAAAAGCACTCTTTTGTCCCAAGGTCATTTGCAACTTGGATATGTACATGTGGCCCATGTAATCACTGAGAATTGTTTGTACAGGAAAAGCAGAGACTATTAGTAAAATGAACTTTAGTGTACGAAATTTATTTACAAGCCTGCTCTTCAGCACTTGGTTCATCTCATTCCTGATATTTTTCTTCATTATTGTTTCTTCAAGGTAGGGTCTCACTGTACTGGAACTCACTCTGTAGTCCCAGACTGGCCTTGAACACACAGTGATCCTCCTACCTCTGCATCCCAAGTGCTGGGATTAAAGGTGTGCACCACCATGCCCAGCTTATAAATAATTCTTTTTGGTAGGGTCTCACTCTAGCATAGATTGTCCTGGAGCACAGCTTATAGTTCCAGACTAGCCTTGAACTCACAGTGATCCTCCTACCTCTCTGCCTCTTGAGAGCTAAGATTAAAAGCCTGCACCATCACACCTGTTTTATTTATTTATTTTTTTTCTTCTTCTTCTTTTCTTGTTTTTTTGAAGTAGGTTCTCAGTCTAGCCCAGGATGATCTGGAATTCACTCTGTCGTCTCAGGGTGGCCTCAAACTCATGGCGATCCTCCTACCTCTGCCTCCCTAGTGCTAGGATTAAGCTTTTCTTCATTTTTTTTGAAAACCAGTTTTAAATCTGGCTATAGAAGTTCTAATCATTTTAGTTATAATTAGTGAGCAAAGTAGTGGGAAAGTCTGCAATTTCCTTCCCCTTCTCATTTTTTGTATCAGCTTGGAAAATTTTTGCTACTTTCTAAGAGAGGAGAGTAACAGCACATTTGGAAGACACTATTAGCAATATATAAATAGGCATGCCGGGGTGTTATTTTTCAAATAATTTATTACTATATATTCACTATACAGAGTGACAGTCTTCATAAGGACATTTTCATTCAAGTATACTATATACATTAACTACATTCGGATCCCACTTCCCTGGTTGACCCTATTCCTCTTCTTTTCAAATGGTGTCCATTCTACTTTCATGCCTTTTTATTTTTGGTCTGTTGCTTTAGTTGCTGTCTTGCTTTAAATTCAGCTGCTTATTTTCTTGTAGTTACAAAATGGTAAGCCGAGTTACAGAAGAAACAAAACAACAAAAACCCTAGACTGGAAAGTTGGAGACCTGGAAGTAGGAGTCAGTTTGGTGGTATGGACCTCCATTACACACTTGGTTTTCTGCGCCTTGGTTTTATTATCTATCAAAGAAAGTAACTGTGTTTCAATGGTATTTAACATTTCTCCAGGCCCATTCTTTAAAAACAGGCTCTTGTTATACCATAGTTCATGTATTTGTTTTTGTAATATTAATTGATTTAACATTTAAATTGCCAGTTTTCCAGAGTATAATTCACTTGGCCATTCCATAGGTATGAGAAATGATTACTTTTGATTCTATTCTTAGCCAGAACTGTGGTCTATGCAATCACACAAGTAGGCCTTTTATTTTTTATTTTTGTCTCCTTATCCTTACAAAAAAAGGGCTATCTTAAAATCATCACCAAGGTTCCATTTAAAAGTCTTTCTGTGATTGGTTATATAGTCCATGAGAGCTCATCAGCTCCAAGGAAAGATAGTGCAAGAATGAGAAGTATTTGCATTGATGGTAGAAGTACGGGTAGACGGATGGACCATAAAGCAGAGGTTATGAGCTGAGATTTAAATTTGATATACTTGAGCTCAAATTGAGGCTTTGTCCCTCATTGTTCTTCCTTATTAGAGTTGAGTACTTTGCCCAGAGTCATACTGCTTCAATTTCCTCATCAATAAAACGCTGGAGCTAGCAGCAGGGAGGCCCATTTAGAAGCTGACAAAGGAATTTAGAAATACTATGCACTAGGATTGTGCTGGAAGGACTGGAGATAGGGGACAGATTTGAAATATACAAGTCCTCCAAACTGATTAACTCACAGAGTACTGCATGTGAAGGGGAGGCCGAGAAAGATAATATCAGATTTTTGGCTTGCGCATCAGGAGATGCCATCCACCGAGATGAAGTCTAAAACGAGGTAGATATGACCAGCAGTGAAGGAAGTCAATCCATTTTGCATCCTCACTTCTTTTCACCATAGTCAGGCTCTTGAGATGCCTGTGACTCCACAATTTATAACCCAGTGGTTCATCGATTAGCAGGAAAAATAATTTTGCTCGTGTTTCTATAGGTTGTTCAATTTTGTAGCATGCATGCAATTAACCCCACAATGCACAACACATATTCCCCAGTGAGGAGGTTCCCTGCGGACGGGGGAGGACAGGGAGGAGGCTAATGATGGTACCAACATGGCTGTATACACACTGTGTACATAACTAAAAAAAACACAAAAAGGTGTTGGTTAGCTTTTAGACATGACTCTGACACATTCAGAGAGGACCTTGGCTTCACTAACCCATCCACATATCGGAGCAAAACCCCTCCAACTCTGCCTCTTCAGGCACACTGGGAGCTGAGGCTTCCTAGCATAGTGATCCCTGGTGGATACCTTCCAGTCCCTCTGACACAAGGCGAGGAACCGATGTCTCAGGTGTGTATTTGCATAGAGCTCTTGGCTCTAGCAGTTTACTTCCACTGGTTGTTCAGTGTAGCTAGAAATTTGGGACTTGGGGGGAAAGAAAGTATGAGATTTTTCTGATTGAGAAGTCTGGGCATAACAAACTGGGCCCGTGTGCCTTTTTTTTTCCCCCTTTGCTTGTTTATTTGGGAGATAGCATCTCGCTCTGTTGCCCTGGCTACCCCTTGGACTTAGGATCCTTCTGCTTTAGCCTCCTGAGTGGTGGGAGTTACAGGTATGTGTATCCCGATGGGCAGCTGGTCTCTTTGTCATTCAAGAATCTATCATCTAGCAGAGCTGAGGCACTCCTGTGTTTCTGCACAGAGACCTGGGCTCTCTTCCTGCTCTTATGTAGACAGGAGGAGATGGGTGCCAGTGTGTGGGGGGAGGGGAGGAGAGGGGGGCTAAATTGAATACACTTAACTACAAGCTCCACTCAACTTGATCTCTAACCATGGCAGCATCATTTGTGGCTTTCAGATGGCCCCTTTACTGATTTCTGAAACTATTTATTACCTGAATAGTGCCAAACAAGCAGTATGCTGTGCATCAGCCTGTCACAAGTCCCAGTGTGGGGAACTGGCAAGAAATCTCACTTGAGAACTTTTCTTTTGCATATGTATATGCATGTGGTGCGTGTGTGTATGTGTGTGTGTGTGTGTGTGTGTGTGCATGCACACGCACTCATGTGTGTAGAAGACAGAGGGCAACGTTGAATGACTTCCTCTATCACCACAGAGTCTCTCTGAACCAGGACCTCACTCATTCCCAGAGTTCCAATAATAGGCACATGCTACTGTGTCTGGCATTATATGCGGGTGCTGGGGACCTGAATTCAGTCTTTATGTGGCAAGTGCTTTATGACTGAGCCATTACCGCATCCCCACTGGTGAGAACTTTCAAGTGCATTAATATTAGGAAAGGATGACACCTGGATCTCTCAGATCTTAGAACTTCTTTTATCAGGACTGGGGAGATGGCTAAGTGGTTGAGGCACTTGCCTGCAAGGCCAGAGGATTCACGGTTTCATTTCCAGGACCCATATAAGCCAGATGAAGAAGGTGGCACATGCATCTGGGGATTGTTTGCAGTGGCTGGGGGCTCTGGTGTGCCCATTATTTCTCTCCACTTCTCAAATAAATAAATAAAAACAAAATGTATTTTTAAGAATAGAAAGCTCCTTTTATGGAAGCGAACTCTTAGACACTGATAAGAGTGTGACAAGCCCGTTGTTCTTACATTTCTCAAATGCTCTTATGATGTAAGTCTGCTTTGCTGGCTTATGAGAATGAACACTTAAAATTCACTTGTAATGAACTCTGTGTCGGTGAGGCTAAGAAGGATTATTACAAATCATATTGTGGCAATCCTATATAGTTAAAATAATAGATGCCTTGGCTCAAAATCTGGTTATAATAAAAATGTGGCTTCATAAACAAGCTGCAGAGAAACCCACTATTTTTTTCTTGTCATGACTTTGGGATAGCTTACAATTGTTAGATGACTCCTCCAGTTTTTATTACTTCAAAAATCCACATTCTGAAAATATTATTCTTATTCTTACCATCACCCACAACAACAGTATATCTATCAGACTGGTGATGATAACAAGAGAGGCTTAGGGCATGAAATGTCATTTATTAAACCGTCTTCATATTGGGAGTAATTGTATAAAAGTGTAAGATTTAAAAAAAGGTGTTATTTATAGTCATCATAGGCACGCATTTGTACTCTTTTAGACTTTAGCTACATGCTCCATTCAAATGATAGACCTGGAAGGTGAGCATTACAAACCCCATTTTGGAAATGAGGAGACAGGACTGCAGAGGGTTAAGAACCTTTTCATATTCCCCTGAGCAGTATTTAATAGAAGAGATGCAAACCAGTGCCAGTCCCATTCTGAAACCCATGTTCCGAACATCTTTGATCTCTTGTTTTCAGTTGATTGAGTCCTTTTAGATTGCAATGGACTCGCAGTCATTTAGGGGAGTAAGCTGGCAGCTTGCAAAGTAAATGTTACAGACTTTTTTTTTTTTCCCATTTGAGAGAGTCACAACATATAGTGACAGTGGATGTAGTTCACCATCATTAGTCACACACACAGGCTTGATTTCTTCCTATGTCTCTTAGGTTGTGCCATGACCATCTTGCTGCTTTCAGTCCATCCCTCACTTTTGAATGTAGATTATGATATCCACCTCCCTCACCCACAGGCTTGAGGTCAATATCATATGAAATCACTTAAAATGATGGCATTCATTGTTTTTAAAAATATTTTACTTTTATTTATTTATTTGAGAGAGAAAGAGATACAGAAATAGGCAGAGAGAGAAAGAGAGAGAGAGCCTTAACCACTAAGCAATCTCTCCAGCCCCATTTATTTTTTTATTACTAATTCACTCATGTCATAAATGGAGAGAAAACTATGCAGTTAGACCTAGGTTAGAGTTAAAGTTCCAAGTCTGCCACTCACCAGTTCTTTGACTTTGTGTCAGAGAATGCTTCCATTTCCTGAACTTTGTTTTTGTCCTTTTTACATGGAAATGACAGTGATTATCTTTTTTTTTTTTTTTTTTTTTTTTTTTTTTTTTTTTGGTAGAGTCTTGCCCTAGCCCAGGCTGACCTGCAATTCACTGTGGAGTCTCAGGGTGGCCTTGAACTTGACAGTGATTATCTTCTAAGGTGCAATAGTATAGAAAGGCAACAGAGTCGCTGGGCATAAACAATAAGGAAGGTATTGTCTTCAGAGAACTTGAGAACATGGGGACTGATTTAGATTATCTTTTAAAAAATTAGCCACTAGATGCCAGCAATACTAAGGCAAAACTAAACCATGCGTATAATACAGTAAACAACCCTCCTCTCTGGGACAGACCAAGCCTGTTATACCTCTTTATGTGGTTGGCCACTGCCAATGTGATTATTATAATGGTTATAAAGAAATCTCAGTATAGTCATGGTACTCTGAAGGTTCTCATCTATATGGTAAAATTATAACAGAAACACAGTACTTTGAATCTCTCCTAAATATTTTCTCTGACAATATGATAATTCATTAAAAAAATTCTACAGGAGGGCTGAGGCTATGGCTCATCAGATAGAGTGCTTATTGTCCAAGCCTGAGGACTTGGGTTGTAAATCCCAGATCCCATATAAAAGCTAGAAGTTATGGTGAGCTGTGATTTCAGCATGTTGACTGTGGATGGGAGGTGTAGACAGAAGAATTTGCCGCAAGTTCGAGGACCCACTACCCTGGTGAAGACAGCAGTGAACACGGAATGAGACTGGAAGAGGAGAGCTGACTCCTGAAAGTTGTCTTCCGACCTCCATACATGTGCCCTAATGACATGTGACACGAACACACGCACACACACCTACATGTCACTCATACACGTGCATACTAACAAAAACAGCAGCCACAGGGTGTGCCTTTATTGAAAACTCCCCGAGTGTAAGAACAAAGTTAAGGTCAGCATGGTGACTGGCTAGGCATAGCCCTGGATATTTAGAGAAGGTGGCCATCGCACATCATCTGATTATACCTATAGCAGTTATTTCCCCAGAGTTTCTCCATTAGGTGATTTTTGAATCAAAGCACTAAAAAGTTCAGTTGAGAAATGCAGACATTATCTGGAGACAAAAGGTGCTTCCATTCCCACTTGGATATTATGTGGTAGCCTCTATTTTCCCTCAATCGATGCCTACATCCCGTGTCACCCGTCATCTGTGTAGGTTGGGTTGGTTTAGCTCTAGAACAGAGTTGAGTGCAAAGGGACATAGAGGGGGAAAGGAGTTGTAAAGAGTCACACTGTGACTCTCTTGGAGGGATAGCTCTGGGAAGGGAGAAAGCGAGAAATTTAGCTTGTCATGGTCAATGGAGGAGATGGGTAAAAACTGGGAGCAGCTTTTTAAAAAATGATTTTTTTTAATAAAAAGGTTGTGCCCTTTTAAAAAATATTATTTTATTTTTATTTATTTGGGAGAGAGACAGAAAGAGGCAGAGAGAGAAAGTGTGAGAGAGAAAGAGAATGGGCACATCAGGGCCTCCAGCTGCTGCAGACAGGTTCCAGATGCATGTGCCACCTTGTGCGTCTGGCTTACATGGGTCCTGGGGAATTGAACCTGGGTCCTTTGCCTTTGCAGGCAAGTGCATTTAACTGCAAGGCCATCTCTCCAGCCCAGGTTGTACTCTTATATCACTTCTCCCTTGCCCCCAGTTCTGCTGAAGGTCTTCCTCAGTGCGGGGTTTACTGGTGTTCATTGTTGGGACCAAGTGGCTTCAGTCGGTTCATGTAGGGTGTAGGGACATGGTACCTCCGTCCCACCCTGAGGCTCTGGTCTAAGGAAGAGGTTCAGTATAGGAAAAGTCCAGAAAAGAGTCTGCATTTGTCAGCCATTTACTAATGCTAGATCTTATCCTGGGGACATTGGGCAGTGAAGTAGGACAGACTCATAAGTAGGTATTTTAGTGTACCGTGGGAACTGAAATTGAGAGATAAGATACAGGACCTCAGAAGCCCTGTCTGTTTCATAAACTTCCCTAAGGATTTTTAGTGGTGTAGATACTGATCCAATGATTTAGATTTCTAGAGGTTCCAGGTCCTCATACCACTTAGAAAATAGATTTTGCTTGTAAAATGGCTACGTGCAATGCTGTAGACCTGCCAAGGAGAGAGGTTATCTAAGGGAAGTACAAAGGAGAGGCTATAGAACCCAGCGGGACTGAACAGGAGAAACTGTTCTGTCTGCCTTCCTTAAGTGCTAGCCTCTCGGGCTTTGCAGCAAACAACTGTGGGCAACTGAGTACGTCAATCAATGAATGGTACTGGGAAAGTTATTAGTACTAAGATTGCTTTTCTTTAGTGGTACCTGTTCATTTCTATAATGTCTTCAGCCAATAGTTATTATAGGCACCCTGCTTCCCTGACCTAAAGGAAAGGAAAAAACACAACAGAAAAAAACAAAGGAAGAGGACTCAAACAGTAGAACATCTGCATAATAGGCAGGCTGAAATGAGGTGATGAAAGTCATTCTGGTTATTTCTCTATAGGCCAGAACATGCTTCATCTTGGAGACTTCATTCCACGCAACTATAAATGGAATGGTTCATTTGAACAGGACATTTCGTGTCCTGACTAGTTTTAAACCAAAAATATGTGGCTTATGAAGTTTGGTTTCAAAAGGTGATTCTAAAGGCAATTGATAAATTGCTATTAGAATACTTCTCTTGATTTGTAACTAGCATCATGTGTAAGGTATGGAGAAAATTTTTTAAGGGAGGACAGTTTTTTTTTTTTTTTTCTTCTTCTTCTTTCAGTTGACGGTTCTAGGTTCAAGGCAAGCCTTATGGCAGGAGCTGGTAACGTGCAGTCCAACAGCGAGGAAGCAGGGCAAAGCGATGACTCTGGAGGGAATGCTAGAGGACAGTTTACTCAGGAGTCATCTGGCTCCTCCTTCAGTAAACAATGAATGCACAGACAAGGCCAGGCATGCTCTAGCTCCTGTTGGTTAGGACACATGCTTGATTAGACTCATCACTGCTGTCCACGTTATGTTACACGTAGCTTTTAAGAATCCTGCGGTTCTTTCCATGGTCTTCTATGATTCACTCATCACTTGCAAAAGCTCATATTTTCATAAAAGTCTTGGGTTTTTTTTTGGGAAATTATCAGTATTTCCTTCTGTTCTAAATTACACTTTGGGGACAGTGAAGAAGGAGCAATGTCAGACTAATTGCTCCAATAATAATAGGGCCCAGGCGGCTAGCTTTGATCTGGGGAGCCATCTGCAATCCAGACCACTTTGATGTTTCATACAATGGAAGCATAAATATTTTCTATTTACTCAGTGATTGGACTTTCAGAAATCTAATTAACTTGAAGGTCAATTAAGAGAAAATGGAATCTTGACTCCAAAAGTCACGGAAGAGGTAGAGGATGGCAGCATGGCTATGTGTGCATAAAAGAAGTTAACTAACCCAATTATGAACTTGCATAAACACCCAGAGAAATTGCCTTTCATGTGAAAAAAAAAATAAAAAAGGACCTAAAGCATTTTATAACATTGAGATCATTAATATGTCTTTGAAACACACCCAGTACTGGGAAAGAATAGTAATACTGGCATATCAGAACTCTATTACTGAAAATTTGGAGACAGCATGGGATAAAAGCACTTCACAGCTCATCAAGCGCAGCCCCTTGCTCTTGGAAGTGAGGGCCGTAAATGGGTATAGCGGAGCCATGTCTGCTGGTTTCCTCTAGGTGCTGTGCGAGGGAGATTTCACTGCCTGTTTAAGAATGCTGAAAGGCTGGATGAAGCAGGGCTCCAGGGACAATGCCGGCCAGCCCACCTGGGCCTCTTTAAGCAAGATTCCTCAGCTCCCTAAGCCTGTTTCCATATACCTAAAGTAATACTGTTGATGCTTATCTCATTAGTTTATTGTGAGGATTAAATGGCAAGTGCAAATCCCTAATACAAAGCTGTGTGTGGCCGGTACAAAGAGCTGAATTTCTCCTTTTCATCTTCTTCCTCCTGGAAGCCGGGGGGTTTTACAATCAACATTTGCTTTCTGCAGTTGCTTTCCAGAGACAATTTTACCACCTCCAGACTTCAGTTTCTCAAGCTTTAAAGTGAAGTCAATTGTATTTATCTTGCTGGGTTTGTTGAGGAATAAAGACCATGTTTACAGATTCTTGTGCACGCAGATGCATGGAAAATATAAAATGACAGAATTCAAATCATGATGACCTAAAGCTTATGTCCAGATGTGGGCTAAGGTGTTCATGCATCTGCATGCTTATGCTTGTGTGTTTTGTGTGCAGATAAAATACAATGTGTATATGTAGGACATATGTATGGTCTATATGTACATATAGAAAGGAAGACCTGTCAGGACATCCCTTTGTCCCTGTCACTAGCTAAAATTGTATGATGTGAAAACGTAATTTGAATGCCAGTGAAAGACACTCCTACATGAATAAGATCATCAAATTCTCTTTTCCTATGCTGGGTGACACACATCTTAGAGACCCTCTCTCCTTTCCCCCCTTCTTCCCCCTCCCCACTTTGAACGACTTCGACTTCTAAGGATCCTTTCATCTGACAAGTTCAAAGTATGCCCACTTACCTATGCATCTTAGTGGAATCTTCTTTTCTAATGCCCATGATTTGGTTCAAATAGATCATCAAAATTACGCCATTGGGGTAGTAGCTTGTTAACCATCGGGGACATATGGCAGCTGACCACAGTGGCTGAAATTTGTTCCCAAGGTCTATTAGTTAAATAGCAGAGGATAAAATATATTCTTGGAGTATTCCCTTTTGAAAGGCAATGCGATAAGATAGAAATTCCAGCTAAAGCAGATACAAATTGTTGCTTTTCCCAAATGTAATATGACCTCGGTGTCCACAAAAGCTACAATAGTGACTGCCAGACATGCTACGCTGTCTGCTCATGTTTTCTTAATTTTCACAGTCTGAGTAAAGACAGAAGCGATTGTTCAATGCATTACGGGTTATATTTAGAATCGGTAGGGTTGATTTATCAAATTCAAAGGCCAAGCCTTGCCCTTGGATGTGTCCAATGTATAAATGTGCATCCCTGACCAGAAGAAGAACATCTGTTTGAAATGCTGTGCTCTTTTGCTAATGGAATCTGCGGGGCTCACCGGAGGTGGAGGGGCACCCTGGGCACGTCGCACCTGCTGCTGCGGTACTCACAGTTCACGGTGACCTTGACCTGCTTGACATCCGCTGAGGAGACCTCGTTGGCAGCTTTGCACTCATATTTGCCTGACTGCTCCCTGGTGATGCCTAGAATCTCCAGATATTCTTCTTCTCCTTCAAACTCTCTTCCTGAAAAACAAAGTTTGCAGGAATGTTTCTTTTTTTTTTTAAGTTTAAAATATGCAGAAGACTCTCTCACTTTTGTTTTTTCTTTTTAAAAGGAATCAATGTACATGGCTTTCCAATCATAGTGACGATGCGCTTTGTCTGAGGGTCAGATTCCACAGAAGCAGACCCCAAGACAAAAATTCTTATGAAAATGATTAAGGGGGGAATGTTCTCAGGACAAAAAACACAAACACAATGGTAGAGGACTAGGAAAATGAGACTCGGAAAAGAAAGAAGACAAATGAAGCTGATGCCAAGCTAAGTCCCATAGAAAGCAAATCTGGCTCAGTCCCTCAGGAGCTCTGGGAACAGTTCATGTCCCACTTCAAAGTTGTCCTAATCACAAGGCAAGACACTGGAGTGTTTACACAATCATACCTGCCTATCCTTGGTCAAGTATTGGAGCGAGATAGGGGCAAGGGATGAGTTGTGCACACAAGGTGTAAGACACTCTGGATGGGGGTGAAGTGACAATTATCGATAATGCTACTCCAGCCAAAGAGAGCTAGAAGTCATTATCGCTGAGAAACACTACACTTCGCCAGATTACATGGATTTAGCTTTCATAAAGACTATGTGCTCATTCCTGTTCTCCAGTTATAGTTTCCTTCCCGTACGTTATCACGGAGGCTTTCGGGTCATGGTTCGAGCCACAAGAGTGTGTTGCTCGTGGTGTTTTTGTGACAGATGGCCACCCGTGACCACTCGTAGGGAGCTAAATGTCATTACCTAAGTGTTAGAGTTAGGGGCATGGAGAACCTTTTGAGAAAGATCTATAACGTTATATGTACATATAACTATTCTAGTAAAGAAATGTAAACATAGGAAGTCTTCTACTCACGTGGAGTACAGTGATTTAGTCAATTCTATCTGAAGAGATTAGGAGCAAGGAGGCGAAAGTGGAAGAGGTGATAAAAATGGGGTGGGAAGTTGGAGAGACTGGGCAGTGGGAAGATCTTAGTCAGAAATTCGATGGAAAGGCCTGTCAATGTTTTTTCTTCTCTTTTCTTTCTTTATTTCTTTGCATCCTAGGTGTGGTGTGTGCGGTGTAAACATGTGTGGAATCAGAGGAGAACAGATGCCCTCACACCGCTACTGCTCATCCTCCTGTTTCCTTGAGATGGAGTCTTTCATTGACTCCAGAGCTTGCTGTTTTCCTGAGCCCCAGCTGTTCTCTAGTCTCTTCTCCCAACAGGGATCAAGGTGACATATGTGGATGGTCATTCCCAGCTATTTTCACAGGTGAGAGAAGATAGAATTCAGGTAGTCTCAGGCCCTTTTAGCCCCCCCCCCCCCCCGTGTTTGCATATGAAGCACTTGAATTCCCAAAGTTGTCTCTCAGTCCGCCTATGGAATTTAAATTACAGGTTACCCATCCCCCTGAAATTCACAGGGAGAACAAAGAGATGTCTGTCACATCACTGCTGCGGCATGAAGCCTGCCACATGCATTTCCTTTCAACATCTTTTGTCACAATTGGCACGCATGGTCTACTTTTAAAGGTTATATTTCATGGACTGGGATATTTCATGGATAGCTTACTGGTTAAGGTGCCTGCCTTCAAAGCCAAAGGACCCAAGTTCAATTCCCCAGCACCCACGTAAGGTAGCGCATGTATCTGGACTTCATTTACAGGGGCTGTTGGGCCTGGTGCACCCATTCTCTCTTTCTCTCTGCCTTCCTCATTCAAATAAATACTTTAAAATTTAAAAAGGAATTTTAAAGGTGTTATAAAGAAAAATATAAATAAATAAAAAGAACAGAAAGAATTAAGAAATAGTAAATGACTCAATAGGTCAGAGATCATACATGTGACAGAGCGAGGACATACCAAAGGCCTGACTGGAAAATTTAGACACTGGCAAGTGAATAGTCAAGAGGGTTATTACACACCTGGCAGGCTCAGAGTTTCTAGGAAAGTCGTAGATATAACAATGTGACAAAGGCATCTGGAGACAGAATGCATGTGAGGGATGAACAGACATGTACCCAGATAGGTGAGAAGAGGCTTCCCCTCCCCTGGCCAGGCTGGGAGAGTGGGGAGACACTTCATACACCATTATTCAGACGAAAGAACCACAGGTCAGCTAGGTCGCCAACATGGAAGAGAGGAGTGCTTAGCACATGACACCAGCACACGATAAGCCGTTTATCGTTCATTAGGATGGCCTTTTGTTATCAGACCTGATTGGAGCATGGATTCAGGGGACTGCAGCAATGAAGCCAGCATGGTCGGGTCTGCTGGACTCCAGAAGAAGCTGAGCCGCTATAGCCAGCATGGCTAAGACTGATCAGATGTTGAATTCTAGTTTCTCTTTACTTTCTTTTCGTTTTTTTTTTTTTTTTTTTTGTTTGTTTGTTTGTTTTGTTTTGTTTTTATGAAGTAGGGTCTCACTCTGGCTCAGGCTGACCTGGAATTCACTATGTATTCATTCTTAGGGTGGCCTCAAACTCACGGTGATCCTCCTACCTCTGCCTCTAGAGTGCTGGGATTAAAGGCATGCACCACCATGCATGGCTGACCAGTTTAAAAAAATTTTTTTTATCTCATGTTTTGCTTTCCATGTGTGGGTGTATGCTTCTCTGTGAAGGAGAGTCTCCCCATCTTCCCTCTTCCTCTCCAGCTCTGGGTTGAGTCTTTCAGCTAGCCTCCTCCCTGGATTCCTAATTTTCCCTAAATAAACCTCATAATTCCTAATCTCCCCCTAAAAAAAGAAACTCAACAATTCATAATTTATCCTTCTTGGTCTGTTTTTTAAAAATTCTTTGTTAAAGTAGACAAGAGCCCAAAAGTTGGGGTTCATAGACCTTTCCTGAACTCCATCATCCTGCAGCATCTGCATCACATCAATAAGCTTCCAGCTGAATAAAACTGCCAGAAGGAGTAAATGGCACGTTCGACAGTTAGATTTCCCTAACTGTGCAGGCTTCTGAAAACCTGGCCTGCTGATGTGGAGAGATAGCCTTTTTTTTAAAAAAAAAAATTAGTTTATTTATTTATTTATTTATTTATTTGAGAGCGACAAACAAGAGAGAGAGTGGCAGATAGAGAGAGAGAGAGAGAGAGAATGGGTGCGCCAGGGCCTCCAGCCACTGCAAAGGAACTCCAGACGTGTGCGCCCCCTTGTGCATCTGGCTAACGTGGGTCCTGGGGAATCGAGCCTTGAACCGGTGTGCTTAGGCTTCACAGGCAAGCGCTTAACTGCTAAGCCATCTCTCCAGGCCGAGAGACAGCCTTATGTTGTTTTGAAGAGTAATGACTAGCTACTGCAGGAAGAGTTATTACAAGAAGATGATTCCAAGGGTTCTAGGATTTTTCTCCTGTCCTCCTTCATAGCCATTATCCTTATTCCCAAGTGGGTACAGAGGTTTTAGCAGGGGAACGAGGGAGGTTTGAGTGATGGTTGAAGCACTGACTTCTTTTCAATTCCTGTAAAATACCTCAAAATGGTGGGGGATGAAATCTATTTCATATTCTCATCTCTCAGAGAAATAAACCAGTTGTTGGAGGAGGAAAGAATTTGTCAGCAATACTCACTTACTAGTTCGAGAAGATGGAACCTCTGAGGGTAAACATTAGAATGAATGAGAGAAAATACAGTAATATGTATTGGATTTGGGGCTTGGAATTCTTCCCTGCCAATGTACGTATTAGTGAATCTCAGTTTTTCCTAATCATCAGCTAATAAAACGGAGCCTCATCAGATCAACTTTCAATTTCACCTCTCTAAGAAGCATTTATTACTGGTGATAAAAGGGGAGTTTTCCTTTAAGCTATGTGCACATGAGACAGGTCCCCTTTCCTCCTTCTCCCATGATCGTTAACTGCAGAGCCTCCTCTGACTCTAGCATACAACGTGTCACTAGGATCTCACTAGAGTGGAGAAGTCTTGAGATGCAAATTAAACTCAAGCAATAGAAACTACATGATTTTCCTGCATCCAACTAGCATGATCAGCATTTAAAATACTGAACCAGACCTGTGTGCTTTCTTGTCATTTTTCCTTTATTTTCTCTCAGGTCCTCTAGTTGAAACTCACACATTCATCACCATTTCTTGTTAATATAGTCTACTCAGACCCACCATGCATTACCCCTACTACATCACTTGGCCATTTCTTATTAGTCAAAACTAATAAGATAGAAAATGGAAGCTTCTCTGGTACTAGAAATCCAACGCTCCTGACTGTATACCTTTTGGGATGTGTTTTACTCATAGTATGGCTGTAAACTTGCACACACAGTTTGAACTTGAACAATTACTAGTAAATGTTCATTGAGTTACATTGCTATACACTGAATATTTGTGTCTTTTCATAACTTACATGTTGAAACTTAAAGCCGCAGTGTGATAGCATTTATAGGTGAGATCTTGAGGAGGTGAGAAGAACATAAGAATTAGAGCATATTTGTCCTGGGGTCTAGTATTTAGTTTAAATCACGAATGAGATTACTGCCCTTATGAAAGAGACCCCAGAGAACTCATTTGTCCCTGTTATGAGCAGAAAGAGGGCTGCTTATGAACTTTGAAGTAAGCCCTCAACTGACAATGAATTTGCAGCCACTTTGATGTTGGACTTCCCAACCTCCAGCGGTGAGAAATAAGTCCCTCTTGTTTATAAATTTCCCCATCTCTGATGTTCACCCTAGCAGCCTGGATGGTCTGAGATGCAGCTACACTGAACCAGAAACACAAACTGGTACTTAGGCATTTTCAACCCCTCCCATAACTCAAGAGAATGGAGCTCAGTATGGAAGCTGTCAGAAAAGTTTCTCCCCTGTTTAATGAAGCTAACAAGCAAGCCATGTTGCTGGGGAAGCAAGTCTGAGCAAGAATATTCCACTGGTAAAGGCAGGGCCAAGTTCTTGCTAGCCATGTCTTGAGGATGTCAAACATGTCACCGATTTGAGGAGTCATTATTTCAGAAACCATTTGAGCCCCCCCCCCCGCCCCCGTGGACACAGCCCCACGAGGTGCTTTTTCTTAATTTCAGCCAACTGCACCTTCTTGCTTTAAGGCATATAATAAGCCATCTGAATTGTGAGTCCAATAATTCTAAAATGCACTGAGATTTGCCTGCTCACTTCCTTCTGCTCAGTGTGTATGCCCATTTTATTTATTATTATTATTATTATTATTATTATTATTTATTTGACAGAGAAAGAGGGGGCGAGAGAGAGAGAGAGAATAGGCTGCCAGGGCCTCCAGCCACTGAAAACGAACTCCAGATGCTTGTACCCCCTTGTGCATCTGGCTAATGTGGGTCCTGGGGAATCGAACCTGGGTCCTTTGGCTTTGCAGGCAAATGCCTTAACTGCTAAGCCATCCTTCCAGCCCTGCACTCACCATGTTTTGAAGTCACTCTGACTAGTTGTCCATCACCTAAGGATGCTATCACCATTTCCTGCCCTCTCTCAATCTTAAGAAACTAATCAGGCCAGAAAGTGACCATAAGCTGTCATGTGACTTCCCTGGAGGAGCTGTCCAGTGGTACATCTTAGGGGCTTTTTGTATTCTAATTTATTCCTCTCTGCCCCTTGTAAATATTTACTTGACATACAAACTTAACTGCTTTGGTATTTTAAATATTTCAACCAATTTCCACAAGCTTGCTCACATTGCTATGTATTTTATTTATTCTGGGATCTAGTGTTTAGCTTAAGTCTCCTTTTGCTTAATGTGTTTTTGTGTCTCCTGGTAATAACTCAGCTGTAAGCTAAGTAACTCGTTGCCCGCCACACTGCCTACAACTTTCAAACTCTTGCACACAAATGACCATGTCCCCATCAGTCAATGTTTACCCAAATTGTAAGTTATTAGTTCCTTTAATATCTCTTTATAAGTTAGGAAAAAGAGCTGAGAGCTAAGGGCAAGAGGAGAGTGTGTGGAATTCCCCAACACAGAAGCAAATCAGCCAGGAAAAAGTCCACTGAGTGTTCCAAGTGCTGCTATCTGAGAACAATGCATTCAGAGAAGTCTGCTTTGGTGAAATCTGGAGTTACTTCCAAAATGCTGATGTCCCTAAATTTCCAGGGCCAACCAGGCACTTGTAAGCATGTAGTCATTTGCAATTAAATATATTTCCATGTTCCCCATCTCTTCTTTCCTCTTTCAATGTCCCTCTCCTTCTTTTTTCTTCCTTCCTTCTTTTCTCTATTTCCTTCTGACCCATTTTTTCTTGCTCTTTCTCCTCTAACATACATGCACATGCATGTGTGCACATGCACATACACACAGAGCAAGGAAGAGAGAGAGATACACTTTTACATGCTATTTATTTACATATAAGGCACCCTTTTTAAGTTTCAGAAAATATCATACAAATTCATGAACCCTTTAATATTTATTCACTAAACAAAGCAGGAAATTAAAATTTTCTTATTATATGACAACATATCTTCTATTTTGCATAAAACAATTTTTTAAAAAGCCCCATACTCTAATAATAATTATGGGATGTATAGTCATTTTGATTTATTTGAGATGCAAGGAATGTAATTTCGGAAACTTGCTAAGCTTGAGTGTTTTGTGAACTTAAAAGTGCAGAATCCCAAGGACTCTTCTATGTTTAGAAATAGACAAATCTAACATCTCAGCAGATCAAACTTTTCTAAGGGAGGATGTGCTAGAAATGCACTGGCATTCCTTTTACTTATCTAAATGTGAATATTAACATGAAAGTGGCTGGTATAAATGCAATCACAACATAGAGTTTAAAGCAAAGCAAAAAAAATATTTTTCAGGGTATGTGTATTTAAGTACAAGTGTGGTTTTATGAATCTGTGTTTGGAAGCGAGAGCAAAGACAGTGAACGTAAGCTGGCTCTGAACTTCTACCTGTAAAAGGAAAGGGAAAAGGAAAAGGGGCCTCAAATCAATGATGCCATTTGAAGTTTTCCTGGGTGAACTTCAAATGCTGTAACAAGCATCTGTTCTTACAGTACGTTTGGTGATTGTGTAAGGACATGCCTACCTATTCCAAAAGCTCCCTTACACACACACACACACACACACACACACTCTCAGAAAGGGGAGAGAAGGAACACTATAAATCTAGAAAGGATGCTGGCTCTGAGGTTTTGTTTATATTTTCAGCCACGTTTCTCCCCAGATCCTTTGAAGTTTCTGTTTTGCAGCTTCCTATTCCACCTGAGAGATCCTTTGGTATTTCAGTGTTGCTCTCCTATGGTGGAAACCACTTCTTATTCAGGCTCCAACGTGGAAGGGCAGTGTGAGCCATCCATGATTGAAAGTAGGTGGAGGTGGGAACAGATACAGTTGTGAGAAGCCCCAACCATAAAGAATAGGAAGAAGGGCCATGTGTGGAAGGGAGTGACAGAAAAGCAACATAGGAGTGATATAGCAAAGACGATTGTAAGGAAGACTTAGGGCAATGAAGAAGAAAGAAGGGAGAGTTCTCTGGACAGAGACCTATTTGATTATTAAAATATTGAACCACATGGCAGGAAGGAGTGGGTGACTCTGATTCAGTAATCCTCCCTGTTTGAATGGTAAGAGACAACAGAATGTGAGATACGCATATTGGCCCCCAAAAGTAGTTTGTACACAGACACAAGCATGATACTAGGGAAGCCTCACATCTGGCTTTGGTTCACTGAATGCGCATGGGCCAAAGAAGACCCTAATGTTATTATTTTTCTTGGTACTGAGAGATCAAATTCATTCTAATTTGCATTTTTCCTTTCATATATCAACATCAGCTAGCTGACAGAGTTTGAACTCAGCATCCACCAGGAGCTGTCTTTCACACATCCTTTTCAGTCCTGGGGTATGGTGTGTGTATGTGGTGTGTGTGTGTGTGTGTACATATATTTGTGTTTTCAAGGTAGGGTCTCACTCTAGCCCAGGCTGACCTGTAATTCACTATGGAGTCTCAGGGTGGCCTCAAACTCACATCAATCCTCCTACCTCTGCCTCCCAAGTGCTGGGATTAAAGGTGTGCGCCACCACGCCTGGTACTGACATTCTTCACTGTACTCATACTAAACCATTGGTACTAATGTTCAGAAATTGCCATGTTCTAATTATGATACTTGGAGTTAAGATTCCTTATATTGGGCTGGGGAGATGGCTTAGCGGTTAAGCGCTTGCCTGTGAAGCCTAAGGACCCTGGTTCGAGGCTCGATTCTCCAGGACCCACGTTAGCCAGATGCACAAGGGGGCGCACGCATCTGGAGTTCATTTTCAGTGGCTGGAGGCCCTGGTGCTCCAATTCTCTCTCTCTCTCTCTATATATATATATATATATTTATCTGCCTTTCTCTCTCTGTCTGTCGCTCTCAAATAAATAAATAAAAATAAACAAAAAAATTAAAAAAAGATTCCTTATATTTAGTTATTTGAAGGGAACTGTATTAAGAATGGCTGAGGCTATGTTGTATGGTCCAAACTGTACATCCCACAGTTGGTTTTGCCCATCACTGTAGCGCTCAGGGTAGCACAACACTGGGACTTAGTTAAAGTTCAAGAATAGCATAGAGTTGGAAGCAGGGAAATAGCATGGCGAGTGAGGGCCAGAAGGCCCATGTAAAAGGCTGTAAAACGAGCATAGGAGAAAAACCAGTTAGCAGAGGGAAAGGCTGGAGGCAGGCCTATCAGTAGCAGTTGCAACCATGGCCATAGGTGCAGAGGCACACCAGAGTGTCTATGGCTTATCAAAATTCTAAAACACACACCCCTGGGTGGAGAGATGTAAGGTGCTAAGGGGACATGTGATACACGGAACTACATGTAATAATAGAACATGTGGTAGAAAGCCTATGTATGCAAAGTACCCGGAAAGCCCACACTACATGAATTACAATCTGCATAATTTGTGTAGCAGGCACTGGTGAACATTTAAATGTTTCCTGTGTTTTGGCATGCTTCCCACTTTGGAAGTATATTCTTTCTTAACAAATATATATATATATATATATATATATATATATATATATATATATATATATATTTTCTTTGCATGCTACTATCCATATGTCTTTGTCCACTTCCTTGTCCTGGAGTTTCCTCTGAAGGTGCATAGCAAATCCTGTTCCGCAAATATCAGAGTGATCATTAAAGGAGTTACTACTTAACTCTTGCTAGACACTGCTAATCCACCGAGCAGAAATATTCAAGGTAGATTATCTTGATGCATTGGTGTTGTTAATATGTCTTACAGATATGAAACACAGGTTTAATGTGGACAAGAAATGTTGTGGACTGTTAAGTCCATCATCTCAATTCAGTATTAGATTTTAGAAGAAACTAGAGTTCTGTGAATTCTTAATTTTCTGAATCTATTTTACTTCTTCGCCAGAGTGTGAGATAGGATGATTGGAGTATGGGGAACTTGGAGTTTTGAAAAGCAATGCATTTCACTTACAGATAAAGGAGGTAAACACAGACTCCATCTTTGTCTACTCTACTTGACCTCCTTATTTAGAGACTTGAGTAAAATGATACACAATAAAAATGGTATTTGGGACTGGAAAGATGGCTTAGCGTTTAAGGCACTGGCCTGCAAAGCCAAAGGACCCAGGTTCAATTCCCCAGGACCCACATAAGCCAGATGCAGAAGGTAGTGCATGCATCTGGAGTTTGTGTGGAGCAGCTAGAGGCCCTGGAGTGCCCATTCTCTCTCTCTCTCTCTGTTCCCCTCCCTTTCTCTCTCAAATAAATAGATAAAAATAAATAAAATATTTAAAAAATGGCACTTGAAAACTTTGCCCCACTCATTTGTAGTTAGAAACTCCCCCATTAGTAACACAGTAATTGCAATTATAAGTAAAAGTGATTCAGCAATTAGTAAGTGGTGCAGGAAATGGCCGCATCCAGCAAAGCAGCTCCAGAAGCAGTGTGCCATGGGCTTTCCAATGCCAAGAGAAGTTCTGGGGAAACGGGCTTTAGGAAGTTGTGAGACAGTAGTGAGGGAATCAGAATTGATCAATCATAAAAGGGTGTGGCAACCCAACTATCTGGCTTGAGCTGGAAGTCTTCATGCAGGAGAAATGAGGATCCCAAGGAGAAGACACTCATGGGAGTCTGAGGGACAGCACTCACCCACTGGATTTGCTAAAGCAAATGAAGCAATAAATTAGGTATCTGCACATCTCGGTCTCTCTTAATTCTTCTGTTGTCACAGGGTGCAACGGCATTATTTTAAGGTACTGTTTCTTTTTTTTTTTTTAATTTTATTTTTTTATTTTTTTTTTAAATTTTTTTTGTTCATTTTTATTTATTTATTTGAGAGTGACAGAGAGAGAGAGAGAAAGAGGCAGATAGAGAGAGAGAGAATGGGCATGCCAGGGCTTCCAGCCACTGCAAACGAACTCCAGACACATGTGCCCCTTTGTGTATCTGGCTAACGTGGGTCCTGGGGAGTCGAGCCTTGAACCGGGGTCCTTAGGCTTCACAGGCAAGCACTTAACCGCTAAGCCATCTCTCCAGCCCTTTTTTTTTTTTTTTAAATAAGGTACTGTTTCTATCTACCTCCCTCCCAATCTTTTTAAATTTGAAATCCTTTGTATACCACTATCATTTACAAGTCTCTCACGTTTTTTATTAGCATATATTAATTATACATAATAATGAGTGTCATTGTGATATTTTCACGTATCCCCATAATGTATTTTGTTCATATCTATCCCTCATTCCCTTCTCTTGTTCCTCTTCACTCCTGCTGATCCACCCTCCTTCTCCCAACTACTAATTCCCTTACCCTTCCTTCCTTTCTTGCTTCCTTTTTCTTGTTTATCTAATGAGAGGTTATTTTCAGTAGTATGGGCAACTTACCAGAGGCTATACCACTGAAGAAAAATTTCCTGCCTCTACTCCAGGAAACATTAGTGCTTATAAATCATCAGATAGGGGCAGGACTTCATAATTCTTCCTTTCATAACAGAATGTTGAAACGTGCAATCCTATGTAGATCTTGTGCAGGTAATCATAGTTGCTGAGAGTTCAAGAGTACAATGGCCATGTCATGCCTGGATAGTGTTCAATAGCACTCCATTCCTTTCTCCAGCTCTTACATTCTTTCTGCCCCCCTCTTCCATGACATCATTGGCTCTCAATTGCACTGACTTCTAATGTGTGCGATAATAAATCTTCCTGTGGTCACTACCAAAGTGGAGGATTGTTTCTTAATGATGTCAAACATATCATCATCATTGTTGAATTGACAGTGGCTGCCGGTTGATAACAGTGCTAAGGCAGAATCTGGGCCCAATGGGCAAGAATGGAGCTATCCCCTATGAAGCCCACATTCTTGGACCCTCACTTGCTGTGGGGTTTTCTCAATTATCAAGAAATGTATTCTAAATGCAGTATTTTGGCTGGAAGCTAGTAACTTTCTAGGTATGAATGCAGTTGGTACCGCTCTGAAAATGAGGAAGCAATGCTTTTTTAAAGAGTGAGATCATGACTACCACTCTTGCTATATCGTTGACATCAGGTTTTCTTGGGACATCCTAAAAAATATCTTCCATAAATTCTTGAATATAGCAGTTACTTTCTCATTGCTGGGACAAAACACCTGACCAGAAACAGTTAAAGGAAGAAAGGAGTTTATTTCAGCTTGCAGTTTCAAGGGGAAGTATGATCAAGGCGGGGGGAAAGCATGACGAGAACAGACAGCAGGACATCCCATCTTGTCACGTCAGCAGGGAAGAGGCAGCAAGAGTGAGGCGAACAGCATTGGACTATAAAGTCCCAAGGCCAGCCCCAGTGACACACCTCTTCCAGCAAGGTTCTACCACCCAAAAGGCCACACAACTTTTCCAAATCTCCACCAGCTGGGGACCAGGTATTTAGAACACATGAGCCTGTGGGGGGCATTTCATTCAAACCACAAACAATGGGAGATTTAGTCTGAATGTGGATACAGATGAGTCTGCAAACCACAGGAATTCATGTGATGGAAGCTTGGACTGCAGGGTGGTGATACTGGGCGATGGCAGAATGTTCAAGAGGTGTGATCTAGTGGGAAGTAATTGGATCACTGGAGTAACTGGACCATGGACAAAAATTAGATACTGCTTATGGGATCCTGGTTAGTTCTCAAGGAATATTGTCATAAAAGAGTAGGAGTCTTTCTCTCTCTTTTTCTTTCTCTCTCTCTTCCTACCACATTCCTACCTACCACTTTCATAGCTGCGTCTTCACGATTTTACCGACTATGATCTCACATAACAGGGGGCCCTCCACCAAGAGGTATTTCAATGCTGTTTTGGAATTTTGGGTCTCCAAAACTGTGAGCTAACGAAACCTCTCTTCATACACAGCCAGCCTTGGGCATTTTCTTTGGCAACGAAAATGGACCTTTTGTCATAACACAAAGTTGAATCATCTTACTTCAGTATCATAACCCCAAAGATGTGAGGAAGAAGAGGCAAATATATAAAACCAAATGAAGAAAACAACAACAAAATCTAAAAGAAAACCCTCATATCGAAGAAGAAGAAGAAGAAGAAGAAGAAGAAGAAGAAGAAGAAGAAGAAGAAGAAGAAGAAGAAGAAGAAGAAGAAGAAGAAGAAGAAGAAGAAGAAGAAGAAGAAGAAGAAGAAGAAGAAGAAGAAGAAGAAGAAGAAGAAGAAGAAGAAGAAGAAGAAGAAGAAGAAGAAGAAGAAGAAGAAGAAGAAGAAGAAGAAGAAGAAAAAGCCGGGTGTGGTGCACGCCTTTAATCTCATGAGAATCACCGTGAGTTCGAGGCCACCCTGAGAATACAGAGTGAATTCCAGGTCAGCCTGAGCTAGAGTGAGACCCTACCTCGAAAAACAAACAAACAAACAAAAAACCCCAAACCTCAAATCCTTAGAAATATATTTTGGGAAGAATACAGATGAATCCTGCAGATACAGGCTGTTTGCTGGATTGCTTTCTAATAGGGGAGGTGAGGCAAAGATTTGAATCGCTGGACAGAGGCAGCAACAAGCGAGACGGTTCACTATTGTCATGAGAACGGCGGGGGTAACACTGGACCTGTTATTAGCGATGTGGCCATGACTGAGGATTAAATATCAAGAGAGATGAGAGCAGCAGTCGCTGTTTTCAAGAGTCACATAAATCAATTGCCTTTTTGTAAGTGAGTGTGTTAAACTCAGCAGGCCAACTGCACTGTGGGAGGACAGCTAGGCTGGGCTTTGAGACTGCCAGGGAAGCTTCCAGAATGTAATTAAAGCAAAGCACAACATAGCGACCCTCTCTGGCCCCTCCACTCTTTCTTTACATAATGGCCTCATTTGGGTTCACCGCCCCCCCTCCCAAATCCCAGTTTTTTGTTTTTTTTTTTTCTGGGATAGGCTCAGTGCTGAATGAGCTGTTTGATCCAATTAAAAATAACAGAGTTCTTGCATAATGTCAATACATGAGTAGTCACAAGTAGAGATGAGGGTTGGGAGTAGAAAAGAGAAGGAAATGGTTTCAACATGAAATAAAGTGATATTTCTGTGGTGTTTCCATTGGACACGAGGTTTGGGTAGTCTTTGGCAGGCACCTTAGGGGTCAATACAACCATAAGAAGAGCTCTGGCAATTGGTTTCTTCACTTTGTACCAAACTGTCCCAGCCGGAATTACGCTATCAGCATTCATTTTGGGTTGCAGGCATCTGCAAAGCCGGCCTGGGATGTTTTAACCTGTCTGTGAAGCGCATGGATCCCAGCTTGGGGAGGCAGCAGGCTGCAGTGTCAGGGGGAGTGGGAGCAAAGAGCTCCCATCCACTCTTGAAAGCAGTCCTGAGACAGCCTGCCCCGCCCTTCCCCGGAGCTCCTGGAAGGGTAGGAGGCCATTGGGCCAAAGCTTAATAGGAAAACAGCAGCGATTTGTCTCCACTGCTATTTATGTTTCAAGCGCTCGACAGACTGTCAGTGCGAGTGAGGGTCGCTAAATTTACTGCCTTTCAGATTACTGCTACAGTCTCTGACTTGACAAGTCACTTCATTAAAAAAAAAAAGCGTAGCACGAAGATGCTTCCTCTACTTCTTTTAAAATAAAAACAAAGGGAGAAGCAGAGGCCACCAGAGGTTTCCATGATTGAAATGGAGGGAGCACCTAAAACCATTTCAGCCCTGGGGTGGATGTTGGAGGGAGGGAGGGACTAAAGTTTTCAGTCCCACTGGCCTGTGGACTGGATGATATTTTACTGAGGGCAAAGGGATGGGAATAAAACCAGTCTCTGTGCCCGTTGGATTTGCATGCTTTAAAGGACATTATAAACAATGCCATACAAATAAGGGACACAGGTGTGGTGGTTTGATCCATTTGTCCCCCATAAACTTAGGTGTACTGAATGCTGGACTCTCAGCTGATGGAGATTGGGGGAATGAACACCTCCAGGAGGCAGTGTATTGTTGGGGGTGAGCTTATGGGTGTTATAGCCAGCTCCCCCTTGCTAGTGTTTGGCACACTCTCCTATTGCTACTGTCCACCTTATGTTGGCCAGGGGTGATGTCCACCCTCTGCTCATGCCATCATTTTCCCTGCCGTCATGGAGGTTCCCCTCGAGCCTGTAAGCCAAAATAAACCTCTTTTTTTCCCACAATGAGCTGTTCTTGGGTGAGTTCTACCCACAATGTGAACCTGACTGCAACAGTAAAATGGTACCGAGGAGTAGGATTGCTGCTAGACGCCTGTGTGGCTTTGGCCTTTTGGAGCTTATTTTCAAGAAGAATGTGGAAGGATTTGAAACCTTGGCCTAAGAGACACCTTGCAGTGCTGTAAGTACAGCTTGATGGACTATTGTGGTCAGAGTTGAAAGATCTGAATGCAGTAAGACTATGTGGTTTGGCTTATGAGAGTGAGAAAGAGCATTGCTTGGACTGGGCTAGCAGTTTTTGTGAGAAGCTTGCTGTTATGCCTTGTCTTGAGAAGTTGTGCAGGGTTGCTTTGCATAGAAATGAACTGGAGTGAGCAGAGGGATATGGCACACACACACACACACACACACACACACACACACACACACATCTTTGGGTGAACTGCTGCCCGTTCAGCTGCAATTGAGAGATTACAACCTTTGAGATGGATTGGGCTAGCTGACCTGCACTGGGGCAACAGGAGGAATGTAGACTCTCTTGAAGGGGCCTGAGTGCTCAAAGAGTGTCCTGTTCTTCAAAGTCTGCTTTATTCCCCCCTGGATTAACAAATTGGCACCCTACCTGGTATTGTGGAGTATAAGAAATGCGGGAAAGAGAAGGCATTGAGTTTGCAAACACAGTCTTGTGTTTTGGAAATGGCTACGGGCAGTGTGAAGCAGGTTTGCTGGATGCCTGCATGAAGACCCGATGGATTATTGAGGATGAACTATGGATTGCAGTGGAGACCCAGTGGAGATGCTGAGACCACGAGATGGCTGCCAAGGACAGCTGGAATTCCCTGATGAAGTTTTCCAGGACTGTGATTAGCCTAGCCAGAGGGGTGGAATTGGAACTCTAGAGACTTGTTGCTGGTTAGAATTACTGGACTGGGAAATTTGTCACTAACTAGAGTTGTTGGACTTGGAACTACAGAGTTTGGTGTTTACCCTGTTTAAGTCATGTATTGCTTGAGTATCTCTTTACTATGCCCAATACCATCTTTTGCAGTGTGAATGCTTATTCTGTGCCATTATGGTTTTTTTTGAGGTTATTTTTTTTGGTATTATGGCTCAGTTAAAAGTTCTTGGACTATGGGGATGTATGAATATCATTGGAGTTGATAAAAACCTATGGGGACATTTAAAATTGGACTGAATGCATCATATTTTACATCATATATGGTTATCAGTTTATGGGCATCAGGGGCAGAATGTGGTGGTTTGATTCAGGCTGTCCCCCATAAACTTAGGTGTTCTGAGTGGTGGGTTCCCAGCTGATGGAGATTTGGGAATTAAGGCTTCCTGGAGGCAGTGTATTGTTGGGGGTGGGCTTATGGGTGTTATAGCCTGTTTCCCCTTGTCAGTGTTTGGCACACTCCCCTGTTGCTATTGTCCACCTTATGTTGGCCAGGGGGTGGTGTCCACCCTCTGCTCATACCATTGTTTTCCCCTGCCATCATGGAGCTTCCCCTTGAGCCTGTAAGCCAAAATAAACCTCTTTTTTTCCCACAAGCTGCTGTTAGTTGGGTGATTTCTACCAGCAATGCGAACTTGACTGCAACACAAGGGCTTACGATCTTTTTGTTTTGTTTTGTTTTGTTTTTACACTTTATTTCTAAGAACGTGCTCATTTATTTTCTAAGGCAAAAAAAAAAAAAAGAAGAAATTAGCCATTGAGAGAAAGGAAGGGGTCAGAAATGGGATTCTTTGAAGGAAGAAGTAAGATTAACAATTCAAATATGTAAACCTTTAGGGGCGGGGGGCTGTCTGAGTTTATAAAATGCTTGCTGTGGTTAAGTGTGAGCACTTAGGTTTGGGTTCCCAGGACCCATGTAAAGCCTGGCGGTGCAGACTTATAATCTCAACATGCCAGGGGCAGATCCCAGGGCAAACTGGCTGTCCACTCCAGCCAAATTAGTGAGCTCTGTGTTGAGTGAGAGCCCTTGTCTCAATAAATAAGGCTGAAGAATGATTGAGAAAGATGCCAAACAGTGACTTTTGGCCTTCACATATATACATATGCATGTGAACCTACACATAGGAACACGTGCATATGCATGCCCACCACATACATACATAAAGATAGAAAAATCTCCAGTATGAGAAAGGCCTAAATACTTAAAAATCGATAGGCAAGTTGACTGTGATCTGAATAGTAGAGCACACTCAACTTTTTAGCATTAAAATCAATTCAAAAATATCACAGTACCCTTGAGCTAGCATTTGATTTGATCAGGAAGTGTAACAAGGATAGTGTCCCTAATTCTAATGGAATTTACATTCTCATTTGGATGAATGTGATCAAACCATTCAGGAAGGCCTTGGCTTTATTTCACACAGAAATAAAAGGAGAGTGAATGTGATGGCTCATACCTATAACCCCAGAACTTGGGATACCAAGGCAGGATAGTAACCATGCGTTCAAGGCCAGCCTAGGTTACATCATGATTAGGACAGTCTAGGCTAGAGAGAGACACCTTGTCTCAGAAACAAAGCAAAATTTAAAATGAGAAAAAGAAAATGGAAATGAAGGAGATGGTTCAAAGGTTTTAGGAATAACATCTGAACATTATTGTCTAATAGTTTTAATGCTATTACTCATAGTTTCCTCGGTGATTTTTCATTCTTCTATTTAAACTGAATCTGTTTCCTGATTTTGTCCTTTGTTCCTCCATTCTGTTTCATTTTTTTTCTTTTTTGCCTATTTTATGTTCCTGTTAATATTTTAATCATCGTAGCTTTACAATACATTATAATGCACTTCAGTTATTGATAGGAATATTCATTTTTCAATTTTTTTGATTCCTTTCACATACTTAGTTACTATAGAATTATTTTGTAAAAAAAATTGAGTGTTTGGTAACTTGATTATATTTATATTAGATATATAGATTAAGTAAGATAAATATATTTTTAATTATTTATTTTTATTTATTTGTGTGTGTGTGTGAGAGAGAGAGAGAGAGAGAGCATTCCAGGGCCTGCAGCCACTGCAAACAAACCCCAGATCCATGTGCCATCTTGTGTATCTGGCTTCCATGGATATTGGGGAATTGAATCTGGGTCCTTTGGCTTTGCAGGCAAGTGTCTTAATGACTAAGCCATCTCTCAAGCTCAAGAAATGTGTTTTTTATCGTCTTGATTTTGTTTTCTATACAGAAACAATCACATTTAAGTCCTATCTATCCACCCATTAGGATTTTTTAAAAAATACATTCTGAGAATTTTGTGTTAAGCTTATTCTGATATATTTTTTTATTTCTACCTTACATGGTTCTTTCTGCTATGATCTTAACTGATTTCACCCTATTTAGAAAAACCAGAGTGGTTTGTGTTTGAGTATCTATGTTGGGCTCTATGTTGAGAGCACATTCCCCAAACCACGTTAGAGGAGAGGCTTTGGGTGGTCGTGGTGACTGCTGTCCTCCTCATTGGATTAATCCATGACTCCTTAGGTAGGTTCTTAGCTTAACGGATTCTTGGTTGTGGTGGAAACTTTAGGAAGTGGGTCCTATTTGTTGGAAAGAGTTCACAGGGGGTGTACCCTTGAAGGGAATGTTTGTCTTAGGTTCTTCCTCACCAATGATGTGAGGGATTCTATTCCACCATATGCTTCCCCCCCCCCCCCACCACAGGCTCACAGACACTGCAGCGAAATGACATAGACAGACACCTTGATTCAGAATCAATCTTCTCTACAGGCATTTTGTCACAGCCACAGAAGCTCCCAAAATGTAGCTAGCCATCTACTGACTTATCTTTCTACTCATTGTTTTGGACATAAGATTAGACCATAGGCTATCTCATGGTGACCAAAAAAAAGCAACCCAAAACAATAGTGTGCTTGTATTATTTACCAAACTGCACTCAGATGAATCAATACTCACAAAAGATTATTTTTTAATTAGAAATATACTATAAGAGTTTTGTAGAAAAGTTCAACCTCCATCAACAAATATACAAATTGGGGCTGGAGAGATGGCTTAGCAGTGAAGGCATTTGTCTGTGAAGCCAAAGGACCCATGTTTGATTCCTCAGGACCCATGTAAGCCAGATGCAAAAGGAGCACGTGCATCTGGAGTTTGTTTGCAGTGGCTAGAGGCCTTGGTGTGCCCATTCTCTTCCTGTAGGTCTCTTCTCTCTCTCTCTCTTTCGCTCCTTTCAAATAAATAAATAAACAAAAATACAAATTGTAGGTTGAACAAAAATATTAACAATGTATTTGACAAAAAAGGGATGAAATTACCTTAAATGTTAATTTTCAAAGCCTGAAGGATAATCTGAGCATTTTGAAAAACACTAGCTCTAGCTACCCAAGCCAGAGATGTGCAGTGACATGCAGAGCAAGTGAAGCGCCCATGTTGTGAATAGAGTACATAAACTGTTGAGCACCTATGTCACAAAATGACATACAGCAAAGACAGTAAGTTGCAGTTATGAGGAGTAGCATGAATGATTTCCCAAACATCCTGTTGTGTGATAAGAAATAAAATAGAATGCAGTTTAGCTGAATCATATGAAAATTACAGCTAGACATGAGTATTTTATATTTTATTTTAAAAATTAATTAGTTAACTAATTAATTAATTTTGAGAGAGAGAGAGAGAGAGAGAGAGAGAGAGAGAGAGAGAGAGAGAGAGAGAATGGGTGTACCAGGGCCTTCAGCCACTGTGAACTTATTCCAGACACATGCACCCCCTTGTATGCATGTATGACATTGTGTGCTTGCATCAGTGTGTGTCTGGCTTATGTGGGACCTGGAGATTTGAGCATGAGATCTTGGTCTTTGCTGGAAAGCACTGTTAAGCCATCTCTCCAGCCCTGTCTATATTTTCTTTTCTTTTTTAAATTTTTTTTTGTTTATTTTTACTTATTTATTTGAAAGTGACAGATAGAGACAGAAAGAGGCAGTTAGAGAGAGAGAGATAGAATGGGCGCGCCAGGGCCTCCAGCCACTGCAAACGAACTCCAGATGCATGCACCCCCTTGTGCATCTGGCTAACGTGGGTCCTGGGGAATCGAGCCTTGAACTGAGGTCCTTAGGCTTCACAGGCAAGCGCTTAACCACTAAGCCATCTCTCCAGCCCCTATATTTTCTTTTTAAAAATATTTTATTTTTATTTATTTATATAAGAGACAGAAATAGGCAGGAAGAGAGAGAGAGAGAGAGAGAGAGAGAGAGAGAAAGCAAGAGAATGTGTGTGTCAAGGCCTCTACCCACTGCAAACAAACTCCAGATGCATGTGCCCCCTTCTGCATATCTCTTATGTGGGTCCTGGCGAATCGAACATAGGTCCTTTGGCTTTGCAGGCAAGCACCTTAACTGCTAACCTATCTCTTCAGTCTCCCTTTTATATTTTCTAAGGGTGGTTTATAGTTGGAAAAGTCATAAATCAAAGAAAAGAAAAAATCATACCTAAATATTTAGCATTCTTATGCCCAGCATTTATAGTGTCATATCGTTTACACAAGTAGTTCATGTACAATTTAATTCATGTTACATATAGATATGTTGTGCTCTTTATGAAATGATACACTCATTATAGATACTACATATATCTTTTGCATTTAATAAATTATGCACATATGATGTATAACTTCACATGTGCATCAACAATTTGTTTATACATGAACCGTCTAAGTAGTGCTGTCAATACTCATCTGGATTGTGGGATCATTAGTGTCAGAAGTGTGTGGTTAGAGTATTCTCATGATATCCTGGACGGTTTAATTTTTTTTTTATTTTTTTTATTTGAGAGTGACAGACACACAGAGAGAAAGAGGCAGATGGAGAGAGAGAATGGGTGTGCCAGGGCCTCCAGCCACTGCAAACGAACTCCAGATGTGTGCACCCCCTTGTGCATCTGGCTACGTGGGTCCTGGAGAATCGAGCCTCGAACCAGGGGTCCTTAGGCTTCACACGCAAGCGCTTAACCGCTAAGCCATCTCTCCAGCCCCGGTTTAAATTTTTGACAAAGACCATATATTACCTTTATAATATACAACTTTTAAAAATGGAATTGGATCCAATAATTTCATTAAGGGGAAAGATGCACTCACCCTTGGGGGTGTAGCCTAAGGGCAAATTTCTAGTAATGTAAAGTAAAAAATCTCTGAGGTTTTTCTATTTCTACAGTAAGCAAAGACAAATTAATAGGGAATTGAGACAGTAATCCCAATAATAGAAATATAATAGCAGCATATATCAAAATAGAGTATATTTCAAATTATATATAAAAGATACATATCAAATTAGAACCGTTTTCTAATTAAGTGGACAAAAAGGGGTTTTAATGACTAAACATGTGCACTGTCTCTCCCGAGCTACCTCCTTCACCATCCAGAAAATAGTTACTAAAGAACTGTTGCTACTCCATCCACTCATCTGTAGCAGTGAGACTGGAGTTTTCCTGAGTGTTAGGAGCTTTTTCTCTACGAGTGTGAGGGGTTAGTACCTGTATCCTCCCTTGCACAAATGTCCCCTTGCTTATCCTTCACCTGGATACCCTTTGCATGATAGCTATTTGGTCCTTGTCACTGGTAGTCTGATTGAACAAGGCTCCCCAGCATGGCTGAAGTTGGGCTAAGTCAGGGACTTCACCCATCATCTAGCTGTCCTGGTGGTCACCAGCAGCTTTTCCACAAAGCTTGGACTCACTGTATTTCTCTCACCAATTCATAGCCTGTCAGCCTAATGCCCTTCTCCATGCCCTGCTCTCGTCACATCGTTTGTATCTGAGCATTGCAACGAAGATCCTGTGTGCTTTGATTCAGGTGTCCCCCCCCCCCCATAAACTTAGGTGTTCTGAATGCTAGTCTCCCCAGCTGATGACAATTGGAAATTAAAGCCTCCTGGAGGTGGTGTATTGGGGGTGGGCTTATTGGTGTTATAGCCAGTTTCCTCATGCCAGTGTTTGGCACACTCTCCTGTTGCTATGGACCACCTGATGTTAGCCAGGGGGTGATGTCTACCCTCTGCTCATACTGTTGTTCCCCCTGCCATCATGGAGCTTCCCCTTGAGTCTGTAAGCCAAAATAACCCTCTTTCCCCTCCCCTCCACAAGCTGCTCTTGGTTGTGTAATGTCTACTAATGTGAAACTGACTACAACAGATCCCAACCTGAGTTCCCCTAATGATATGAACTACGCATCTTGCAGGAAGTGGGAGATAGTAATAGTTCACTTTCTGTCCTCATTCATTTTCCCTTTCTACTCCCTCAGCCCATGGAAAACTTCCCTGCCTGTCTTGTTGGGCACTTTTGAAGTTCCCTAGTGGTTGGCAACTCCCTCCTCAGCAGGAGGTGCTCACAGGCACGAACCACAGAAGTGTTTCTTCAAACATATATAATTAATAGCGTCTATGTAGAGAACTTTTGTGGATGGAGAGAACAAGTGATAAGTAATACCTGCCATGAAAAATTTTAGGCTCTGTATTTTTTTCCCCTTGTACAGCCTAGAAGTTTGGATTTCAACTAAGCACTTAAATGTACTCAATCACTTATTTATACCAGAGAGAAACGCTATGTGACTTCTCAGCCCTGTGCTGAAGCCATTGTGTGTCACTCTGGGTAGCTGACCAGTCTGCTTGTAAGTTTTCCTTCTTGTCTCAAGTCTTTATCACAGAGTACCTAACTGAAGCTGTATAGAGTAACTGTCCAGAGACTCAATCGCTAATGGATTTCAGCCTAGGACCTGTCAAATTCTTGTTTAAGACACTTGATAATTGCAAGGTAGATCCTTTTGCCTTTTATTTAAAAGTGTCTTGGTTTTATCCAAGATCACATATTTAGAATGCAGGCCATTTGGACCACAATTATTTCAGCGCTTCCTAGAAATGGTTATTGAAGCGAGACTATGGCGTCTCTTTAAAGACTATGATAAAGTTCCCCATTGAAAACATTTCCTGTGCATTTCATAACGTTAGTCAGGTACATTTTCTACTGTCTTACTCTGTATCCTGTACTAAAGGATTCTGTGTATCAGATGCTTCTAGCAAGAAAAGAAAGTCTCTTCAGATGACTTTTTAAACTCTCACTACATTTTTCTTTAGTGTATATGAGCTATGAATGACCTATATGGGAATCAAATCATTAGGTGCAGTATACATGCAGTTTTCTGGACTCTTCATAGTCTTGCTGAATAAGACTGTTTAGAAGTGAGGCCCCAGAATCCATGTGACTATAAACCCTCCATTTGAATATCGGACACCATGTAGCTGATCTTAGTAGTACCCCTCTTTTTTCTTCCTTGAAGGAGTCAGGTTGGCCTGGGATCAGGAATTAATCTTTCATTTAGATTGGAAGAAAAACATTGTGAGGAGAGGAACCCCCTTTCTTTATTGAACTCAGTTCTACTAACAATTGGGCGTCTATTTGCTCGGTTCTACTTTGTATCTCATGAGCCAGTGACATATGCCAGTTTGTTTATCAAGATAAATTGTTCTTTTTCTCCTTCCTTACAAACCAAGCTGAGTGAAGTTAAGGAACTTTCCCACTGCCAGACAGAAAAAAAAATGTGGTCTTTTAATCTGCTACATATTACATACATAATCTGCATATTGCCAAAGCCTTAGCTCTGGACCTGCAATTGTTCTTCATCATGCCGCCCAGTTCTTCACACCAGGCTCTAGACAAAAGCCAGTGCTGTCTCTGGACTACCTGAATCTCCGCACAAACCTGGGTGTCCTCTCCCAACTGTCAGTGCCTTTTACTCTCCTCTCTATTCTATGGTTTTTGTCTGCTGCCTGGTATGATCAGTAGACTTTCATTCTATGAGAAATCATTGAGAATAATTCATTTACACACAACATAGACAGGAAAGCACACATCATCTTTCCATGCTGTATAATGCATAAATTTTATGCCAGAATACTTTGATGTGTAGATAAGCTATTGGTGAACTTGGAAAATGACAGATGGATGGCTGCTGACCTTCCTTCTCAGCGGTTGGAATTTCCTCTAAGAGTAAATTAATTTGTAAACAGATGAGAGATTTAGGATTTCTTTAGATCATGCAATGCAGGATTCAGAACTAAGCCCACACTCTTGCACTGTGGTTGTGGAGTTACACTGAGGTCACCGGTAGCCAGCTGAAGGGTGGGGAGGCTGTCTGCATGGGAAGATTTGAAAGGTTGTCAGGCAGGATAAATTGCCTCAAAGATATCAGTCTTTAAAGCTTAATTATTTTCCCATTAAGACTCCTTTTGCAATGCAAATATTAATGCAAATAGTTATACCTTTTATCAGCTAATGTCTTAATTTTCAATTAACACCTAAGGGATTTCTCAGCCTGAAAGAAATCAGGATAGGCACTTGTGGGTACAGGGACTGGAAAGATAAGGAGGCAAAGAGGACAATACACACACACACACACACACACACACACACATATATATATATTGAGAGAGAGAGAAAGAGGGAGAGAGAGACAGACAGACAGAATGGTCATGCCAGAGCTTCTCGCCATTGCAAACTGCAGACATACACCACCTTGTGCATCTGGATTTATGTGGGTACTTGGGAACTGAACCCAGGTTTTTAGGCTTTGTAGGCAAGCACCTTAACTACTGAGCCATCTCTCCAGCCCAAGAAAGAGGACTTTTATTTATTAATACTTTATAATTATTTATTTGAGGGATAGAGAGAGAATGAGAATGAGCACGCTGGGCCTTTTAGCTACTGTAAACAAACTCCAGACACATGTGCATCATGTGTATCTGGCTTATGTGGATCTTGGGGAATCAAACCTGTGTCCTTTGGATTTACAGGCAAGTGCTTTAACCACTAAGCCATCTCTCCAGCCCAGTAAGAATACTTTTGAAAGGGAAAGGTTAAGGTCACAAATTCAGATATCATATTTTACATAACTCTGGCTTAATTTAGACAAATGTTTGGTTAACTAAGAAGTAATTTGAGACATAAAAATCACTCCTAGGGTTTGAGAGATGGCTCAGTGGTTGAGGCACTTGCCTGCAAAGCTTAAGAATCTGGGTGTAACTCCCCAGTACCCATGTAAAGCTAGATGCATAAGGTGGCGCAGGCGTCTGAAGTTTACTTGCAGTGGCTAGAGGCCTTGGCATGCCTCTTTTTTTCTGTGTCTTTCAGTCTTTATCTGCCTCTTTCTCTCTCTCAAATAACTAACTAAATAAAATTAACCCTATTAAAACATGGGTCCCGATGTGAAAGTACATGAGGGTGTAAATAAAAAGTCATTATATGTGTGTGTGCATACATTATATGAAAATAACTTATACCACACATATATCTGACTTAGAGTTGATACAGGATATACTACAAGTTTTCGGGTTCATTTGAGGTAATGCTGAGTAGATTTTCCAGCACGCTGATCCACACCTTGATGAGGACCATAATGACCCAGTTTCTTGGGCGATAATTGGGAAAGTGCTAAGCAGGAGGTCTTGGAATATGTTCAGGAAATTGCTACTTTTTTAAAAAAACAAAAATCTTCTCATTCTTTGCTTCCTTGTGTAGTAATTTAAACTCATGTTGCCTTCCGGAAGGCTAAGCCTAATTACATCCACAGCTCAACATATCATCTCATGATGAAAATTTCAGGTTTCTGGTCATTATTTATTTATTTATTTATTTTTGCAATTTCAGGGTAAAGGAAGTTAAACACCTTAAATCATCACTTTTTGGCAGATGAGTTCACCTAGAGGTAAGCTTAGCTGTAGCTCTCGGGCAACACTGTCTGGCCTAATGTGTGGAAGAAGGGCCCAAGAGAGAGCAGGAAAGGTGGGAGAGAAAGACAGCGTGAACGAAGACAGACAGACAGAAGGTCACAGAATGGGGTGTGGGAGGAACCAAGCAAATGAGACCACAAGGAAGAATGAGAGCAGGAAGAAAATGCGACTGAGATCGCAGCAACCTGGTCCTGAGCCATGGCTGCCTCCGGAGAGGAAGGCTTGTGGACCCGCCACGCTGAAGTTGGCTGGGGTGGTCGAGGCTGAAGTATATTAACCGGAGCACTTCATGTGGACGTGACATGTAACTATCATGCTGAAGTGGTCACCTGGCATTCTATATATCTGAGAACAAGTGAGCAGATGAACAAATGATTTCAAAGGTGACTGGAACAGAAAAGTTTAAGATTCACCGAAGTTTGGAGGCGTCGTTCCTGACAATGTAGCGATAAACTTTAGTTCTGGTAATAGTCAGCTTCAGGTTCGCTGAGATGAACTTCCAAACCGGGTACAGTTATGAAGGAAGGGATATTCACTGAAGCTTACAGATCTAGCGGACATTCCATAATCGCAAGAGAGAGAGAGAGAGAGAGAGAGAGAGAGAGAGAGCGCACAAGCCAAATCCCTAAAACCACATCACAAAACAAGCACCCTTCAGACACTCCAGGCACTTTGCATATCTTTAGATTGGAATTCAAATCCACCACCACACCTTAGGGTCCCAGTAACACCTCCTCCAGCCAGGTGGCTGCAGATCTAAATTACAAACTGTAATAAAACACTGAATATAGCCGGGCATGGTGGCGCACACCTTTAATCCCTGCACTCTGAGACTCCATAATGAATCCCAGGTCAGCCTGGGCTAGAGTGAGACCCCCACCTCGAAAAACAAAAAACAAAACAGAAACAAACAAACAAACAAACAAACAAAACACACTGAATATATATGTTGGGGGCTATCTATTCAAACGATCACAGTTGTTGTTTTTTTTTTTTTTTTTTTTTTTTGAGAATTGGAGACTTCAAACATCTTTTGGGGGATTTTTCAAGCCAGTATCACTGGTTTTCATACCCAATAAGGACTTTAGTTTCAGGTTTTGGCAAGTTGTGAAAGTATTTATGCACATCAGAGAAATTGAAAAGGCTTCCTTCCTATGTGCAACCCTTATCTAATGGTGCGTCTACCTCGAGAACTAGCATGTGCTATCAAGCACAAGGTGCATACTGGTCACGTCTATGAAGGTGGAGGTGCTGGCTACATGTTAACTGCATGTGTGTGAACCATGTGCCGAGAAAAAAGTCAGAGAAAAGTACATAACTGAATTTAGGCAAGCAAGATTATCCAATTATTCCATAAATTAGGAGAACTACATTTTCTTTGGAGCCAAGGATTAGAAATTTGACACATTTAAAATGAGAGATCTGATTGAAAGGAATTTTTAAAGTAATTTCATCAAATTTAATGTGAACTATACATTTTTATTCTATATCCAGTGTTAGAAAGATACAACACAGAATAATACAATGCTAAAAGGTGAAAAGAATGTAACTATTTAAGAAACTATTATATTAATAAAAATTAATTAGTAGCAGCTTACATTTGCTCTGTTAACACTCTTAGAAGTCCTAGTTCCCTATTTTGAATATGCTGAGCAGTACCCAGATACAATATACACTCAATAAATGTTAATTTCTTTTAGTCTCTGCTTTATGATACGTCCCCTCAGATTCTGCATATGGAGAATAACTTGTAAAATGTAAAGCTGGAGATGGAACACAGATGTCTTTTTCTACTTTCCCTTCCTTTTCCTTTTCCCTTTCCTGCCTTGTCCTGTCTTGTCTTGTTTTCTCCTTTCCTTTCTTTTCCTCCTCTTTCTCTCCCTCCACTCATTCTTTCTTTCTCCCTTTTCCTTCCTTCCTTCCTTCCTTCCTTCCTTCCTTCCTTCCTTCCTTCCTTCCTCCCTCCCTCCCTCCCTCCCTTCCTCCCTTCCTTCCTTCCTTCCTTCCCTCTTTCCCTTCTTCCCTTCCTTCTTACGTTCCTCCTTCTCTTCCTTTTTTCTTACTTTCCTTCTGTTTTATTTTATTTTAGAGAGAGCACATGCACATGGGAGAGAGAGAAAGACAGAAAGAGACAGAATTGACACAACAGGGCCTCAGCCACTGAAGTTGAACTGCAGATGCTTGCGCCACCTAGTGGGCATGTGCAACTTATGCTTGCCTCAGCTTTGTGCATCTGGCTGATGTGGGATCTAGAAATAGAATGTAGGGACTTCCAGTAAGCCACATACTAGGCCCTAGATATCTTTTATTAAAAATTTATTTATTTGCAAGAGGAGAAAGAGAGAGAGAGAATGAATGGGCATGCTAAGGCCTTCAGCCACTGCAAATGAACTCCAGATGCATGCACCTATTTGTGCATCTCGCTTTATATGGGTACTGTGGAGTTGAACCCAGGTCCTTAGGCTTTGCAGGCAAGCACCTTAACCATTGAGCTATCTCTCCAGACTCCTAATATCCCAAGCCATCTCTCCAGCTCCCTAGATATCATTTCTGAATTAAAATATTGGGTTCCTGAGCATAAACATTTATAAGAACACACACACACACAGCTCTGAGATTGCTATTTATTCTATTCCATATTTAAGTTTGAACGAACATGGTTACAGAGCAGAGGTGGGCAATCTGTCCCATAGGCCGTATTTGGCTGCCTATTGTACTCAGCTCACTGCCAGTCATGGGTTTTGCATTTATAAATGGCATAGAAATTACAAGAGCAATAGTATGTGCCACATGACATTGAAATGAAATTCAAAGTTCAGTATTCCTAAATTACATTTTATTAGGATGCATGTCCAAGCATTTGCTGATTGTCCATGGCTAGTTCCTCTGCTGCAATGGCTGAGGTTAGTTGCAACAAAGATTACATGGCCTGCAAAGTTGAAATTACTACCATGTTTACAATGGTTACTCTCAGATGTCCACTTGACAGGATCTAGAATCTCCAGGGAAACAAATCTCTGGGCATGTCTCTGGTGTCTGAGGGAGTTTCTAGATTAGACTGAGGCGGAAAGACTCACCCTGAATGTGGGTGGTGCTATTTTCCAGGCTACGGTCTTGGACAGGATGGAGAGGAGAAAGAGGGCTGGGCGCCGGCACTCATGGCTCTCTGCTTTCTATCTGCAGATGCCATGGGAGCCGCTGCTTCAGCCTTCTGCACGGAGCCCTGCCTGCCACGGCAGACTGCATCCCCTAGAACTTTCAGCTGAGACAAGCCTTCCTTTCTTGAATTGTTTTTGTCAGGTATTTACTACATGGTAACCAGAGAAGTGATCTTGAACGCTACATGAAAAAATGTGTGCTTTTGTCTGCTAAAGAGACCTGCTCCCTATCATAAAAGTCTGATGAACTGTAGTTTTTATTGGCAATTATGTTTCCCATTAAAAAAAAAATGGAAGCATAGTAGATGACATGAAAAGTATATTTCAGAGGTAACATTCTGTGATTTCAGCTCTTTCTAGCTATTTTCTAATAATTACTATCTCTACCCCCCCCCTCTCTCTCTCTCCACTTATATTTTTAGGTCATCCTAAATACCTTCATAGAGCTGTGGTTCCCAGACCAGGAAATTCCAGTTTAGAGAATTCCTTACAATGAAGCTCTTTAGGCCCAGCTCGGAAGCTGTAGGGCAGATGAGGGGTAGGCCCCCGCGGTCTCCACTTATGCCACTCCAGTGGTCATGTTCACGACTACAGCTGCACCAATATGGTCCAGTACGCTCTTTCCTTTGCCCTGGGCTCTGCAAACCAGCCGTGCTATAAAGAAGGCTTTTAAAACCTTAGCTGCGGGTGTGAACTGAACTATTTCCTTTTGCATCATGAGACTTTCTAGGGACGAGATTGTGGCACTCGCTGTGGAGGGATTCTCAGGAGAGATGCAGTAAAAATGAGATACAGACTAACAGCCTTTCACTTGTTCTTTCTTAAAAAGCCCAAAAGGCTCGGGGGCATTTCCTTTGCCTGCTGGAGAGCCAGTGACCACAAACCTGCAAGGTGCGCGGTGTTCTGGGTTCCCATAGCAAAGAAAAGCCATTATATGAAATCACACACAAATGCCCAACGAGGTGGGCAGGAAATACATGAGAATCACTTACAAGGCTTTCAAATTAAGAAACTAGAAATTATATTTCCAATAGTGGAAATGTTTTTCCCTCTGAGAACAGTATTATCCCAAACTTAACAATAAACTTCTTTCTCATTTTGTGCTGGCCAGGAGTTCCTAAAATTGATGGACCATTGATGAAATGGCACGAGATTCTCCTAGGGGCTGGCAGCTTGCAATGGCCACTTGGTTCAGTCCTGAAACAGAGATGTTCATGTCCCCTCCTCTTGCCAAATGGTATGCTTCGTGGGATGTCAAGGCTCAAAACAATGATTACGTCTATGTCAGCACAGAGGGAGGAAGCATGGCTGCTGAGAAGCAGGAGAACCAGGAAACAGTTCTGCCTTACAAAGGTGCAAGGTGCTCTGGGAAGGCAGACATGAAGGAAAAGAGTAATGAAGTTAGCAGTACGATGCTGAAATAACGAGAAGATCTCCTCAGTCCCAGTATCCTCGTGTGTAAAGAACAACCAAAGGAAAACAACGTGTATCTTGGTGCATGCATATGTGTGTGTGTGTGTGTGTGTGTGTGTGTGAGGGAGAGAGAGAGAGAGAGAGAGAGAGAGAGAGAGAGAGGAGGGTCTGAGTTTTCTTCCCCTTTACATTTTCCTCTAACAAGGATGCCCTGTTGCCTATCTGTCTTGAGGTACTATTGATGCCTTGTAAGATTCTAGGAAGAATTAAAATTCGTGTGAATAAGCAGAGTGAGAACAGCAGCGTGGCACACGCCATCAATCCTTTTTGCCTCAGGATACACAGTGGCCATTAGCTGGACTCCAGTCCATCTCTGCAGCATGTAGCGGAGGGCTTTGTGTGACAGGAGAGAGACACATGCATTGTCTGCAGCATGGGTAAAACTCGTCTGGTGGAGTCAGGAGCACGCCCAGTCATCATCTACACCTCAACCTCTCCCGTCACGTCATTTTTCTCTCTCAGGTTTCTTTTGATTTACACACTCCATTATATTTGATGCTCTGAAGATGAATGAAGAATTAGATATAAATATGAAGATAAAAGTACTCACAAGAATGAGTGAAGAAATGATCACTGTAGGTGTGTGTGTGCATTCCCACACGTGTGTGTGTGCATGTGCACATGCTTGTGCATGGAAGTGGGAGATATACGGAATCTCAAGAGGACTTCTATAAATACATTATGCTATCTCTGTTATCCCAAATTAAAGGTACTTGAACTGTTACATACTTCTCTGAAGAGCTTCAAGAGCCTCTGGGAAGGTAGGACTTCCTCCTGTGCTGTCTTAGACACCATCTACTCTGTATATCATCACCCTTCGAGTTGGCAATGGCAAAGACAGTAGGCCACCACCTCCTGACACTAGTCATTAGGTCCTCTTGCCTGGGAGCAGGCGTAGTGACACCAGTTCGCATTGTCCCGCTTCAAAACTTCACACAACATGTAGCCTTCATGTGGGTTCTGAGTTCCAGGGGGCATGGCACGCAGACAGAACAGAGCACCCGGGGCCCCGGTGTATGTCTGAAAGCATAGCAACCACAGGCCTGCCCACAGCTGTCCATTTCCTGAAAGCTGCCTTTTGGATGGTCCTTTTCTGTGCTCTGTCACAGGTCTGAATGAGACCGTGTAGGCCCCATGCCTTAGCGGGTCACCTCGATAGCATCTACTTGGGATGCCTCAGAGCTCCCCAAATGTGCTCTGGCTGATACGCTGCTGGGATTGTCAACAAGAATGTCATTCGTTTCCCCCTTCCCATGGGCAGTTCCTGCTGGAATTAGTCCAATGCAGTGAGTACACAGCACCCCAGGCCAGCGTGAAGCCTGTGTCCTACGCAGACAAAAGGTGTGGCGAGCCGCCAAGACTCACACGGCTGCCTAACTTCTTCCATCTTTAGCAGGGGAAACCCAACCTTCCCCCCACCTCTTCACTGCTCTTGTTGTTCAGTCTTCACTGCAGAGTTTCCAGCTGTCTGAACTAAAATAAGATGCTGAATCACTGTCCCTTGGGCCTACTGGCAGATAGAGGATTGCCACCTTCCCGCCCACCTTTCCTGCCCCGCAGTTCAGGAGCTTGTTAAATTGTAATGAAAGCAAGTCTTGGATCATATTCTGACCAAGAGACCAACATCGCCTGAGAAAAGAGCCCCAACCAAGTAAAAAATCTGCTCTTAGCCCACTGCATGAAACGCTCACCCCAGCGCCTTCAGTCTCTAGGTGGCCCTCCTGTGACGTGAGGCACCTGACCATGGCTCCAGGTCTGAGGGCTGCCGCAAGGAAGATATCTGTTCAGCAGGGCAGAGACACCCATGGACAACCCACTCTTGCTGATGAAGATCTCCATTCATCCAGGAGCCCTGGCACTCCTGACTCACAAATAACCCGTCTGAAGGAGTTATTCAGGACGTAAAACAGCAGGGGACCAAGAAGTGGCGGGTGTGTGGGGGGGACTACAGAGGAACTGCAGCAGAAACTAGCTAGGAAATGTCTAAAGAAGAGAAGAGCAAGTGCCAGGTAAAGACCAGCAATTAAGATGCAGTAAAGAAGACAGAGCTGAGGTTGCTAAGGGTAAGAGTAGAGACAGCCTGGATTCAGACTGAAAATACACGGAGAACCCAAATACTTATTTAGTGAAAGCTACACACTGGGAACTTCCATATGGATGCTTTCAGCCTCTTAAAAACCATTTCTACCCAAATAAGTGAGGCATCTAAGGGCCGCAGCCATTCGTATTTAGTCTGAGTTCACACAGAGCAGGACAGAAGAGAAGCAACGTCCATCACTGCATCCATCTTTACTAATGAACCAGGCATGCTCTAACCATTCCATGCATACTTTTACCTAATTTAGGAAACATGATATTAAGGTGTATGATACCTATCTATTTACTATCTATCTATCCTCTATATAAAACCATCTGTATTTATAGGTGTGGGTGAGACATAGGTAACTGAATTAGTTTTCTAAGCTTAGAAAGCTAGTGAGTGGAGTCAACTGGGAATTGAATTCAGCTTTGCCTAGCTCAGATGTCTTTTTTTTTTTTTTCTCTCTCTCTCTTTTGGTAGTAGGGACCCAACTTAGAGCCTTGCTCATGCTAAGCACACACCTCTATCACTGATCTGACTCCCCAGCCTCACTTCATGTTTTGCAATAACAAGAGGCAGAAGTCCTATTTCAGAAATGGCAAAAACATTTAGAATTAAGGAAGATATATGGCTGACTATTGAACAAGTATAGAAAAGGAAGGAACTACAGAGCAATGTATTCTAAAATGCAAAGTTTTTGGTAACTAGATTTAAACACTTTTTGATATAGCAAGAGATGCATAAGATTAATTTAAAAAATTTGTTTATTTTTATTTATTTATTTGAGAGCAACAGACAGAGAAAGAGGGAGAGAGAGACAGAGAGAGAGAGAGGGAGAAGAGAGAGAGAGACAGAGAGAGAGAGAGGGCACGCCAGGGCCTTCAGCCACTGCAAAAGAGCTCTAGACACATGCACCCCCTTGTGCACCTGGTTAACTTGGGTCCTGGGGAATCGAGCCTTGAACCGGGGTTTTTAGGCTTCACAGGCAAGTGCTTGACCGCTAAGCAATCTCTCCAGCCCCATAAGACTAATTTTAATATTACTTTCTTATTTTTTGTCATTCTATTTTTCTGGTTTTGTTTCATACTTTACCACAGTTTAAGAGTATTGGAACTGATTTTCGGAACCACGATGTTCAGTTTTGCATTAACTTTGGGAAAGTCATTAAAAATCTCTGAAACTCACTTTTCTCATCTATAAATTAAAGATCTATAATACTTGTCTTGTTGACCTCATAAGGTTACTAAAAAGTTCAAGAGAAGAAATATATGCAAATTCTCAAGCACTATTCATATATAAGTAAATGCATATAGTTAAATTTAATAGTTCTCTTGTCCTGGGCTGTTGGAGAGCCTCCAGCTCGCTTCCCCTTTTCCCCTCTGCAGATTGGCCCAGAATTTGATCTTCCACTTAGGAATCAGACCATGAAGGTGCATGCCTGAAGGAGGCGACCTTTACCCATTTGGAGGATACCAGAGCCCTGTGCACTTAGAAGTACTTTAGACTCTGACGTTCTGCAATGTTGTACGTTGGTCTCTCTTGCTTAGAGCCTTTCCATGACTTTGATTGTATATTTAAATTTAATCAAGCTTCAAAGGTTGCTTCCACATATTGCAAAACATTGATGTATTTTATTTGATGGGCTGGAGTTACAGCCTTATGATTTCAATGAGTGGATTGATGCAAATAGTGCAAACTGGGCCCCTTCCTCCAAAAAGACATTTCTCTGTCTTTTCTCCTGCTATACTACCATTATGCACTAGGTCATATATTGTCTTCTTCACATTGTCTTCCTCAGCATCTTACCTTCTCCTGCATCTTTTTCCTAACTTTGTTTTCAAAACTACCCTTATTTCCAAGACCCACTTATTTTTGGTCTCCTTATTCTTTCAAAAAATTAAGAATGATTGCAGCCAGATTAGGTTGTCTGAGCCCCAGATGTGTACATTTGTATACATTTCTGTCTGCCCAGCTACACAACAGATTCATGAGGTCTATGCTGGAAGTCTGTTTATCTGTACACCCTCAAGCCACTCATTGTGGTATGTTTAGTTATTTAATCAACTAAGTAATTAGGTTCTAGCTAGATGATGAGCAAGGGGATCATGGTAAACAAACCAGTACATTTTCACTGTCATGAATTATCTATCTCAAGGATGTCCATGTGTGACTAAGAATAAGTCTGCTCTTGGCTTAAAAGACTGCGTATCTGAAATAAAAGAGATCTCACCTGCCACTGAGGTTGTAAAAGATCTGAGAAAAGTCACTTACATTGAGAGCTGAAGGATAGCTTTTTAGTGGATAAGGATTTCCCCAACACATAGTAGGTCCTTTCAGAAAAGAATTAAGGATCTTTTCAAATGAAATGGATGACTTCAATAAAGCAGCCATCTCCTAAGGTGTTTTACACATCTATCTCATAATCATGTATGAGAATATTGTTTCTTGTTTGTTTGTGTGTGTGTGTGTGTGTGTGTGTGTGTGTGTGTGCGTGCGTGTATGCGTACGCAATGGTGTGATTGTAGTATATTTACGTGTATGTGTGTAGATGTATGCATCCCATGCATGTAGCATGTAGAGGCTATGACAGAACACTTGGTGTCCCCCTCATTGCCCATCCTTGAGATGGGATCTCTTATTAACGTGAAGGCTCCAGTGATTTTCTGGTCTCTACTTCCCACGGCATTGGGTTAAAGGTGTGTGTGGCTATGTCCAGTTGTTTTTTGTGGGTGCTGGGAATTGAACTTAGGCCTGTCAGGTCCTCATGTCTATTGTGGGAAATGCTCTTTCCCAGTGAGCCACATCTCCAGACCAAGAGTATTGTTTCTTTGGTTTATTTTCGTAACAATTTCCAAAAGGATAGTTGAGGAACTGGCCCGTGATGGAAAGAGAACAAAACAGTCTGCTACTGTCATACCAAGTCACAATCTACTCCAGAGCTCTTTGGGCAAATGTTTACCTCAAAGGAGGTATCATCTTTGCTCCTTTACTTCAGAAAAAAAGTCAGTCAAGTAACCACAATCTAAGATTTGACTTTATTTGCTCCAACTGAAGTGTTTATCTTCACCTTTCAAATAATATCTTTTCATACCTGCATTTACTCCAGTAGAAGTTCTTAATTGAGTGAGATATTAGAGTTGGGCTTGATAAGAGGCCGGGACACTTCATTTTCACAAATGTGGTAGGTTATCACAACTGCCACCTTATGGTCCTATCTCTATAAATAGAAACCTATTACTTTAGAGAGCAGAATAGTTGTAATAGTATCCAGAATATCTCTATGCACTCTGCCTGTCACATAGTAGATACTCAATAAATGATGACTTTTTAATGATGAACCTCCAACGACTTTGCTGTCATGACTGAATATTCATTTGAGGGGTCACTGCCGGGGGTAAAGACTGGGATCAAAGGACAAAAGGAAAGTTTGCCAGATTATAAGCTTTCCCTTGTCATTCTGACCTGCTTAGCATCATTTTCGGAGTTTTTGAGATCTCTCCTTCCCCCACCCCCCAAAAAAATAAGCCTTATGATTACATTAGGGAAAGCATAATTGCATTTTACATAAAATCAAACATCTCAGAGGGCAAATGTATATATATTTTGAAGTAATCTTACCAAATGTAACTAACCCTGGATGGCCTCTACTAAACAGTATTTTCCTGCCAAAGCTCCAAAACAGGTATCCATAAGACTGTAGGTAGCATAACAGCAGGCTGATGGCATCTTTATACAAAGGCAAAAATACTTCCCTCACTCCACAAACAGGTAATTGATTTTCTTCCCCTTTCATTGAAATTCTTAGAGCACAGAGGAATTCCTTTCTGTTCCCAAATATAATGAGAGCTCTGTTCAGAAGATTTGCCTCTGTACCTAATTTTTTATGCTAATCAGTCATATGGTTATCTCCATTTTAACACCCCTATTGCTCCAGATCTTTTGCATGAATTATCTGCATTAGCCCTGTGGAGGATTTCAAACTTACTCAGTAATGTCTCGAATTCCTCATTCATTTTGGCCAAAAGAAATTGTCCCGATAAAGCGAGCTAATTAATTTCCCAAGCAACAAATGATATCCACTGTCTGCGTGAGGCTCATTAGCTTTACCTTGATGGAGATTTCATTTACTCCAACTATGTTACACACACCAAACCTGTGCACTCACCAACAAGCATTACTAGGGAACGAGTGGATCTTTGGTGGTAGGGTTCAGTTGTAAGGGGATCAAGAAGCCAAGTGCCACCCTTGTAGGGAATGAAGCTACTATCAATGACTCTCTTGTCCAGTGGTCTCTTCAATGAGTCTTGTTGAAATCCTGCCACATGTTCACTCTCTGGATGAAGACTTTAGCCATGTGCAGTGACTTCACCAAGCTTCACCAAGGTTTCTACCATCACCATGTCACCCTGATCATCTTCGTCGAGACTCTCTCATCATCATTCTGCACTTCCGTTTTCAATCACCCTTCTGTAGAGTTTTTTGTTGCACTTCCTTCCCGCTTTTTCTCCTTAACTCCATGGTGGATCATACATATGTGCCCATGCTGGGATTCCATAACACCAGCTAAGTCCCAGACTTATAATTCTGAGAAGAGATGGATAAATCCCCATCCATCAGGAGAGCGGTTTTAATGGATTTTTCCTTTGTTCTATTATTCCTCATTAGAACTGTCCACACTCTCTCCCTCCCTAACTTACCCTTCCGTTTTGGAAGCTTTCCAGCAATGAAGCAGAAGGAGGCAGTCTGAGAAAGGTTAGGCAAACACAACAATATTACTGGAATAAGTAACATATTGCTCATTAAACATTTAAAATCAACAGTTGCTCGCTCGATCTGCCAGTATTTTGAGAAATGCCAGTTTTACTGCTAGGTGCCACTTGGCTTGAGCTGCTTAATTCATAATTTGTAAACTGACATCCAGAATAACAAAACTGCATTCCAGTTAGAATTTTGCCATCAAGAGGAAAGCTGAAATATCACAACACAAAGCTCCCTGGCTGTTTCCTTTTCCTTCCTGCCTCCTTCTCTCCCTCCTACCCGTGTGCCTCTGCCTTCATTCCAGAAACAAATGGATGTGTTGAAACAGTGAAATGTGTTTGCAAAAGATAAATAGTTTATCTTAAATATACTGTTGTAGTGTCAAACTGAGTTTCAAATACATGTACATATTTTATTCACAGACATAACATTTCAAAATGAGTAGATTTTTTTCAAACATTTATACATGAATGCAATGCTTATAAAAAATAAAAACAGAACGACAATGTAGCTCAGATCTTATCAGCATTATGTTCAGATCTCATCAGGAATAGGAGCCCAGAGTATAGTTATTTTGTTCCATGAAAGGCATCACATCCTGATAGGCAGTGGAGAGAAGCCTCTGGATTTTTTTTTAACACATCTCTCCCCATGCTTCTATTAAGTTTTGTTCTATTTTAATTTTGCTGCCACAAGCACGTGACATTCCTGTTGGGACTTCAACCATTGGGTACGCTTTTTCTGCAAACGTCAGCCAAGAAACTGGTTAGAAGGAGCATTAACCACTATGTGCCCAGTGCCATTTTGTTTTCAGGAGGGGGCTATGAAAATAAGGAAAATGTGGTCCCCGTCTTTCCATCTTCAGGCACAGTACTTACAGAAGGGCTCATAAGTAAAGAAAGCACAGCGTACAGAAAGACACACGGCGACAGGCATTTTGATCTACTGTAACTCAGGGCTTTAACCTCGTGGGGAAGGGTGTGCACCACGAGGCCAAGGCACCCATCTCTCCCTTAGCCATGCAGAGGCATGATTGCTCTAAGGCACATAGGCTGTATGTGCGGTTAATGCCAGTGTGCTAAAGTGACAGTTGTCAGCATCCACTGGTCAGGTCGGAGGAAGACAATCACAACTTTGAAGGGGCGTTCTCTCAGGGAAGTGACAATCTTAATGAGTGTCTTCTGAGAAGTGTAACATGTCTCAGCCTGAAGCAGCGAAGGAAAGGTGTTAGAAGTCACTGCACTAAACCTATAGCATAGCATAGCATTACAAAAAAAAAAAAAAAAAAAAAAAAAGCAAAGCAAAAACAATGAGACATTTCTGTCCTGTTCAGGTTATAAAGATTACCAAACAAGGGAAATGGAAAAGAATACATCTGCCTGAGACATTTATTAAACAAGCAAAGATTTTATTTAGTTCTTTGAAAGCATTCTATGATAGAAGAAAAGACGATTAGCGCATCTTGCCAATTCCACATGGGAGAACTGCTCAGTAATGGACCCTGTGTGTTGTGGCTAAAAGGGATTTGGTGAATCTAATTACTTTTGGTGACGAACTGGATCGACTTGAGTAGTCCTGATTGATCCTCCCAAGGACTTGTCATTGGCTCCATCAGCAAGGTGAATATATAGTCCAAGTCCTGCAGTACCCATGTCTGAACGTTATGATGAAAGCTACATGACAGCAAATTTATGACAGGCCCTACGTAATCGCTTTCACGCTTTGGGGCTGCAAGTTCATTCAAGTTTCTATCATTATTACCAATCCTAGGGCTTACAAAGGACAAATTTTATGATCCAAGAAGTACAAGTCCAGTCATGCAGGTAAATGGGTTCAGATTTATTATGAACATTTCTTTATCTACCCTTCTCTGTTGCCTAAGACACACGTCTGCAACTGTGTGAAGTTAACAAAATGTCTATCTGGAATGCTTCACGGCACTGGATACTTAGGCTACCATAAACAAATTAAACACACAGAGAAAGCTCATATCTTATCCTTCCAATTTCAAATTCACCTCTGTCACTAAAGCATTTATTAATTTTTATCAGGAGGGAAAACTAACCAAACTAGGTTGTATATACTTATGTAGCGCTTATACACACTCATTCATATCCATATTAAAGAAGCTGATATGAGAAACTAAGAAAAGACTATGCAGTAACTCATTGCCCATTCAACAAACATGTTCTTAGTGCTATGACACAGCCCACAAAGTATGGCTCTACAGATGGAGGGCCGAGTTTCCACACTTGATAGACTCACACTGCAGTGACAACTTTACGGAGTAGACAAGGATCCCTGGGCAATTGAAACTTTGCTGATTGGTTAAGCCAATGTACAGATGGGAAATCATTTTCTCTTATTAAGAAAGAAGTCAACTATTCCAAAAGGAAGCCTGGGTTAAAATACTAAAAGCCACAGAATTTGAGGACTGGGTGCCAGAAATACAAATTTTATTTCCTTGTTTTCCATAAAGAAATTTTCATGACATTTTCCAAAACCCAAAATTTGATTAAAAAATGCTAGCCTACTACTTGGGCCAAGGTGATGAAAACAGACACTGAGGATACCCCAAAACATACCAAAGCACGGCACTAAAATAGAACTTAAAGCACACCCATCATGGCTCAGGGAATTTGTGGGAGAGGGGGCAGAAAGATTATAAGAGCCATAGGGTGAGAGGGAATATTCAGAGGCTCTGCCCCCACACCACAAAGACTGACTGTTACACTCACAATAATCCACAATTCATGGTCAGTATCAATAATCTCACTGATAAGATTCTCAGTGGAATGGGAACAGCGAGGAGAGAAATGATGGTATCAAGATATGATGTTTCCATACAAAGTTTCTACTTAATAATAATAAAAAAACTAACTAATACAAAAAAAATGCTTGCCTAAAAATATAGCTTGGTACTTAGAAAAACCATTCAATTCTGTATTTTACAACCGGTTCTAATTGAAGATAAGTATTAATTAAATTGAGTTACATGTCTATGAAATAACTTAGAAAAGCTTTTTTGGCTTTATACACCTCTTATTCCCAGGGACAAGCACCTGAGCTGAAACCATCAGAGACTGGAATTGCTGCATGGTCGACAATGACTCCTCTGGCAGCCATTTCTGTGTCATAGTCTCTAGATAGCCTGATTGATCCAAGGGGAAAATGACTTAGGCAAGACTAATAAAACTGTCCCCTGCAAGTGTCTAACTTGAATGGAGACTCTGGGAATGAAATGAGTTTTTCACTAATGGTATCAGGCTCTAGTGAAAATCCCCAAACATCTCTTGCTCAAGAGGTGCCTTATTCCTGCCTTACCAAGGGCGTATTGCTCAGTTTTTCCTTCAAGTCTGTGATTTACTCCTGCAAATTTCCAATAAGCTTTCTCTTTTGCCCTGTGTTCGGTCACTTAATTTCTGTTGCTTATAACCAAGGGATATTAACAGAGAAAAAAAATTGACAACTAACTTTTGCTCCTGAGAATATCTTGAGAACAACTTTAATATCTCTGAGCCAGTATCTGAAGTCTCCATTTTGATAAAGGACAACAGTGGAAATGGTGTTTATTTAACACAACTTTAACATTAGTGAGGACACATCTAAGATCAGAAATGGGACTATAATTTGTGCAATTGCCTATAAGCTGATGGAGAATTTTTTCTTTTTTTCTTTCTTTCTTTTCTGTTTGTTTGTTTGTTTTCTAAGGTATGGTTTCACTCTAGCTCAGGCTGACCTGGAATTCACTATGTCATCTCAGGATGGCCTCGAACTCACCACAATCCTCCTACCTCTACCTCCCGAGTGCGGAGATTAAAGGCGTACGCCACCATGCTCGGATTGATGGAGAATTTTTTAACAAGTTAGAATGTCAGGTTGAAAGATCATAATCATAAGGAAGTCTAAACACTCTGAGAACACTGTATTAAAATAATGGTCCTGGTGTGCTGTGTTCCATCCTGACATCCAAGGTACGAGTCATATTTGAACTCGTGGTGGTATTTTAGTAGTCTTGCCACTTGCTAAAGGTGGTTGTCTATGTTCAGGTAATTATTTACACACTTCAACATCACTCTCTCATCCTTATCATTCTTGCAAACATTTCCAGAATCAGTGAATAAATTTATTTACTACCACCTGTGTGGTGGTTTGATTCAGGTGTCCCTCATAAACTCAGGTGCTCTGAATGCTAGGCTCCCAGCTGATGGAGATTTGGGAATTAACACCTCCTGGAGGCAGTGTATTGTTGGGGGTGGGCTTATGAGTGTTATGGCCAGTTTGCCCCTGCCAGTGTTTGGCACACACCCCTGTTGCTATTGTCCACCTTATGTTGGCCAGGGGGTGATGTCCATCCTCTGCTCATGCCATCATTTTCCTTGCCATCATGGAGCTTCCCTCTCAAGCCTATAAACCAAAATACACCTCTTTTTCCCACAAGCTGCTCTTAGTTGGGTGATTTCTACTAGCAATGCGAACCTGACTGCGACACCCTGAGTCTGAGCATTGGGTCTTTTTAGAAGGAGCAATCTGGATTTGGGTAATACTTGTTTACCCTGAATTCCCACCCATGATTATAGTAGCTTTCTGCATTGTCTGGAACCTTGCTTTAATGTGTTGGGTTAATATTCCTTATGCCTAACTTCTCAGTGGCCTCGACTTATCTTGCTGCCCTGAATTTGTCAGTAAGAGATACATTTAATAACAAGCATCCTTTTATGATTTTGTGAATGGTAGTGTTCTTGGATTTGGTAGTTGTTTAGAAACTTGCTTCTTAATTGTGGTTTTACATAATGATTAAGCCAAACAGGATGCATGTAGTATGTTGCATAAAATTCATTGCCATAAGGAAAAATTGGAAGGTGACCCTTTTATAAAATGTGAACTGCATTTAGAGGCAGATTGGGTCATATGTCTCTCCACTAACCTAATAAGAAACGAAGTTGTGACCTCAGTGGACTCCACCACCCAGATTCCATGTCCAGAGGGTGTGACTCGCTCTCCATTGCTGTAAGAACTGTGCTTAGTCACTTCTACTTACAACCTACCACAGGTAAGTTTTGGTGGATAAAAGCCAAGATGGGGCTGGGGAAATGGCTTAGCAGTTAAGGCGTTTGCCTGGGAAGCCTAAGGACCTCAGTTCAATTCCCCAGGACCCACGTAAGCCAGATGAACAAGGAGATGCATGTGTCTGAGTTCATTTGCAGTACCTGGAGGTCCTGGTGTGCCCATTTTTTCTTTCTCCCTGCCTCTTCCTCTCTCTCTCTCAAATAAATAAAGAAATAAAATATTTTAAAAAGCCAAAGATGTACAGAAATTCCTGGCTAGTTATAATTTCCCTGCTTTCACAGGATTAATAGGTGGAAGACATAGAATTCTAAAAGCCTTGACCCTTTCCTCAGGGTGGGACATTTCTGTAGTGCTGTTTCAATAGTGTTTACCATGCATTAGGAAAAGATGAGAATTTCAGGCCAGGCGTGGTGGCGCACACCTCTGCTGGGGCAGAGGATTAAAGGAGGGAGGTAGGAGGATCTCCATGAGTTCGAGGCCACCCTGAGACTACATAGTGAATTCCAGGTCAGCCTGGGCTAGAGTGAGACTACCTAGAAAAAAAAAAAAAAAAAAAAAGATAAGAATTTCCCTGAGACAACATTCTTTTCTATTTTCTTTTTCTGTCGTCCCTATGATTTGTTCCCCTCTTACAGTGTTTTTCTGAGTAACATTCCTCCACAAACAAAGGAATCAGACCTATGGGGCTGGGGAGATTGCTTAGCAGTTAAGGCACTTGCCTGCAAAGCCAAAGGACCTAGGTTCAATTCCCCAGGACCCAAGTAATCCAGATGCACAGGGTATTGCATGAGTCTGAGTTCATTTGCAGATGCTGGAGGCCCTGGCATACCCATTCGCTCTCTCTCTCTCCACTTCCCTCCCTGTCTCTCAAATAAATAAAAAAAAAATGTTTTTAAAAAGGAAATTAGACCTATGATAATTACTTTCTTTATGCTGGGTATTAGAATTGGGCTAGTTATTCCACTAATAGTAAGACTCCATCATTTTCTCCAAAGGCTTCAGTTTTCTTTCCTTTCTGGATTTCTCCAGGTAGACTCTGATCCAATAATTATTTTGTGATGAATGTTTTGGTTACAATTTTCCATTTCCCCAAATCCATATATTCTTGATATGTTCAACAGCCATGTTCTTCCAAAAGTTATGTGGTTGAGCTTCTGGCAGTAAAATCATGTTAGAAATGGTGAAAGGGAGTGTGCTACTAAAAGCACTGCTGTGGATATTTTAATGAACAGAATAATTAATACCTAAACCTTGAAATATGTTTTTCCATGAACTGCACTGATAGGAAGGAACCGCCTTACTGGGTAATGTATTTATACTAAGGGGATCTGTTGCCAGTGTCCCTCTCTTGCATCTATCCATTCTTATTTTCAAACTCTCATCCTGTTTTTATGGCTGTTGCTTTGTGACCTCGATGTTCCCACCCTGCTGTGTTTGCTTCATGTTGATCAAACTCAGCTTTTCTTTTTTTCTTTTTTAATTCCTAGTTTTGTTATTCTTGGCATGTGGGTTGGTGGCTACACAGAAAACTTGTTCAGAGAGAATGAATCTGATAGAATGAGAAAAATCGGAGGTTAATTCTCATTACACTAAATTCAAAAGCAGTACTTACAAAGTTCAGTTCCTAAGACCTTTCTATCATTTGTTGCTGTAAATAATCAGGCAAGTAGGTACGGTTTGGTATGTCTTCATTAAACGTAGGATTTGGTTACACCACAGTCTATTAGCACACATTAGGGCTAGAAAACTGGCAAGTGTTTAAAAGACACGAGGAGCGGGCTGGAAAGATGGCTTAGCAGTTAAGTGCTTTCCTGTGAAGCCTAAGGACCTCGGTTTGAGGCTCAATTCCCCAGGACCCAGGTTAGCCAGGTGCACAAGGTGGTGCACACGTCTGGAGTTCCTTTGCAGTAGCTGGAGGCCCTGGCGCGCCCTTTCTCTCTCTCTCTCTCTCTCTCTCTCTCTCTGCCTCTTTCTCTCTCTGTCACTCTCAAATACATAACTAAAAATGAATAAAAAAGTTAAAAAAAAGTTACAAGGAGCATGAAGGTAAGGGCCTCAAAGAATAGGAAATAAAAGGAAACTTAAAGAAAGACGAGTGGAAGCAAAGAGTGATAACCAATGGTAATATCCACAGAGGAGTCCACTCGCTGTACATTGTAGGTGCTTTCCTAAAAGTCTGCCATTGGCCTGGCCCTTGTAAGGTGGAAACCATGGTGCTGATGTAGTTTGATAGAGCTGGGGCTGGGAAATGCCAGTAATAACATAGACTGGATGGGTACTTTGTGGTCTAGAAGGACCTGGGAACAGTAATGGTCCTGCAGTGTAGATGGTGTAGGAAACGTGTGTAGACTGTGTGTATGTGAAAATCAGGTTCAAAGTGTTGTGACCTAGGTCCTAAGACAGTACTTTCTGCCTCTGGGGACCTGCAGAAGTTCTGTACCTGAATCTAACATGGGACAGTGGTCCCGACTGTTTCCATTTAGTCACTCTTATATTCAATTTTGATAGAAAGCAATGGCCAGGCATTGCAATTTAGAAATAAAAAAAAGTGACGAAAGAAGAAAGAGTAATTTACCACAAGTAGCTAAATGTAAACAACATTGTAAAACTTCATACAGTGGGCAAGATAAGAACTGAGGAAATGGGAAAAATGTTAGATATAACATTAATAAGTCCAAATGACAGAGAGATTCAGCCGATTCATTTAAAAGAATTAATTAATTTATGAGAGAGAGGAAAGGAAGGTAAGAATGAAGGAAGAAAGGAAGGAAAGAAAGAAAGAAAGTATGGATATGCTGGCCTCTTGCCCCTGCAAATGAATTCCAGGTGCATGTGCTACAATGTGCATATGGCTTTCTGTGGGCATTGAGAGATTTAATCTGGGCTGGCAGGCTTTGCAAACAAGTACCTTTAACTGCTTAGCCATCTCTCCAGCCCTTCAGCTAATTTCTTAAAATTTGCTTTTATACATATGATTGCTATGTGATTATGATATAATTAAGATCTTGCAAAAACTCAGCTCTGAAAAGTGGAGAATGGAATAATTGGAAAAATCTGGACATTAACACATCATTGACTGGGTATAATATGATGCCCACAACTGACTTGATACTTGAGTGTCTTGGTGATTGAATTTAATTTTTGCAAAGGTGTGAAGAAAAGAAAGAGCTTTATGCTGAACTAAAAGATGTAGGAATAATAGGTGAATAGAAATCATCTTCATAATAGGTAAAGAAAATTATCTTGTAGGTTGACTTAAGCAGTTTTGGAAAGGAACAGATGTTCTCAGAAAACAATTTTAAGCATCAAGGTGACAGGTAAGCAAAATTACTTCAAGAAGAACAAATGGTGGGTGTAATTTCTGATAGATTCATGATGGACAAAATTATAAGTAAATAATAAAAGGCAACATAAGCCAACTGATGTGTTGGGTTATAAGTAAATGTAAAATAGATGTTAAAGATCTAGTTTATTTTGAAATGAATGTTGTTTGTTTGACAATTAGTAAATATTAACCACCAATGATCAGGGAACATACTTCTATTGGACTCTCTAGTGGAGGCTATTATAAACCTCATCACTGTATAAAAGATGACTATGGAGATATTGGAGATGGTGCTAGATTTAAAGACATTGCAAATATCAGAAAAGAATGCAGGGATTGCCAACATATTTATCAGTGTGATCAAAAAAGGGTGAAAGATTGAGCTTGGGAAAAAAAAATAGATGCTTTTTAACCCAGGACAAAACAATCTAATAGATATTCAAATTCATCAAAAACCTGGAGATAAACAACACTGAGAAAGGATAAGCATACAAAATGACAAAAACACAAGTATATTTTACAAAGAGCAAATGTAAAGAAGAGAATTGTCCCTTTACATGGGACATTTCCCAAAGGTCAGGGAGACTGATTTAAAAAAGAAATGTTACTCACCAGCCAGTATGTGCAAAATATAAAGCAAGACACTTAGAGAAGCAAGCATATTGAGCATGCATGCTTTAGTTAGGTACTTTTATGTCTCAAATATTCAGATTTAGGAAATGTATAGAAGAGTGGAAGAAGCTACAAGAATCATGCAAAATCATTCAGTGTGTACCTAAATTTGACACCTGCAATGTGCAGTGCAGTGTGTTCAGGGTTTAGGGGAAACAAAACATCAGGGGTTGCATTTGTCCATTACTGGCTTTCAGTGTTTTGTTCTTTAGGAGAGAGATTTATACACAACATAATATGCCTGATGTTCAGGATTTTTAAGAATTTCAGATACAATAACTATGGCAAAAATAATAGACTGAGCAGAGATCCAAGGTCATAATTATTATTATAGAATATCTTTTTTCAATGTTTTCAAAAATATTTGTATTTATTTATTTGCAAGGAGAGAGAGAGAGAGAGAGAGAGAGGAAGGAGAGAGAGAGGAGCCAGAGAAATTTGCATGCCAGAGCCTCCAGCCATTGCAAATAAACTGTAGACACATGTGCCACCTTGTGCATCTGGCTTTTTTGGGTACTGGGGAACCAAACTTGGGTTGTTAGGCTTTGTGGGCAGTGCCTTAACTGCTGAGCTGTCTTTTCATCCCAGGGTATTCTTTATGTAAGGCAGTCTCTCACTCCAACCCTCCTGACATGAAAGTCACTCTCTAGCCCAGACTGCCCTTGATCTTATAGTGGTGATCCTCCTACCTCAGACTCCTGAGTTTTGGGATTAAAGCCATGAGCCAACAAGCCTGGCTCATTTCTTTTAATGAAAAGCAGAGAATGGAAATTTATTTAATGTGCCCACACTGGGAAAAGGAAAAAAGTAAAGATGACCAGTGACCACCTCCCCCCTACATAGTACATCTTCTGAGTCCTGGCATGAGATTTAGTGTAGATCTGATGAAATATATTATTATTTTTAAAAATATTTTATTTTTATTTATTTATTTATTAGAGACAGAGAGAGGGAAAGAGAGAATGGGCATGCCAGGGCCTCTATCCACTGCCAAAGAACTCCAGATGCATGTGCCACCATTGTGCATCTGGCTTACATGGTTCCTGGAGAATCAAACCTTGGTCCTAAGGCTTCACAGGCAAGTCCTTAACTGCTAAGTCATCTCTCCAGAACCTCATGAAATATCTTTAAAGGAGTGAGAAACATGATCTCAATTCTTTTCTATATTAATTCTGTGGTTTTAAATCTTGAATAAAACCTAGGAGAGTAGAGGAGAAGCTTCAGTATATTGACCAAAGTTGTCCTGACCAGGCAAAGTATGAAAACAAGCAGGTTGAAGGAGGGTGTTACCTTAACCCCACTTCTAAGCCTGGGTAATTTTTTCGAGTCCATTTTGGACTGATGTTGCAGCCAAAAGAGGTCCATTTGCACGACTAATTGATGAATTTTTGTGGGGATAATTATTTACCATATGTGTTGTAGACACATTTTTCTATTAAATAGGACTTTGAAAGCAACTTAGAAAAGGAAGGTTTGCATGGGAATTGATAATCACGCAGGCCGATGCTGTTGGGATTTTAATCAGGACCCTGGAGAGCTCCCACGGTGCTGAAGGTGTCCCAGACCTGGCTGCCCTGACATTCTAGCAGACCCAGCATGTGAGTTATTCAAACATCCTTCAAAGGGTAACTTTGGATCACCTTTTTCCAGATATGACTTTTAATGGAAAAACTGGTTTGTGTAAGTCTTGGAAAGACACTTCTTTCTCTTTCAGAAATATGCTCATGGATACACAGATCATATTTTCCTAGCTATGTGGATATTTCTTAGCCCAGTCATACTAATTTACAAAATTAACCACCATATCAAGTAAATTAGTCGTCAGTAATTGTAGTTAATTCTGGATTATTAATAGATCATAAATTAGCATGGGGACAGTCCACAGACCAACTTTGAGTATGAGTGATATAAACAACAACAACATGTCCCTCTTGAACTTAGAAGAAAGATAGAAGATACCATGTGTCCATAAGTGAAGTTTCAAAATTCGACTCTAGATTTTTCTTCCCCCCTCTAACCTGAAATAATGACAGCATATTTTAATTCTTGTTTTCTTTCCTAAACAAAATTGTTAATGCTACTTTCAATTTTGACCTTTAGTGCCAGAAGCTAATCTAGACCTAATCCTATTTCAAGTGGTTGTCAGCCACAAAGTAGGAAAATGGAGCTGACTGAATAGATTAAAGCTTCATTTTTATAAAGTCATATCACTTGTGCCTCATGATGAAATGGAGCAATTGTTTCTGAGGGTGGGATATCATTTGAAGGTTAACAATATGTTATCTTTCCCTTCTATATTTTGGAAATCACAAACTGCCTTCAGATAGTAAGTCAAAGGTTCTTGCTCAAATTCCTGAATGTTTCATTGCTGCCTGTGTAAAGAAAGTTCAGCAATAATGTTCCTTCCTTTGGATAAATATGTTTAGCTTTAATTATTTTTAAAAAGCCATTCTCCTGTGACAGAGGCCTAATACAAAATGTCATGCCAGCATCAGCAAAAATTAACATACAAGGCATTTGCTATGTTCTTGATATAGGAACAACAGGCTTTCTTTGAACCATCTTGACCTTAAAACACAGCACAAAAAAATAGTCTACCTCAATTGAAATAGGCTTCATATAAGCCCAAACAATTTTATCAAGTTGTCAGCAAATTCAATTAATTTTTAAGTCACTCTTAATGCTTTTTAATATAAATAGACTACAGTGGGACTGATTGTAACCAGGGGGATGACTACATAAGAGCTACTTTTCTCCCATTATACATATTGTTCTGCATAATTTTATGCCTTTATATTTATGCAAACAGCAGAAACTATAAAAGCAGCCTGTGGTTTTTATCTCAAAGTATAAAATCAAAAATAGATTTTATTTTAATAAGTAGCAAAATATGAAGTTCTGCATATTTTAAGACCACTTCACTGTGCTTTATAGAACAAACAACATGTTTTAACAAATGTCTGCCACTTAATGATTTTACCTAACTCAGATATTGTTGTTCTTTTGGTTTTGCATTAAGTAGGACAAATGTATTAAATGAATTCACAGAGAAAGATACACACTTTAAATACATTTAAGTCATTTCTCCAAACCACAGTCAATTATGAAGGGTGTGGACTAGTATAAACAAAACATTTTCCATTCTTTTTTCAGAATAATTGGCAGAGGAGTGCCATGTATCATTTAATGAGTTATCATTTCAGCAAGCACTTGGTATGCATGCATGTCCACTGTGCATGTACGTGGTATATATCGTGGGATTAATATAGCCACAATATTTAAGTGGCAAAGGTGGATGGGCGGAAAATAGGCAGGAATTTCAGAGCAGACGACTTGGGAAGGTGAATGAATTATGTCTTCTGCTATGTGAGTCACAAGATCAGGTTACTTGGCTACTGTGAGTATAAATGTACTGGGTGACACAGACCAAAGTGCTCATTACTGTTTCTGAAGTAATATGTACTCCATGATAGTGTTCCCTCTCGAATCTAAAATATTAACCTACTTAATGAGCAGTAACAATGATCACATCTTCCACATCTCTTCTTCACACAGGGGAAATAAGTGAGATCTCAAGGACTGTTGCATTACAACTTTTCTAGTACTCTTTTCCCCTTTATATCTGTAACCGTTGAAGCTAAGAACTTGTGGTGACATAAAACAGATGGATGGGCTATTTTCATTATTGTTGAAATTTTGCTTCTGTTTTTTGTTATTGTTTTTCTTTTTTTCAATTTTTTTAAGGTAATGCCTCACTCTAGTCCAGGCTAATCTGAAATTCGTTATGTATTCTCAGGGTGACCTCGAAGTCACAGAGAGCCTCCTACCTCTCAGCCTTCCAAGTGCTGGGATTAAATGTGCGCACCACCATGCCTGGCCTGTTATTGAAAGTTTTATCTTAGAGGAAGGACCATGAATCAGACTTGTGTCTTATTATCTGACTATACTAAATCCAAGGAAAATCATTTCAGATGAGAAATTAGCATGGTAACTACTAGACAGTTTTCAGAACTACAGAAACGCTACATGTCCTCATTTATATTGGGAAATATGAAAATGAAATGCGAGTCCGTCTTATTAAGAATCTAATAATAAGCCATAAATACATTGTCATTCCTCTTCTTGTACACCATTATAACTTTCTTCAGAGTCCCAATGTGCTTGAGCTCAGTTGGTTAGGCTCCTTCTCTTTGCCATGGAAAAGATATTTCTTGCTTCTGAAGTCTGGGCTACAAAAGCATATAGAAAGCTGACCAGAGCCACTTGGAAACGTTGCCATTTAATATGTAGCTAGCAACACAGTCACACAGTCACACAACTGAAGCTTACCTAGGTTGGTCAAGACATGGTCAGCTTGTAAATCACTGGATAAGAAAGTGAGGATGTACTCTGAAAGCATTTGGAGATGGTTTGTTATATGATGTTAGTGTGACAAAAACTGGTTGATACATGTGGGGAGCCTCAACTGCCAGAACTGGCTAAGTTGCTGACTTTATTTTTTATTTTTATTTTTTATTATTTTTTTGTACGGTCTCACTCTAGCCCAGGCTGCTGGAGTTCACTATGGAGTCCCAGGGTGGCCTCGAACTCACGGCAATCCTTCTACCTCTGCCTCCCAAGTGCTGGGATTAAAGGCGTGAGTCACCACACCCATGTTGCTGACTTTATAAACAGAAAATTATTATATCATGTTATTGGATTCAGACTGGGAATAGATAAATAAGAAAGCAAAGGTTTTTCTTTTCATATGCTCAGTAAAAGACATATGTGTGTATTAACTCATGTACAACATTCTATTGATTTAGAATGTAATATAAAAACATCATTTTATTATCTTCTAGATCATGCAACACCACAGCATAGTGTAAAAAGTAAAAGCTCTTAAGTGCAATTAGTTATCTTGTCATGACGTTACTATTATAAGAGCCCCTTTCCTTAATACATTTCGGTTTACCTTCCTATCACTTCCTCTATGTTTTGGCGTATTTCAATTCCCATCTGTTCCACAACCTAGCTTTCATTCAGGATATAGCCAATGACATCTGGAATGCTGCCTTGCTCAGCTAGAACATACCTGGCTTCATGCCGTACACTGTCTCTTCTTGTATAAATGCTCCCTCCTGTTATTTATGTTGCAAATCTTCCCATATTTTATCCCAAATCAAAATAGTCTAAATGCATTTGAAAAGGCAGATAGGGAATACCCTATCTGCCTTTTCAAATGCATTTAGACTCAAGCTGACCCTGGTCTGTTCCAATGCATGCTTCACTTTTTCTCTGAGAACCACACTTCCAAAGTTAACATTTGGTCTCCTGAAGCTCAGAACTTTAGTATTATTTATACGAAAATTCATATAAAAGGCATTCATTGGTTAGATTCCAAACGATTTTTATTTTTTTTAATATTCCCTTGCCTCTATAGCACCCTGATATCGAATGCTTGGAAGTGAGATAAGTCAACTTTGTGGCGAATTGGATGGTTAAGATGACTAATTATGGAATCGTTGTCTATTCTATGTCAGTGGCCAGAATAATAATGAGGGAGAAAACATCCTCTGAACCATATCAGACTTCTGAATGGACCCTAGAGATCTTAGAGCCTCCCAAAGGTAGTGCAAAGTGAATTAACCAAAGAGAAGGCGCAGGGAAGGAAAGAAGAGTTATCTTTCACTGAGACACTGGTTCCTATGAATATTCCCCATGAAACATTACAGACATGGTTCTATTAGGTAGAAACTCAGGGTCTCATCTATCCTTGGTTCAGGAAGCTGGCATTGGAAGGCTGGGCCTGAGAATGAGCAAGGTTTCTTGCCCTGGAAAACTAAAATGCAGCTAGCTGCACCCCACCTCACAGAAATACAACCCTTTTGGAGTTAAATGTAAATCTGAATGTTTAATATCTGTGTAAAATAAACACACTTAATTTTGGGTGTTGTAGCTGGTGAATTCTGAGTTCTTATGCAGTGCTGTGTGTATGCATCCCTACTGGGTATAGGGTTATCTATCAATGAAACTTGGTTCCTGGAGTTGAAGGTAAGGTTATATTTGGATATAGTCTAAACATTTAAAAGGGGTCAAATGATAATGTCTGTGGTTAGAGCCAAGGCAATTTCGATATTTCTAAATGAATAGATCACTGGATAAGCATCAGAAGACCTAGTTTTTGGGCTTGCTGCTATAGTCCCCAAGTAGACACACCTTGCAGATGGAGAAGAAGGAAGCGCTGCGATAGCAATGAGGTGGTCTTAGAGAGGGAAGCATACAGAGCGAAAGCTGGCAACGGTTTTAGCGATCAATATTCTGTAACTCCATATGATCATCTCATAATAATAAGTTACTTCCTCCCTAAGTCAGAACTCTCTGCAGATAATGTGGCACTAGTCACTCTGTTCAGACATGTCTCCCAGGCCTAAGATATACTACTAAAAATTGAACTCTAGGAAGGAAAACCTGTCTGTAAGCTGCCATTACTGCTAACACAATGTGAATGACATATAAATCATATTAAGAGCATGTTATAATATATTCGAATATAGCAGCTATGGAAGGGATAATTTGAAGCACTCCCTCAGAACTAGCAGGAACACACTCCTGCCTCACTCACATTTGTTTTCATTTGCAAGCACAGTGTATACCTAGCACCTGTTTTACGCGAGCAAATAAAAAACTCAATAAACAATATGTCCCTTCGTACTCTATGGCAGTAAACTTCCATTTTAATGAGATTTAGATCCAATGCAGCAATTGTGATTTCTCTTCAAGTTGGTTAAAAAATAAGGTTCTACCTCAATTCCTAAATCTCAAACAACATCCATAGCCCTACATACACACAGGTTCAATAGGGAAAATGTTAATGTACTCTCTAGAACACTTTTCAAGCTAATTCTTGAAGGTATTGGGGCATCAATCAGATAAAATGAGCCACTTGGTTCACAGTAATTAATATATATATATATATATATGTGTATATATATATGTATATATATGTATATGTATATGTATATATGTACATACATATGTCTATAAACACATAATAATCCAACAAATATGACTTATTTCCCTGCTATGTCTAAACTATTTACCAAAAATACTATACTCATTGTTCAGCTTAGACATCTCTTCCAGATAAAGTTAGGAGTTTGGGATGAAGACATCTTCTACTTTTTTTTTGTTTATTTTTGTTTATTTATTTCACAGTGACAGAGAGAGAGAGAAAGAGGCAGATAGAGAGATTGAGACTGGGTGCACCAGGGCCTCCAGCCACTGCAAAGGAACTCCAGATGCATGCGCCCCCTTGTGCATCTGGCTAACGTGGGTCCTGGAGAATCGAGCCTCGAACTGGGGTCCTTAGGCTTCACAGGCAAGCGCTTAACCACTAAGCCATCTCTCCAGCCCCACCTTCTACTTTTATAGTCAAGGTTCTGACAGTGAGTGAAGCTGCGCTCATTAGGGGGAAAGTTTGTCTTCGTGGTTGTTTGAACGAAATGTCCCCCATAAGGTTCATGTGTTTTGATACTTTGCCTCTAGTTGGCAGTTGGCAGCTCCTTGGAATACTTGTAGAGCCCTTGGGAGATGGGGCAATGCTGGAGGAAGCATGTTTCTGGGGGCTGACTTTCAGGTGCTATAGCCCAGCTCCAAGCCCAGTACTAGGAGTACATTTTTCTCCTGCTGCTGTGGAGATGTGACATGACCCAGGCTTCCTGCTCTCACCATCCTTTCCTTGCCATGACGAAACTTCCTCTTAAAACTGTAAACCAAAATTAACCCTTTCCTTCCATAAGCTGCTTCTGGTCAGGTGTTTTGTCCCAGCAGAAAAGATAACTTCTCTAGCCTTCCTAAGTCTGTTCACTTCCTATGTGATACTGCTGTTTTTGAATGTCCAAAGCATATCTTCTCTTACTCAGAGCTGTTTAAATCTTCACACCTTTCTATTTTTTCCATTTTTTTTCCCCAGAAAATGAAACCTCAATAAAAGATGTAGCCAGGCTTAAGAGATAGCTTAATTGTTAAGGCACTTGCCTGGGAAGCCTAAGGACCCAGGTTCAATTCTCCAGGTCCCACTTAAGCCAGATGCACAAGGTGGTACATGTGTCTGGAGTTCGTTTGCAGTGGCCAGAGGCCTTGGCACACCCATTCTCTCTCTCTCTCTCTCCCTTTACCTTTGCCTCAAATAAAAATAAATAAATGAATAAATAAATAATTTAAAAAGGTATAACCAGTCATTCTTCACATACTCGTGCACAAGTGATTGTTGAGGCTCTTATTATGTCATTCCAGAAGACTTCTACATGGAAAGCATTTCACCCACTCTATGTATGACTCCCTAGTGGCAAAAGGCCATGCAGCCTTAGTCTTTAAATGAAGACCTTCCAAACTCATTTTCTGAACCACTGATATGGATGGAATGAGTACCATATCTATAGACACTGAATTCTTAGTTCTCAGAATTCGTCCCTTAACATGAGTGGGCCAGTGCAGTTCACTGTAAAACCACGATCATCTTCTGCATGTGTGATGGTGTGAAAGGGTTTGTGAGACACTCAGCTTGGAAGAAAGCAGACATTTTGAGTTGTGGGGCAGGGGGAGAGAATGTTTTCATTATGACAGAAATTATTCCTCTGATATATTGCTCTCTCAACCCGAGTCTACTCCTAATATGACTCCCAGTTGTGTGTGGAGTATATCCTGGGAACCAGAGGCAGATTTATTGGATATTTAATTGCCATGCCACGATGACAGAAAAGGCTCTGATCTTCCTTTATCCACATTCATGTCTACAGAACTATGTAGGTTCCCTCCCATTCGACCATCTTTTTTTTTATTATTATTCTGTGATCACTGAGGTGTTGTACATGTGATGGGGCAGAAGCTTTAAATGGTCTGTATGTTGGAGCTTGTTCTGCTCATGGTTCCTGCTTATGCCATGAGAAGGGACAATTACAGGTGGCATGCTAAAGAAAAGAAGAACGTGAAAAGAAGAGCTTAGACACCATGACTTCGCCCAGTCAAAGCCTTCCTGCATCAGCTGGAACTAAACTCTTCCACACAATGGAGTGATCACAGGCAAGATCAGTAAAGTCATCTGGTCTACCATCCTATATGCTTCATGACAGAAGCCAGTATGTTTTTGTAGTTGTTGTAAGCCGTATTTTTGGCACCAGTGAAGGGACAATATGAAGTTTAAGCTTCGGGACCCCTTCCCTATCACTGGCCTTTTCCAGATCTTTGGAAAAAAAAATCTGATTGTTGCCTGCTATCACTTCTCGTATCTTTCATGATACATTTGTGAGTAGAATTTCAGCTGCCTCCGTTGTCTTTGGAATGGTGGTAACAGGAAGTTGAGTTGGCAGTGCATATAGTTAGGTAGAACTGGTTGTGATTATGAGGTTCATAGGAATAGGTGAGTTATTGTTGACACTCATTCAGAATGTCCGTACATTCCCCTTGTGCTATCTCACTTAACATTGCAGGAACAAAGGTTGTACTAGGACATGAACATGTTTTACGTCACCTTGATCCAAAATTAAATACACAGACCAAGCTTGAAATGTACAGAGGCAGAAGCTGGTCAATGGAACATTCTACCTGACATCAGAGCTATAAAATTTAAGCAGTGTAGTTCAGCCACCTGGGACAATTATTTGGCAGAAACTACTAGAGCAGAATATTTGTCAAGTTTAGTATTCAGTAATCCTGTTCTCAAAACAGCCAGCAGGGATAGGTTCCTGTGTTCATTAAATGATAACGCACAGGAATGTTCTCAAAATGACCTGGCTGGAATCCGGAAGGGAGCCAGTCCCCAGATGGTTAACCGGTTAGTGCTGGAAAGCTACATAAACTCCTGGGGAAAGTGGCCAAGAAGTGTGTGAGCAAGCAGAGTTCACAGCTACAAGTGACAAGACACACACACACCTGTGCGATGGAGGCACACAGTCTTGGTGGGTAACCAGTGGCTTTTTTGATTGGCTTAGGGGTCCACTTAGTGGAAAGGAATCCACAGCTGGAACTAGAATCCAGCTTTGAGTCCCATGGAGACCAAGATTATGGTCTCCAAGGACAAGCTTCGACTAGTCTTTGACCAAAAGAGGGCGCTACATGCATGAAACCTTCTCTAAATTAACGATGTTTATATCCCTTTTAACCTATGCTGACTTCATTCTCCATTGGAGAATCTGTTCTTTTACAGAAGGTAGCAAGACCCGCACCCTCCCGCCAGGAGATAAACCAGCCCTCACACTTCATCCCAGGCCCAGGAGAACCCACAGAGGATTTGGTGAGACGAGCAAGAGTGCTGCTTCCATGGCGAGCCTGGCAAGCTGGGCCAGGGTGAAGGAGACAGGCACTCAGGATACCCTCATACCAAAGCAGAGATCCAAAAGCTGCTGAGAGCTTAACGCGGAAGTAGCCTTAAAAGACACTCACCACGCTCAGAGCACTTTATGGAAGAAGGGGCAGAAAGATTGTAAGAGCCACAGGTTGGGAGGGCATGCCCAGAGGCATTCCCCACACACCCCGATGTCTGATTGTTGCTCTCACAACACATGACACCCCACAGTTCCATGGGAGAATAACAGCAACCCCCCCTAGGTGGACCCTCATCAGACTGGGTTCAGGTAGGAGGGAAATGATGGTACCAACACATGATGTTTCCATGCAAAGTATGTTTATACTTAAAAAAAAAATAGAAAAAAAAGAATATTTCAGAAGCACATTTATAATAGTCCCAAACTGGAAATCACTTGCGGTGGTTTGAATTAGGTGTCGCTCCTAAAGTCATGTGTTCTGAATGCTTGGTTCTCCAGCTGATGGTAATTTGGGATTTGGAGCCTTGCTGGAGGAGGTGTGTCATTGGGGTTGGCTTTATATGGGTATCATAAAAAGGTTCACCCTTGCCACTGCTAGCTCAAACTGATTCTGTAATTAGGAAGTAGGGCATGATTGGAGAAAGTAGGTTACTAGGGGCATGTCTTTGAAGGGTGTCTCTTGTTCTTGTCTATTCCTATCTCTCTCTGGCTACCATGAGGTAAACACTTTTGCTCTTCTAGTATGTTTCTTGTCATGATGTTTTACCTCAAGATGGTCCAGGAACAACAGAACCAAGAGACTATGGAGTAAAACCTTTGAAAACCTGAACTAAAATGAATCTCCTTTTTCTTTTTCTAATTCATTGTTTCCTTTTTCTTTTTCTTTTTTTTTTTTTTTTTTGGTCATAGTGATGAAAAACAACTAACAGTATTCGTGAGGTTGGTTTGAAAATTCCACCATATCATTCAATCAAGAAATACATTTGTCTCCAGGTGTGGTGGCGCACGCCTTTAATCCCAGCACTCGGGAGGCAGAAGTAGGAGGATCGCTGTGAGTTCGAGGCCACCCTGAGACTACATAGTGAATTCCAGGTCAGCCTGAGCTCGAGTGAAACCCTACCTCAAAAAAAAGAAAAAGAAATACATTTGTCAATTTTACATAAGATATTATACTTAATTATGATAGTAATTTCCCACTAGAATGAGAACATTCACTATACAGTAATTAATGAGTACTACCAACTCAAATAATATTTAAGAATAGAGACACTGTGCAAGAAAACTTTGAATGCCTTAGATAGTACAACTCATGAATTAGAGAATATTAGTAGAGATTACCTGTGCCCCACATTGGCAACGATTCTCAATATTTGTATTATATTGACAATGGCAGCTGTGAAAATCATTAAAATATTAAATATTTAAAAATATTAAAATAAAATTTTTATCAATTAAACTAGAAGATTAATTGATTTCTCTTTATTTGCTTTGTGGAAAAATTATAGAAATATAACTTTATAAGGAATTAATCAAAATGACAAGGATAAAAATGTCAGATATATACAGCTATCAGGCAGTTCATTCATAAAATGATAATATTATCTTAATTTTGTTCTTTTAAATATTTTTTTCATTTATTTGAGAGAGGGAGAGAGAGAAAGAGTGGATGCTCTAGGGCCTCCTAACCACTGCAAAGAACCTCCAGAAGCATGTGCCACCTTGTGTATTTGGCTTTGCATGGGGACTATGGAATCAAACCTGGTTTCTTTGGCTTTGCTGGCAAGTGCCTTGACTGCTATGCCATCTCTCCAGCCCCTTAATTTTTATTTTGTAAGCTTATGGCATGAAGCAGTTTTAGTGTCTATAGTTTATTGTAACTTTTATTTCTCTCTCTCTCTCTTTTACTCTTGTTTGTCTGTCTGCCGAGGCCTTGTGTTATGTATACTCAGCAAACTATCTATCAGTAAGCTACATTCACAACCCATTGACTTGTATTTTTACTTCAAGTGAAAGTTGACTTTTATACCCAATTTGTATCCCTTTTATCCCCCTCCCTCCATTTTTTTTTTTCTAGATGATTCCCATGGCATAGACATTTTAGGTTATATAGAATTTTTATTCCCATGCAGGAATCAACGTGATAGCTCCACTCCTGTGTGTTCAACTGGAAGGAAGTTGCCATCACTTCAATTCACCTCCTGTCCTCTGACTTCTCCCTTCCCTCACCCCCCAACCCATGCCACAAGCCAGGACTTTCTTCTTTTTCATTTCCATTGTCTTAGTTTTTCTCACTGCTCATTTAGACCGTCTTATTCTATAATGTAATATAGATTAAAGAAACAGGAGCGGATAGCTCTTTTATTACCTGCTTCCTTCCCCAAGGATATAGATTACTTCTCTTTCAGTGGAATTGGAGAAAAGTCTACTTTCGCTCAGGGAAAATTTTCCAAGATTTGGCTTGAAGCCTTACATTCCCGTCACCACTGACTAAGGCCCTGCTCAACGCTCCCTTCTGTCCCGATTGTGTTGATATCTCTGTGCAGCATGTCAGGGCACAAGTGTGACACTGCAAAAGGAAGTATGCGCCAAGCACCCATGAGTTTGTCCAAGACCCTCAATTCTTTCTGGATGAGTGAGAACCCTCAGGCTGAAATCCCATGGGAAGGAGAAGGAAAAATGAGCTCATTCTGAGCTCTCTGCTTTTAAGCTCGAATTTGGGAAGATAGAAGACACAATTAAGTCAAAAGTGAAGGGCTTCTCCGACAGACCATCTTATTTCAAATGGCTGTCTTTTGAGGTAGGACCACTAACTCAGCATTCAGACTTAATTTGCTGTTCGTGAAAAATGAAAAACTCATTGATACATATTTTTTTGTATGACGTGTTCAGAAAAAAAGTCTCAAGCCAACACAAGGATTAATTTGCTTGTAATGAAACTGACACACAGGAAAAATTTAAAATCAATCTCATGTTTAAAAGCAGAACAACACTGATGGTGTCTCAATATTTTCTCCCCTTTCCCACTGCTAGCTTGTTACCAGTGAACACATATTATGAATATTACCCACAAATCTGTCCTCTACTTAAATTAAAAAAAGGAAACAACATGTTTTTAATCAATCTATTTATACTGTGCTGTCAAATGTCACAAAGGCACTTGATTTCCTGGTATTATTTTCAAAAGAACCAAATGCATATATGACAGAAAGAGAGAGAGAGAGAGAGAAAGAGAACAAATTAAGGGTTAATATACCTTCCTAAAATTAGACAAAATTTTGAAGGGCAGAAAAGTGTTTATTAATGGTCTTATAGCATAATCCATGCTACGCATCCTTCCCACTGGCAATGGCCAGAATCATTAGGTACCAACACAGGCTTTTATCCTTCAGCCACGATTGCTCTGCGACTCTTTGTTCTATTTCACTGGTCACAGCTCTTGTCACCTGAGCACGCTGATTGTTTGTGAGTTATAAACTCTTTGAAGGTTGGTAGAAGCATCACTAAGGACTTCAGGTCTGCATTATCTCAATATTGTTGGTCTATTGGCAACCATAAACCAAATGTCTATTAAGGTACCAGGCAGATAGGGCCAGACGACTACTAAATTTCAGGTACCAGAGGCAAAGGTCTATATAGGATTGACTGATCATTAGACATTTCTAAGTACAGCTTCTAGATTTAGTAGGTAAAGATACAGAATGAAGGATAAGATTCCCTTTATGGAGGAGTATCAAGAGAGGATATCTGGGCTGGAGAGAGATGGCTCAGCAGTTAAGGCATTTACCTGCAAAGCCTAATGACCCAGATTTGATTCCCCAGTACCCATGAAAAGTCAGATGCACAAAGGGGCGCATGTATCTGGAGTTTGTTTCCAGTGGTCGGAGGTCCTGATGTGTCCATTAACTCTCTTCTGTCTCTCTTCTCTGTCTCTTTCTGTATGCAAATATAGACCTTAGTTCTTACTGCATTCAGGTCTTTCAACTCTCACCAGAATAGTCCATCAAGCTGTACTTAGAGTACTGCGAGGGGTCTCATAGACCAAAGTTTCAAATCCTCCCACATTCCTCTTGAAAATCAGCTCCAAAAGGCCAAAGCCACACAGTCAGGTGTCTAGCAGCAAATGACACCACTCCTCAGTGCCATGCATCTTGAAAATTCCCTGATAAACTGTTGCCCTTGGGAGTTGGACCACCTCATCATTTTCACTGTTAATTTGCATTTTTCCCTTTTCTTTTGTTTGGTTTTGTCTGTCATATTACCTCAGTCTGTGTTCCAAGTTGGCCTGAAGCTCAAATGTACCTGTGGTGGTTTGATTCAGGTATTCCCCATAAACTTAGGCATTCTGAATGCTAAGTTCCCAGCTGATGGAGATTTGGGAATTAATGCCACTTGGAGGAAGTGTATTGTTGGGGGCAGGCTTATGGGTGTTATAGCCAGTGTCCCCTTGCCAGTGTTTGGCACACTCTCCTGTTGCTGTTGTCCACCTTATGTTGGCCAGGGGTGATGTTCACCCTCTGCTCATGCCATCATTTTCCCCCTGCCATCATGGAGCTTCCCCTCAAGTCTGTAAGACAAAATAAAGCCCCTCTTCCCCCCAAAGCTGCTCTTGGTTGGGTGATTTCTGCCGACAATGTGAACCTGACTGCAACAGTAATGTTGGTACTGAGGAGTGGTGTCATTTGCTGCTAGACACCTGACTGTGTGGCTTTGGCCTTTTGGAGCTGATTTTCAAGAGGAATATGGGTGAATTTGAAACCTTGGTCTTTGAGACTCCTTGCAGTGCTCTAAGTACAGCTTGATGGACTATTCTGGTCAGAGTTGAAAGACCTGAATGCAGTAAGAGCTAAGGTCTGTGAGGTTTGGCTTATGAGAGTGAGAAAGAACTTTGCCTCGACTGAGCTCAAAGCAGTTTTGGTGAGAAGCTTGCTGTTATTCCCATGTCCTGAGAACTTGTGCAGGGTCGGTTTGTGTAGAAATGGACTAGTGTGAGCAGAGGGATATGGCACAGAAATGAAATGTTTAGGCTGAAACTTCTACCTGTTCAGCTGCAATTATATGAGAGATTACAACCTTTGAGATTGGGTCAGCTGATCTGAACTGGGGCAACAGGTAGAATGTAGACTCTTGAGAAGGGGCCTGAATGCTCAAGAAGTGTTATGCTCTTCAAAGTCTGCTTTATTCCCCCTGGATTTACAAATTGGCACCCCACCTGGTATTATGAAGTATAAGAAACACAGGAAAGAGAGGATCATTGAATTTGCAACACGGTCTTATGTTTTGGAAACGGCTATGGGCAGTGTGAAGCAGGTTTGCTGGATGTCTGCATAGAGATGCAATGGAGCCATGAGGATGAACTGTGGCTTGCAGTGGTGATCCAGTGGAGATGCTGCGACTACAAGATGGCTGTTAAGGAAAGCTACTGGCCCAAGATGAAGTTTTCCAGGACTGTGAGTAACCTAGCTGGAGGGGATGGAATTGGAACTCCAGAGACTTGTTGCTGGTTAGAATTATCAGACTTGGAGATTTGTCACTGACTAGAGTTGTTAGACTTGGAGCTACAGATTTTGATGTTTGCCCTGTTTAAGTCTTGTATTGGTTAAATATTTCTTTGGTCTGCTCAGTGCCATATTTTGCAGTGGTATTTATTCTATGCCATTATGGGGTTTTTTTGAGGGGGGATTTTTGGTATTATGGCTCAGTTAAAAGACCTTGGATTATGGGATGCTTGAACATCATTGAGGTTGTTAAAATTATGTGGACTTTCAAAGTGGGATGAATACATTGCATTTTATGTCATGTATGGTTATCAGTTTATGGGGGCCAGGGGTGGAATGTAGTGGTTTGATTCAGGTGTCCCCCATAAACTTAGGTGTTCTGAATGCTAGGTTCCCAGCTGACGGAGAATTGGGAATTAATGCCTCTTGGAGGCAGTGTATTATTGGGGGCGGGCTTATGGGTGTTATAACCAGTGTCCCCTTGCCAGTGTTTGGCACACTCTCCTATTCCTGTTGTCCACCTGATGTTGGTCAGGGGGTGATGTTCACTGTCTGCTCATGCCATCATTTCCCCCTGACATCATGGAGCTTCCCCTTGAGTCTGTAATCTAAAATACACCCTTTATTCCCGAAAGTTGCTCTTGGTTGGGTGATTTCTGCTAGCAATGTGAACCTGACTGCAACCGTATCCCACACTGGCCTTGCACTCATGGCAATCATTCTGCCTCATTCTCCTTACTGCTGGGGTTATTATAGGTATGATTGGACCACCTCACCTGACTTCCATATCTGTACCTGTTGTCACTTCCTATCTGTGCCACACAGACCAGGGCATTTAGATGTCTAATGTAAGGAGGGAATCAACACCACACTTATTATTCCAAAACTAAGCTTCCCACTGGTGACTCTTGCCAAAGACTCCAAAGCATGGAGAGTTGGGCTATCGTATTGCATAGCTGTGCATTGAGGTGGGGAGGATTTTCCATAGATGCCCTGCCTGGCTATTGTTAATATTTTGTGTATAATTTTCTTGGTAGCAAGAATGGAGGTAAGAAGGCAGAGTAGCATGAATCTCACCAAATCTCATCTAGAATTTTATTATTCTTTGGAGATTATATTTATAACATGATTTTAAAAAGAGCTTGACACATAGTAGGCTCCCCTTATTTAGTTATCAAGCCCTGTCTTCTATGCATGAAGATAGGAGAAACTGGAAGTGGAAGGGGATGCCATGGAAGAAGTGGTAAACAGAAGTGTTCTACCTAATAGGAAAGCTGGGAAGAATAATTAATAAATGATTGTAAAAGCTTTTAGACAGATAAAGTCTATAGAAATGCAAAATAATATCAGGGAAGTAGACACGTCAGTTGAATACAAAGGAGACAGCTTTTTATTCCCATTCAAATATCTCGGTCACTATCAGCAACAGTGGAGAGGAAAACAGAAAGAAGGCTATGTGACAGTTTAATAGTGTTTTGTTAAAAATAGAACATGCTTTAAGAATGTCTGGACTTTCTGTAAAATAAAAAGATGAGCGCCGACTCACTGCCTGCTTGAATAGATTCAGAAGTGCCTCTGGCAAAAATCACTGGCTTCCCCACCTCCAATCTCTCGTGTTAATTAAACTGGGAGGGCAAATTTGATGTATGAGAGGAATGCATGTAGGAGCAGTCTGTGAGCTCTGGCCAGCTCGGCTTTCCATACTGAATTTAAGTCCCACTGCAGAACCTAAACGCTAGTCCATAATATCCCCCCTGAGGAAGTCCTATCAGATTAAATCAGCTTCAGACGAGGAAGACCACTAGCTTAAGTCCTTTCACTGATGGCCAGGAGGGCACTTGGCTTTTTTCTCAGAGAGGATAGGGTTTAATATTTCCCTACATTTTGGAAAATGATAAATGCCATACAAGTAATAGCTTCTGTGGAAAAAAAAAGAGCTATGGAAACACTGGATTGAAAAAAAATACAGGTTATTTTTCTTCTACAGGAGTTTCTAAGATCTTTAAAATGTTAACTAGGGGCTGGCGAGATGGTTCAGTGGTTAAGGAGCTTGACTGCAAAACCTACTGACCTGAGTTTGATTCCCCAGTACCTACGTGGAGCATGCGTCTGGAGTCCATCTGTCATTGCTGTTGGCTCTGGCATGCTCACTCTCTCTGCATTTCTGTCTCCTACCTCTCTCTGCTTGCAAATAAATAAATGAATGAATGAATAAATAAATTTAAAAATGTTCAATTATATTGTGAATTTTCAAGATAAAGCATCGTGTTCTGAAAATCTATTTAATCACGAGACAGTTTCCCAGAATGTTTAGCAGGACATGCCATAGGCACAATTTTGGGAAATATGCCACATTTCAGGGTTTTCTTTTTGACTTGGGCTTCCTAGAATTTTCTAGAAAGTATTTTTGTATCATCAGATGATACAAAAAGAGTAGACTTGAAGATTCAGCTGAAGTCGGGACGAGCTGTTTACTTCAGTAGCAATACATGATTTTCTGAATTTGTCCTAGGGTCTGCATGCAGATGCATATATACACAGGGACTCCAGAGGGATTTCACTGAGTTAAATAAGGTACAGTTAGGATGGCACTCATCAGTGGTTGTCTTCCCTTTCCCAAATCAGACAGGACTCACTTAAAAGAATACTCAAAGGCATGAGCATGGGGAACCCAGATTTCCTTGTTTGACAGACATGGTGAATATGCAGTGATGAGCCAATTGTGAGTAGTGAAAAAAGAAAGGTGGAGCGGGCCAGGGGAGGAGCTGGGGCACAGCCAGCTGCTTTTGGCTACTCTTGAGCATATGTCAGGTATGGGCTGCAGCAGCCAAGAGACTGCCACACAATGGCCTTTTGCAACCGTGCATCAAGTAGTACAGCGGTGGGTGTCTCGGATGATACCACAGTATACACACAGAGAAATCGGTTCAGTATCCAGAACCCAAAGGAGAGAATTGTGCTGAGACTGTGGAAAAGAATAAAGAAGCTCCATTTTAATATGTTAAACACATACACGTAAGTAAGGCAGCCAATCTGAAACAGAAGCAGATGTATTCAGAGTACAAAGAGAAAGCTTTGGGCCTCTTTCAAACGGCTTTCCTCAACTGTTAGAGCTTTCTGAGAAGAGCATTTATATAGGTGAGGAGCGTGGTCTCTGGCAGCCAGAGTCCATATTTGCATCAGATTTTTCTTTAATGCCCATTTGTTTCAGAGGGCATTGCCTTCCTAGGGAAGAGTCCAGGAAAAGAATTACATAAAGAGGGCCAAACACTGCAGTGCGTTCACTGTCCCTGTAGAACATGGGGTTTTGCTTTCCTTAATGAGTAATAGAAAGGTACTTGGAAGAAATTATTATGAAAGCTGGGATTACCTTTGTCTGCAACTGCCTGATGCCTGTCTTTAAGCCATATCCTTGGACACACAGTGAGTCTTCAGAAGGCTGCTACAGACTACACACTTTTACAAACCCAGCCCTGTGAATCCAGTAAATCTCTGTGAAATCTGATGTGGTACTGCTCCATTCTGTTGATTAGAATGATTTTGTATGTATCTCTATACATAGTCCAAACATCGACTCCGCAGAGTCAGCAACAATCTAGACTCCTAAATATCCCGAGAAGGGGACGTGGCATCTGGCTCCGCTTTAAATTGTGCTTACTGTTGACAACAGAACTCTAAAAATGGCATTGGAGTCTGTATTTATTCACTTCTAATTTATTTCAGAGGGACAGACCCAGTTTCCAAACAGAACATAGGCTTCTTGATGACCATTAGGAGTGGCCTGCTTTCTTAAGACATGAGACAGGGGGAAAACGCTTGTCCTCTAAGTAATGTAATCCTTTTCATCCCTGAAGCAGTGCTCTAAGCACGAGAAATAGTGTCCATATAGAATTATGGCTAACACTTCGCCCTAGGGTACTTATTTACTTTCTTCCTGAACTCAACAGAGGAGAGTTTCTATGTGACTTATGGCCGTAGAGATGTGACTTTCTAAACCCAGATTCTGCACAATTAACAAACTGAGCCAGGACAAGAGCTTCAACTAAGTTCAAATTGCTGTTCAATACCACAGCTAGGTTTTTCTCCACACATTCGAATGCTATAGCTTCAAAGTCCAGGCATTCGGGCCATTTACATTTTCTACTGATCTCTCATCAACATAGGATAGGAAGATGAATAAGAAGACATGCAATCTGCAGGAGAGTTGTTGTGTGTCCCGTTTATTTATACTTGTGTCTTTCTATCATCCTCAAAGAAGCAGAAAACCAAAGAATGATGGTGAACTGGAGAAACAGGTTATGGTCTTTCAGATGCCTTCCTGGACCACGGCCCTAACATCTTGTATCAGGATGTAAATAGCTGATCTTGGTACATGGCTATAGATTCTATAGTTAAAATGTCTGGAGCCATGTGCAGTTTCTCTCTTTGAAGCATTTATTTATTTATTACTTTTTTTATTTATTTGAGAGAGAAAAAAGAGGCAGATAGAGATGAGAGTAAGCAAGAGAGAATGGGTGTGCCAGAGCCTCCAGTGGCTGCAAAAGAACTCCATGAGCATGTGCCACCTTGTGCATCTGGCTTATGTAGGTCCTGGGAATCGAACCTGGGTCCTTTGGCTTTTGCAGGCAAGCACCATAACGTCTACGTAATCTCTCCAGCCCATCGTTTTGAAGTATTCTTTGCTCAAGAGTTTTGTTTTCTGTTCTTTCAATTTTGACAAGGAAAAAAATAATAAATGCATAAGTAAGTAATTGCTCTCTTTCTCTTCTCTTCTCCACCCACACTTTCTTCCTGCCTTTCTGTATCCATCCTTAGTCATGGGTAGCAGACCCCTCTCTACAAGCTTAGCATGAGAAGCCAAAGTGGCAGGAGCAGGTCTAGGAACACGTTCTCTGTCCCGCCGCACTAGCAAGGCTGTGGGAGACTCTGCCTGGAGCAATATTCTGAGTCTAAGAGTCTAGGTTTAACCTGGCAGGAATGGCAGCCAAAAGCAACAGACGTAATTATCACCCCTTGCTAATTTAGCAGCTGAATACTTGATAGGAAGGTGTGCGAGGTGGTAATATATGGAGTAGCACAGTTTTGCAGGCTTCAAAGTGTGTCCCTGGCCGCAGATCTTCTCATTTCTGCCTTCTTTACTTGGGCTACAATTACCTCGTCCATGTGGACCCCTTCCAAGCACTGTAACCAGCCAGAAAACTCTTTGCTGAGCAACACACACCGAGCTTCCAAGGTCTCTTACTCATATTAACCTGCTCACCAGCATTTCCAAAACAACACTTCAAAGCCCAATTTTTCATCCCCCTTCCACAAAACAGCTTATTTTTCACATTTCCTACTTTATGCACATAAGTTCACTTAATAAGCTAAATCACTATTGTTAAATCGTTCTAGGTTTTCCCTTCCTTCCTTCCTTCCTTCCTTCCTTCCTTCCTTCCTTCCTTCCTTTTTTTTTCCTTTTCTTTCTCTTTTGACTTTCTAAGATAGGGTCTCGCTATATACCCAAGATGGCCTTGAATTCATGATCCTTCTTCCTTAGTCTCCCTAATGCTGGGATTACTGGGGTACACCCACTTGTCTGATCCTAGATTTTAAACATTTCAAGAATAGCCACAGTTAGTTACAAAATAATATAATCTATAGATCATCCCAATTCATCTTTCTCCATTATTATGCCTTTATTTCAGCATGTTATTTTAGAATCAGCAAAATTTAATTCATGGGCATATATACATATGTATGACATATATATGTATAAAATCCCATTTTCCAAATGGAGAATGAAATTTTTCTTAATCACTTGTGGATTGTTTACCCAAAATTGACCATAAGAATTCCAAAAAAGGAATTTCAATAAGTAGGATTGATATCTACAGATCACACTCTCTAATAAAGTGTAATTAAATGAAAAATCAATATTTTAAAAAATTAATTATGGGCTGGAGAGATATCTTAGCAGTTAAGGCACATGCCTATGAAGCCTAAGGACCCAGGTTCAATTCTCCAGGTCCCACATAAGCCAGATGCACATAGTGGCGCATGCATCTGGAGTTCGTCTGCAGTGGCTAGAGGCCCTGGCATGCCCATACCCACTCTGTCTCTTTCTCCCTCTGACTCTAATAAATAAATAAAATAATAAATAAATAAAAATAAAATCTTTAAAAAATTAATTATGAGCTTTGCTGTGAGAACATATCACATATTGGTCATATTACCATCAATTATACTCATATCTCCTCTTCTCCACCACTACAGTAACAGAATTTAACTAGGAAAAAGCCCTCTCCATTTAAGAAACTCTGCTCAGGGCTAGAGAGATGACTTAGTGGTTAAGGCATTTGCCTGCAAAGCCAAAGGACCCAGGTTCAATTCCCTATGACCCACGTAAGCCAGATGCACAAGGTGGCACGTGTATCTGGAGTTCATGTGCAGTGGCTAGAGGCCCTGACGTGCCATACTTTCTCTCTCTTTGTCGAAATAATAAATATAAATAAAAATAAAGCTTAAAAAGAAAGTCTGCTCAACCAAAAAATAAATAAAATGACAATACATAATAAAAAAAACTATTCAATATTATTAAGAATTTCAGCTAAAATAATTCTTAGTGGGGGTTTTGGAGTTTAGGAATAGAGTTGTTGAACCCCAAACCCTGAGTTTGTGCTTGTATTCAACAAAGAATTGGACAAACCAAACTCAGAAGGATAAATATTAAATTATTAAAATTATTTAAGAAAGTATAAAACCAAAGGAAGGAAAATTGATGTACCCATGTGGTCTGAGAACCCATGTGGTGGGCCTGGAAGAAAGTTGAAAAGAGATTAAGAAAGAAAAGTGCAGACAGCTCCTGCCCTGTGGAGGATAGGAGCGGTTAGAGAAGGGTCAAGGTGGTTGTACCTTCCTGTAGGCCCTGCTGTGCTGAAAGGAGGGGAGACTTACCAGAATCTGGAGGTTCAGGAGTGATGAACGGGCAGCCAAGAGAGGCCTCGCCCCTGTTAAGGGTCTGTTCATAACCTTATTGGAGTGGGCTTCTCCTTCAGGCTCAGGTGAGCCAGAGTGAGGGCTGACTGGTCTGGACTAGGGGATGGCTCAGGAAGAGGCCAGCCGTGATGTCAAGTTCTGGGGCTGAATTTGACCAAGCACAATGTCAGGGTTAGATTTACATTCTGAACCCTCCTTGGACAGGTTCAGGTTGTTTATGGAAAAACACAGGTCTGGGGAACTCCTTTAGGCAAGAGATAAGAAGTCAGATCATTCTTTGATCTCTACCAAAGTAGAGATTGTGAGGACATTCCTGCCTTTACTTTTGGGGCCCAGGCACCCTAAATTACCTAACAAAGTTAGCTGACAGCCTCTCAACTCCATACCATGAAATTACATTATATTATAGTGAAATAAATGATGAAAATTAATGAGTACAGCATGAACTTTTAGAAATTATAATATATATATATATATATATATATATTATAATTTCTAAAGTATATATATATATATATATTTTTTCTTCCATACCAAGCATATAAGTAGGAAGGAAATAATTAAAACAAATACTAAAATTTTTAGAGAAAAGGGGAATAGGAATCATATAATAGAAAAAGTCAATAGAGCTTAAAGTTTGTGTTGTTTTATCTTTTTTTTTTTTTTTTTTGCAAACCTCAAAAATTATCTGTCAAGGGTAGTCACAAAAAAAAAAAAAAAAAAAAACTAAGGAAATACAGAAGGGTGCTAGAGAGATTTTTCAGTGGTTAAAGGTACTTGCTTGTACAAGCTGATTGCCTGGGTTTGGTCCCCCAGTATCCACATAAAGCCAGATGCACAAAGTTCATTTGTAATGGCAGAAGGCCCTGTTGTACCCATACTTTCTTCCTCTCTTTCTATGTCTCAAATAAATAAATAAATAAATATATTTAAAATAGAAGAGAGAAAGAATAGATATTAGGCATACACTATAGAGAAATTATAAATGCTACTTAAAATTGCCATTATAAATAAAAAAGTGAGGCAACTATTATTTATAATTTAGGAATTATTTTTAGGAAATTAGAAATATTTTTATCAGCCACTTTAAAAATTAAAGATGAGGGCTGGAGAGATGGCTTAGCGGTTAAGTGCTTGCCTATGAAGCCTAAGGACCCCTGTTCAAGGCTCAATTCTCCAGGACCTACATTAGCCAGATGCACAAGGGGGCACACGTGTCTGGAGTTGCAGTGGCTGGAGGCCCTGGCACACCCATTCTCTCTCTCTCTCTCTATCTGCCTCTTTCTTTCTCTGTCTGTCACTTTCAAATAAATAAATAAATAAAAATTAAAGATGAAAAATCCAATTTCTTAAAGCAACATAATTTTAGACAAATTGATTAAAAAAAGAAAGACAATATATTTGTAGTTTTTGATAGTCATTTGAGATTTATGTCTGGTAGTAAATGAAAAACAAAAACATCATGTTTAAAAAATAGGTGAGAGAAGTCTACTCAGTATTGAAGACAAATGATAGCATACAATCAGGATGTACTGTGTGATCCCTGCACTTACAACAATAAGAAATGTGCCTAGTTGTGGTGGTGCATGCCAGTAGGAAATCGCTGAAGAGGTGGAGGCAGGAGGATCAGGAGTTCAAGGCCAACCTAGGCTACACATTACTGCTGGGGCGCGGTGGTGCGTGCCTTTCATCCCAGCACTCTAGAGGCAGAGGTATGATGGCCATCAGTTCAAGGCCACCCTGAGACTTCATAGTGAATTCCAGGTCAGCCTAGGCTAGAGTGGGACTCTACTCACCCCCATCAAAAGAAAAAAAAAAAAAAAGAAATGGGTCACAGTGCTGCATATTAGGCAAGGCCCTCTTAACCCATGTCCACATCTCCTGTCTGTGTTACCTCTGCAGATTCACCCTTCACTCTCTGTGGTCACTCTAGAATGTGAGTCTGACCATAGGTCCTTCACTGGGCTCTGAAAGTGTCCTTCACTAACACTCGTGCAAACATCAGTGTGCCCTCACTCATCTCTTGTACCTGCCTTTCCCAGCTCAGCGTTCCCCGCTTCCCGCCGCACCATTGCAGCACACTAACAGACAGGAGCCTGCTTCTTCACTTGGGTCTTCTCTGACTTCAGTCTTCCTTTGTTCACAACTAGATTGAGTTGGTCCCTCCTTGAATCCTCACTGAACTTTTGCCCAACTTCCTCACAGCACCAGAACTCCAATCACTGCAACAGTTTATCTTTATCACGATTATGCGAAATCCTTGAGAAAAACGATCAGTGGCTCTCCAGGACCCCATCACACACCTGGCGCGCTGTGGAGCGCATGCTCTCTTATGTCGCCCATAGCAAGCCCTTCCTGTAGTTTAACCCACAATCTCATTACCCAGTATGATTAAATTTCTGTAAGGGAATATATTCCAGGCTGTGTAGACCAGTCAACTTTGTACATTTGGGAAACAGACCATTTCTAGGTTTGGTTCTGTCTTTATTAATTATGAAAAGTTTCTCACATAGTCTTTCTCCTAGGTACTTCAAAAGACAGGGGATTTATAGCTGATCTAATGTGAGATACTGGGCTTCCTCTTTTTTTTTTTTTTTTTTCCTTCTTCAAGGTAGGATCTCTCTCTAGCCCAGGCTGACCTCGAATTCACTATACAGACTTAGGCTGGCCTTGAGCTTACAGGGATCCTCCTACCTCTGTTGCCTGAGTGCTGGGATTTAAGGTGTGTGCCACCACGCCTGGCAGTAATGTGAGATACTGGGAAGTATTCTTTAGTACACACATATACTGCAAACTGAAAAAAAAAAAAAGAAAAATCAATGTTTTACCTTCTTCCCTGCTGAGTTTCATTCCACAATATAGACCTACCATTTTAAGATGCCCAAAATATACCTGTTCGGGTTTTCATCTGTGAACAACATAACACTGATTTCAATTAAATTCCAAAATGGATACCCCAGAGTCCTCCCTAGAATTTTTAATATTTGGCCTTTAATATAAATTGATCCTTTGCTATTGAGTCAGTAACACAAACCCAAGAAAAGGCTTTGAGACTTATTAAAGTCAAAGGCAGCTCAGGAGCACAGGGCATTCTTGAGAGAGAACTACTTGCTGTAGAAAACACAAACTTTCATGAAAAAGTCACTTACTTACAGTGCCAAGGAAGCCCAGCATGCAACTCTGGTGGAAGATGCCAGTGTGCTCACGCCCTCACCAGCATCCACTCCTGCACGTCCCAGTGAAAGGGGGGTCTCTCACTAGCCGCTCCTCAGGAGAATCTCTTGTCCTAGGATGTCGGATACTACAAAGCCTTAGGACATTTTCTTTCTTTCTTTCTTGTTTCTTTTTCTTTTCTTTTTTTTGCTAGTGGGAAATTATAGGGCATCTTTGTTTTTGCAAAAAGATGGAGTGATAGGTGGGATGAGGTCTGCTCATAACACAATGCCAAGGTTATGAAGCTAGGGCAGAACTAGAAATAGCAAAACACGACTTTTGGCATTCAGTCTGTTCATCTGACCACTGGACCCTGGAACAGGTGCTGGCACCTTATGGAAAGCAATTAGAGCTCCCTTCAAGACTACACAGTTTTGCCAATGTCAAAAGGAAGAAAGAAGAGATGAGGTTATGAGCCCAGGCAAATTTCATACTGTGGTTCTTTCCTTCAATAATATGCCAAAAATGCACTGTATGATGGAGCTCTGCCATTTATAACACGTGTCTCTTTGTCTTTGGCAGAGCAGAGGTGACTAAGTGAAGTTCCTTTTACTGATGTCATTTCATCCCTACAAGAACAGCATTTATTAAGCGTGGTGCTGAGATTACACTTGATTTCCCATCAGTTTTCTTTTATTGTTTTTGCATGTAAGTCTTGGGGAAAATAATATTGCTCCGGAGAGCAAATGACTTAAATGAGGCAGATGTTGCCTGAATGTAGGTATTGCTATGAGACCATCTTTATTATTAGTTGTTATCACAGTTATTGCAGCATCTAGCTTTCTGCAGACCAGACTTCAAAGAGCCGGCAGCTCACAGCTCTGCGGTCCAGAGAGGCAGCATGGACCTGCGCAAAGAGCATTAGCTTTGCAACCCCCTTCTGTCTCCTACTAGCTGCATTTCCAGGAGCAACTTACTTCGGCCATCAAAGCTTTAATTTACTCGTCTGTAAAGTCCATACAGCTTTGTTTGCTGAAGGCTTGAAATCATTTTCTATGTATAAAAAGTCGAGCACATTTTTTTGGGCACACAGCAGGTGCTCATTGTATGTTTAGCCTGATTTCTTCCGCTGTAGACATGCTTCCCAAGAGAGCTCTGGGGATAAGATGTGGTCCAACAAACAGGTAGTGGAAACTAAATGAAACTAGAGACAGCTAATTATATAAAGATGCAATTATAGCTAGCTTGAGTCTAGAGAGTGCGCAATGTAACTTTTAGGGCTCATCTGAATTCTTGGTCAAGTTCTAGAAAGACAACCTAGCTAAGATTAACACTTTCAACACTTTAATGTTAGCACTCTGTCAAATTCGAATATTAAAAATAACCTTCAGTCAGCTTTCTTCCCATCTCAGTGCTAGGCAGATAAACAATGCCAACACACCGATGCTATTCATTCACTAGTCTGCCTTGACCTGTATTTGTTATCAGCTCCCCTCCCCCCTCCAAACAACTTCCTGTCTGTTTCCTCATACTATCTCTAACTTTCTTCCCTGGTATTTCTTGTTCATTGCTAAAACTGAGTGTTTATGTATCCCCCCAAATCCATATCTTGAAATCTAATCTAACCTAACCAGGTAAGAGGTGGGGCCTCCAGGAAGTAATTAGCCCTCATGAATGTTATTGACATTTTTTTTTTTTTCTAAAACAATCCCCAGGACAGCTTATGCGCCCCTTCCACTGTGGAAGGATGCAGCCAGAAGGCAGCATCTATGAAGCCGAGAGTGAGCCCGTGTCATACACGGGATCTACGGGTACCTTGATCTTGGAAGTCCCTCACTGAAGAACTGTAGAAGTATATTTCTGTCGCTTATAAATTGTGAAACTAAGGTATTGTGTTTATAGCATATGCAATAGCCTGAGACATCCATCTTTTGACTTCTGACTTACTCTTCCTGCAGGCTACTTCCCTAGTTAGATCCCCCTGACCCTGCAAGAGAGAACATGCGTGCATGAAAAGGAAAATGTCAAAAAGTAGACCCTAAACACTTGTGAACTGATCTGCGACTGGAGGCAAACTCAGAAGTCAAAGTTTTTTGGTAAAATGATTTAGTTTGTAATCAAAGTGAAATCACAGGATTTCCCCGCCCCCCATTTTATTTTTTGAATGGGTGCACAGGGCCTCCAGCCACTGCAAATGAACTCCAGACTCATGGGCCACCTTGTGCATTTGGCTTACGTGGGTCATGGGGAATCGAACCTGGGTCCTTAGGCTTTGCAGGCCCGGCTCTATAATTGCTAAGCCATCTCTCCAGGCCCAACTCACAGGTTTTATGTGCAGCATTTTGCTAAGGAAAGAGAAAGGTGTAAGTGGCAGCTATGGCTGTGTGACATGCACCGTCGTGTTGGGGCTTCTCAAAGTCTCCTCATCCTGAAGATCACTAGATAGCTTCAGACTGCTGTATGTCACAGTTGACTGAAACTACATACACACTTTGGATGTTAAAAGAGTACTAATGACCCGTGTTTAATTCGCAGGGAGATTTGAGCTGAATCTATGAAATCCCGCTGTTCAACCATAAGTGGAGGTGTGTGTGTGTGTGTGGGGGGGGGAGCTTTTGAAGCATTTTCTTAGGAAAAAGCAAAAGATTGCTAAGCCAGCATTTAAAACATATTCCCCTCTACCAAGTTGTATGATTTGTGGTTCACTATCTTCTTTATAAAATTATATGGTAGTAAGCTTATTCAATGGTAGGGTTACCATCTTTTATCTTGCTAATAGGCTGTCTCCACCATGTCTATCTACCTGCAAGGCTCAGAACAAAGCGTGACAGATGCCTCGGTTTGCAAAAACTGGAACACAACAACGCGTCTTGGTATTTAACAAAGGAAAGGACAAGGTGGACTCCTGTTCAGATCCTCCAAAAGCCCGATTCTGAAGTTACTTATAGCCTGACCTTTTTCCCCACGATTTTTTTTCCAGATATGCAGCCTCTGATATTTATATAGAACTTATTTCTACTGTGATCAGAGCACAAAAGAAGAATGTGGGAGGAAAAGCACAAGAGGCAGCATTATTATTCTGGTTGCTTTTAATATTATATCTTTTAGGGTAAAGAAGCGCTATTTTTGAATCATTTTAGACATGGAATTTTTAGGAAATAAAGTATCTGTGTCAGCGCCTTTACTGTTCCTTTCTGAAAACCTCTCTCTACTTATAGCTTGGCAGTCTTCATCTGTAACCTACTGCATGCTTAGAGTTGCCCCTGGGCATAGATAGAATCCCTCCTGTCCTCAGTCAACAGTGACTGACATAAGGTGTTCTAGTTCACTGTGTAGGATTCCAAACCAAAGCATCTTTGCTGATTAGCTTGTAACTGATGACCTCAATCTTAAATTTAAATGATATAACCTCTGTCTTTTTCTCAAACTCTCAACTCACATTATAATTCTGAAAATAGATTCCTGTATTGTTGCTCTATCCCATCTTCCCTGCCTTAATTGTTTGTCAGGCTCAGCATCTACACATGGGGAGTGGCCTTACAGAACAGGGTCTTCTCCCGCCCTTCTTTCAGCTTTCCCTTGACCCCCTTCTAGCCATCCCACTGACCAGATTTCCCACGCCAACTGGTCTCTGGAATTCTAAGCATTCTGGCTCTAGAGTTGTGATGTTCAGTCACTTGCCCAGCCACACCACGTTTCTACTAGTGCCCTGCTTGGTTTCTCTGAGTCCGGAGAATCCTACAAATGGTCCTTTCGGGTTTGTCTCTGTCACGAGAGGTGCCGGAAAGCATGTACCAGTTGGAAGACCTCCATGTGGAATGTCAAGTACCTTGGTGCTTATGTTGGTTGGAGTAGTCAGCCATCTAGCCTACATCTGGTGTTGTTCCCCAACAGTAGTAAGATACCTTTTATACATCTTGATTTATAAATTCCTCTTGATAGATGGTGACTTAATCTGGGGGTTCCTGTTTTCTGAATTATTTTGAAAGTGCTTACCTAAGATAGTGAGTGTATGTGTATGGGCATGTGTGTACCACCGCACAAGTATAGATGTCAGAGGATAACCTTGGGGTCTTGGGTTTCTTCCAGGTTGTTTGAGATAGGGTCTCAGTTTTGTTGTTTTGCTGCTGAGAACTAGGAGTCTCCTGGCCCCACCTCCCATATTGCCAGAGGTACACTGAGATCACACCCATGTGCGCTCGTTTGTGTGGGTGCTGGAGATGTGAATTTCCACAGGAGCCTCATAAGTGCTGAGCCACTTTCCCAGCTAACCTCCCTATTTAATTTTTAAGGAGTGGTAATACAGTGTAAAGCTTAAAGTGTTCAAAATAGCTAAAGAGATAACACCTGTGTTTCCTCAGGGTTTGATGGAAAGAGACCAGTCAAGAAAAGCATACTTGAATGAATGAGAAATTTGTTTTTATCAGCAAAGAAGTCTAATTTTGCATGAAACTAATTTCTTTGATAAAGTTTACAGTGCCTGTGGTTAAGTCTTACAAGAAACACATTATATATATATATATATATATATATATATATATATATAGTTTGCATGGCACATCTAAATTGGTGACATAGCCAGTGTTGTTAGCAATCTTTTCCAGATCACACATTTTTTCCTCCTAATTGATCAGAAGGATATAAGATTAAGGTAGGAGAGAGAAGAGAAAATGTTTTTCTTACTCCCAGTTTATAATGCAGGGGGCAGAATATCAGAGAAGTTAAGTAATATTTATAAATTTCCTTAGGTAGGAGGAAGTAAAATTCAAGTATTTCACTACATTAGACCCTATTTCCATGCAGCATTTCTCAAGGCCACTTACACAAGTACCCATGGACAATAGTCATGCAAAGTTTTGTGCTAGGGAGGTGTAATATGTTTGAAAAGGATGTTGCAAATGTGACATTTCTTAATTATTTTTTATCATCCATGTTTATTGCTGTGCTATTCACAATAACTAAGAAGTGGAACCAGCCTAGATGCCCCTCTACTGATGACTGGATAATGGAGATGGGGTACATTTATACAATGGAATTCTATTCAGTGGTGAATAAAATGCAATTTCCAGAGAAATGGATGGATCTGGAAAGGATTATACTTAGTGATGTAACCCAGGCCCAGAAAGCCAAGCACTGCATGTTGTGCCTCATATATGGATTCTAGCTACAAATGTTTGGACTTGTATGAGAGTTGGAATAAAACTCAGTAGCAGAGGGCAGTAAGTGAGAAAGTGGGGAGAAGAGAGGAGGACTTAGGGATGGTATTGTATATATGTAAGTAGAAGAACAGATCACTGGGGGGGGGGTGTGGAAAGGCCTAAGTGAGGTCAGTGGAAGAGATTGAGTAAAGGAAAGGTGGGGGAAGGGTTAATCAAAATCTAAAAGGGTATGAATAAGTCATATGGAAACCTACTTTTTTGGACAATGGTGTACCCAGAAGTCATAGATTGTGGGATACCTTGCAGTGAGTTGTTGGCCAGGGAGGTCCATGATACCCTCAAAACATTACAGGTCATTGTCAAGGCTCTTGGTTTCCCACCAGGTATAGATGGTAAGACCCTATTTCTGGAGACTCCACATGCATGGGCTACAAGGTCACTGAAAAGTCCTGCTGGAACTGAGCTGAAAACTTCCTCTTTATAGACCAGCTGACCATAAGGCTGGACAAAACTATGCTGCATGCTGCGCCATGGGAGAAAGTGAATTCACCAGTGGCGATAAACAACAGGGCACACTGCAAGCCTTAAATTTGGCCAGCCCCACCAAATGAGCCAACAGGCACAATAGTGGCATGTCTGTTATTGGGGAAATCAACCACTCTCTAATTGGACTAGAGGCCTGGTCCACAGACGGGAATACATGCCTGATACTGAAAACCTATGCTGGGGGAAGTTAGCAGCCCTAGGGGTGTAACATCTGCTGGTGTCTGCCTAAATGTACATATTATGCTCACCAAACTTCCTGGTAAGCACTTCTCATAATGTTTATACCCATATGTTAAAGCCACTCTCACTTTTGGTTAAAGAAAGTTCTCTTTTCAGATGGTGGGAACCTTGGGGTGACTCAGAAGTCACCATAGTGCTCAGAAAAAGTGACAGAGGAGTGTTCAGCACTGAAATATCTCTATGACACCTTTCAAGGATCAGGGCTCATTGCAGAAGAGGTGGCAGAAAGAATGTAAGAGCCAAAGGAAGGGTAAGGACTCCTTACAATGCATTCTTCCAGACACAAAATAGCCTGAATATCCATGACCTCACAGTGCATGACACTGCCTATACAAGACCACCATAATAGGAGGAAAAGATGATGTCATCAGAAAAAAAAGAGAGACTGATTGAGACGGGGAGAAGAATATGATGGGGAGTAGAGTTGTGAAGGAGAATGTGGAGGGAGAGGGAATTACCATGGTTTATTGTCTATAACTATTGAAGTTGTCAATAAAAAATAAAATTTTAAGAAGCCAGCAAAATTGGCATTCTACAAATATTTGTATGCTTAATACAAGCCATACATTCATTCCTTACTACTCTGTCCTTTGGTTTTGTACTTTTTGAAAGTTTTGAAATAATCAGAAAGAGGTAAGTTCACTTAGAGTTATGATGAACAATACAAAAATCACCCCATATGTTTACATAGATCCTCAAATGGCCATATCTTGAAAAGTAGAGTGTGGCAGCAAAACCAGGGTAACGATATAAATATAGTTAAGATACGGGATTGTTTATGGTCTTCGGCAATTACAAGTAAAGACCCCATGAACACTTCCATGCGGAATTTTGTGTGAACATAACTCTGTTTTTTTGGTGGTAGTGGGGGGGAGGATGAAAATCCAGGAATGCAATTGCTAGACATATGTTTAATTCTTGTACCATATGCCAAATGTTTTTGCAGGGTGGCTAAATCATTTTGTATTTCCTCCAGCAATGTGTGAGTGATTCAGTTTCTCCATATATTCACCACACTTTGGTGTCACCATAGCTTTCAATTTTTAGCTACTTTGATAAGTACATAGTGGTATTCATGATCACTTTAATCTGTATTTCTTAAATAACTAGTGATGTTGAACACCTTTTCATGCACTTTTATTTTTAAAATGTGGGTACCCTCATCAATAAAATATTTATTTACTTCAAACAAATTTTGAAATTGAGTTACATGTTTGTATCTTATAGTTGTGTATAGAATCCTTTAAACCTTTTTAAAAAATATTTTTGTTTATTATTTGCAAGAAGAGAGAGAGAAAGAGAATAAATTGGCATCCCAGGGTCTCTTGCCACTGCAAACTAACTCCAGATGCATGTGCAACATGAGCCATATAATCTGACTTTATGTAGTTACTGGGGAATTGAACCCAGGTCATCAGGCTTTGTAAGCAGGCACCTATAACTACTGAGTTGTCTCTCCAGTCCCTTCATACCTTTTAGATACCAGTTCTTTACCTAATAAATAGTTTCTAGCACTTCATAATTTGTGTTTTCTTCCCTTCACAAGATTGTTTGCATGATGGAACTTTTAAATTTTGATGGAACTTAGTTCATTGATTTTTTTTTTAATGGTATATACATTCAGAATTACCTCTAAGGCACTCTATGCTTTCACTAAGATCATGAAGATTCTTTGAGGTCTATAGTGTTACCTTGCTTATTTATTTTGAGTTTATTTTTGCATATCTGTCATAGTCAGCTTCACATTGCTGGGATAAGCATAAGAACCAGACACAGTTTATGGGAGGAATGGGATTTGTTGAAGCTTACAGATCCAGGGGAATTTCCATAGTGGTAGAAGGGACCAGGCAGAGAGAAAAGCAACCTGTATCCAAATGCGAGCATACTCTGGGAAGCTAGCAGAACTCAGGCTGCTCTCTGCGTACCTTAGGCTGGAATTCCAGATCCTCCCCTGAACACACCTTAGGACTGCACCTTAAGATCAACCCACAGAGACACCTCTTCCATCCAGGCAGCTGGAAATCCAAGAAGCTTTAATAATACTGAATCTATTGGGGGGACATCCCTTCAAACTACCACAGTATCTATGTTTTTCTTTTTGCTTGCATCTGTCTAACTGCTGTAAAAACTTTTGACAACAACCCAGCTGGCAGCGGGGGGGGGGGGGGGGGGGGCGGAGCTTGCAACTGAAGAGTCCAGGAGGAGGAGTTCAGGTTTTCACATGCACTATGCTGGTGAGGGTGGGGTCCAAAGGCTCATTACTGGCTAGAGGATATGAAAATCTTAGTTCCTTACATAGCCTTCTCTGACTCCCACTTTGCCAGGGGTGCAGTGGTGTCACATAACAGCCACAGCAGAGTAGAAGTCCCGCTTTCATATTGACCCTGACTGGCATAGGTAGGTTGGAGCTGGTTCATTCCATGGTATTTGGCTGTGGTACAGTGGTTACACTCTAAGAGTTCTTTCCCTTGCTGTTTTTCTGCTCCTTGAGCTTCTGGCTACAGAGTCCAGGCTTCTACCTGGACTTCCTATGCATCCGTTGACATTTATTTTTATTTTCATTTTATTAGAGAGAGAGAGAGAGAGAGAGAGAGGGAGAAAGAGAGTGAGAGAAAAGAGGCAGATCGAGGGAAAATAGGCACGCCAGGGCCTTCAGCTGCTGCAAACTTACTCCAGAAGCATGCACTACCTTGTGCATCTGGCTTGCGTGGGTCTGGGGAATAGAACCTGGGTTCTTTGGCTTTGCAGGCAAGTACCTTAACCACTAAACTATCTCTTCAGCCCCTATTGGCATTTTGAGATTACTGCCTTCCTTGACTCCTTGAACAAAACAAAGCAAAACCAAACCAAACTAGGGAAGACCACGTTGTTTACCGCATCCCAAGCTCTTTATCTAGTTCTGTTCTTCTCTCCAACAATTTGAACTTCATTTGTTAATTGTTATGTTTGTTTTATATGTCATATGCAGAGTTTCCCATTGTATTTATCTGGAAGAGTAGAGATATAGATGACTATTCCATCTTCCCACACAGATTTTCCCCATTGTCATTTTTTCAGTAAAACTTGATGGCCTAGAAAATATATCATGTTTATTTCTGCAAATCAGCTATGTTGTTTCAGTGTGCTCTTCAGAGTCCACAGCACAAGGCTGTAGGGAGGACTGATGCTCAAATAAATTACAGATTTTCATGTTGGTGGTTAAAGAGAAAGAGAGAGAGAGAGAGAGAGAGAGAGAGAGAGAGAGAGGAGAGAGAAATAAGAGATATCTGATTTTCATCAGTTGTGTAACCTGCCCCCTGGTGGAAAGAATATAATTGATGCTTTTTCTTTTTCTCTGCTGTTTTCTTCTCTAAGCCACTCCGTTGTCTTGACATCTCCAGCTCACCTGGCTGCATGACAAAGTCACAGCCTTCCTGACCTGACCTGAAAGCTTCTGTCTGGGTCTTACAATCGTGATTGAATGGCCACAGGGAGCCTCGTGCTTTGCAGACAAGGGACTGTCAGAAGGCTGAAGGGTGCACAGTGACCCTGAGTCTTCAGTCTCCCTGGGACAAGGACTTTCAGTGGGCTGGAGGGTGCCCAGTGACCCTGAGCTTTCAGTCTCCCAGGGACAAAAGACTGTTAGAGGACCAAAGGGTGCACAGATGTTTCAGATGTGACAAAATGCTCTGGATATACTTTCAATCCACAAAGCTCTTTTGAAGCTTGGTCTGCATGTAGTTTCAAAATCAATATGTATGTGTACTTACTACCTTTTCCATCGATGAAGAGTGTGTTAGGTATTAAAACTGCACAGAGGAATTCATAATTTATGTGGCCACAGAAACAGACACAAAATCTGCTTTCCATGGGTTCTTCCGTGGAAACGCAGCTATGATCTCTCCAGGCACGTTGCCCTGCCTGGGGCCTGCGCCAAACACAGAGCAAGAGCTGGAGTCGCTGTGGTGGCATCTATGACTGCGTTTAGAACTCTGCACAGACTATAAGAAGAGAATATCTAGGGATCTACAATTTTCAAATCCAAAAGTATTTCCTCAAAACTAAAAATAATAAAAGCAAGGTAGAGGTCAAAGACCATGCAGACCAATAAATTGCCTAAGATAGTCATGAAACTGGCCACTCAGCCGATTTGAGTGAGTGGTTTTAAAAACAATGGAGGCTCTTGAGGACGTGGAAGGTGTCACGATTGACAGTGACTCTTTCAAGGTTCAGCCAAGCTTCTCTCCCTTTGACCTTCCTCACTCATGCCTTTTTCCCACCTTGCAGGGGTCTTCACAAACCGTTGTTAGTATGAATCCTACTAAGTCAGTTTAGAGAGAGTCCCTCAACCTTGTATTCCTGACCAAATTTCTTGTCTTTCATCCTAGCTTTGACATCTGATCAGCTCTGGTCTGCCTTCAATATGAAATCCTTGGGTTCCGTTTAACTGTAACCCCCCAGCCCTCATCATGTCCTCTAAGTCACTTCCCATCCATCCACTCTGTCCCCCAACATCCAGCAAACTGTCCTTGGCTGTCAGTTCCCTATTGCTCATGTATTTGGAGGTAGTCCTGATCTCTCTCCAGTTTGGAACACTTCTGCATTGTTTTGATTGAGTGTCCTGTTTCATTTAGATGTTGGTGTTGTCTTATGGAATTTAACTCTAGATGATGAGGGAACCAGTTTCTTTTCTCCTCTCTTTAGATTTCTTTCTTTTACCTCTAAGAGTTAGAGGAACCAAGGAGGTAAACATCTTTCTCACAGACAGGCAGCAATATTCACCAGTACTCTCCACTTTGTCCCTCGTAGCTGAATGCCATGTCAAACCTGACCTATGCTGCCAGGAAGAATTCAAGGCTAAGTACGCAGGCACAAAGATGTCAGCTCTTCTCATTCTTGCTAACCTTCTTAGATTCTTCTGCACTTCTGGGAGATGGGGTTGGGAAGTACATTGTTATACTTGAAAGACCTGTATCCTGGGTTAGATTCCAGACAGGGTAAGAGAATAAATACCTTGAAAGGGGCAGGATGCGAAGGGGTAGAGAATAAATGTGGGGGTTGTTTACTTCTTTTATGGACCGGGGAGGCAGAAAGCTGTGAAAGTCTGGAGCCTTCCTGTGATATAGGAAAATAGAAACCAACTGACTGAAAAGCATGTCCTCTTACCCTTTCCTCAAGTGAGGGTTATGTAAGCTAGACTGGAATCAGGCCACCTTGTGTTGGTTATATCCTTCCCCTCTCTGGTCCCCTTTATCTGAGACTGAACACCCCACTGAAATCTGACATTCCTAACTTGCCTAAGACAACTGCTATGCTATTAAAAATGGCTAACTCAGCTCGCTTATATTGGGCAACGTCTTGTTGATGACTGAAGTGATAAATTTAGAAGCAGAGAAAACGAGATGGGGTTTCTATACTGTCTTGCCTGCCTAGTTGTAAAAGGTTTTGCTGACAACTGAGTTTTGCTGCTTGAAGACCTTCGAGATCAACGAGGTCAGCTCCTCCCTCATTTTGTAAGTGTGCAAAGGGGATCTTAGAGACTTGAAGCAGTATGACTTAGATTTCCCAGCTAATTATGTTATCTTCTCGCCCCCGGCTCTTCTCTTCTCCGCCACTGTGAGCAGAACTCCAGAGTTCACAAGCTGCAGCATTTTATCTTAAGTCTTGGGAGTGATGTGGGAATAACTTGTGCTAGATGCAACACCTAGAATATTAAGTTAGCAGTGGCCCAGAAAGAAAGGGGGGGAGGATTCAATGTATGTATCACCAGAAATACTTAATGAGGACCAGACTGTTTTAAGTATCTCTTATTTGGCAGGATATGAGTGAGACTTTTGTTACTTCCTAGATAAATGAACTACATCTGGGAGAATGTTCAATCACAGCGTACGATATTAAAGTTTCAGGTCTAACACCAATCACCCAACAAAGAAGTAGACGTAAGCAAACACAGGAGGTCACAGAGGATGCTGGGCTTTGTTTTCAATGTGTCTCCAGCCGGCCTCTTCTCCTCAAAGCCTACTGCCTCATCATCTGGGGTGTGCACAGTGGAAGAGTTCAAAATGAAAAGCAAAACACAAAACAAAACAATGGAAAGCAGCCACAACACAAACAGAGACGGAGGCAGTGGGGATATGAAAGTCAACACATCTGAAATACATAATAAGCAAGAGGAAATTTGCTTCAACTTTCTATCCACTGTGTCAAAAATCTCAATCTCAAGCCGGCATCCAACAGGTTTTAATTATCCTATACATAACTCACATCGAGAGAATAAAAGGAATATCCAATCCTTTACAATATTGATCTCTAAGGTGTGCCACAATGAGAGTCTCTATGGTATTTATTTGTCATCTCTACCTTCTCTTACAATATATTTTTTATTCATTCCCTCGTGGGCAAAAACTGACTTTGAAATCCAACTTTCCAGTTATTGCAAACCATAGAAAGTTGAAAGTATTATAAGAAAATGAGTGAATTTCACTTCAGTTATTTCTCAGGACAACAATTTGATGAAATAGACAGGATTCTCTTATTGTAGAAGAGAAAACTAAAGCAGAAATTACATCCGAGTCTGTCTGTCTGTCATCACAACATTATATACATGGATGTGTGCGTTTGTCTATCTGGACGCCTGCAGGGATAAGGATAGAAAGTGCCGGGTTGGAGAGTAAGTGCCGATATTCTCCTTATGAAAGAAAGGTATCTTTGCTTTTCTATGATGAAACCTCCAATGTGTATATCATTAAGCGCTCTAAGAAAGATAGAAATAGTTCTGCAAACACCAAGCAGAGGAACAAGCTCCTGTGCTAATGGTTTTCTGAAATTTGCCTGGGGCAGACAGCAGCTGGGAAGGAGGAAATGATTGTGTCCTGAGGAGCATGGTGACTTACTGCAGATGGCTTTGCTATTTCCTAGGTTAAGAAACTTCAGGGGCACATAAAATAGTAAGGTGAGGGTTGAAGTAGGACATTGAAAAAAAAACCGCACAGTCGCTTTAGGCAATCTGTGTACCCCTGCTTCTGAATTCTGACTTGCAGCCAACCTTTCCTTTGCACCACTTTAGTTGATTGTTTATTACTTGTGTTGGCCCCTCTGTTGTCGCTGCCTTTGAAATAAAATGCTTCAATTCAAAGATCACAAAACCTCCGAGGCAATAGCACCCATCGCTCGGTGATTTTCTTCTCTCTCACTTCTCCAGAAGTAGTTTCCAAGTATTGTTATTGTCACCTCATCTTCCTTCCTGAAACTTCTAAAACATGTATCCCTTTACTGCTTCCTATTCTCAACAAACAACTTCTTAGCCCGTTATCGCTTGTCTTGTACCGTCCTTAAAGGTCACTATGCCATCATGTTTGCTCCTTGAAATGTTTATTCCATTTCGCCCTGCCAGAGTCTGGAACTTAAATGTCTCTAAAGGCCACAGAGTTTAAGGCTTGGTCTCCAGCCTGTGGCACTATTGGCAGGTGGTCAAATTTAGGGGGCAGAGTATAATGGACGGCTGTTAGCTCATTGTAGATGTGTCCTTAGAGATGACAGAGAGACCTAGGCTCTTCCTCCCCTCTCTCCCTCCTCCCTGGATGTAACAAAGTGAGTAGTACTACCTCTACATATATGCTCTCCAGGATGTACTTTGATGTCCTGGGTCATTACAGGTCTAAAGCAGCAGGGCAGGTGACCAGGCATGGAGACAAAAAAGCCTTTTCTTCTCATAAGCTGATTCTTTCTTTTTTGGTTATATATATGTGTGCATATGTATGTGGTGTATGTGGTATGTGATGTATACTTGTGTATGCAGTGTGTGGTGTACACCTGTGTATGCAGTGTGTGTGGAGTAAACCTGTGTATGCAGTGTGTGTGGTGTACACCTGTGTATGTAGTGTGTGGTGTACACCTGTGTATGCGGTGTGTGTGGTGTACACCTGTGTATGCGGTGTGTGTGGTGTACACCTGTGTATGCGGTGTGTGTGGTGTACACCTGTTTATGTGGCGTGTGTGGTGAACACTTGTGTATGTAGTGTGCGTGGTTATATACCTGTGTATGTAGTGTGTGTGGTGTAAACCTATGTTTACAGTGTGTGTGTTGCATACATGTGCATTTAGTGTGTTGTATACACATGTATGTAATGTGTGATGCATACGTGTGTGTAGTGTGTGGGGGAGATATATATTAGTGTGTGTGGTGCATACATGTATAGATAGTGTGTGTGGTGCATACATTTGTAGGAAGTATGTGTGGCGTGTACCCATGTATGTAGTGTGTGTGGTATATATATGTGTAGGTCCTCAGTGTGTGTGGGGCATACACATGTAGGTAGTGTGGGCGGCTTACACGTGTGTGTAGTGTGTGTGCCCGAGCCGTGCCCCATCGCTGCCCTGCCGTGGAGCCTCTCGCCCGTGCTGGGCGCAGCTGAACGTCGGGCGTCCAGCTCTATTGCTCTTGTTCTCATTTTACTTCTGCTCCCGTTTCTTTAACGACACTGGAACCTGGCGCTTTTCACAAGCCTGAGTGAGTCCCTGGCCTTCATTCCCCTCTTGCAGGACTGGGCTGACAGGCACACAGGGCCACGGCCCGTTGTTTACATCGGGTCTGGACATTCAAACTCAGGTGGTTTCAGGCCCTTGTGATTGTGGAGGAGGCACACTTAACCACCGGCCATCTCTCCAGCCCTAAGCTGATTCTTTCTGGTCCCCCCCCCCCCATGATGAAAACTGGCTAACACATATGTCATTCTTTCAAATAATTGAATATTTTTTCCAAACTCATAAAATAATTAAATATCTGAATATCTGCTTCAGAGGCTAATCAGGTTCCCAATAGGGAGATTTGTTAAATTGTTGACTCAGAGACTCAAAATGGAATGGAATTTTCTTCATTTCCCCCCAGTTTTTTCAATTTGCCTAAGAAATTATAAAACACTTTATTTACCTTATTAAATATAGTCCATTAACCTTGCAAATATGGTAATGAATAAAAATCTGCTGCCTTGGCAATTTCCTTGAATATAAAAATTACCTCTGTTCATCACAAAGATTTTTAGTTTTATATTATTATTTTAAAAACACCTAACATTCCAAACTGAAGTAGTCTTTAATATGTAAGCACTCTCCAGTCAACCCTGCATGAATCATACAGTGGAACTTGGGGCCAATTCTGTGGCTTTGGGCAGGGTAAGGTTCAACATTTCTGTCGGCTGATCTCTTAGGTTCTCTGATTGTTCAGGTCAGTGGTCACCCAATCTTAGCAGGGGACAGAGAAGTTTAATCACCTAAGTACCATTAAGACCTTGGGTCTATATGGGTGGATTCTCGTATGGGGAGATTACTAGCTCGTGTCTAGGATAAGATCATGTTATTCTCAGTAATTCAAAGGTTACTGATTATTCTTCCGGGATATGGTAGAAAAAAGCCAAGGATAATCAAATGCAGGGATTTCTCCTGAAGCTGAGAAATGGATGATTTTATCTTGGGACCATATTACAGGTTTTCAGTAAAAACAAATCCAGATTCAATCATTCAAGCAAGACTTTCCAAAATCATGATAACTTCTTACATTTGGCCTGCTAAGTTTTGAGGAGGAGCCTGGCTTTTGATGTTCTCTCTGTCCATCCTGCCTCCATCAGCTTCTCACTGGCACAGCGTGGTGGAACGTGTGGGAGAAGCCCCACAGCCGGCTCAGTTATGGGGGTCCTGACTGTGGCTTTGGCTGAGTGATAAACTGCTGTGCTCAGTGAGTGCTTTGCTCAAAGCAAATCCCCAGCTAGCTTTCTGTTTAAATTAGGGCTAGGATGCTAAAAGAGGTTACCTCTACTTTCATTTATATTTCTTTATTTGAGAGAGAGAAAGAGAGAGAGAGAGGAAAAGGGATGGATGGATGGATGGAGGGAGGGAGGGAGAGAGAGAGAGGGAGGGAGAGAATGGGCATGCCAGGGCCTCCAGCCACTGCAAATGAACTCCAGATGCATGCACCATCATGTGCATCTGGCTTAAGTGGATCTGAGGAACTGAACGTGGGTCTTTGGGCTTTCCGGGCAAGTGCCTTAACCACTAAGCAATATCTCTAGCCCCATGTCCCTACTTTTTTAGTACTCATAACTCAGAGATGGGAGCTCCTCTTAAACACCTCCAGAAAACCATGGAATGAGTCAAACTGGACCAGATTACATCACGTGCTTCCTACGTGCTTGCGTTTCCATGTGTGTGTGTTTCTAACCCGCATCATCTCACTTAAACCTCAAAGCGTTCTGGGAAGGTAGAGGTTAAGGGATTGGCGGAGGGACAGTTCAGATCAAATGAATCTCACCACTAGCTGTGCTGTCCGTGGAGAGGCAGGGAGAGGTGAATTGTTTGCACTAGAGCAGCCTAGCTTTCTGGACTTCCTGTGGGATAGACCACACAGCACTTGAAAACTTCACTCCCCCCTCCTTTCGCCCTGCTGGATGGTGGGCTGTCAATAGGACATTCTAAATTTAGCTTCCTGAATCTAGAAATTAAATGCCAACATGATCCACTTGGCGTCTATACACCTGGGCTTGTTTAGCCCCGAGGGAAAAGTTGCAGGTGACCTTTCTTTCTTGTACTTGCCCGATTCAGCAGCACACCGCCTAGAGTTAAAGCATTTCAGTCACAGAAGTTGAGAGAGAAAGAAAGATATAAGTGCTTCACAACAGGCCCAGTATTCTCTTGGTCAATGTTCGGTTTTCTACTGTAATTAATTCTAGGGGCTGTCATAGGTTGAATGTGTATGCATGTATGAATATAAGTGGTGTGCCTGTGTGAATGAGAGTATGGGAATCTTGGACATGAACAGTTAACACTTTCTTTTCTTCTTTCTTTCTTGCCTCCAGAAGTGCCACTGAAGTTTTTTATGTTTATTTTTTAATCTTTTCCCAATCTTTTGATTTCTATAGAAACTCCAGCTGGCAAAAAGGCTTGGCTCAAAAGTTGGTAGTCTCTAGAATGGTTATATCTGGGACTAAAAATTGAGCATAATATACCTCAGAAACAGCACTGTGACTTAAGGATATACAGATAATGACAGTTAATTTCTAGTTTTTACTTGATCGGATTAGGAATCAAAAGAGACATGCCTCTTGGGCAGGTTTGTGTCAGCATTTCCAGGAGAAATTTTTGCAAGAAAAACTTTCCCTGGTGGGGGCAGTGTGGGCAAACTCTACATACAGAGTTTCTAGGGGAAAGTGATATCTTTTATTTTTTTTTTTTTTTCTTTTGCCTGGCTCTCCCCTGTTCCTTGCTGGTGAGTATATCTACACTGATGCTGCCGTCTTTCACTGACATTGAAACCCAGCTTCTCCAGCCTTCAAATGTCAATGGAAGAATAGTGGCTCTCCAAGAACCCTCTAGACTTTCAACATCAGCCTGGAACTACTGAGGCATCCAGCCTTCTGGGCCGTGATTACAGCGACTACAGGGCTTATATGCAAATTCTCAGGCACTCCAGCATGCAGAAACCCACTGTCGCACTGCCCAGCCCATGTCATAAAACTCTCCTGCAAACAGCATATATACGGCAAAAGTATACAGTTACTTAATTTAATGAAAAGTTTTTAAAAGACTCAAATCTATACTATTTGTAAGAAAACCACTAGATTTATGGCTATATAGGCTGATCATGTGAAAGGATGAAAAAAGATATTCCATGAAAGTATTCAAGAAAGCAGGGAATCTAGTAGATCTCCTTTATACTATATATTCATTCTACCAGCTCTGTTCTTCCATTGAAGTCCTGGACCTGGTTTGCAGTGACCTTTCTGCAGTGTGAGAGATGTGCGTTTAGTTTTACTCTTCCGCATGTGGAGATCTAGCATTTGCATCGCCATCTTTTGAATAGGCTGTGTTTTGTTTTCCAGCGTATATTTTGTTTTTTATTCAAAAAATTAGTTGACCATAGCTGTGCAGGTTTGTTTCTGGATATTCTATTATGCTCTGCTCTGCTATGCTCTTATTCTATTGTATTCTATTCTGTTCTGTTCTGTTCTGTCCGTCCCATCCCATTCCATTCTCTAGTTTATCCTGTCCTAGTATATTGTTCTATGTCTCTATTTTGTGCTAGTAACATGCTGACTTTGTCATTATGACTCTCCATTGTTGTTATTATTATGATTATGATGTTGCTGTTTATTCCTCTAAACCAAATAATGTTTGCTTCATATATTTAGGTGTTGTGATACTGGGCCCTTATATATTCATGATTGTTCTATATTGCTTGTGACTTAAAGACTTTTCTTATTATACAATCACCTCTATTGTCTTGAGCCAGTTTTTTTTTTATCTTAATGTCTACTTTGAGATTTTTTTAAAAGGCTACCCTTGCTTTCTTTAACTTATTACTTTCACAGCATATCTTCTTTCATCTGCTCACTTTATTGGCCTCTATGTATCTATAAACATACCGTGACTCTCCTGCAAATAGCAAACACTTTGGTCTTTTAAGAATTTTTATTCAATTAAGTAACTATATTTTTTTGTTACATGTATATGTGTGTGCATGGTTTACAGTGTGATGTGTGTATGCATATATGTATACACATGTATACATGTGTGCAAACATGGACCATGTGCTCATGTTCAGAGGTCAGAGAACAATGAATGTCCTCTTCTATCTCTCTCCTGTACTGCTTCCTTGGGACAGGGTATGTTTCTAAATCTGGAGCTATCATTTTCGGTCAAACTGGCTCAACAGTGAGCGCCAGGAAAATCCCCTGCCTCTGCTCCCCATAGGACTGGGGTTATGAGTTTGTGTGCTCATGGTCTGCTTTCTGTGTGCATGTTGGGGATTGAACTCCAGTCTTCTCAGATCCTCATGCTTGTGTGGCAAGCACTTTTTCTGTTGAGGCTTCTCTCTAGCCCAGGTCACTGTATGTTTTTTGATTAATGAGCTTAATTCACAAACTTTAAAGTAACTTGTTGATACTGAAGACTAACATCCATGTCGTTCATTGCTTTTGGTCAGTCTAGTTCATTCTGATAACAATTTTATGTCAACAGCTTATGAAGGGGTTATACTTTTCTCTCTCTCCTTCCCACACTTTATACCAATGATGTCACAATGATTTCTTCTGATATTGTGTATCAACTAAAATATTTTATAGATATTTTTGTACCTGTTCTCTCAAATACTCTGATAGAGTAAAAACTGATTTATGTAACAGTATTAGAGTGTTGTAATAGTATGTAATTATCCACATATATATTCTTTTACCAGTGACCATTATGCTTTGTATTATCTTTTGTTTGTTTTTTTTCTTTTTAGCATTGCTTTATTTCAAATTGAATGATATTCTTCGGTGTTTCTATTTATTATTTATTCACTTATCTTCAAGTCAAAAGAGAAGAGAAGAGAGGAGAAGAGAAAGAGAGAGAGAGAGAGAGAGAGAGGGAGAAGGGGTGTACCAGGGCCTCCAGTCATGGCAAATGAACTCTAGATGCATGCACCACTTTGTGCAGCTGGCTTGATCTAGGCACTGGAAATGAAACCTGGGTCATTAGACTTTTGCAGGCAAGTGCCTTAACCGCAGAACCATATCTCCAGCCCATCTTTAGTGTGTTTTATAAGGCAGCTCTAATAGTGATAAACTCCCTCACTTTTAGCTAATATTATAAAGAAATTACTTCTTAATTGTTGAAGGACTGTTTTGCTAGATACAGTATTCCATTTCTTACATTGTCTTTCCTGCCTGGAATGGTGTTTCCTTCTTGTTCTACCCAATAAGTGAACCTTTGTTTAACTTTCAAAAACAGTTCTGAATAACATCGCCAGTGTCAGTTAAAAAAGTCTCCCTTCTAAGACATTCATAATACTTCTTAATTTTTAACAATAGTATTTATAAAAATTACATTATGATAGCTTTCTGCATCATGTGCCTTCAACATGTCTTCAGGATAGTAGTTCTATCTCAAATGACGCATGTGTCTAGACATGATACCTATCTATATATGTTTTTCTTTTTTTTTTTGTTTTTTGATTTTTTTTGAGATAGGGTCTCACTCTAGCCCAGGATGACCTGGAATTCACTATGTAGTCTCAAGGTAGCCATAAACTCACAGTGATCCTCCTACCTCTTCATCCCAAGTGCTGGGATTAAAGGCGTGTGCCACCATGCCCAGCATTTTTTTTTTTTCTTATTGTCTGGCACATAGCAAGGTGACCAGAGTGAAATGCTCATTAAATCTCTACAAACTGAGTTATACAGAGCATCCATAGTGCTCAATCTGAATTTCTAGGAACTTGATCCAAAAAATGCACATACGTTACTATTGTTGCATTTTTCTAGTCTGCTGTGGCCTTGACTAAAATTTTCACCGGGAATGAAATAGGAGCTTCTTGTCCTTGTCATAGCAGTCTGTGATCCCCAGTTTAATGATGTTGGGACGTTCTATGGCTGCTGTCTCATCTTTATTTGGGTCCAAACTTCATCCATATCTATAGATTTCCAGTGTCTTCTTTTGTCTCTGGCTCTCCCTTATTCGTTCTGTATGTGTCTTTCACTAAGTTTGACAACTGATAAGGTACTTATCTTGGAGGGCGATGGGAGAACATACCATTTCAGAGAGTACAGGGTTGGAAGAGACCTTAAAGACAATCCAGATGGTACCTTCAAACTTCCCAGAGTGCTAAAGCAACCTGTCTTTATTCATTTGGTCATTTAGAGGCAAAGAAGGTATTACCTCATCATGGGCTTGTATAAAAGACCCTTAGGCTGATAAGTAGGCAAGGGGAAGGATTGAATATTTTCTTTAAGGGAATGTATTTTTAAAATACCGCATTAAAAAAAATAAATAAATGGGCTGTAGAGATTGCTTAGTGGATAGGATGCTTGCCTGAGCAGTCTAAGGACCCATGTTCGACTCTCCAGACCCCACGTAAGCCAGATGCACAAAGGTGAGGCAAGTACAAGGTCTAACATGCCCACTAGGTGGCTCAAGCATCTGGAGTTCAATTGCAGAGGCTGAGGGCCTGGAGTGCCAATTCTCTCACTCTCTAACGTGGGTCCCGGGCAATCGAGCCTCGAACTGGGGTCCTTAGGCTCACAGGCAAGCGCTTGACCACTAAGCCATCTCTCCAGCCCTAGACCTACTTCTACCTTATTGGCACACTGTGTTTAAAGGCAGGCTGAGAAATGGACACTGCAGCAGGCCTTGTTTTTACCTTTCTCTTGTCAGGTTTCTCCCTGCGAGCTAAGGAGCTCATAGGACCCTTGGGGGATATCTTGCAACCAGTCGGTACCTTACACTCTTCTAGTCCATGTGCTAGGAATAGACAACCCCAAAACCCCTCTCAAGTCGCTTTGAGCCTGCTCCCCTGTTCTGCTCTGTGCCTCTTTTCTAGTCTGTTCTTTGGAGGGTGCATCATGCCTTGGGTCCATGTATTCAGCATCCCTGAGAGGGGACAGATATTTATGGAGAATGTGGATAAACACACAGACTTGGCTAGGGCGTTCGTACCTGCTCCCAAAGCTTCTTGTGCGATGGGCCAAAACCAAGTGTAGAAAGAGAGAGGAGGGAGCGGCACGAGTGTAGGCGTCAGCTGTCAACACCAGCGCATCCTGGTAATGAGCTTGGATGGATCAGGCATTCCTAAATTCGAACTTGGCTTGTATGTGTGTCTGATAATTTTGTAAGTTAGGAAGAAAGAGTAGTTTTTTTTGTGTGTGTCTGATTTGTAGTTTTCACATATATAGCTAGTAGATCAGGAGTCTCATTTTTACTTGTGCTCAAACACTACAAATGCCAGGGGAGGGCTCAGTCTGTCATAGTAGATAGTAAGCATTATGAAAAAGACAATGTTTGCTTTGGTAATTGTAGCCTGCATAACAATAGCATGTGAAGATGATGGATCGGATACTTGGCAAAAGATTTTGGATTGCAGCTAATAGGAACTAAGCGTGAAGTACACTTTGAAAGGTCTTTTTAATTGAACTTTCAGGTACTCTTATTTATTCTAAATCTTCCTTTTTTTCTAAAAGCAGAATGCCACCGATTTAGTGCTCTGGTTAATTGGGCCAATCAAAATTTTTCTGAGTAATTTTTATCTATGAATGAAAAGAAGATGTTTTTGTGCATAGGGTAAGAAAATAGGAAGTCAAAATAGGGTTGAATCAATAGAATAGTTTTTCTAAGACAAATTAGATGCATTTAGCCATTCTGCCTGGGGAAAACTTCAGGTCTAAAAAGCAAAACAGTGAAAGAGAACAGAACACCATGAATGGCATTACATATGTTGCACAGATAATAACAGAGAAGACTCACAGTACATTTCATTTTTTTTATTTTTTTATTTTTTGTTTATTTATTTATTTGAGAGTGACAGAGAGAAGGAGGGAGAGAGAGAGAGAGAGAGAGAGAGAGAGAGAGAGAGAGAGAGAATGGGCGCGCCAGAGCTTCCAGCCTCTGTAAACGAACTCCAGTTGCGTGCGCCCCCTTGTGCAACTGGCTAACGTGGGTCCTGGGGAACTGAGCCTCGAACCGGGGTCCTTGGGCTTCACAGGCAAGCGATTAACCGCTAAGCCATCCCTCCAGCCCTCACAGTACATTTCAGAGTTCTTTAAAATGAAAAAAAAAATGAGTGGGCTAAAGAGATTGCTCAGTGGTTAAGGTGTTTTCCTACAAAGTCCAATGACCTGGGTTTGATTTCAAGCCAGAAGCACAAAGTGGCACATGCCTCTGGAGTTTGTTTTTGCGGTGGCTGGAGGCTATGACGCACCCATTCTCTCTGTTTCTCTCGCCTTTCTCTGTTTGAAAATAAATAAATAAAAAAAATATTTTTGAAAAAAAAGAAAAAAAATGTAAAGAAATGGGCTGAATTATGACATGGACTGTATGGAGCTTGTCAGGATGACAGTGAATGGGACTGTACAAGGTCTGACAGCTCTCACCAAGAGAGAACCTAGGAACTCATTAGACCCAGGTGTTATCCTCAAACACTGGACGAGGTTGCATGCAAGTCAGATTGAACTCTGTAGACCTACACATAGGTCATAAGGGCAAAGATCAGAAAGTCAGAGGGAAATAACTTTGGACCAAGAAACATTCAAAGTTTGTAGTACTGATGATAGAGAGTAGGAAGAATAAGCTTGTTAGGTAGTTTTTGGAAGGCAGCTTGAAAATGACCAGTGATGTCCTATGTCCTTTGTCCTTGAGAATGTAACAGGATCAAAACAGTAAAATCTAAACACTGTGGCAAAAGCACAAGAGGGATTGCTATTGAGGCTGAGAGAGCCACACTGGCCAGATATGAAGGACAGGGCTCTGGAGAAAACACTGAAGCACTTTTGTCAGGCTCTGGTTGACCCCCGTGAAGTTCTGCTTGATTTTGTCCTTGATTCTGTTTGGTGATGCTGAACCCTTACACTGGTCCAGTCACAGAGACAAAGATCATGATCAGTTTCCTGACTGGAAAGGAAACATGTGGACCCTCTGTAAGGATTGACGATTCTCTGTATCTCAGTCCAGTCCTTTTAACCATCGACTTATTTCTGTAGTCAGAAAGCTATATCAACCTGAAGACAAAGAAACTCATTCACAACCCACTTTCCAGGACCTCTCTGTTGCATTGTTTTTTTTTTTTTTTTTTTTTTTTTTTTTTTGCCTCTTGTGCTTTTCATCGGACAATCTGTCTTTAGACGTCTCTCATATGGAATTTCATCATATGGAGCCTCCTCTCTCTGCTTTTTCTATACAGTAAAGTTTACTTCCTGTCTGTAATATTTTTCCCCACTAAACTTGTATTCTTGCTGTAATAAGGATTCTCCTTTAAAACTCATTCTTCTTGATACTCCTTCCTGAATTCCTCAAAACAAAGAACCTGGAACCACTGACTTGGTGGGGTGGGTGGTGACCATTGAGAATCCAGCATCCTTGTTCCCGAGTTATGCCCACTTAAAAGGTAAGATAAGGCTCCTTATTCTTTCAGAGTAAGAGTCCCCCGTCATTGAGAGCTCATGAGGACACAGAAGATGTTTCGTAGGTAGACACCTGTCAGTTCACAGCTAGACCGCTACCAGTGCAGTAGTTCTCAAAGTTCAGAGACAATTTTATGGAAGCTTTTGAGAAAACTGGTATCCTAGGTTTGCAAAACCAGAGAGTTAGGTCTTTTGAGGAACTGCTCTGGAATCTTGGAGTGTCCCACAGGCACAGTGATGTGTATTAAGAGCCGAGTGTCGCAGGACTACTGTGAAATACGAGTTTTGAAACATGCTAAAAGCTTTTCAGTGCCTTGACTCGGGACCTTTGGACTTGTTGTTCTCTCTTCCTAGAACATCACTCACCAGACTTCTGAGGGTTTTGCTCCCTCACATCACTCAGATCTTACATAGGTCGAGTCCCATCTCTTCTCCATGCCTTACTTCCCTCCTTTCATTACCATTACCGCAAGTGCTGTCTCTGTGTGTTTGTACCTTGGGCACAAGAACACAGCTTTCCCAAGCACACACAGCACCTTTCTCTTATGACCTGCTGCTGCGTATCCAGCTTATAATCGAGTTCAAGGATTCATGAGTGATCAACGTGTCAGACTCACGGAGAGGTCGGTGTGCGAGGGAATGCTCATTGGTTGAGCTGTTTCGACGACAGCTTTCACGGTTTCCTTTCTTTTATAGGGAAGAGGGCTCAAGCCCAGGTACAATGACCACTTTTTCAAAGAAGTTTTGGGAAGAAATCGTGCATCTCAGAGGGGACTGATTTTGGAAGTTCCTGCCCAGTCAGAAGGATTCGATAGGGGATGGTGACCTGGATGTTAGGAGAGAGCTGGCGTGAAAGACAACAGGATGGAGGAGAAGCCGGAGAGGAGTGGAGAGGCACAGCCTGCTGAGGAGCCGCCTATGGCAGCTGACGCCTTCAAATATTTACCACGCTCTGCAGCAGCAGCTGTGCATGGAGGGCTCTCTCTGTGTGTGTGTGTGTGTGTGTGTGTGTGTGTGTGTGTGTCTGTAACCCGCTCCCGTGTCTCTGCTTCCCACACATGGCAGCTTACTGCTGGCCATCCACTCCCACACAGAGCTTCTTTGCCAAAGAGAACAGGCACCCCACCCCTGCCCTAGATCTTCTTTACTTTCTGATGGGAAGGATCTGTATTCCTCTTTTTCCTTCCTTCCTTCTGTTCGTTCTTTGCTCTCCTCTTTCTCTCTCCTCCCTGGCACTGCCATCCCTGCGTGCTCTGCTTCAGCCACATCGGACTTCCTGCCCTTGCTTAAGCACACCAGGCACACCTCTCCCTCAGGGCTTCACACTGCCTTTGCCACTGCCTGGACCGCGTGCCTCTAGAAGGTCACCTGCTCCTCCCCTGTCCTGGGTCAAGTCTTTGCTCACATCTTCATCCTCTCAGAGAATATGGCTTAGGCACCGCAAATGAAAACAACAACGTTGTTCCAGCCCATGATACTGTTTACATTTTATAATAGCCTTTTAAATTGTATTTATTCTGTCAATTGGTCATTACCTGCTTTCCCATAATACTTCCTCCAAGGAGAACATGCGAGAGAGGAGAGAAGATTCTGTGCTGTTTAATCTTTCATTCTCATGTACAGAAAAGTACCCAGTACATAGTATACGTGCATTAAATATTCACCGTATGAGACCATGAATGTCAACGTTAAATAAAGCCAAAGGAAATGATTCACTAAATAAGTTTCATTCTAATAGCAGAACAGAAGAACCTCTTTTCCTCTTGTCTTCTGTTTTCACATGCACTTGTGCTTGTTTTTCTTCTCCAGCCATTCATTCATTCAGTAGGTGTTTATGCCCAGTCAAAAAACAATCTGAAATTCTTAGTGGTTTGAGAAATAAAATTAACGTAACAAAGGCAGTAGAGAACCCCTGTTGGCACATAAAGGGATAGTTCTTATACGAGTAGAGTGGTCAGCTTCAAGATAACTTAAAGGACCGAAGTGGTTCCTTTCTGCCTTTCACCCTCTATTCCTTTGTTTCATTTGACCTTTGGTTTCATTTGTCTGAGATTGAGTATCACAGTCTCATCGTAAGGGCACCGGCATTGTGAGGCAGCAGAGCGCTCAATACACTGCAGATACCAACAGTAATGCTTCATTACATAGAGCTAGAAGTGCATCAGATTCTTTTTCCAAATAAGTTTTGTGGACTACTGGACTTATGGGAACTTAGAATTCAGAATGAAGGGATGGCTTGGGGTTAGATTCTAATCAGTTCAAATCACTTTAAGACCTGATCTGATGCTGTTAAAAAAAAAAAAAGTTGGTGGGCCTAAGGACCCATGTTCAGATCTCCACATCCCACGTAAGCTACACACACAAGGTGACGCAAGTGCGCATAGTGCATGTGTCTGGAATTCGATTACAGTGGCTGGAGGCCCTGGCATGGTAACATCCTCTCTCCATCTCCCTCCCTCTCTGTCTCTGTCACTCTCTCTCTTTCATAAAAAAAGGCCAGTCTGTTAGGCCTGCCTCAATAAAAAAAAAAAAAAAAAGATAATGGAAGTCCCTTTCAAGCATGTTGAAATAAGAAAATGATTTCACTTGATCAAAATTATAGATCAAGTTTTGAGGTCAGAATTCAGCCTTTATGCTTTGTGCATCGAAGAGAAAATAAAAGGCAAGACACCTAATAAGCATGTGCTCTGGGTCAGGCACACGCTCAGTGCCAGGTGCTTTTACCTCTATTATCTGAGCATTTTCCATAGGAGGGATGTTGGAAGATTCTGGAGCAGTAATATGGCTACAATTGGCTAATTTTCTACTAAGAAAAGGAGAGATACTTTCTTAGCTGTCATAATCTGATCTAGGTACTTTTCGAAGGGAGATCAGGTTGGGAAACTCCTACCATAGTAAGGGGGGGAATCCAAGTGAGGTATGTAAATGAAGAAAACTCACTCCAATCCAATGGGACTAGTGTTTCCCCTCTTTACTTTTCAATTTTGTTTCACCTAACAATTTAAAATCTAAGTGTACCATGAGGCTGTTTGAACCTTTAGGTCTGAACAGCTTTGAAGTGTGGCCAAGGATTTCCTTAGTGACCTCCATGCTAACTTGTGTACTTTCTACTTTGAGAGATGAGAAGGGATTAAAGAGAGTCTATCTTTGGAATTTACTCCACCTGGCATGAGGCGATGCCATAGGGCTTTGCCCTTGGCTTGTTTCACGAAGGTCACCTGGTCCTCTTTGTGTACATACGATGAGAGGTAAGCTTGGGCTATCTTAATGACATATCCTATCATTTTTTACTTCCTGTATGCTTGCTGTCATATTTTATAAAAGTAAGACAATTCCATTTAAATTGGATGAAAAGAAATCGTCTTAAGTTAAAGCCTGTCCTAGGTTCCTTAAGGGACATGTGTTCTCGTAGGAAGCGTGGTAAGGTCAATGTTGACTGCAGATGATGAGCAACCCAGCTGGGTGTTTATTCTAAATATATCACTGCCACTATCACCCTTGGCAGCACCCTGCTTCCCCCTTCCACCTGGGATTCCCCACCAGATGGGGAGGGAGCTCATTACTAATCAGGAGCAGAGAACTGATGCTAACGCCCACAGCAGCAGCTCAGTCAACCAGGTCATTACTCTTCCTTCTGCCCAAACTCCCAGCAGCCTCTGGTGCAAACCTGAGCCGTGGCAAGCGGCAAATCCCTGGACCCCTCACTAATGCTTCATTCTTCACTGAGGTCCTGACTAAGCCAGGAGAGACTTTCTTTGCCTGCCCCCAGCTGAGTGACCTGCTTTCTCAGCAGCACCATTGCTGTAATGAGATTGTTTCACAAAGAGATGAGTTAAATCCAGTGTCAGGGGTTTGGATGAAAGCAGGTCTGATGCTCTGAGGCACAGGGTCAGACTCAGGAACAAAGGAGCCCCTGGACCACGGAGGACCCTGTTGAGAGCACACACTACCTCTCCCATGTCTCCTTGTCATGTCTCACCTTTAAAATAATTGTAGCAAGGCTCTCCTAATGCAAGCAGGATTGATTTCATAAATGGTTCGTGCAATATCTAACCTGTTTCTGTCAGTTCTTGAGCACTTTACTCATTTCATGTGTACTTCCAAATCTGTCATCTTTTACGTATTACCTAACGGGACCACGACTAGACCAGGGGGTAAATTATTTTTTTCTTCATATTTATTAATGAGAGGCAGAGCTTCAGAAATACTGATCATTTTGTTCCAAAATAGAGAACGGAACTTTATACAAGTTTTATCTCTGAAATACCCAAGCTCAAACCTTGTGATAGAACAATTAACAGATGCCTACTGTAGAGTTGATTGTTGCAGGGATACACAGGCAAAAATGTAAAGTTCACGTTTGTGACCAGTTCAGTGTGGTTGTTGGGACACACATGAACTTATATTACAGAAAGACAAGATAGAGAAGAATGTGAAAATTATGCTTCTCAAAAATGGGTAAATGCTTTGGAACACTGAGAAAGAAATAGGATGATAATGAAATAACTGTAGTTTATTGTGTGTTTTAAATATGATAACAACCTTGAAAAAGATGATTATTTCTCATGTTGCATATGATGAAACTGTGACTTCCTTAAATCACTGAGAAGTTGGGTAAAAGAGAATTACCTGGGCCTGGGGCTTCTGACCACAGTGCCCACACTCTTCACTCTTACATTATACTAATTGAGTAGCAGGGGAAATCTTTTTGAAGAAATTTGATTTTAACTGAGCATGAGTGAATTGAATACATTTTTTATAAGAAAAGTTTTTGGTAAGAAGTAGGTGAAGGTCATTCTAGGTGGTAGCAAAAAAAAAAAAAAAAAAGTGCATAAAAGCAAAGATGTGGCTTAGGAAGTGAGGTGAACTCCAGAGTCACTAACTAGTCACTAGGGATAGAGAGGACAAAGTTCACTGCTAAAGCTAATGCCTAAGAAATAATTGCATAGATCTTCTTTTGCATGTATCATATGACTTATATATTACAACAACAAGAAAGTCAATTTACAGGAAACTTGTCACCCATAGAGTGGTGTAGACCATCTCCAGTGCTTTTATTTTTGCTAATGGTCTGTACTGTGTCTACTTCAAGACTTCGCATAGTAGAAATATCCATTCAATTAAAAATGTTTTCTATCCAGGTATGGTGACATACACCTATAGTCTTAGTACTCAGGAGGTTGAAGCAGGAGAATTTTGGAGTTTAAGGTCAACCTGGGATGCAATTATTTTTTTTTTGTCTCACACAACAGAACAACATCAATGATTTTACCTTATCAGTGTTTAATTCATTGAATAAATAAATGAGTAATATGCAAGGAACCCTTGTTTCAGATGAGGAGACAAAACTCTAGCACACATGAGTGTTTGCTGAAGAGCCACAAATGGTGGAGGTAGGAGGTAACCTGGCTGCGAAGGGGAGGAGAGACAGAACAGAGGCATCACTCAAATTTCAGCCCATAGTAAATTGTGGGCACAGCCTCTTAAATGTGCTCTTCTGAGTTTATGTGTTGGAATTTAATATTCAATGCCCTGGTGTTGAGAGGGACCTTTGAGAGGTGACTGAAACATGAGGGCTCTGCTGTCATGACTGGACTACTGTCACTTATAGGGGCACGGTCCCTTTGCTATGAGAATGGATTTGTTAGGAAAATGAACTTGATTCTGGCCTGAACTTGTTCATACTCTTACCTTTTGGCTTTTACTAAAAGACTGTCAGCACAAAGGGCTTCTCCAGTGTCAGGGCATTGACTATCTACATAGACTCCAGAACTGAAATAAATAAATAGTTTTCTTATAGAGTACTGTGGTAGTTTGAATAGATGGTCCCCAATGTAGTCACTGTTTCATTGGTTTATAGTTTGAATCTCTAACCAAGCACCTGGCTGGAGGCAGTGTCACTGGATGGAATATAGCGTCCAGTCCTACAAGCTGGAGGTGGATGTGAGATTCCAATCTGAAGACATGCAAAGTGCCTAAGTTCCACCTAGACTTCCTGAAATGTGCTGCGTGTATTTAGGCTTGTGCTTCTCTCTCTCTGCTTGGTCCTGTGAAGGCAGGCCAACTTCTTCTCCCATTATGGAACTTCCCCTGGATCTGTAAGCTTCAATAAATATCCCTTCCTCCATGACTGTGCCTGGTCTGGAAGTTCATCTCAGTGGACCTGAAGCTGTCTGCTACAAGTATGCAGTGTTTGGTCTTCCATTAAAGCCACAAAATATAGAGATAAAAGGGAAGAATGGAAAAAAATAGAGTAACAGATGGAGCAATGTGAGAGACATCAGAGAAGGAGGACTGGAGCCCAGAGTTCACAAAAGAAAGTGAAGTTTGGACTCCATCTGCAAGGTGATTAGAAACCACAGAAGGTTGGTCATATGACAGTAACAGAAGAGAATAAGACCATTCTATCTTTTTTTTTTATCTATCTATCTATCTATCTATCTATCTATCTATCTATCTATCTAGATATAGATATGTATCTTTAGTGTTAATGGCTGGAAATAGGAGAGACTGGTGGACAACAAGACTGATTGGAACTTTTCATCTCTTGCTTAGATAAGCAGTAATCATCGAGCCATGCAAATGACTATGTAAGTTAAGAGATGTGACAGGAAAAAAAAAATCAACAGGCATTTCGAAAGACTAAATTTGGGTAACAATAAAACAAATTAGGAAAACGCTAGCTGTGTGGGAAGGAATTATTAAGAGTTACCAGTTGTCATGAAGAGAGAAGAGCTATCAGCCATGCTGACAGTGAGGTGTCTGTGAAATAGCTACATAACATGACCCATAAGTAGGGAAGATCAGTCAGGAGCAGAAAGTAGCCTGCCTTTAAGTTGTGGGCCTGGAAGAGTGTGGGAAGAGATCAGTGGCAGGACATGACATTCAAAAGAGACAGAGATGAACAGCCGTTTAAAGAAGAAAGTGACATGCTGTAAGAACATGAGGAGGAGAGTTGTCCTTGTCAAAGCTGCATTGATGAGGAGGTGCTGTTTTGTCCTGGTAATCTCTGGGCAGGAAGCAGTAAGAGTGTTTGGGACAGAAGAAATCATCAGGCAGAGTTAATGTTGACCAGGAAGCATAGGCCATGAATGTCATTCATTCTTGTCATAACATTAGCACTGAGAGGAAAGGAAATGAAGAAGACGGAATTTAAAGAATTATCGCAGAAGGCCTCCTGTTTTTTCCTGTGGAAAACATAATTCTGTCCATGTCTGGGATATGGCTTTTAACTCAAAAACATCCATTTATTTACCTCAACATATATTTCACCAAGATGTTTTCTTTGTACAGCTTATACTATGATCTAAAAGTTTTATTCACTGGGTTGGAGAGATGGCTTTGTGGTTAAGGCGTTTGCCTGCAAAGCCAAAGGACCCATGTTTGATTCCCCAGGGCCCACGTAAGCCAGATGCACAAGGTGACGCATGTGTCTGGAGTTTGTTTGCAGTGGTTGGAGGCCCTGGCACGCCCATTCTCTCTTTCTCCCTCTCTCTCAAATAAAAATAAATAAAAATAAATTTTTAAAAAGTTTTATTCACTGAATAAGGGTCATATGAAAAACCCTGTATTTTATTTGAATCCCTGAACATGTTGGATACTACATTATGTAAAGACTATGGTACTGTATGCGTTAATGGTGTGAGCAAACTGACCATGTCTTTTGACAATAAGTCAAGAAATTTTGTTTACTTATCTGTCCACACTACTGCTGTTTGGCTCTAGTTCCATATGGAGACTTGTGTAGGTGCTAACTATGAGTTTGTCACTCATCAGCTTTGAAGCCTGGGACACATTAATCAACTTCTCTGGACTTCAGTGATATTTTTGAAGCATAAAGGTTCCAGGCAAGGTAATCTCTTATGCATATGACAGCTAGAGAATGTTGCATATCTTCCCTTCCTTACTGTAGATGTGGTTGAGGGAAGGTTTTAAGAATATTATTTGCATGTGATTGATGAGATTAGTCTTGATAAAGAATTGAGAAAGTAGTTTCAAGAACTGAGCACTGAAGTATTTACTTGTAAGTAAGGGGAAAGTATATATGATATAAAACACATGAAACTTGCCAAATGAGCAGAAAGGAGAGAATGATAAGTTCTGAGATGCTTTATATATAATATTGAAAAGGAAAATGAGGGGAAAGTACTTTGATGAGCACGATGTAGACACACATTATCCCCTCTGTTCATACTGTAAACCAACACATGAGTTTTCCTTTGATTCTCTGAGTAACCATACCTATATTAAACGTTTTACAGCTCATAATCATTTTGCCAGGCACTTGGCGTCATGTCATTTGCCAAGTGGGAAAGAAGTGGGGAGGAAGGCCACAGACACGAGGCCCGGCATTGGTACCGGCTGATTTGTACTCTGCTCAGCTTCAGAAGGAAGAATGGCTTCATCTCAAGATGAAGAATGGACCAGAGGCAGGAGCGCTCTCCAGGATGACTCCACTGCTTTCTGAGAGTGGTGTGAGATCACGAGCCACGCGAGAGAGTCAAGTGGGAACAAGGCCCAAAGAAAACCCGCAATCTTGCCATGCGCAGTAAGGATTGGGAAGGATGCTCATGTGTACACATTTCCCCCACTCGTTGGTCCCAGAAGAATGGAAATCCGTTGTTCATTAGTGTCTCTGCTGCTTTCTTGCATTTTATTACTTTATTTCACTTTTTATTTACTTAATTTATTTGTGAGACAGACAGATGTACAGAGAAAGGGAGAGAGAGAGAGAAGGAGGGGGGGGGGGAGGGAGAAACTACGGATGCATGTGCCACTATGTGCATTTGGCTTTATGTGGGTTCTGAGGAATTTGACCCAGGATGTCAGGCTTTGCTAGCAAGCTCCATTAACTGCTAAGCCATCTCTCCAGCCCCCAATTTTTATAAAAATTTTTGTTTATTTTTATTTATTTATCTGAGAGTGACACACACACACACACACACACACACCACACACAGAGTGAGAGAGAGAGAGAGAGAGAGAGAGAGAGAGAGAGAGAGAGAGAATGGGCCACCAGGGCCTCCAGCCACTGAAAACGAACTCCAGACGCGTGCGCCCCCTTGTGCATCCGGCTAACGTGGGTCCTGGAGAATAGAACCTCGAACTGGGGTCCTTAGGCTTCATAGGCAAGCGCTTAACTGCTAAGCCATTTATCCAACCCCAGCCCTAGCCCCCAATTTTTTATTATTTTATTTTATGGTTTCTCTCTCTCTCTCCTGCATATGTAAGGTGGCCAAAGATTAGTGTCAGGTGTCTTTCTCAGTCACTTTCTCCTTAATTTTTGAGACAATCTCACTGATTGCAGACCTTACTAATTTGGCTAGAATGGCTGGCCAGCAAGCGTCAAGGATCATCTTGTCTCTACCTCCCAAGTGCTAGGATTATAGGTGCAAACTGGCATAATAGCTATGTGTATATATATATACATAGGTGCTGGGCATACAAACTTAAGAGCTCAAGCTTGCATTACAAAACCCTTACCCACTGAGCCACCTTCCCAAGGCACTCTGCAGATTTCTGTTATGTTACCTCCTGTGCTCTTCACTACTGCCCCTGGGAAATGGTTGTAGAAACCCTAGTTTGTGGTAGGTATTAGACTGTTGCCACTTCCTTTCTGGGTTTAAGACCCAGCTCTGTACCTACTGTGTTTCCTATGAGAAGAGACTTCCAAGGCAGAGTACCAGCGTATAGATATGTCCCGAGGGAGTAGGAAAGGAAAAGACAAAGGTTTTTCACATCATGACAATTTCAAGAAATAGCAAAAAGCTTTAGTATCTGTAAAAGCTAGCAAGGTGTCATGACACTTCTTGGCTGTAAATAGCACTCTTTCAGAACTGGGAACATAATTTGAGGTATCCTGCCAATCTCCCCCTTTTTCTTTCCACCACACATGCTATAATACCCGACCAAGACAGCTCTGGGAGCTGTGACTTTGTGATCTGACCAAACTTCCACTAGTTTGGTATTGAATTGGATTTGAACTTGGGTCTCAATTCAATTCAGTTCAATTAACATTTATTGAACATCCACAAGGCAGGGTCTTTAACCTTCACTACGACTCACATCCAAACCTTTCTCAACAAGCAAATTGAGCTGGAAGTCAGAGAGAACCATACTTTCTTGTAACACTTCCAGCACCTTTCAGTGTTTTGTTACTTAAGCTATTTCAGGTTTTCTTTAGAGATTTAGTATGACTTGGTACCTGGGATGGCTAGGAGATTGGATTGCACTCAGATCTTTAGTTGAGTTGAGACAGTGAGTCCTGCCAAGAACTTGATAGGTCATGAATAGCATGGGCAAAGGATTTGGTTTGTTGCTACTTCAGAAATTCAAAACAAATATATACTTGCCATTTGTGAGGCTATTAATTTGTTTGCTTTTGCCTCTTACTACTTGCTAATCCATTCTAAAACATTCAGAAGGACTCAAATAGGTATTGTGGAAATAATCTTGGACCAGTGTCCAGGGGACTCTGGATTAAGTAATTGATCCTACGTGAGTTTCTTACTTTACTAGGAACGATCTGTCCTCAGTCTCATTATACCTGGCATGTCCAGTGTTTAATTATACATTGATCATTAAGTGGTGACATTTAAAAAATCTTTTATTATTCATTTGTTTGTGTGTGAGAGAGAAAGAAGGAGAGGGAGGGAAAGAGAGAGAGAGAGAGAGAGAGAGAGAGAGAGAGAGAGAGAGAATGGGCACACCAGGACATTCAGCCACTGCAAATGACCTCCAGACACATGCGCCACCTTGAGCATCTAGCTTCTATGGGTCCTGGGGGAATCAAACCTGGGTCTTTTGGCTTTGCAGGCAAATGCTTTAACCACTAAGTCATCTCTTGAGCCCAAATGGTGACACCTTTATTAGTGTTTGTTTGCACAGTATGAGTGGCATGTGTGTATGTGTGTGGTGTCTTCAAAAGTGGTTGCAGATGCATATAAGCTGTGTACATGCATGTGAAGGCCAGAGGAACATGTCTGTGGTCGCCCTCTGGTGCTCTTCTGACTCATTTTCCTGAGACAGTTTCTTCCTAGACCTGGAGTTCCCCATTTTTCAGTTAGACCGGATGACCAGGGGGCTCCAGCAATCCTCCTATCTCTGCAGTCCCTCCCCTCATGTTTTACCATGTGATGGGGGGGAATTATTGAGATCCTTATGCTTGTGCAGCAAGCACTCAGACTCACTGACCCTTCTCCTCAGCCTACATTATGATGCATACAAGTTATGCCTTGTCTACTCTTCTGTGTTTTGTTTGTTTGTTTTGTTTTTAGGTAATCCCACAGTGGAACATGGGCCCTTAGACTTTGTAGGCATGCACCTTAACTATTAAGCCATCTCTCCAGCCCTACTCTTCTGTATTGTAAAGGCTTAGCTTGCTTGAGACAGTGGCTCAACATTATCACCATAATAATGTTGTTAGAAAACTAATAATAGTTTCCTGATTAGGGCATATGGTCACGAAGACAAAAGGATCCATGTTTGACAGAATGGGGAGTGATGCTAGAAGATCATTTTTGTTCTGACCTTTCAGGGCATTGACAATGACATTACTGAAACCCCCCCCTCCCGACCCCAGAACTAAGGAGAAAAAGTGAGATGTAGGTGATTCGGTCAAGCAGCAACCCTAAATCAAACAGACTGACAAACCAACAGGTAAATAAACTAGCCTATAGGGGCTAGAAGGGAATTTTTTGGAACAGGGAAGAAGTTACAACTAAAATTGTACTTTTTCAATTCTTTTTGTTTTTGTTTAGAGGCAAGCCCAAGAATCTTTTGTTGTTGTTGTTGTTGTTGTTATGTGAGATAGCGAGAGCATGAGAGAGAATTGGCCTGCCAGGACCTCCAGCCACTGTTATCAAACTCCAGATGTACACACCCCCTTGTGCACATGTGTGACCTTGCAGTGCTTGTGTCTGGCTTATGTGGGATCTAGGGAGTTAAACACAAATCCTTAGTCTTCTCAGGCAAGTGCTTTACCACTAAGCCATCTCTCCAGACCCTTTTCAATTCTTTTATTAAAACTTATGATGCCGCCGGGTGTGGTGGTGCATGCCTTTAATCCCAGCACTCGGAAGGCAGAGGTAGGAGGATCACCATGAGTTCAAGGCCACCCTGAGACTACATAGTTAATTCCAGGTCAGCCTGGACTAGAGTGAGAGCCTGCCTTGAAAAACTAAAAAAAAAAAAAAAAAATTATGATGTCAAGGCAGTAACATGATCTAGGTATTGAAAATGCACTTAAGTGGAAATACATATCAATGGAGCCTGTAGCATCCTTGACACACTGAGGTCAGGCAGGTATAGGAAATTGAGTCCATGAAGGAGGTTTGGGAAAATATGCAAACTGAGGGTAACCTCAGAACTTTAAGCTGCACTTAGTAGTGGTTATCATACAGTTATGTGCAAAGACTATATTCAGTATTTTAGTTACTTTTTTTTCTTTTTAAAATTAATTCATTTTCTATTGACAACTTCCATAACTATAGACAATAAACCATGGTAACTCCCTTCCCACCCACTTCCCCCTTTGCAACTCACTCTCCATCACACCCTTCCCTGTCTCAATCAGTCTCTCTTTTATTTTGATGTCATCATCTTTTCTTCCTATTATAATGGTCTTGTGTAGGTAGTGTCAGGTACTGCAAGGTCATGGATATCCAGGCCATTTTGTGTCTGGAAGATTGCATTATAAGGAGTCCTAACCTTCCTTTGGCTCTTAGATTCTTTCTGTCACCTGTTCACAATGGATCCTGAACCTTGGAAGGTGTGATAGAGATGTTTCAGTGCTGAGCACTCCTCTGTCACTTCTTTTCAGCACTATGGTACATTTTGAGTCATCCCAGAGGTCACTTCCACATGAAAAGAGAAGCTTCTCTAACCAAAAGTGAGAGTAGCATTAATATATGTGTATGAACATTAACATAAGTGTTTACTGGGAAGTTTGGTGAGCATTTATTTTGTTTTTATTACTTTGGTAAGTCATGAATTATACAGAAGATATCATCAAAGTAGTATTACTCTTTAAAGATATTTTTAATATTTTAAAGCTAATCTCTCTAGTTATCTATTTTCTTTATCTTTTGCATATTCAATTTTTTCTGTTAAGAAAACCCTACTATTTTACCTACCAAATTAGTAATAGCAGCAGCTAGTGTCAGCTTCTGGAATTTCAGATACAGTGAGCAAAGTATATTCAGTGCAGTAAAATTTCACATGAATTCTTGTTTGCAAAATTGAAATGTAGTTGCATAACTATGTAATTTCTTCCATTATTTGCTCATTTTAAGGTATAGTGTTTGATCTCCAACTAACCATACTTATGTGATTCTGGCTTAGAAAGCACCTCTCTCTGTTAAAAGAGTGTATTATACATTCAGCATGCCGAATGGTATTGGTCAGCACTACATGGCTCTCCATTTTTTTTTTTTTCATAGTGAGGGTGCATGTGAATTAAGTCATGGTTAAGTTTATCAGCAAACTTCTTAGAGTTGTGCAATTTTTAAAAATATATTTAATTTATTTATTTGACGGAGAGAAAGAGGCAGAGAGAGAGAGAGAAAGAATGGGCATGCCAGGGCTTCCAGCCACTGCAAACGAACTCCAGACACATGTGCCACCTGTGCATCTGGCTTACATGGGTCCTAGAGAATCTGAACCAGGATCCTTTGGCTTTGAAGACCAATGCCTTAACCTCCAAGCCTTCTCCCCAGCACTGATTATTTTTAATTATTGTAATCTATATTACATAGATAGCTGAAAGAAAAGATTTCTATCTAAACTGTACTCATCAAAGGTAGGACATTCAAGAAGTATCTTTGAGCCGGGCATGTTGGCGCACACCTTTAATCCCAGCACTCGGGAGGCAGAGGTAGGAGGATCACCATGAGTTCGAGGCCACCCTGAGACTACGTAGTGAATTCCAGGTCAGTCTGAGCTAGAGTGAGACCCTACCTTGAAAAAAAAAAAGTATATTTGTATATTGTGCATGGGCAAGATAGATGCAAGAGAATGGAAGTAGCTGAAACAGAAAATACTGCATTCAGATGACTTCACAAATGTCTCTAGGTTTCCATTATGCTTAAAAGAATCTCAAACAGAAAATTTAAGATAGTTTATTATGGGAATACTTTATGAGAGAAAAGTGACGTAGGACTCTAAGAAAGAAACCCACACACACAAAAGTTACCTTGATTGTAAATCAAAAACCGAGGGCCTGAATGTACACTAACTTGTATGTATTGATAAATTGGAACATTTGTAAAATTTCTATATTTGACACACTTTTTAAACAGCTAGCTATTTAGGTATTCTTTCTATGACTTCCTTTATAGCTAGTATCTCCCAGATTATCAAAAGGTCAAGGGTAATATTCCTCAGAGAAGCCATCTTAAGTAATAATAAGGTGTGTTTAGGCTCATGTAGCAAGTAGGTAGCATTGTGGCTAAAGAAAATTCCAATCTAATCCAATTTTGGTAGGATATTCCTGACCAAAAAGAGTTTTGAATTATAGAAGGTTTTTACAAAAGAGCTCCTTACATAAAATATAGATATAAAGTAAGATTCACAATAAAAATATAATTATCTATGGGCTGGAGAGAGAGCTTAGCATTTAAGGCATTTTCCTGCAAAGCCAACGGATCTCAGTTCAGTTCTCCAGGACCCACATAAGCCAGATGCACAAGGGGGTGCATGCATCTGTAGGTCGTTTGCAGTGGCTGGAGGCCCTGGCGTGCCCTCCCTCTCTCTCTCCCCCCCTGTCTCTATCTCACAAATAAATAAATAATGCATATAAATATAATTATATAGATAAATCTTGTTAAATGTATCCAAGTCACAAAAAATGCTTTAAAAAACAAATAAAACTACAAAATTAAGCAAAATTACAAATCTTCAAACTGAAATGCACCTTTAGATTACATAAGTATTTTATTTATAAAGCATCAAACCTAGCATTAGAAACCTAGCATAAGAACAAGTATTCAGCAAACTTTAGTACATCAGAAGAGCACAGAACTAAATAGTTTCTATTCTGTTTGCTTTATTGGCTTTCTGACAATGAGTCTATGATTTGAGAAATTTGTAAACTAAATAGCAAAGGGAAAGCTCTTTGGACGCAAGTCCCCAAGTCCTGAAGAGCCCTCGTGCCCTTAGTTCATTGTATTGAACTAGAGATGCTACACAAGCCAGGGCTGGTTCTCACAGATGGAGTTAATTCACCATTGAGAGACATACTTTCAGGGAAACCTCAGCCTTAGTTTCCTCCATCTTAGGAAGATACAAAAAAAGCAAAAAACTAAGCATAAATATGTCACCTAAATTATAAAAGAAAAGAACAAGTCACTAGTGACCAGCTCTCAGGAGCCAGAACTGTGTTTTGTTTCTTTACTACACAAGATTGTTTCCCTGCATTATAAAAACTATTTTTTCTTACTTTAAAAATGATTTATTTATTTATGAAAGAAAGAGAGAATGGGGAAAACAGGGCCTGTAGCCACTGTAAACAAACTCCAGACACATGTGCCACCTTGTGCATCTCGCTTATGTGAGTCCTGAGGATTTGAACTTCAGTCCTTAAGCTTCATAGAGAAGGGCCTTAACTGCTAAGCCATCTCTCCAGCCCCTAAAAACTATTTTTTCTAATTCAATACTATTTATTTATTTTTGGTACCTTTGCAAAAATCATTGGTAAAACCAATGTCACAGGGTTACTTCCCTATCTTCTTTTCTAGGAGTTTTGTGGTTTCAGATGTTTTATTTAATTCATATCAAGTTTATATTATATAAGAGTTCAACTTCATCTGTTCACATGTGTTGGACTTTATTATGGCATTTCTGTTATGTTTCATTGGTTTATATGGGTACTTTTAAGTGTCAGAATCATGCTATTCTGATTACTATAGCTGAGTTTATACTTTTAAATCTGGGGAAGTCTGCCTCCAATTTTGTTCTTCTTTCTAAAGACCATTGTGTACTCACACTTATTGGAGGTTCCATAAAAGTTTGTTAGTTACATTTACATTTACATGATTATAAAAACATAAAGCTTATCCATTTCAGTGGAATAGCATGATTTTTTGACACACACAAATATATAAAGTATAATATTTAAGTCAGTTTAAAGTATCTATTTTCTCAGGTATTTACCATTTTACATTCAATATTTCCTTTGAGTATATTGAAATGTACAATTCATTGTTGACTATATTACCCTTCTATACAATAGCCTGCCAGAGTATCTTGTTTCTAACTGTAATTTACTATACATTGATCAACCTTTCTGCATCACTCCTTTCCCCAGACTCTGGTCATTAGCATTCTAGTCTCATCTTCTATGAGTTCATAGAGGGCAACAGACTCAGACATTTTTTCCAAAGATGACATTCAAATAGCCATAGGATATATGAAAACATAATTAACATGACTCTCCATCAGGGAAATGTAAATCAAAACCACAATGAACAAGGGCATCTACCTTCAAAAAAGAGAAGATGAATGTTGGAAAGTGTGGAGGGAAAGAAGTCTCACGTACACTCTAGGTGGAAATGTAAGTTGGCATAGCCATTATAGAAAACTTATGGTGATTCTTCAAAATATTGAAAACAGAACCACCATGTAATGCAAGAATGCCACTTTTAGTACATTTACAAAGGGAACATGAAATCCTTACCCCTAATAGTTGTACAGCCCTGCACATTGCAACATTGCTAGTTAAGATTCAGAAATAGGGCTGGAGAGATGGCTTAGCGGTTAAGTACTTGCCTGTGAAGCCTAAGGACCCTGGTACGAGGCTTGATTCACCAGGACCCACGTTAGCCAGATGTACAAAGGGGCACATGTGTCTGGAGGCCTTGGCATGCCCGTTCTCTCTGTGCCTCTTTCTCTCTCTCTGTTGCTCTCAAATAAATAAATAAAGAAAATAAACAAAAAATATTTAAAAAGATATAGAAGTAATTTAAGTATCTGTCAATAGATGAATATGTAATGAAATGTGGTACAGATATTTAGTCATGAAGAGGACATTCTTGTATTTGTGGTGACATGGTTGAAACTGGAGGGGGCTACTATGAGTTAGCCAGTTACCAAAAGAAAGATAATGATTAATGTTTGATTACACATATAATCTAAATTAACTCAAAATCACAGAAATAGAATACAATAGTGAATTGTAGGGGCTAGAAAGATGGTTTAGCAGTTAAAAGCACTTACTTGCAAAGCCTGATACCTGGGGTTCGATTCCCCAGTACCCACATTAATCTAGATACACAAAGTGACACATGTGTCTGGAGTTTGTTTGCTGTGGCAAGAGGCCCTAGCATGCCTATTCTGTCCCTCTTTATTCCTTATCCCTTCCCTCCCTCAAACAAAATAAAACAATAGTGGTTTCTAGGTACTCATAGATGGGAGAATAGGGATATAACTGATCAAAGAGTATGAATTTTCAGCTACAAGTAAGTTCTGATGATTTAACATATAGTTTGGTTGAACAAGTATGCTTTAAAGAATTTGGCTGTGATAGTCATCATACAACATGTACATGACTGAATTATCACAGAGCACACCTTGAATACACACACACACACACACACACACACACACACACACGTTCTCTGTTAAATAAAAAATTGAAGTAACATTATTCTGTTACTCTTTCTCTATTATGTAATACTTGGTATTTGTTCAATAAACTCCATAAAATGAACACATTATAGGGTGGGTGTGGTGGGCTCACACCTTTAATCCCAGTATTGAGGAGGCTAAGGTAGAAGGATGCCATGAGTGTGAGGCCAGTCTGAGGCACAGAGTGCCAGGTCAGTCTGGACTAGAGTGAAATCATGCCTCAAAACAAACAAACAAACAAACAACCAAAATTTGAAGATGCATACATTACAAAGATAATCAGCACTTTATATGCCAAAAAAGCAGTAGGTGCATGCTCTAATCAGACAGAAATGGAATCCGGTGTTGCGGCAGTCAGCCCCAAAGCTGTTGGGATGAACTTTCCAACCAGGCACAGTTTATGGGAAGAAGTGATTTATTGAAGGTTACAGATCCAGGGGGAAGTTCCACAATGGCCAAAAAGAGAAAATCCACCGCCAAAACCAAGAGCAAAACAGCGAGGAAACCTAGGCAGAGTTCAAGCAATCAGCATTCCTTAGGCTGGAATTCTAGATCCCAGTCCCCAACATACCTTAGGACTGGACCCTAGGATCCACACACAGTGACACCTCTTCCAGCCAGGAGGCTAGAGATCTAACTTACAAGCTTTAATAAACTCCTGAATCTACTGGGGGAGGGAGGGGCAACCATTCAAACTACCATAGGTGCTAAAACAGAAAAAAAAAAATGTTTGCAAACAATTTTAGTGGCCCTTGCTCTTTTAGCCATCTAGCTTGAGTGTGTCTTCACTAAAACCTGGGTCCCAGTACTAGGAGTCAGAATTCTATCAGTACTCAGAGGAGTAGAAGGGATCTACTTGCAAAAACTATGTCAACAAAGTTAGATACTGTTGATTGAGTAGGATAACTAACCCGTACTGTTCACGGAACAATCGTGGAGCGGAGCATGTGCTCTTTAAGAGAGTACCACAGAAATAAAGGTTCCATTCCCTAATATAGAGAATTTGAGCTGCTGTGTTTATAGTTTCATGTCTTCAGGGTTTTTGTTTGTTTGTTTGTTTGTTTTGGTCCATTTACAACCATCAGCCTGATGGTTCCATCATCTCAAGTTAGACTATGTATTAGAAAGCCTTACCGTGGTAACGTTGTTAAATACCCATTTCCAGGTCCCACTTCTAGAGAGTCCAACTCCAGGTGTATGAAAAAGCCTGCCTACCTACAGAACATTTTAAGAGTTTTCCAGCAAAGTTTTATGAGAGGGACCTATAGACCCTAGTCTATCGACCATATTTTGTGGCCCAAATTTAGGAAAATGGGTAAAGACCTATGTTAACTGTTTAGGCTTATGTGAATGATGAAAATAGTCAGATGTAGTAGGAACTACTTGTAATCCCAGAACTAGGGAGGCTGAGCCCAAAAATTTTGTGAATTTGAAGGCAAGCCTCAGCAACACACCAAGACCCTGTCTAAAATCAAGCTAACTAACAAATAAAAAAGAAAAAGAAAAGTAGATTCACACTAGTATCCATGGCCTTGACAGACTGCTCGTGGACAACATTCCACATCGGTGCTGTGCTGAATCATTTCCTAGTCTATCTGCTGGGTGGAGAGAGTAAACACCAGTAGGAGGAATAATGGCCAATGCAGTGCCCTGGGAAGATCACTGGAAGCTGAGGTTCAACAGATGAACCCGTGTGAAATGAGATTTCAAAGATAAACATTGACATAGTGAGTGCGGAGTGAGGGGGGGGCAAGGGAGGTTCACAACAGGTCCGACACAACACCGGGAGTAGGGATTCACCTGTGTAGCAGGTGAGCTAGTTAGACTGGAGGACCTGACCCCCATCACAGAGTGCCCAGGAGGTGGCCAGCTGGGCCAAGAATCCATTTATAGTTCTCTTCCCATCCTTCCTTGATCTGATTCTGACTTCTCTGCAGAATTCTTCCTCCAGCAGGACTCTTTCTCCAAGACCGGCTAAATGGATCTCTGGAGAGGTGGGAGCTAGCATTGGCTTCTCTTGTCATGGAAAATCAAAATGAATCTCTATTCTCCTCAAGTGAGGCTTCCACCCTTCACTTAGAGAACTTGGACATTCATTTCTTCTGGCTCTACAGTTCGATTGTGTTCCCTAAAATCAGCGAGAAGAGACCACCAAGGACATAACTGACAGTGTCTGGCCCTATCTCCCCACAAATAAAATGCTACTTCCTTAAGTTCCTACTGCAGACAGTTTCCTTAACTAATATCTCCATGTCCTGATTAAGATGTTTCCACTTCATTGGGTACCGGTCTGAATGCTCCTTCACCCTCTCAGGTCTAGTCTACAACTGGCACTAACTGGCTGGCATCTGCTCCTTGCCTGTCCTCCTCATGCCTCTAGAGAGCCTTTGGCAGGGTCAAGGATTGTGGGTACCTCTTAGACAATTCCACTTTGCCAAGCATAGCTGAACCAGTTCTCAAACAAGCCATTGGGGAAATTTCCAACTGCCTTCTCACTGCTTCTTTTGCTCCCTAAGGGAAAAATAAATCGTCTTGTAACAGGCTGATTTAGGAGTGGATTCTCACAAGATATCCTGCTAGCTCATAAGCCAAGGGTTCCTGAAGAAGAAAACAGCATGCAACCAAATCCACAGAGTTATAGTGCAACACTAAAAACCATTACTAATATAGTTTTCCCTCAGTACTTAATGAAGGTGAAGACTGGTTGGTGGTAGAGATAAATTTCTGGCATCACACTCTTTCCAGGGCCCTTGTGGGGAGGGAATGGCTGCTCTGTGAGGCTTTAGAATCTATGCTCCACTGTTCTCTGTAGGAATGCCCCTGCATGAGCTACAGCAGAGATGAAGGTCTGAAGGTGATGTATGAGCTCTCATTGAAAGTAAGAACACATCGACCCCAGGCAATTAAAGACTATCTCTCTCTCTCTTTCTCTTTTTCTCTCTCTCTTTGAAGACCTTTTTTTTTCCCCTTTGGATACATGCCTTGCTATTGATAACTTGACAGTTTTCCCCCTTTGAAATTCAAACTCATGTTTCACACTGAACCCTTGGGTGATTGTCAATTCAGAATTTTTAAAGGGCACTTCATTAGCTAAGTATTCATCTCCACTAAACTCTGCCCTCTTGTTTCATTATTTTTGGTCGAAACAAAAAATTATGAGTGTAAAATGAGTCATTTCTGAAGTGATTCTAGTTTTTAAAATTATATATATATATATATATATATACACATACATATATACCATATATATATATATATATATATATATATATATATATATATATATATATATATATGAAAAAGAGTGGCCTCTAGCCACTGCAAACAAACTCCAGACACATGTAACACACAGAGCCAGAATTTGAACACAGGGTTAATTCCACAAGCAGAGCTCTTTAATCTCCATAGCATACTGCTTCTGTTTTATTGAAACTACTCCTGTTTCCTTTCCACCCTGCATCTGATCAAATTATTTGTGTCGACTAAATAGATCACAATATGCACTCGCCTTCCTCCCTATATCTGCCTATCAGAAGTCTATGTTGTGCTTTAAAACTGATTTTCAATAATCTTCTTTCTATGAAGACGATTCTGACATTCTTTTCTTCTTATCTGCTCTCTTTTAGCCAGGTATGGATTCCACTGTTCTGAGTTTGCACACTTTTCTGTGTTATACAAAGCACAGTATTCTTTAGGGAAACTATTTCAAGGATTCCTGTGGCACACCATCTTTAGCACATACAGGGTCAACATAGAGCAACCCCATGTCTCCCTCCTCTAGGCGCGAGTATCCTTTGCAGTCCCCTCTTTCAACTCATATCCTTCTTTAACTTGGCTTTCTTGACTAACTTGCTCATTCTGTGTCAGTTCTCAGCTTGCAGTTCATATAGATCCTTAATTGACTATCAGATATTTTCCATATGGGCTTTCAGCAAATATAGGTAGAATACAATTTGCTGAAGCATCCCCCAATCTGGATCAGAGCTCAGAGTAGGAACTTGTCCAAATTAGGCCTCAGCATATGGGCCTAGGGTCATGGGTCTGTTTCCCACAGGGAAGACTTGGGGGTTGTGATATGAGTTTCTGGGTTCTACAGCATATCAGCTGTTATGCAGGCGTGGTGGGTGACAGGCAGGAAAAGTAAATTACCAGTGTTCACACTACCTTGGGGCTGCAGAGCCACTGAACTGTGATTCAGTTCACCTCCATACAAGAGCATAGCATAACTATACACAATGGAAAAATAGAATTTTAAAAATTAAAATAGATTAAAAACACTATTCAGCAAATTGCATTCCATAGTATAAGCTTATTCTCAAGGAATTATAAAATGACATTCATTTCAACAAAATAAAGAAATAATAAAAGGTAGAAATAATATATAGCATAAATTAAATAACCAAGCCTAGTAACATTTCCAAGAATAGACTAATCAGATAAAAAATTTTAATTTAATATCCTCTGAAAATTCTTAATATCAGGAATACATACATAGATGTAAAAACACGATAGTAGTCAATGCCTTAGGAATATAATGAATGGGATGTTGTAAACATGTTTGGGCAAATTAATGTAAAACCTGGATGAAAACATGATCTCCATCCCTTGAAAAACTATTTACCAAACTTGTGCAAGAAGCATAAAAATGTTTAGAAACCCAACATATATTTCAGAAAACAAAAACAGCCAAAATCTTCTCATAAGGTGGGAACCATCTGTTTATAAAGATCTGCTATTTTGTTTTTTTCTAGTAGTGTTACACTAAAACTTCAGATAAGGCAATGAAGGCAGAAGAGTAATGAAGATTCTGGGAAAAGGGAATCTGCTCCATCAGCAGGTCATGGAGGATTTCAGCTGGAACACAGACAAAGCACAGAATGAAAGATGTAAAACGTTAAGGAGCACATATAATGGGGACATATTTATTTACTGTTTTCAGTAAAAGAATAAAAAATAAAGCCAGGGCTAAGAATTGTGGTGCACACCTATAATCCCAGCATCTGCCACAATGAAGCTGTGAGACTGAGGTTTGCCTAGGCTGCATAGGCAGTTCTAGTCCATCAGCTGCTACATAAAGAGACCCTATCTGGAAGAAAAAGAAGGAGGTAAAGAAGGAGAAGATATTAAACAAATTAGTAAAGCAGAAACCTATCTCCGAGTAGTCATGAGTATGAGTGTGCTGGTGGCTCAGTTGTTTACTTGACCGTGTTGTCTGTTAGAGAGTTGGCAGTTCGAGAGTCAGTTGTCCTAAGAATTGCTACTTTAGGAGAAGGAACACTGAGCAAGAAAGAGGTATCTAGGTTTCTGGAAACATTTTATCTCTTGTCATGATCACAGTAACATCTTCTTTCTAGAAAGTTATAAAAATGTACATAATATTCAGTCTCTACTATGGGGACACTGTAGTTCAATATAAATATCCAGAAAATAATTTTAAAATCGTTATCGGGCCCATGCCTAACGCTGGCCTAAAATACAGCTGACGAGTTAACATGAAATGTGATAGAGATTTTTCAATGACCGGTGAAAGCGCGAGGGGAAGGGCCTTGGAATGAGCCGACCTCACAGGTAACATTGCTAGCTGCATTTTGGTATGTTACCATGCAACAGCTCATCTAACGCTCCCCCGAAGAAGGAAGCTGGCAGATAGGACGGTCACTCTCAGGAGTGTCCATTAGGAAGAACAGTAATAAGCAAGCTCAGAAAGACCATCTATGTGTGGAGGAACCTTTGAGCTGTGCACAAATGCAATGCTCATTTTATCCTAGCATATAAATTGGAATGGAGAAAATCTTAAAACTAGGTAGTCAAGCCTATGAGCATTTCAGTCTTTTATCAGTGATGTCCATTTATCTTTCATTAAACCTTTCCTCTGTCTCTGTGTGTGTGTGTGTGTGTGTGTGTGTGTGTACGTGAGTCTACATATGCCATGGCACACGTGTGGAGGTCAGAGGGCAACTCAGTTTGAGTATCAGTCCTCGACCTCCACCTTGTTTGAGGCAGGATCTTTCATACTTCACCACTTCATTCGCCACATTAGCTGGCCTATGAGCTTCAGAGGATTTTGCTTTGTTTTTCACCTACCTTGCCTTGGGTGTGTTGGGATTATAGGCACTGCTACCAGAATGTCCACCTTTACATGGGTTGTGGGGATCCGAACTTCTGCACTCATCTTGCAAGTCAAGCACTTTCTCCAATGAGCTATCTTCCCAGATCTCGTTAAGCTTTTCTTATTCTAAAGTGTCCTAGTTGAAATGATGTGAATTCCAAAACACATCTCTTGTCATATATAACAAGTCATATTACAGGAAGTATTTTATTGACTGGGGAGTTCAGTCATTTAGCCTTCAGGTTGTTTTTAACGACCGTCTTCCCTGCTTATGCAAAATTTCCTGCTGTTCTTTTAGGTATACTAAGATTCACTAGAATCTGATTTATTTTGGGCAAAATTTCAAAAGTAGATAGGTGACAGCAAGATCCGTAGAAGCAAAGAATCAAATTTTTCAGAAATAAGAGAAATTATTATAATAGTAGAAATTACTAAGTGTTTACTCTCCACTGTCTCTGTGCAATGTGCTCTGTTATTTAATTTAATTTAACCTTGCTATAAACAAAGTGAGATTATTTAATTTAACCTTGCTATAAACAAATTGAGATTATTTAATTTAACCTTGCTATAAACAAAGTGAGATTATTTAATTTAACCTTGCTACAAACAAAGTGAGATTATTTATTTTAACCTTGCTATAAATAAAGTGAGATTATTTATTTTAACCTTGCTATAAACAAAGTGAGATGCTATTAAATGCATGCTACAGATGAGGAAATTCAGGTTTCCAGAATTCAAATAATTTGATCAAAATCACATAAATCATTTGTAAATGGTAGGTTCCTATTTTGTCATTATAAAAATATCAGAGAAAGTTAATTTATTTTAACTCATGGTTCTAGACTTCATCCCTTGCTGACTTGGCTCTGTTGTCTGTAGTGAAGCAGAATAGCATCTTAAGAAACAAGTGACATAGGGAAGTGTCCACTTTGATGTGGCCAGGAAAGGAGAGACAGACAGACAGACAGACAGACAGACAGACAGACAGACACACACACACACACACACACACACACACACACGGGGAGAGAGGGACTATGGTCTCAATATCTCCTCTAAGGATCTAAATTTCTTTTACTAGGCCCCATTTCTTAAAGGTTGCACCATCTTCCAATATAGCTCCAGCCTGGTGGCCAAGCCTTCACTTATGACCTTAACAGACCTTCAAGTTTCATCTGTAGCAACAGAGAAAGATTTGAACTCCCTTCGGTTTGCATGATTCAGTATCTCTTCTTGACCACAGCATGTCACCCACACATTCCATGTGTTATCATCACAGATTCTCCTCCAATTGCTGCCCATTTATTTATTTTATTTTTTATGAAAGAGAGAGAGGGAGAGAGTGAGAAATGGCATGCCAGGGCCTCAGCCACTGCAATCAAGCTCCAGATGCGTGCACTACCTTGTGCACATGTGCGACCTTACGCGCTTGCATCACCTTGTGAATCTGGCTTACATGGGACCTGGAGAGTCGAACATGGGTTCTTAGGCTTCACAGGCAAGCTTCTTAACCTCCAAGTCATCTCTGCAGTCATGCTGCCCATTTTTAAGTCATGCCCACGTAATTTTGTAGAAGTAAGGCAACACGTTTGATTGGGGTATCAAATTTCCCTTATAAATTCTCATTATGAGCCATTGCTACATCCAAGCCATGCACATAGTGAAATCAGACAATATTAACTACCAAAATGAATTAGTGAGGCAACTTTAATGGGGTGAAATAAAAATACTGTGCCTGTCACTCTCTATGTAAGTGTGTACACATGCACACTTGCGAAACTCTGCTAACCCATATATAAATTCCTTTTGGATAAGCAGTTTTGGATTTTCTGAAAAGCTGGTCATAGTAATGCTTTTCCTTCCCCTAACTTTGCTACAAAGTAGCTTAACAGTGCTCAGTGACATAGTGAGCCAAGTGCTGGTAACCAGAACTTTCTAGGAGGATGACATAAAGAGCTGAGAGGTTAAAAGGATAAGGCTTTGAGACATCCTAAGAAAATAGAAAGACCTTGAAATATGCAAAGCTACTTATTCTGTTCTACAAGTCCCTGCAGAATCTGACCCTGCCTGCCTCTCTAACATCCTCTAATGACAGAGGTCCTTCTCCATATCATGCTTTAATGGCACTGTCATGCTTTCTACTCATTTAGTCCCTTACTGTCTTATGGTCCTGACCTCTCTCCTTGAAATGCCACTTCCTAGTACTTTTCAGAGTTGATTCATTCTTCCCTTCCAGGACTCCTGTCCCATGTCTCCTTCTGGGATAGACTAGCTTATTCCTGACATCACGAGGTAAAGCCAATACCCCTATACCTTGTCCACATCTTCCATCACCTGTTATTTTTATTTCTAATCAAATACAGCAATCTAAGAATATCTTGTTCATTTCCTTTGCGGACTGTTTGTTTTCTGCTTTATCCCCTAATCCCTCTTTTCTGGTGCCCTACAGGCATGTTATATTCATAAGCACTTGGTGAATATTTGTTGAAGGTTTATTTATTTCATTCATTTATTTTGTTTCTGAGCCTGCCTACTTCAAATGCCTCAAATCTTTCCCCAATCCACCTCTGGTGTCGGAATTGCTGTGCACAGTCATCCCGAGACCACAGATCTCCTGGGAAGGAAGGTTCACATTGTGTCTGTTGTGGATGGAAGAACGGCGTCCTGCCTTCACGCCATCACCCTCGGGCATTCATTAACTTAGCCCTGTGAGATCTTGCTGATGCGATGAAACCTACTTGCATGCCCATCTTGTGGACAAGCATAGGAATTCTACCATGGCAAGTAGGAAAAATCAGGTTTTGAATGTGAAGAGACTTTTATTTTAAGCAAGAGGCTAGAGAAGTTGAAACAGACATGGCAAATGGAGAAAGAAAGAATGCTGGGAAATGCAGATATCTGTCGCTTTCTTCTTTGCCACCTCAGCTGCAGCACGGTGAAAGTGTACTCATTTATATTAAAGCCAAACTCTTTCGATATTAGGGCCAAATATAGATGAGAATAAAAGGGCAATGTGTATTAAACCAAACATATAATTTTAAGATGACTGGCAAATAAAAAGGCATTCTGTTTCCGGAACCCAGAATTTATTAGATGATACATTTGTGATAGTCTATGATCAATGAGGAAAACACTGCCCTGGCATTTCAAAATAGCTTCATATTATGGCGGCATCACTGATCCATATTCCCCTTCATAGTTTTTTGATGATTTATATGATAACTAGTCTGTGAAACTTGACTTCATGTCCAACACTTGCGTCCTGAATAGGATTGCTCTGCTTGCTTAAGTCTTTAAAATTACAACTGGTTCTATGCATGTTCTTGTTCAGTCCCGATACCCTTTTACTGAAATATCCAAATATACCATATTCACTAACTCAAAAATCTAGATAACATCAAATGTCATTAATTACTTCACAAAAATGAATTCACCACCTACTGTATACAAACACTGTACAAAGTTCAAGAAGAGAATGAGAGACAAATAATCAAATAAGCCATCGTATTCATTCGTAATGGAGAAAGAAGAGATGGGTGCTACACAGTCTACAAGCATGTGTGTATGTATGTGATTAAATAAATCTTTCTAGACAAAAAGCTATGTAAGCTGATATCTCAGTCATAAGAAAGATTCAGCAAGATACTTTTTTATGGACAAAAAAACTAAGCCCCTCTACTTGTTTTTGTGACACCACAGTATGCCTGCTTGGCTGGTTAGGAGCTCAAGAGACTTTGACATACCACCAACACAAGTAAATCTCTAAGAGGTCATTGGTTTTCACTTAGCCACTCAGGCAGGTGAAAGAAGTAATGTCTCATGAAGATCCACTCCCCAGAACCCTCATTAGGTTATTTAGAAGAAACTTTATGGCGGGAATCAGATAGATGGGCTAACACTTGCCTAACACATGTGAGGCCTGGGCTTGTGTTATCGTCAGCTCCACATTGCTGGGATGAACATCCAAACCAGACACAGTTTATGGAAAGAGGTGATTTATCTCAAGCTTACAGATCCAGAGGAAGTACCATCAAATGGTAGAAGCAGCTGGTTCCCACTCATAAATCCAGGCAGAGATATGCTGCCAATACAGCCAGCACCACAAGCAAGCTCAGCCAGAACTTAAAACATCTCGGCATACCTTTAGGGTGAAATTCAGCTCCATCTCCAGTGACGCCCCACACTGTAGCAGAAGTCTGCCTGCTAGGTGCTGAAGTTACAAACTCAATTTTAATAAAACACCTGAGTCTATGGGGGACATACATTCAAATGACCATAGTTTGATATCCAGAATTGCCCTAACGCCAGGAAAGGAAAAAAAAAAAAAAAAGATTTGAGTTCTTACATAAAACTCAAGTTATGTCCAAGAAAAAGAAATCAAACTGAACTGTATCAAAGGCTCACCAGGGTATCCCCATTTCAAGTGCAAGGTACTATCATATACCCGGAGACAAAGTGTCCTATATGATAACTTCTGGTAAGAGCTTGTGGGCTCTCCTTGGTCAATATCCATACGGCTGTGCTGAGACCCAACAGGACCAGAGGGGCAGACACTGGATGCCATAGTTGCCTTCACGTTGCTGGGACAAAGCACTCGGCCAAAAGTGGTTGATGGTTGGAAAGGAAGGGACTTATTTTGGCATAGAATTTCAAGGGGAACCCGCATGATGTCAGGGAAAAGCATGGCGTGAGCAGAGGCTGGATATCACCTCTGCCACAGCAGGTTGAAAACAGCAAGAGAGTAAGTTGAGCTCTAGCAAGGGGGGAGCTGACTATGATACCCCCAAAACCATCCCCAACAGTACACCTCCTCCATCAAGGCTTTACCTCCCAAATTGCCATCAATGGGGGACCAGCATTTAAAAGACATGAGTTTATGGAGGATGTCTCCTTGAATTCACTTCACTGGGTATTAGATAAGGGGACTGGGGATCAAAATGCAAACACTGACTTCTGTAACTGAGTTTTGTTTTTGGATTTAAGGTCTTCATCCCTACACCTCCAAACCCTGCTACAGGCTTCTTGAGGCAACAGCCATGTCATTAGCCTTCCACTGCCACAGGCTTTCTACTCTTGGAAGCTGACATGTCTGTAGACTTTTTGGAGGCCCATTTCAACTGTATCCCCAAAGCTAATTAGTGTGAAGACCTGGCACAAGTTTTGAAGTTTCAGCATATACAGCAAGACAACTTGTGCTTTGGTATGAAAGACATGACGTTCACTCTACGCAGAAGAGCACTCAGAAGACCTAAACAATTTTTACCTCATCTTTCCGTAGAAGGTCTTTGTCCCTCACCTTTACGTCATCTCTGTGCTTTCCCCAGCACTTTCAGCCCCTGCCATTCACACCTCTAGGAGCAGAGTGACAGAGGGAGGCCATTCTTCTGCTCCCTGGATGGAAGGAGGATTGGGCAAATCCTACTCTTGCCAGAAATGTAGGACTAGCTAGTTCTGAGCCTGTTACCTTTCTGAAATAAACACAATTATATTTTATTCATTAATATAATTTGGGCCAATTTTATGGAGAATTTGACAACTGAGAATGCATGCTACTGGTTGCAAAATGTTTTTATTTAGAGGTAAGTAGATTGCTGTGATTTCAAGGCCAGTCAAAGACTACATAGTGAATTCCAGGTCAGCCTGGGCTAGAGTGAGACCTTGCCTTGTAAAACCAAAAAAAAAAAAAAAACTTTTTTTCATGTTTTTTAATTATGTAAGACTGATATAGCTTAAAATTTTATGATGAAAAGCCGGGCATGGTGGCACACACCTTTAATGCCAGCACTTGGGAGGCAGAGGTAGGAGGATCACCATGAGTTCAAGGCCACCCTGAGACTACAGAGTGAATTCCAGGTTAGCCTGGGATAGAGTGAGAGACTACCTCAAAAAAAAAAAAAAAAAAAAGATAAATGAAATTTTATGATGTAAACCATAATTTGTAAGGAGTATGGCATTAATTTCACCAAATATTAGGTACAGGTTTAACTTTTCGTCTAGATTACAAATGGCTAAAGTTTAGGCTCATGTCTTCCTTGCAGTTTAGAATAGTGTTTTATTTTTTTACTCCATGGTGGCAGATATTTATGTTTTAGAGGCATCCCTCAAATTCTATGCTGACATTGTTCCTATTTCTCTTCAATTTGCTCAGATATTGTAAAACCTGGATGAGAAGTGAGAAGGAAATGGAGGGCGGCCTGAGATTGATATACCTCCACTGAAGGTCAGCCAGCAAGCCAGGGGGAAGGACAGAATTAGAACTCACACCCTTCAATTTTCCAGGCTATTGCTTAGCCCACTGAACCCCACTGCCTGTGACTCAGAGTATTAATAGAGACCGTAGCACACAGATTGCCTGAACATATGGCAGAGAAGATGAGAAGATAATATGCTGTGGCAGGTTCATTTCTGCAGACGGGTGGCTGTGAAGGCTGTTTTTTTCTTTTTTTTCTTTTCTTTTTTTCGTCTTCTGCACAGGATCCAGCAAGTCAAGCATTAAGTGCATTTTCTTATTTTTGTCTCCAAATGATACAACTATTCCCCTTGAGTGAGATCAATTTCTGGACATTCCTATTGTCAGGGCAAGCTAGTGGAAGTGAGGTCGGGAGAGAAGGCCTCCCACTGGCTGTGGGAGGAATAAATGAGGTCCACACAGAGCATCCTACAGAGGAGGGTGCTTGATTGCTGCCAGTCCCCACTCCTTCCGCATATGCCACACCTGCCCTTAGGACATGCGCTCTGGAACCGTCTGCTGATCTAGAAGCTTCTTGACTCCTTAACAGTTGTCTACAATGCAGTACATTCTTAATGTGTCCTAGTTCCTTCTTTCATCATGAGCACTATGTGCCACTAAAATTCAAGTCTAAGGGCTTCATACAACACACTAGGAAAAATCCTGTGGAATTTAGCCTGTTTTTTCTCATGTGAGATAGATAGAAATATAGTGTTTAGATGGAGATAGTAGTATATAGTGTTTTTAAGGAGAAGAAAATAAGAACACACAAGAGAGTGGTCAGTGCATTCAAGGCATAGGGTCTGAAAGTGCAAGGACTTAAGGCATGATGTAGGACTGTGGCTTTTTCACCAGGACAAGGAAATGTCAGGGTTCAATATCCTTCCCCTCTACTTCAAGTTGCATGCTTCAGTGTTATAGTGGGGTTCAATGTAAGATGAGATTGGAGAAATTGAAGGTTTTGTAACTAAAAGATAGCTTTAAAGCCTTGATTCATAAATGGCTGGTTTATATGCTGAAGTCAAGGACATAAGTAATGGCTTTAGGCAGAATGTAGATAGCTCTGCAGCAAACTCGTTCTGTGGCCAACCTACTTAGTTTCCTGGGCCTTGGTTTCTGCATTTACGATTGAGAGGTGATAATAATTATGTCCAATAAGCTTATAATGAGTCCTAATCAGTTAATTCAGGGAAGGGCTTTTCATTAACGCTGGACAGTCAGTAAGCACTCACGAAAAGGCAGGTGCTGTTATAATGTCATCATTAAAATTACTTTTGCTCCCTGATTAGATAACTTTCAATAGGTTGGGTTGAAATTCCAATGGTCCCGTACGCATGGAGACAAAGCACGAAACATTCCCGTAGCAAAGGGGACATATGTGGTGGGAGCCCAAGGACCGAGAATAGCTCAGGATTTGCGTCACTCTGACCGGATGAACAACTTCCTTTCCACAGTTACGATCTGTGTCCATCCCTGCTATGGGATGAACTGAATCCTTCCCCTAGATGCATATTTTGAAGTTTAAACCTCAGAATGTATTTTGGAATGAGTTAAAAAGAGGTTGTTGGGTCGCGTCCTCGTCCACTGTGACAGGTGTCTTCATAGAGGAGGCTGTGGGCTCAGATGCTAACAAAGAGAAGATGCAGGGAAAAGAGGGCCGCATACAAGCCAAGGACAGAGGAACACAGCAGGCTCAGCATGCAGACGTGTGGTGAGATGAATTTCTGTCGTTTAAGCAGCCCAATCAGTGTTCTCTGTTATCAAGGCCCTGACCAACTTTGAGGAGTCATATCTTAGCTTAATTTGCTTTTATTGACCAACCCATGTGCAGGGCAACTAGCTGAAGCCCAGCATTATCCTGGAATTTCAGTCATATTTCTCTTGCTCCCCTTGTGAAGAGCTTCTGGTAAGCGCTGGAATCTCTCGGGCAGCCCCCAAATCAGTGTTTTCATTTGCCTGGCTGGTACATTTCAGCCAGCTTCCCCCCAGGTGCTGTCCCCACTCCCAGTCTTTTGGAGCCTTTTGTAACGGTATCTCCAAGCATGACACCTGGCATCGCTGCTCTAGCCGGGCCTGCAGCCTGCAATATTCACTACCCACAAAAAAAGGGGGGGGGATTTAGAAGTTTCTCAGTCTAGCTTGTTATTGGACAAAATAGTGCCTGCCAAAAAAGTATCTCTCAAATATCATGAAACCAACTGTCAATAAAAGGCAAACAAATAAAATCATTATTTTCTCCATTCATTTTTAAACACTTTTTTTTTAAATCCAGTGTATCCAAAATAAAGCAGCTATCAAAGAAAGCACTGCCATTAGCTGTCAGTTGACAATGACTTCAATCAGCTTGCTGTCAATTACCTGAGCTGGGTAATACCTCCCCAGAAGCCTCCCGCCTACCTGCCAAACTTGATTGCTCTGCACAAGGCATGTTCATTCAACCTGTCTGCCAACCATACCCTGGTCTTCTTTGCTTGGCAGCAGCTTAACAAAGTAAGGGAACTGGCATCACCAAGAGGCACATGCTATTTCAGAGGGACCAGGAAGCCCAGAGAAAAGTGAGATACGGGCCATTAAGCCATGAGGTTTTTCTCATAAGATCTTCTCATATTGCCATTTCTATGCAGATGTGTTTTGTAGCCTGGTAAAGTCATAAACGACCAGCGGAAGATGAGGGACAAAGCAGAAAATCACAGTTGCCTGCCTGCCATCTTACAATTTAATCTTATGATCAAACTGGAGGGCATGGCAGGTTCTGGCGCTGTCTCTCTCTCTCTCTATCTTCCAACTCCTAGGATGGTCACAGCTTTAGAGTTTGGGCTTACTTTAAAACTCACCAAGGGGTAAAAAAAAAAACACATCAAGAAAAGCACAGGTTGATTTTCATCTCTCTCACAAAATTCTGGCTAGAAGCAAATCCACAGCGCAATGTCACCACTGGGGGAGCTGATGGAGCTGTCCCCACTGCAGCCAATGGAGTGCCTTAGTTCCTGGCAATAGGACCAGCAAGAGAAATGGCTCAGCAAACCCTCCCCAAACAGTTTCCCTGCTAATGTCACAAGCTAGAAAGAAGGCAGCTCAATCTTCCTCCTTCTTTAGCTTCCCGGAGGCCAGCTTCACAGATTGCCCAAAAGACCCCAGCAGCTGTGGATCTGACTGGGCTTCTGGGAACAAAAGTTGAACTTCCATTTGAAACACTTCCCTCCTGCTGCTTCTAAGTAATGCTGACAACAATAATAGGTATTTATACCAAGAGAGCCCTTCAGAGCTTTTATTAAATCCTTTCAAATATACTCTCTTGCTTCCATCCAACAAAGATAATATACTTGGTGACAAGTGCCTAAAAGATAACTGCATAGCTTTTGGCTCCCGAGATCACCTGTTGACTAAAATAACTCCTTTTATCCACGCCCAGTTTCTGACAGGTGCCCAGCAAAGACAGTGGCCTGCAAAGTTCTTTGGCCCAACAAACATCGGTAATGGTGGCTCACCGTTTTTTAAAAACTCACACAAATTCAGCAGACACCTTAATGATCCGCTTGCTCAACCATATAACTGACATGTGCATTAGAATTGTAATCAAGAGGACATCGAGTCCTCGTGTGAAACTCTGGGGTGGAGAATTATAGAAGTAGCATGTTTTCCCTGGGTAAATAATGCCCTTTTGAAAAGTTTATTACATTTGGTCATATTAGGGTATTTTCATGCGAGTGTACAATGTACTTTGAGCATCTCTCCCCATCATCCCATTCCATATTATCCTCTGCTTTCCCTTCTTCTCCCCGTCTAGTTACTAACCTTAGTTCCCCTAGATAGTTTTCTTTTCAAAGATATAACTAGGCTTCATGTTTTCAATAGTAGGTGTTATGTATGGGGGATATTCATTTAATACTTTCATTTTGAACTTACATGTATGTCTTAGATACTATTTTGAATGAATGAAAAACTATATAGTAACTGCATGATAAAATAGTAGAAAGGACAAAGTAGTACTTGTAAGTTTTTTATATGATGTAAATCTACGTCTGGGTACATACACATATACAGCCAAATATACCACATACTTCCCTATCATTTGTACGTGGACAGTTTTATGGATCTATATAAATCGAGGACCCAGCAATGAGAGGTGACAAGTGGTAGTTCTGGGACTGACATAGTTTGCTTAATATGATTATCTGCTGTTGCAAAATGAAATAAATTCATTCTTCTTTGTGGTCATAATCTTTTTCTGCTAGTTTCATTTAACAAACCCTTTGCCCCAAATCACTGAGTGTAATAGCAGTTTGTACAGAACATGACCAGTGTTGGAAGAGTAACATTTTCTTCTTGTGTTGTATGATGCCATTTGGGATTATTCTCTAATACCTCACCATGACATAATGAGAAAGCTCTGACCTTGGAAGATGAAGAACATTTGGTCCTGAGTCTCAGCTTAGTCAATTACCACCTTCGAATTGGGAGGCCCATCAATCTTAAGATGCATTGGTAAAATGGGAATAAAACTGTGTACCCTCAAGAGGGTTATCACAGAGCTAAACAGGATATTGTATGTGAAATGAATTTGTAAATGGTAAATTGTTACATATATATAAGTTGTTTATTTTTTTTAACACTGGTTACTCCTTGGGAAATTGTGCCAAAGTGGGTAGAAAAGGGAAAGGGGCAAGAACACAGTAATTTAATTAGATCCAAAGGACATTGCCTTCACACAGTTGATGGGGCCCCCAGCCCTTTGGATTTCAACACATTGATATGTGCTAACTTAATATGCAAATGACAGGCCTCAGAGGGCATGGAGACTCCACATGTGCCAATTAATCAAAGGAAACAGTATCATCCTGTAATTCCACTAATTAGAGGATCATCCATAAGCTACTGGGTTTCTGAGCTACAGAGGTTTAATAAATTTGCAGTGAATTATGAGTAATACATTAGCCAGAGACCAAATTAGTACTAAGCAATTGGATGAGAGGAAGGGTCTGGTTATCTACCAGCATTATTTTCTCTTTAATTTTCTTCTATTTTCATCTTAGCAATTCTGAATGCCTTGACTATAATTGACATTTTTCTACCTTTAAAAGTCACAAAACATTACTGAAAGCTATTGACACAGATGCCCACAGAGGAACAAGTCCACTATAGTCACCAATACCAACACTCAATAGTGTAGCTATCAGTTCACCTCCAATTAGTCAATGCATTTAACGTGTGGCATTTCCTCTGCTGTTGAACTTGAGAACCTAGTTTTACATTTACATGCAATAACAAGAGGCCTAGAGTAAGTAGGGTATGGCTGATACAAAACAGTAAGATGTGAGCAATGATCCTGACTTACTTGATAGTTGGTCTACTTACCTATGATATATGTATGTATTTGACATGTACAGGGAAAGTACAGATAGATTGAGGAACGGATAGCAAGTTCCCAGAAACAGATCTTGACATGTAAAGTGTCATACATATGACAGAGCTGGCATTAAAAATCCGTGGGTAAAGGTCAAATTGTTATTAGGTGGAGATGGCCAGCTTTAATTTTCTAGGGAGAAACATGTGAAATTGTAGTTCTATCTAAAAACTACACAAATATATCAAGTATAATCCAGTGAAATATATTGAAATATATAAATACAATAAAAAACACAAATATTTTTTGGAAAAAAAATGCAGAGATATTTTACAACCATGAAGCAAGGATGGATTTCTTGAATTACAAGAGAAGTAAGAAGTCTAAATGATAATGGGAAAAAAAAAAAACTGAATCAAATGGAAATATGGAAGAATTTTCAACAACCAGTCTATTGTTGTTGTTGAGATGGAACTTCCCATGTTGTGTCTTATGCTCAAACTGTATGGCTCAACTGACTGTCCTGTTTCAGCTTCCCAAGTGCTGTAAAACACCTGTTCTACCTTGCCTGCGCTCAACCATAGTTTTTAAGAAATAAAAAGCTAGAACAAGTAGAAGTTTTTGTTTTTCTTTTGCAAGTTGTATAACTGATAAATGGTTTGCATCCCTCCAGAATGAATACAAAACATTTAACATCAGTAATAGAAAGACAACACATAGTGAATTCCAGGTCAGCCTAGGCTGGAGTGAGACCCTACGTCAAAATAAATAAATAAATAAATAAATAAGAATTAAAGAAAATAAAGACAACACAAAAGTAGAAAAGATGTGAACAGGCAGTTCTTAGAACAGGAAACATACACAATTGATAAATAAATTTTATTAATCAGAAGGCATACACACTTTTAATATGTCATATTTCACACCTACCTATCATCTTGACAAAACTTAAAGTATGACCATTTCAAATGTTAAGAGGACACAGAGACAGAAAAAATGTCATTACTTTTAGCTAGACATGTACAGTCACTCAAAGAAACTCCTAGTCTTTTGACAATACTTTTCTTTCTTTTTCCTTCTTGTTACGTTCAACCCTTGGGGCAACTATCATAAAAGCTACATTTCCCATTTTTTTCTTGCATCTGGATATGGCCAATAAATTCTTGCCTGAGGGATGCAAATTCAAGTACTAAAGGGTCTGCCTGGCCAACTGAAGTGTGGGTATACAGGCAGTTGTTCAGTAAACCAACTGGGACCATGAGGAAGAAAACTGTACATGTGAGGTGACCTACATGACAGAAAGACTGGACCTCTGACACTGTGTAGTGATGACTATTTCTCAAATGAGCATTTCCAGATTTCTTGTGTAGTTACCTCGCTGCAACTACTATGACTCTAGACTCTTTATTAATCACAGCCTAACTAAATCCTTATTATGGAGCGTATTTCCTAATGTTAGAGACACGCATCTTCTTCAGCCCAGTGGTTAAATCTCCTGGCACAGGTGTTTGAAGACCTTTATCCTTATATGCGTTAAGAAGTACACAATGAGGCTTGGCAGTTAAGGTGCTTACTTGTAGAGCCTAACAACTGGAGTTTGATTCCCCAGTACCCACATAAAGCCAGATGGACAATGTGGTTATGAATCTGGAATTTGTTTGCAGTGGCTGGAGGCCCTGGCATGACCATTCTCTCTGTTTGTCTCTCTTCCATCTCTCTCTGCTTGCAAATAAATAATAATATTAAAAAAGGGGGAGCTGGAAAGATGGTTTAACAGTTAAGGCATTTGCCTGCAAAGCTAAAGGATCCTGGTTTGATTTTCCAGGACCAACGTAAGCCAGATGCACAAGGGGCACATGCATCTAGAGTTCGTTTGCAGTGGCTGGAGGCCCTGGAGCCCCCATTCTTTCTCTTTCTCTCTCTCTCTTTCACTTTTTCTCTCTCTCTCAAATAAATAAATAAATAAAATATATTAAGATATTTTTTAAGTACGCACTAAAGCGCTCATAAAAAGATGGCTCTAAGACCAAATATTTGAAATAGCACAAAGTCTACAGATCAAAGAATAGTTTCATTGCAATGTTCTCAAATCATGAATATAAATCTGCACCTAGGAATATAAACTAAATTTTCAAAAAAAATTCACAAGCATGACTCAGTCCATAAATATATATTGAGTAATATTTCAACAACAAGAAAACCTAAACAATGTATTATTTGGAGAGATATAAGATATGCAAGTTATATGTAATATCAATACAAAAATAAACACAAATTTGAGACTAGGGATTATTTGTAGTATAGAAATAGTCAAGGTCTACAACCTGGAAGGGCATAGCATGAACTTAAAAGACATCAGTAAAACTCCCTTTTTCTAAGTTCATTTTGAACTTACGTATATGTTTTAGGTATCATTTTGAGTATATGTAAAAATACACAGAGCCGGGCGTGGTGGCGCATGCTTTTAATCCCAGCACTCGGGAGGCAGAGGTAGGAGGATCGCCGTGAGTTTGAGGCCATCCTGAGACTCCATAATGAATTCCAGGTCAGCCTGGGCTACAGTGAGACACTACCTCAATAAACCAAAAAAAAAAAAAAAAAAAGTAACAGCAGGGAAAAAAAGGCTAAAGTAGTGCTTGGGAGTTGGTGTGCATAAGTAAATCTATCTCTGGGTACACAAAGGAATTCAAGGATTACATATATGCTTAAGCACAATTGATATAATAGAGCGCTTCTTTCCCTAAGTATGTGAATGACTTTTAAGAACCTGCCACTCAGCTGGATGAAGGTGCACATCTTCTGGCAAAAGAAGCTCTTCAAAACCCCTGTCCATAAGCACCAGTTTTAGCTGCCTACCTTAGCTACAACCTTTCCTACCATATTCACATCTTAGGTAAATATTAAGCACTTTGGATATCTAGTATTGTGCTCACTATTCACATTGTGTCATGACTTGAATATGATACGGCCACAACAGGCTCATGCGTTAAACCCTAAGGTCCCCAGCTGTTGTTATGGAAACTTCAGGAGATGGATCCTAGCTGGCGGAAGTAGGTCGCGTTCTTGGGAGGGTCTGGATTCTGGTCCTTTCTTTCCTCCCTCTCTCTGCTTCCTGTTGGCCATGAAATACAGGAACAACTCAATCACCTGTTCCTTCGGCCGGCATGCTTTCTACCCCAGCACCTGGAGCCAAGCAACCGTGGACGGGACTGAACCATCTGAAGCTGATACTATAAACTAAAACAAACAAACAACAAACAAGCAGACAAACAATCCTTTTCAGGCACTTTGGTACCATCACTAGAAAGCTAACATCATGATTTAAATTCCTAACCACCTAGTACGTTAGACATTACGTTACTACCTTATAAGATAGCTCAGAGAGCTAAGGGGGTTGGCACAGTGAGCGAACTAGATTTACCACAGCTTTTAAAAAAGAAATGTAAGTTGAAACCACGGTTTAAATAAGAACCGGTTTCCCAAATGCAACTTTCTCAACCTGTATACCCCACTTGATTTTCTATAGCCATCATTTCACATATGACTCTTTTTACTGTCACCCATTCAGCTGCAATAATGGGTACTGTGGCTTCTCTAAAGCAATGAGTGATTACTGACAAAACCTCTGAAATGTTGGAACATGAGACACAGGGAAAAGATGTTGGGCATTTTGAAAAATTGAGAAGGAAGGATAGAAACAGTAAGACAAATTAATACCAGGGAAGTAGACTGAAAAAAAAAAAAAAAAAGAACCAGGAGAATGAACAGAAAATAACAAGACCATCCTAAAGAATTTATTTTTTTCTTTCCCTATGAGACTCTTTCCTCACCTAGGAATAGGTGTTTCATCTTTTGCAATGAGTTGGATAAATAAGAAGAGGAGGTGGAAAAGTAATTTCAAGTCCATAGAGCAAACCCTTGGATAGATTGTTTTCTTCCTTGCAAGCCTTTCATCTAGAGAGCTTTAAGGTCTCATGGTTGGGTAACAATTATAGCAGTAATAAAGACATTGTCTGGCTGGTGCTTCCCATTGGCAGCCAGTAAGTTTGTCGTGATAATTTTCAAGATCACACACTAATCTGCATGAAGCCATTTATTAGTCCAGAGAAGTCAAGGCTCTTTCTTGCCTCTATGTCTTAGTGTATTGTGGGCTATCTCTCTAGGACATCTATGCTAATGAGTTCCATTTTAAACCAGAACAAAGAAGTTCTTGATTTGAGTTCTGTATATTTGAATATTTTAGCTGTGCATTTGAATGTATACATCACAGATATATGTAGACATTTCTATGGGGTGTGAGAACTCAGATAGAGGGGGAACATGACACTCTGTGCTCTCAGACATTCTTTAAAAATAGGATATTTACCTATGTATTAAAGGAGATAATTTTGGTATTGCTACTTAGTAAGCGGGGGCAGTGACAGAACTCTTTTTTTTTCCTCTGAATTCAGTGACGTATGTGTAGTCATGAGACCTATTATTTATATGTATTGGGTGTTTTGTGGTAATTCTTGTGCATGGTAATTAATTTAATCCTTTTTTTATTGTAATGACATGCTATGAGGGTTGAAGATGGGAGAGAGGAAGGAGACACAGTAAAAGGAACAGTTCATTAAGCTCCCCAAGGCATGCTATGGCCAGAAATCTCAAAGGTCTATTCAGTTCATTAGGAGGCAGTAGAATGAATCCTGAGGTAGTGAACACATAATACACGTGTAGGTAGAGGAGAAGATGGGAGGGGGCAGTGATCCTAGACAGGAAAAAGGGTTACAAAAGCTTTCTTACTTTTTGTTTGAAAAGTTCAAAATTGTGCTGGTACAACTAATGAGAAATATATTATGATGAGATATATTTTATCAAAAATTTCACAACAAAAAGAGAGGTCAAAGCCAAGATGACATGTTTATTCTATGACGGCAGGAAGAATTATCGTTAGAACTTCGGGTTAAAGCTTGCCAACAGGGTTTCATCTCATCTTCAAAAGCCCTCAAGGGAATACTTTCTCTTTTGCTCTCACCATACACAAAGGCCTCTGGCTTTCATATGAAAACGAGTCCTCTTATTTCAAACGCACTGGGTGACCTAATGCTTTTGAAGCTTTGAAGCTATGTTTGACTTTCAGTCTAGTCATCCTAATTACTGTTATTTCATTGCTGCTGAACTTCAATCATGTGCTAGATAGTATTTTGTTAGCTCTCCCTAAAAAGTTAATAATTAACAAACTCTTATCTACCCTTTTGGAGACTCAAACTCTTCCTCCATCTGGCCACTAACTCTTGTTATAGTGATTAGTCCATTAGAGAGTGCCTTTACCCATTACATGCAAAACTAGTCAATTAGATGGCAGATTTCTGAATGGGAAATTTCTTAACGTGACACACACTATATACTCAAGAAACATTTTTTTTTTTTTTTTGTCAAATGACAATAAATGCTTGGGAGGATATAGGCAAAGATAGACTTCTGTCTTGCTGGTGGCACTATAAATAGCTAAAGCCACTGTGGAGGTCAATGCAGAGTTTCCTCAAACAACTAAAAATAGGAGCACGCTCTGATCCAGCTATCCCACCGTCACTCTCCCAGACACGAAGGCCTGAGTCAACATGCCGCAGAGACACTTGCTCATCCATACTTATTACTTTGCTATTCACAACAGCTAAGAAATGGAACCAGCCTAGCTGTCTATCTGCAGATGAACTGACAAAGAATATATGGCACACCTACACAATATGACGTTGTCCAGCTGCGAAAGAAAAGTAAAACAATAACATCTGCAGGAAAATGGGTAGAACTGGAGCTCATCATGTTACACAAAATAAGTCTGAACGACAAATGATACATGTTTTCTCTCATAGGTGGACTCCAGATTTAAGTTAATGTTCATATGGTGTGTGTAGGTCATGGATGTAGAAAGGGGACCATGAGAACAACAGAAATTTTAAGGCAGGTGGAGAGGGGAATTAAAAGTGAATAATGGATTACATGTGGCATGAAGGCAAAAGGGGTAACTATTTAGAGGGGGGAAGAGCCCAGCAAGAGAGGATGGAAGCCGGGCGTGGTGGCGCACGCCTTTAATCCCAGCACTTGGGAGGCAGAGGTAGGAGGATCGCCGAGAGTTTGAGGCCACCCTGAGACTATATAGTGAATTCCTGGTCAGCTTGAGTTAGAGTGAGACCCTGCCTCGGAAAACAAAGAGAGAGAGAGAGAGAGAGAGAGAGAGAAGTTGTAGGAGAATAGGGGAGGGGCAGGTGTGAGGACAAAGTAAAATAGCATATTACTATGAAAATTCTATAATGAAACCATCGGTTTTGTATGTTAACTGTTAACTTAAAAAATAATTTAAAAAATATGGATGGAGAGACGACTCAGAGGTCAAAAGCCTGAAGGTCCAGGTTTGACTCCCCAATAACTGCGTAAGCCAAATGCGCAAAGTGGTACATGCATTTGGAGTTTGTTTGCAGTGGCAAGATGCCCTGGTGCACTTATTCCATTTTTCTCACTCTCATTATCTCACTTTCTCTATACACCTCTCTCTGCTTGCAAATAAATAACTGAAATATCTTAAAAAACTAATAAAAAAGCAAAAACGTATTTTGTTCATTAAAACGAACAACTCAATTATTCACACAGGTTTCATAGAAATGTGGTTTCTGGAAAAATAAATCCTATTACTGTCTTCTCTGTGATTGCATTTGGAATTATACTCGACTATCACTTGAGAATGTACATTTTATGGAATATTGTGGCTACATAGCAATATGAGTCATAAATTCTATGCAGGCATTAGAAAAAGATTCAATAAATAATTTTCAGAAATATAAATTTCATTGATTAAGTCACTAATAGGACAGATCTGCTGGTGAAAAGAATCTATGAATTTTGGCTCTAAATAGAGACAACTTCCTATTCTTTGAAAAAAAAAAAAACCTTCAAATTTCTCATTCCATGAAAAAAGAAAACTCAAGTTCATAAGGAAGAGTCAGTGAAATTCTAAAAATAATATTGACAATCTTCAGCACTTCTAAATAAATTGTGGGTTAAAAGGAAAGTTAAAAAAAAGAAACAAAGTCAAACTACTTAGAGAAACTGCACAAATAAATCATCTGATTCAAAAATGAAGGTCCTACAAGGTTTCCAAAAAGAAGATAGACTTCTGTCAGAGCACTTAATTATCCAGCAGAGGTTAATGGTAAGACCCTACTGCTGAAGACACCATATAGTCTCCATGCAGAACGTGGAGAGACCTGGCTGGAATCTGGAAGAGAGCCAGTCCCCAGACAGTTAGCCTGTCTAGTGCCAGAAGGCGCTACATGAGCTACTGGGGGAAAATGGCCAACATCTGTTCAAGCAACTCACAGTCTACGCTGCTCAGAAGCAAACAACCAGACGTGATGCTCACAGAAGTGCGATAGTGGGCACATAGCCATGGTGGGTAAACAACTGCTCTTGGATTGGCTAATAGATCCACTCAGTAGAAAGGAACCCACATCTGGAATTGGGAAGCAAGTCAGAACCATATCCAGATAATGAGTTCTCTCTCCAATATCAAGCTCCCTCCAATGTTGGGCTACAAGAAGGCCCACACCCATTAAATTCTCACTAAATTAACAATGATCAACCCATTTAACCTGTGCTGACTTCACTCTCTATTGGAGATTCTGCTCCTGTTTTTCATATGGAAGCAGGACCTGAGGAGAGAAATGGCCCATCACACTTCACCAGGGTCCCAGGTGAAACCACAGAGTAATTGGGGAAATGAGAAAGAGTGCTGCTTTCTTGGTGAACCTGATACCAGCACAAGTGTGGAGGAGATAGACACAGAGAACACTCAACTCCTACCAAATCAGAGATCCATAGACACAGAGGCTCCCAAGAGCCTGTCACTGAAGTAGGCCTAAAACAAACCCAACATGGCTCAGGGAATTTCATGGAAGAGGGAGCAGAAAGATTGTTGGAGCCACAAGTTGCGACATTATGCAGAGAGACACTGCCTCTTCCCCACAACTGATGGTTACTCCCACAATGCATGGCCCACAGTCCCCATGGGGAAAACTGGCATCCACAAGGAGGCGGGTCCCTTCAGGGAGCAGGGATGAGGGTAAAGATGGTGCCATCAAGTTCTATTTACACACTAAGTGTGGTGGTTTGAATAGAATAGATGGCCCCCAATATATTCAGTTGTTTATTTGTTTGTAGTTTGCATCTTTAGCCATCTGGCTGGAGGCAATGCCATTGTGTGGATCTTAAGGTGTGGTGGTGGGTTTGAGATTTCAATCTAAAGACATGCAAATTGTGCCTAGCTGGAGTTCCTGAAGTGTGCTCTGGCTTTTGACCTTTAGGCTTGTACTGCTCTCTCTCTGCTTGGGCCTGTGAAGGCAGGCCAGTTTCTTCTGCCATTTATGGAACTTCCCCTGGATCTGTAAACTTCAATAAATATCCCTTCCTCCATAACTGTCCTGGTCTGGAAGTTCATCTCAGCAAACTTGAAGCTGTCTGTTACACTAAGTATGTCCATAACTAATAAAAAAAAAATCTAGCAAAACAAATGTGCAAGAAATCAAAGTAAGAAGTGCCAAGTTAAAGGCTGGAGAGATGGCTCAGTAGTTAATGTGCATGCTTGCAAAGCTTAATGGCCAGGGTTCAATTCCCCAGTACCCATGTAAAGCCAGATGAGGGAGTAGCACATGTATGTAGAGCTTATCTGAGGTGGCAGGAGGCCCTGGAATGCCCATTTTCTGTGTCTCTATCCTCACAAATAAATAAAATAAAAAATAGTTTTAAAAAAGAAGTTAATAGTTAATGTCAAGTTAATAGAGCTATGCAATAAAACAAGTAGATTTTTTTCTTCCCGTAAATTATGCTTCAATAACCAAATTAAGAAAAAAAAACATTTTCATTAGTATCTAGTGTGTGATTATTACTTTTTTTTTTTTTTTTTACTATGGATTCAATGAAGCTACTGGGATTGTTCTAAGAGTGACAATAACACCAAAAACCTTGAGATTAAGTTTAAGAGCAGTGACTTTGAGATTAGACACAGGGAAAGCCATTATTTTCCACTAATTAACAAATCTGCATAAACAGCATAATTATTAATAAAATTTTGGGAACAGATATGTGATAAGATAATTGTGAGCATTTAGCTTGATAAAATATTTAGTTCAATATATTTTGAATTACACGTTGTTTTCTGCTGGGGCAATCAACTGAAGCTTCAGGGAGATGGGTGAGAAAGTGTATTCCTGGTAAAGTGGACAGAAGGAATAAATGGATTGGGACAGACAGGAGAAGGGCATGTGGGAACCTGCATGTAGCCTTAGATCTTTAAAAGAGAGAAAAGGGAGCGGCGTCTAAAAATGTGGGGCATCACCAGATGGTGGATGGTGTTAAATGTTATTTTAAGGAGTTTGGATCGTATTCAATGGATAATAAAAAGCAATTAAACATTTTGGAGTAGTAGAATGACATGATTTAAACTGCACTTTAGGAAGATTCATTTGGCAGCAATCTATAAGGACAGATTAGAGATGAAAAGGAGAATAATGCTACAAATTAGGGAACAATGAGGTCTGGAATTAGAACGGTAGTGGTGGCAAAAAGAGTGATGCAAAGTATGGGTTTGACATATGTTTTGTAGGTGGACTTGGCAAGTTTGGCGTTAGAAATGGAAGAAAGAAAGAGGCCAAAGGAACATAAATCAAAGCTAATTTTGGAGTTTTCAGCTTGGGCATCTTGGAGACATCATGAGCCACCAAAGAGGTCTTATCAGACAATTTTGTATGCTATTTAGGATAGTTTGAGTTGGTGATATAACTATTAGAGACATCCTAGGGACTTCATAGACATACTATTGCAAATAGAGGTTAGGAACTAATGAAAAAGTTTTAGTGTTTTTCTGGTTTCTATAGATGACAGAAGCAGTGGGCTGAGGACAGAGCTCTAGGGGAATCTTGTAATTTGAAGATAAAGGCAGAAACAATATGGGGCGAAGGATTTGTTTGTTTGTTTGTTTGTTTTTAATCAAACAACATCAGTAAATCTGGAAGGGCATGAGTCCGAAGAGTGAAAGTTCAAAGAAATGGCAGAGAAGGGAGACAATGTTCTGAAGACAATGATTGAGGTGGCTCATTCCAGGAAAAAAAATATAAACAAACAAAAAACACCACACTCTATGACCACCTTACTTAACCTATCTACTTCTCTGACCACAGAGATTTCTAACTCAGCAGTGCACACGTTTTATCTATCTTAGGCAGACTCTAAAATATTCTACATATTGATCTTATGAAAGTCCTTAGAAAGTCCCTTTCCCTTTTCTCCTTCCTTTTCCTTCCCTCTGTTTCTTCCTCCCTCTCTCCCTCCTTTGTTCCCTCTCTTTCTTCTTTCCCAAGATTAGAAATGAGTACTTGACTGGGGCAAACTCCAGTGGTTCCAGTTAAGAAGTCCAGAACGAGGCCCAACTAAAATAGCAAAAAGCTACTCTTTTTATGGTCTTGAACAGCTGAACTAATTAAATTCACCCTAGGTTATTTAGGAAATTGATAGATGCCATGGTAGACTCCAAAGCCATTATTTCTGAGTAGCCAGAGACAGGAATGTCCAAGGGCACAGCTCTGAGAGTTGAAGGGCATAGCCTTCTTTCTTAGGACAAGGAAGCTAAGGTTATGTCCTTCTCAGGAAGAGACAGAAGCTATGTCCTTCATAGGAGGAAAAAGCAAAAAGAAATTTTGGTATCTCATCAAACTACTAAACATTAGTTACAGGAAGAAGTTATGGTGGGTGGAAATCGTGCCTTAATGTTCACAGGGTGTGTTCCTACACTAGATTATCAGCAGATAACCAGGACAAGGAGGAGGGGCAATGTAATTCCCACTTGCAGAGAAACTCAAGGTCGGAGAGGCAAAATGACTTGCTGTACTTTATCGACCTCTTTCACATTTAGATTCACTAATCTTTCCACCTTATCAATAATGATTCAGGAGTACTATACTATGACTTTTTGAAAAAGAAGCACATCACATCACGTCTACTGAAGACATTTTGTTGCTTTTATCAGAGAAATAAATGTAATGGAAAAAGTGAACTCAGAAATGGAAAATGTTGCACGGCATCCTTTCTGCATAAGCACCCATGCCTTAACCTTTGAGAATCATTTACAAGGTAACAAAAAAATATTCCCTCCCATTTTACAGATCAGAGGATGAAAAGAAGCTAGTGAATAATGGAGTGGTCCTAGAGGAAAAAGGAAAGAGGGAAAGAAGAAAGAGAAGGAGAAAAACAGCAGCAGCAGTAGAGAGAAGAAATAGGCTTCACCTATGGCCTCTAAGTGTCCTTGCTGATGGCCGCCTTGGATCATTACCGTCACGCAAGGAGAATTAACGTGATCCAAGCCCACTCTGGTCTTTACAACCTGGAAGAAACTGATCAAAGCCAAATTTTTTGTTGAACTCAAAAGAGGTGGCTAAAAGCATGTTGTCTTCTGTTTTAAGAAATTTGGCATAAAAGGAATAAGACATTTTCTTTTTGATAGGAAAAGCAATATTTTAAAGTAGAAAAAAAATCACTAAAAGTGAGTTTTATGCATTTAAGGCAGAGAATTAATAGGGATAGACAGATAATAAAAGCTCAAAGGGAGATCAATATCCAGGGGAAAGAGAAGAATATTTTAAAAGATAGGAACAATAACACGTAGCTGGAATGAAGAGGGCAAGGAGAGGAGAGAGTGACGAAAGAAGAGACCAGTCTCCCGTGACTGGGGCTTCTCCAGGAGACCTGGAAGAATGTTCAGCTTGAACTAGTATTTGTTTGAGGAGGGGTATTCTGAAGAGGAGGGTAGGGAAGATACAGTGCTGATGTATAACAGTTCTAGCTTTTATGGCAGAAGTTAAGAAGAAGCCAGGAATATTGTAGGATTTATAAGCTTGAAGAAAGATTAGTGAACTCATGTCATACCTAATATGAAATATCTGTGAGATAGTCAGAAGGTATTAGACACAAATATTTCCTTAGCAGCAATGGGAATTCAGTTGATATCAGAAAGCATGGCTGTGATGGGTCTGAGAAATATTTTGAAAGTACTTTAGGCCCCAAGAATATGCATAGACACTCTAGAGTGATGATTACCCATATTGGTAGATCAGAACATGGCTTCTTGATGCACTCTTGGAATGAGCTTCCTGGAGAGATAGATCAATCTTTATTCCTTATAATCCCCAGAACTGAGTAAACAATGAAGTCCTTTGGAGTGCCGGGATTCTATGATGTAATAACTCTGCTCATCAAATATCAGTTTGTTCACAATAAAGGGCAAAGGTTAGTCCTCCTAATGATAGTGCATTTCTCTATCCATGTAAATACCCACCTTCTACTAATTATAAATGTAAATATTCATTAGAAAAAATTAAAATACTTTTAGTAAGGCTTGATTTTTCTGCTTAAAGATGACTATTTATTTACTTATCTATTTAATGAGAGAGAGAAAGAGGCAGATGAGGGAAACAGAGAATGGGTGCGCCAGGGCTTACAGCCACTGCAAACTAACTCTAGACACATGTGCCTTCTTGTGCATCTGGTTTATATGGGTCTTGGGGAATGGAACCTGGGTCCTATGGGTTTGTAGGCAAGTGTCTTAACCACTAAGCCATCTCTCCAGCCCTAAAGATGTCTTTTAATCATTAACATATTTGTTCCATTATTTTCATTCTGTCATTGGTTAAGTTAAATCCATGTACTCTTAGCTCTCATGTCAACATGTATTTCAATTTCCAGTAATATTTAGAACCTATAATTTATTGAATAAAATATACTAGATGTCCCATTAGACTGTAAGAGTGTATCCAAGGGTTATGAGATATTTAGACATGTAGAAAAATATTCTTGTTTAAGCCTTTTAACAATCATTTCCACATTAAAATTATCCCTTCAGGGGCTGGAGAGATGGCTTAGCAGTTAAGGCACTTGCTTGTGAAGCCTAAGGACCCTGGTTTGATTTGTTAGTATCCACATAAGCCAGATGCAAAAGGGGCCCATGTGTCTGGAGTTTCTTTGCAGTGGCTGGAGGCCCTGGGGCACTCATTCTGTCTCTTTGTCTACATTTACCTCTTCCCTATCTCTCTCTCTCTCCCTCTCTCCCCCTCTCTCTCGCCTCTTCCCCCCTCAAACAAATATATTAAATTTAAAAAATTCCTTCATTTAAACTATAAGCTTTTAAAATCACTTTGAGTTTCATAAAAATATTAGAAAATAGGGTATTACTTTATTAAATTTAGTTGTTGAAATTTTTTGGATCTAATTTCGAAATTTTCCACAGTTCTCAGAACTTCTAAATACCTGATGTTTTGTAATACCTCAATATTTTCTTTTGTATAAAAAAAAGCCCTGTAGTGATTTCTTAGTTTGGAGTTTGCTTCTATAAGAAGGAAGGAGTTTTAATTTCTACTTTGAGAGTAGAGATAGTAGGAAAAGTCTCAATGTTAATTTTCACACACATCCATTCAATTCTGGGTCTATAGAATCTTAATGGACAGTGTTGAAATATAGCAGGTTGGCTTGCTTCTTCGGCACTGTAAGATCCCTTGCATAATTATTGAGATTTTGGGTTATTATTTGTACTAAGTTTTTCAAGTCTTTTGTTTTCCATTTAAAGAAAAATCTTAGTCCTGCGACTTCAGAAAGGACAAGCCCCAGAAGGTCCCAGCTATGTTCTCCTTTTATCCCCTAATCTAAGTCATCTCACTCAACTCCTAAGGCCACATTTCTTTTGCTGCTCTCTGTTGCATGAAGTGGCCTTTATGCTTCGGAAAATTTAAAGGTCATTTTCCTTTCTTAGAAACTTCACTACATTTTGTTACTTACAGTGTCAGTTTCAGAAAAGGGAAAAAAAAATGCAAGTGAATTGTTATTTCACCAGTGATAACCAGGGCTTTGCAGTATACATCCAAGAGTTGTTTTCAACCAGAGGTCACAGTGCTGGTACCTCAGGTTGAGTTATCTTCTCACGGAGACACTGCAAACTATCACCAACAGCAGCATAGCACCCCAAGTACAAGATGCGTGTTCTGCCAGGAGAAGCTGTTGTATTGTGGAAAAATATGGAAGAAAATTTGGGGATCAAAAATGCAAAGTAGGACAGGGCTTTGCGGAGGGGTGGGGGCTCCTGCCCTCCAAACTTGATTTCCAGGAGGATAGCAGGAAAATGTCCACTAAGAATTTATAGTTATATTCTCTCTTAAACACATCTTTAGATAACTACATTAAGTTGAGCCTTTTCAATATGTATTGCTATACATTCATTTTTTTTTTTTTACCTTATTTCCTCCCACTGATGATAGTGTAATCTTAGTTTAAAAAAACTGTATGTTTTCCAAGGCCAGAAAATACATTTTTCAACCCCTTAACCTTTAATCATTATTTGTGTGTGCGTGTGGAATTGATCCAGTATTTTATAATCTTATTCATACCTCCATGCTGCCTTTCATCTGTTCTCTGACACCACCAGGTTACTAGTCACGTGTAATGAATGCTGATTGGATGGTATCTACTTGCTGTGAATTCTGATTGGCCAGTCGCCCAGAAACATGAAGGTCACTTGAATTGTTTTGTGTATTAGTCAATATTGTCCCATGTTCTCTTGCAGAACTGATTTCTGAGAGCCTCACTTAACAGCAGCAAACAAACAAAACCAAAATAAAACAAGTGTGCACATCAGCATTCTAAGAACCCTTGTTTCCTTCCAGCTTCCGCAGAGCTCTAGATACACAAATTGTGCTACTCTGTTTATAAGCACTTTTCTGTGAATGACCTTACAAGGAAATCTTTGCATGTGTCGTGGAAGAAGCTCAACTTATGTGCAACTAAATATATGCCAGTATGGAAGACACAGTTGTTAATAATGAAAACGTGTGAATTGAAGGTCCAACCTACACCCATTTTAATCACTGTCATATTTGTTTATCTATTTATTTATTTATACTTATTCATTTGCATGTGTGTGAGAGAGAGAGAGAACACGTGCGTTAAAAGTGTGGCAGGGTCTCTTTCCACTGCAAATGAACACTGGATGCTTGTACCATTTTTGGCATCTGGCTTTACATGAACGCTGGGTAGCTCAATCTGGGCCAGCAGGCTTTACAAGCAAGCACCTTTAACCTTTGAGCCATTCCCCCAGGCCCACACTTTCATCCTATGGTAATTTTTTTTCTTTTTCCACATTTTTATTTAACTATTTGCAAGTGTGTGTGTGTGTGTGCGCCAGGGGTCTCTTGCCATGAATACCCATCCGACTTTACGTAGGTGGTTGGGGAACTTAACCCATCAGCTTTGCAAGCAAGTGCCTTTAACTGCTGAGCCATCTCCCTAGCCACCAATTTTTTTTTCTTATTAGAAAAGAAAGGCATTTTGGAGAATCAGTGCCTCCATATTTTATTCTTCTTGAAGGAAAGAGAAGCTACTGAATAAAGCCAATCATCACTATCGCTCCATTTACAGACAGAGAGGGATAGAGTTGGGATGTTCTAAGGTATGCGAGTGTCTTTGACGATGGGAAACCAAGATCACCTTTATGCAGCCGGGGGAAGAGTGAGCATCATTTGTGCATAGAGGAGGAGATCTTCAGGGGTGGAGTCAGGAAGGCAAGGGCGGGAAGTGAACAGTATAGCACTTCTGGTCCGGAGAGAGTCTGTCAAGTTCTCTAACATCCTCCTTCAGTGTGCCTAGTATGAGCCCATGCCGACCTTGAACTTTGTTGCACCAGAGAGAGATTATCTATTTTCATACTTATTTAATTATTTTAAATAAAAAGGGAACAAAAAAAATCCTCCAAATGGCCTGTAAATTTTCTGGTAGAAAAGTCAAAGTGGCAGTCAAAGATAAATTCTAAAAGGTTCTCAGTGTCTGGGTCCATTTTCCACAGGGTCCTCAGTTTCCTGCTCCTCTGCTTTTCTCCCTCTGTGAGCTTGCATCTGCTTTCTCAGCTTCTCTAATTGTCCCCAGAACTGACTGTATCCCTCTACCTTCTCTTTGTGTCTCCCTCATAGTCTTAGCCAAGGCTTTGTAGGTATTGAGATTTTTTTATATAACTACTTATCAATTAATTAAAGGAATAACTACGTATTCCTTTTCTATTTATCTGCCTGTTACTATCTCTTCTTAGCCTCCTCCTGTGGGTACATTGTTCTCTCTTGTCTCCGACTTAAATGATCATGGACAATGGAGACTTTTAAGTTATTATTATTCATTTATTTGAGAACGACAGAGAGAGAAAGAGGCAGATAGAGAGAGGGAGAATGGGCACGCCAGGGCCTCCAGCCATTGCCATTGAACTCCAGATGCCTGTGGCCCCTTGTTTATCTGGCTAATGTGTGTCCTGGGGAATTGAGCCTTGAACTGGGGTCCTTAGGCTTCACAGGCAAGCATTTAACCGCTAAGCCATCTCTCCAGCCCAACAATGGAGACTTTAAAAAAAAATCCAGACTGAAGCAAATATGAATGGCTTGTTGAAGGGGTCAGTTGAGATTCCACGTAATACTAGTCAAAAAAAAAAAAAAAAATCAAGCTTTTCCTTTTCTGTATTCCAGTCTTTCCTTGCTGCTGCTGGCTAACACTCTCTCTCTCTCTCTCTCTCCCTCCCTCCTCCTCTCTCTCTCTCTCTCTCTCTCACACACACATACACATATTCCAAATTGAAACTTGGCTTTCTGAGACATCAAAGGACAGCTGGGGAGAGTTCATTTTGGTCACTCCAGGAAAATCACAACATCAAATGTGCCATTTTTGGGGTATGAATGAATGATGAAATTGATGACAGCATTGTGAAGTGCTTTGAACGTTCCGGTTTTGTGTTCTGCAGGCCCTTGTGAATGCAGTCCGCAAAGGTGCATGCAGAGCACTGCCCAGAAGGACAGTTTTCCAGGAGAGATAATTAATTAGTAACCTGCACAAAACAAAATCATATGGGGAGGCGTGGTGGCGCACACCTTTAATCCCAGCACTTGGGAGGCAGAGTTAGAAGGATCGCCTTGAGTTTCAGGCCACCCTGAGACTACACAGTGAATTCCAGATCAGCCTGAGCTAGAGTGAGACCCTACCTCGAAAACCAAACAAGCAAAAAAAAGCATACGGGGGGAGGGGGGAAAAGAAGCACATGAAAATTCAGTTCTTAGAACAAATAGGAAATTATTAAGTTAGGTAGGAATCCTCACACTTGGGATTTACAGGGGTAAGGGAGATAGGCCAAAAATACGACTCCAGAGATAGGAGAGGGTAAAGACAGAGCATTCTGTGTGTGGGCACAAAAGCAATGATGTTAACATGCAGGCAATGAGAAACGGCGAGTGGTGTTTAAACAGAAATGACAGATGGCGAGTCTGTGTTGTAGAAGACTTATTTGACAGCAGTGTGAAGAATGAACCGGAGGAATGTCAGACAGGAGGTAGGGAGATATGAGGAGGATCTCGTGAAAGCCCAGACAAAGCAGGATAAGAAATCAAATCATTAAACTTTAAACGGTTTAAAATACATTTAAATCACAGGCTTAAAGACAAGTTGGGTGGGAGAGGGGCAAGTTAAAGTGGAAGATTCTGGAATAAAACTGGCACTACCAGTTTGTGGGAACACGGGCACCATTCACAAGGAAAGAGAATTTAGAGTAAAAGTGGGCATGGGACAAAATGGATATGAATGGGAAGCACTTTTTGAATTTTCTACATGTTGAACACAAGTTTATTTTGGGAACCACAATTGGAGATTTTTATAAAAACGGGATAGATTATGGGCCTAAATCTCAGAATATAGGTCTAAGATGATTTTCTTTTTTTGACGAGATTATCCAAGGTGAACAAGTACAACATAAAGAATCTGGTATTTTTTATGCTTCTACAGTGTTAAATGCTCACTGAAGGCGTATATTAGGTACAGGAGATTGAAGAGTTTAGTTATATGGGTACAGTTGAGAAAAGGGACGGTCCTGGTCAAGCATTAGTTTGTTTGCTTATGCAGACAGTAAGTAGTTTGACATAATTATTGCTGAGCATCCAGTAAGTTAGGGAGATTGATATAGCCCCCATGGTTATGTAAAGCAGTTCCTCGTGTAGCTCCTCTGACGAGAGAACACTGACGTGTGGGGACATGATTCAGTGCCACCTTCAAGTATATTCATGTCTCAGTGGCGGCGAGACTGAATAAGTGATGTGGAGCTTCTAGACAGATTCCAGGAGAAGTTCTACAACTTATGTAGTGACTGACGTGTGTGCAAAGCTAAGATACACAGGGCTCATTATATTTCATAGATAGAAATCAGTCTTACAATGAGAGCTTTGAGTATATAGAGGAGAGTAGTGGAAAGAAAGATAAAGTGACCTAATGTCCTTAGGTCGTAAAGGAACTTGTAAGCAGCAGTATGTAGGGAGGTTAACTTAGTTCTGAAGCCTCTACAGCTAGAGGCTTTGTTCACAGGTGATTCTGGTCACTTTATGTAGAGAGCCTGAAAGTGTGAACTATTTAGGATAAAGTAGGATTGTTGTAAAAGCTATTATGAAATATCCTGGCTAATAAAACATCAGTATTAGGGAGAGGGTGTTGATGCAAGTAACGATGATCTCAAAGGTGAAACTCACTTCGTCATCAGTTCATGAGGAAGCTGAAAGATTAGAATCCAGTCATGACTAGACAGAGGATCATGATATGAGATAGCAAAATGCAGCCCTGTGTTGCTTAATGGTGGATGCATTCTGAGAAATGTGTTGTCAGGTGATTTGTCATTATGCAACCATCAGAAAGAATTTGTACATAAATGAAACAGGTACAAGTTCATTAACAGATTATTCTGTACTTAAAGAATTAAAGTGTCCCATAGCAATAGTACTGATAATGATTAGTTGTGGATAAATATAATATGAACCCTTCAGATACAGAATAATCCTAAAAAATCAGAGAACTACAAATTTGAACACATATTAATGTATTTGTATATTTTTTCTAATAGCCATCATTTTTATTAGAAAAATAATACTTTTAATGATAAACATGGCAGATATTTTATAAGCCATGACATGGTGCTTGTTTTTATGGCTGTTACAGAATGGCCCTTCAGTTTCATCCTTACCTATTTCGTGTGATTCACTGTGTTGTTAAGATAGCATTAGCAACTGTTTAAAACCAGTCACAGCTCTTGTTGTTTATGATGCTTTGACTTACTTTCTCTGGGAATTTTCCTGTCTCTCCAATAAAACTGTAGCATTTCTCTAAATGATGATGTCAAACACTATTAATTCATTTCTTAAAGGCCATTCAATGTTTAACTCTAAGTGAGGATAGCCCAGAGGATGGGACTGGAGTTCAAGTTCAATGGTGAACAGAACTGAAGTGAGAGAAACAGTGAAAAGAAGAAAAGAAAGAAAAAGGAGGGAGTATATAAAAATGTGGTATACATAAAATGCAGAGAAAATAAATGCTAACTACATTCCTGGTGATTTTCTGTTCCAGTGAAACATCACCACCACAACGGCAGCTTGTATTTCCCTCATGCCCCACTCTTAGGAGATGGGTCACCCAAGAAGAGGTTGGTAATTAGGCAGATGTGTCCTCATAACATTAGTATTGATAGTAATTAGTTGTGGATGGTACCTTAGCTTACCCAAATGGCAAAGCAGTCTACTACAGATGAAGCTTGGCACTGGCTAATACTTTAGTGTTATTTGCCTGGTACATTTCACAAAGACAAGAAAGTCTTCATGGACATCTTTGTCAGTCTGCAATCTTTGAAATGTGTTCTCTCAAGGAACTGAATGAATACAATCTTTTTCCTCTGTCTTGCTAAAGAAAAGAAAAAAAGTGTTGACTGTTTGCTTGAGTTTCTTAATGCAGCCTGGTATATCTTTATTGTCAGTGACCAAGGCATATTTTACCAAGGCGTTTAGTGTGCGTATTTCCAGGAGGGAGCCATTGTCCTTTCGCCAATACACTTAATCTCCAGAGTTGTTTTCTTCAATTCATAGAAGATGAATAGACTGGATAGGACCAGCTCATTTTGTAGTCCTCTTTTAAACCATTACCATTAGTCACAATAAGTGAATCAAATAAGCACAGTCCAGGCTGGTGACTTGATGTAGAGCAGATTAGTGCCTCAGAGTAAACACACAGTTCTGGGAGAGCCATCGGACATTTAGCAAATGATCAGATAGGACACCCATGTAAAGGGGGCGAGGCTGTGCTACAAGTAGAGATGAACTGCGTGGACTTGACATGTAGAGAGGTATGATCCAGAGAGGCTTCTCAACTGGATATGCTCAAAAGGTGCCCATAAAACTCTTATGTGAAGATCAAGTGAACCCAGGTTTTCACTGACTTTCTCTGCTATAGTGATTAAAAAACAAAACAGCCGGGCGAGGTAGCGCACACCTTTAATCCCAGCATTCGGGAGGCAGAGGGAGGAGGATTGCCATGAGTTCGAGGCCACCCTGAGACTCCATAGTGAATTCCAGGTCAGCCTGGGCTAGAGTGAGACCATACCTCAAAAAAAAAAAAAAAAAAAAAAAAAAAAAAATACTCCTTGGGCTGGAGAGATGGCTTAGTGGTGAAGACGCTCGCCTGCAAAGCCTAACGACTCATATTTGACTGCAGGTACTACTTAAGCCAGATGCACAAGGTGACTCAAGCACTGCAGGTCACACACGCACACAAGGGGGTGCACGCGTCTGGACTTCCATTGCAGTGGCTGGAGGCCCTAGTGTGTCAACTCGCTCTCATAAAGAAAAATAAATAAATAAATAAATAAAAAACACTTCTTCATTGCTTCCTCCTTAAGACTTAACCCAGTCAGTAAGATAGAAAACTCCCTACACTCGAGTCTTATTTGTCACAATTATGCATCTTTAGGGCTTCATAACGACCAATTTAATCACTTTGCTGTGTAGAAGGCTATAACAGCCAATCATGATAATAGGTTTGGTATTTGGTGGGAACCATTTAACACCCAAGAGCTCTTATTCTGAGCCTCTCGATGCTACTTCAACCTGACAGGCAGCTTCTGATTAGCACACCTCGCAGAACCTTTAGTAAAAAAAATGCTCATTTTTTAAAAAAATAAACTTGGTGGGTATCTTCGTTTGCATACAAGGTCAACATGCATGCACTCGTTTTTGAAATTTTTGTTCTTGTTTAAGACATACATTGCAATAGCCTGGATACACCAAGGTTTGACTTCATCAGAAATTCCAACTGTAGCTGGGTTCTAACTGCTGATAATGACCAGAACCTCCAAAACCAGGCTGGCTGTTATGACTGATGTTGGGAAAGTACAGTTAACACACATTTCTGTACTGTCAACTGTACTGTCAATAACTTGTCACTGTAACATTATGAGGAACAACAGAGGATCTTTGGACATGAATTCTCAAATTTTGGTGGACATAAGGATCACCAAGAAGTGTATGCTTTTAAATGTGGATTACTAGGGCTTACCCACAAAAGAGGCATAAAAGGGTATTAAATATATATATATATATATATATATATATATATATATATATATATATATAGAGAGAGAGAGAGAGAGAGAGAGAGAGAGAGAGAATGGGCATGCCAGGGCCTTCAGCCACTGCGAAGAAACTTCATATGCAAACACCACCTCATGTTTCTGGCTTACATGAACTTAGGTCCTTTGACTTTGCAGGCAAGTGCCTCAACCACTAAGCCATTTCTCCAGCCCCCAAATGACGGTTGATTTATCTAACCCTTCATTCCCAGTATACTCATTTATATTATGGGGTTGGTAACACTGTCTTCTAGAACTCCATAGGTTAATATTTATTACACATATATGTGCATGCATGTGCACACACACACACACACACACACACATACACTCACACACATATGGTTAGGAAAGTCCTTTAATTAGAGTTACCTTACATCTTCATCATAATCATCTAAGGACTAGAAAAAAATGTTATCATCTGCAAAGGTTTGTGTGTGTGTGTGTGTGTGTGTGTGTGTGTGTGTGTGTGTATTTGTGCACAGCCTCTAGCTACTCTCTTTAACCTAGTTGTCCTTATTAGTGGAGTAAAAACAGTAACAAACCAAATGAAAGAAGAGGTGCTGTGTAAAGCCAGCCAGGCTGTCACTGTGAAAGCAGTACCGGGGGATGTCATCACGGGTGGTTAGATGTGCTGTGGTTGGTTCCTGCCCAGCACTGTGAACACAAGCTCAGGCAGGAATAAGTCCACACTGGCTCCAGGATAAAGCAGAGCGTCGGAAAGCTGTCCTCTTTCCCCCACCCATGTTTGCTCTTGCACAAGCTACCTCACTTTTGCCCTTACAAATATTCCAGGCCCTTGCTCTGAAAGGAAGAGGACAGGTGACTAGCATGGCCTCCAGGGGTAATGTTATTCTCTTTGCCTCCACTATGGTTTGACAAGAAAATGTGAACCACACACATTTTGTTATGATGTGCTCTGCAAGATATTTTAGCCTGAAGAATGCTATTGTTTCTCCCAGAGTAACTGTCTTCAGTCCCCAGTTCCAATTCTATCCCAGAATTAGCCTAGGGTGACAGAGAGGTACCCATGCCAGATGGTGTCTTAAAATTGTATTTGCCATGACAGCTTTAATAAGTGATATTAAGAGCAAGGGAGTAGGTGATAAGGTGATGATTCCTACCATGAAAATCCTCCCCAAGGTAAAAAAAAATTTTTTTTTGGTGCTGTGACTGTATAAGGTATATTTTGAAGTTTTAAAGATAAATGCTAGGGTTCCTGCAAGTTAGTAACACAACCAAAGTTATTGTCTCTCCTCTAGAGTTAGAGTCAGTATGCACTCTTGAGGAAACTTTATGACTATATTTGGACATTTGAAATCACAGAGCCTAATGTTCTCACATAATGCAAATAAATATAGAAATATATTTAAATTTTATTTCAACTAACTCAAAATTTCATACTACTTAACTTTTCTGACATTATCTGATGAGGTTCAGATAATCTTAACATTTATTGATTAGGTAAACTAAATTCAAATATTCCTCTTTTGAAACTTTAAATTTTGAAAATTCAGTCAACAAGATTAAAAAAAAACTTATTTTGTGTGCTGATTACTCTCCTCTTTTGTAGAAATGCAGAGACATTGCTGACACATTTTATAAGATGACTAAGTGATAAAGATGGAGAATTCTGGAGAAAAGTAGACTTACAGGGCTAGAGAAATGACTCAGCCATTAAATGACTTTGCTTGCAAAGCCTTTGGGGCCTGGGTTTCAATTCTCTGCCCACTCCCATAAAGCCATATGACATTCCATTTGCAGTGGCAAGAGACTGTGGTGCTTGTGTGTGTGTGTGTGTGTATACACAAACACACATAAACAAACTTATAACTCAAACAACCCAGCCATATTGAGAGAGATAATGAAGGAGTTGCTTGGTGAATCTCAGGCATCTATCCATTGTTCTGATTTATGCTGCCTAGACAAAATGGTGGACTCTCCTGTCATGTCTTTGAGGGCTCAAAAGAGCCCTATTTTTTGTTGGCTTCTTTTTCTCTTTTCACCTGGCTGATGCTTGATGGATGGGTAAGAGCACGTCCCCTTCCTCATTATTCATATTTCTAAAGCTGATGTGGCCAGCAGACATCTGTAAGCCTCAGTGTTAAACCAGCTCTGGGCTTATATTTTTCCTACACTCTGTAAGGGTTGATCATATCATCTGTAGATCCTCTGTCTATAAAGCACAGCACTGCTTGGGAGAAGATGATAAACACCCAGAAAAAGAGACAAACACCAATGGCCCCCTAATTTTTTTTTTTCCCAGGTGACAGCCAGGCTGTGACACAAACCTGTGCTCAGTCCCACTGTAAAATCCAACACATCTTCCTGACAGGCTTGGGAATGTGAGGAAAATGTAGCCCCTGTTTTTCATTCCCACTGCCGCCTTGCCTGTGGAAGTGTTCGCCCTGGTATTTTCTGCAGCCTGGCGAGAGAATTTCGTACTTATGAAGTGATCAGTATCTCCAAATTTCAGACTATTTAACTTTTCTGACATTGTCTGATAAAGTTCAGATAATCTTAGCATTCAATGATTAGGTAAACTAAATTCAAATATTTCTCTTTGGAAACTAGAAATTTGTGTCTTAAAGTTTTCCCAGACATGACAGATCATGTTAATTGGTTTAATTTTAAGATCACTTCCGCCGTGTTCATAAACGAACTGATACTATTTCAATTACAGAAGTGAATATGCAGTTTTTACCCCTTTCTCTGAAAACTTTGAAAGTTTTGTGCTTTTCTAAATGAAAAATGTGAAATGATCATGTGACTCCATTTATCCACTGCCTTTATCTGCATGCAATGATTTTGTCCTGACATATGAAGGAATTAGTCATGGGTGTTGACATCTCCGCAAACACATCACACCTGAAAGGAATGGTCTGTTGGGTTATATCAGGTACACTCAGGGGGAAAAAAAAAAAGGCAGCGCTGTCTTCTAGTCTTCACTCTGTTCTGAAAAGAAGAAAATTAGAGGTTCAAGTCTTAGAGCTTCCTTCCATAATATAGAAACTGGGACAAAGGAAATTTGATGTTTCTTCTCGTCACGTGTGATTTAAGCTTGACCTTTGGGAAGGCTTGGTGACAACCTAGTATTGGAGCACTGACAGCAACAAGGAGAAGACTGACTTCCTGGGTGGTGATGTGGCATTTTTCTCTAGTACTTCTATCTTCAGAAGTGGCCCATTCAGATTAAAACAAACAAACAAACAAAACAATAAAATGAAATAAAATAAAAACTTTAAGGGAAGAACTAGAAAGGAATTTCATGAGTTTGATACCTATATATTTTTCCAAGGAGAACAGAGGGGCAAGCTCAGTAAAGGTAAGAGGGAGTTCTAGTTGTTATAAGGAGGACAATCAACACTACAAAATGCAATTCCGTTTAGTAATCCAACCTGTCACGTACGTCACATCCATTATAAAATTACTTATTTACAAAAAAAAAGAAAATCAAGGAGGGGGTTGGGGAGATGGTTCAGGGAGCTACGTGCTTGTTGTGTAAGCCTGAGGAGCTGAGTTTGGATCCTCAATGCCCTTGTGAAATGTTGGGTATGGTATTGTGTACCTGGAATCCCAGAGCTGAGCAGGGGGAAACCCCAGGGTCCACGGGGTTCAGTGGCTAGCTAGTCTAACCTAGTTGGTGATTAGGAGGTTAATCAAGAGAGCCTGTCTCAAAGAATAACATGTAGAGCAATTGAGGGAGACACCCAACATTGACCTCTGCCCTCCACAAGCATGCACACACACACGTTCTCTCACACACGTACCTGTGTACACATACATACACACCTTAAACACGTGTACCTAACAAAATCAGTGTTTTCCTGCCTGTCAGAAGACTTGGATTCTCCTAATATTTTCTTGTTCATGGTTTGCAAGTGATGCATCATGTAGTTGAGTAATTGTTAGAAGGGCACTGAAAGTGTGGGGGGGGGTCCTCATTTCATGATGCAATAAGTCAATCCTGGAATGTCAAAGGACTTCATTAGATAAGCTAATTTTAATGCGGTCATTAATAAAAAATCCTAACTTTGTGGAGTGTGCTTTATACAAGAACTTAAAATGAAATTTGGCTAGAAGTGAGTGACCACCCCAGTGCATTCTACAGAGGTAGAAACAGGGGAGATAATGACAGTCACCTGCCTCTGGAGATGCTGGGGTGATAGATGACTGGGCAACGGCTTTCTTCCCATTCCTGTCTGTCACAGACGTGCCGAGTCAGATATGGGTGTGAGAGAGTACATGCCTAGACACGGCATGGGACTCTTTTCAGAAGCAGATACAGACAAAGGGTCAGTAAGGCATTCCCGAATGCCTCCCCACATTCATGCCTTCCATCCTTGCTTGTGCATGATGGTCACACAGCCACAGAGAATTTATTGAGGAACTTTTATAGGAATTTCTTTTTCAAGATAAGAAAATCGGTCTGTTCAGTACTCAGGGATACCATTTTTAGTTTGTGTGATCTCCCTATTATTCCTGTCATCAGAAGGTGATTCAAGATAAATATGACCAATAGCCTTGCATCTTCCAGATCTACGTTTTGACCTCATGTAAAACAATCTGTCCATAGTGGTGCTCTTCTTATCAAGGGAGGTCTCTAGAGCAATGGTGTTTTGTTTGCTTTGTTTTAACAAGGATTTCAAGATCCATGCCTGCTTATAAGACTGCAACAATAAAATAATCCTACTAAGAGTTCATGGAGCAAGCATAAGTGTAAAGTCTTTTCTTTACATTAAAAATCTGATGTGAATTGAAGATTCACATGGTCTATTAGGCCATGTGAGAAATAACTCTCATGTTCTGGCTGACTGTGATTTCATAGCCATTGGCATGGCTGTGGAGAATTACTCATGAAACTCCTTATTTAAAGTTAAATTCATATAATTTTTGCTTATCATTTATTCATTGCTCATTTTATTACTATTTGCTTAGGAAAGGTCATTTCCTCCCCTACCTTCAGGCTTCCTTCAACTTTCAAGAAAAATAGACTACTTTCACTCATTATTAAGGTAA